>CM065589.1:433316095-433916095 GCA_033119425.1 Bufotes viridis
GGTCCATGCTTTGTCCACTCCCTTGGTGATGTAGTCTGTAGCCAAGACCACCCAAGCAGGTGAGGGTGGTGGCGCAGAGCTGGTTGGACGATGAAGACTAAAACAAATATACATACTGTTAATGCTATGAGTCTTTTATCGGATTAAAATATACTTTTGTTGCTTGTACTTACCACTTGGATACGACGTCGCCTTCTTGGTGGCCTTTTTGTTACATTTGTTGTGGAATCAGACATCTGTAGAGACATAAAATTAAATGTTGATTAACCACGCAATAAACCAATAATAACATCTATATCAATATTTTTTTGTAAACTACTTACTTTAGTATACTGCTGACAATTTTTTAGAGATGCTTGGAGATGCTAAAAAAAAATAAAAAATACATCATTACTATGAAATTGTTTGTGATGCCCCCCCCAGTGCAATCAGCCACCCTTCCAGTATCATCAACCTACCCCCATACCATAATCTGCTTACATGTAAACAGCCCCCTTGCTATATGCCCCCACACTTAGTGCCATCTGCCCCCTCCCAGTGCCATCAAATCACACCCCATACCATAATCTGCCAAACTGCAAATAAAGCCTCCCACTGCAATATGCCCCCCCACACTGAGTGCTATCCAGTGCCCCACAGTGCAATAATCTGCCTCTGCTCCCTGTTCCATGATCCATCCTCATCCATGTGACATCTTTACCCCCCCCCCCATCTTGACATCCCCCCCACACCTGCAATCCTGTGCAATCTGCCCCCAAAGGATGGAATATGGAGAGATAGATGAGAGAAAAAGAGGGAGAAAGAGAGATAGATAGACAGACAGAACTTTCTCCACATACCTGTTTGAAAGGAACTTCATCCAAGATGGCCGCTATCTCTGCTGGGAGTGGTGACATAGATAATGGAGCATGCTCAGTAGAGCAAAGATAATTGAAACGGATCCGCAGCAGACAGAGCCTTTACAGATGGATCCGTCCCCATTGACTTCTATTGTGTGTGAGGACGGATCCGTTAGGCTCCGCATCGTTGGGCGGACACAAAAACGCTGCAAGCAGCGTTTTGGTGTCCGCCTCCAGAGCGGAATGGTGACTGAACGGAGGCAAACTGATGCATTCTGAGCGGATCCTTATCCATTCAGAATGCATTGGGCTAAAACTGATCCGTTTTGGACCGCTTGGGAGAGCCCTGAACGGATCTCCCAAACGGAAAGCCAAAACGCCAGTGTGAAAGTAGCCTAAGTCTGGTGTCCCAGAAGTGGCTGGCCAAGTTTAATTGTTTCCGGCAAAGGATATATTTTGTTCTGGGGTGAAATACAATAGCCAAAATAGCAATCCCCTAAATCTGGTGTCCCAGCAGTGGCTGGTCAAGTTTAATAGTGTCCGGTAAAGGATATACATTTTTTCTGGGGTGAAATTCAGTTGCAAAAATAGAAATACGGTAAATCTGGTGTTCTTGCTGTGACTGGACAAGTTTCATAGTGTCCGTCAAACTATATATTATCTTATGGGGTAAAATTCAGTAGCAAAAATAGAAATACCGTAAATCTGGTGTTCCAGCTGTTGCAGGCCAAGTGTAAATCTGTCCGTAAAAGCGTATATTACACTCAGCGTGCATCTCCAAGTGTATTT
Organism: Bufotes viridis; assembly: GCA_033119425.1. Taxonomy (NCBI): domain Eukaryota; kingdom Metazoa; phylum Chordata; class Amphibia; order Anura; family Bufonidae; genus Bufotes; species Bufotes viridis. Next base: position 433,317,724 of record CM065589.1, read on the forward strand.
CTTTCCGTTAAAGTGTATATTACAGTAAGTGTTAAAATACAGCATAATCCTCTACATTTGCACACACTGTTTTGCATCTCTAAGTGTATTTCTTTCCGTTAAGGGGTATATTACACAAAGTGTTAAAATACAAGTGCTGAAAGCATAATCCTATATATTTTTTCACACGCTACTGTGCATCTCCAAGTGTAACTCTGTCCGTAAAAGGATACCTTTCATCCAGGGCCTAAATACTAGGCCTAAAATTGATATTCCCCTAAATCTGTGGTTACTGCTGTGCCTAGATTAGTGTAATACGGTACATAAATAGATAGCCAGATAGTGTTAGGTGCCTGTAAAAAAATGCCTGAATTTGAATTCAATACATCGGGCCAAATTATTTTTTTCTTATTGTGGTGAACGGTTAAAATGAGGAAAACATCTAGTAAGGGACGCGGACGCGGACATGGTCGTGGTGTTGTTATTGGACCCTCTAGTGCTGGGAGAGGACGTGGCCGTTCTGCCACAGCCACACATCCTAGTGAACCAACTACCTCAGGTTCCAGTACCCGCCAGAATTTACAGCGATATCTGGTAGTGCCCAATGCCGTTCTAAGGATGGTGAGGCCTGAGCAAGTACAGGCACTAGTCAATTGGGTAGCCGACAGTGGATACTGCATGTTCACAACATTATCTCCCACCCAGTCTTCTGCAGAAAGCGCACAAGTGGCGCCTGAAAACCAAGCCCATCAGTCTGTCACATCACCCCCATGCATATCAGGGAAACTGTCTGAGCCTCAAGTTATGCAGCATAATGCATTATGCTGTTTGAAGACTCTGCTGGCAGGGTTTCCCAAGGGAATCCACCTAGCCCTTCCCCAGTGGTGGAAGACTTAGAATGCACTGATGCACAACCACTGATGTTTCCTGATGATGAGGACATGGGAATACCACCGCATCGGAGTCCGCACGTCTCTGATGATGACGAAACACAGGTGCCAACTGCTTGCGTCTTTCTGCAGTGTGCAGACCGAACAGGAGGTCAGGGAGGAAGACTGTGTGGAAGACGATGCAGGGGACGATGAGGTCCTAGACCCTACATGGAATGAAGGTCGTGCAACTGACTTTCATAGTTCAGAGGAAGAGGCAGTGGTGAGACCGAGCCAACAGCGTAGCAAAAGAGAGATCAGGGGGCAAAAGCAGAACAGCCGCCTCCAAGAGAGTTCGCATGCTACTGGCCACCGCCACCAGGGACCGAGCACCCCAAAGGCAGCTTCAAGGAGTTCCCTGGCATGGCACTTCTTTAAACAATGTGCTGACGACAAGACCCGAGTGGTTTGCACTAGTGTTGAGCGCGAATATTCGAAAAGCGAATTTTTTTAGCGAATATCGGCACTTCGCTAATTCGCGAATATTTCGAATATAGCGCTATAAATTCGCTATTTCGAATATTCGTTTTTTTTTTTTTAGTTATATTTTTTCTTTCCCACTTCCCAAAAGTAGTTCTTACCTGTCATGAGGATTCCTGGCTTCCTGGCTGCTCCAGTCAGTGCCCGTTGCCGCTTCTGCCGACTTCCGTGCTCATGGAGCGTCCCCTTCCATGGGAAAATCTCTATATACTAAAATGTACTGTCGGTTTGAGGAATTACGTTGAAATCGCAATGCGATTAATTCAAGTTATATTAATCGCATTGCGATTACAACTTAGCACTGCTATCTTACATAGGCTAGAATTAACGAATATGGAATATATGGCTATGCACTAGCAGTGCTAAGTTGAAATCGCAATCGCGAATACTTTAAGTTAAATTAATCGCATTGCGATTTCAACTTAACACTGCTGCTATATTCCATATTCGTTAACTCGTTAATTCTAGCAAGCTGACCCATTATAAACCCAGCTCTAAGTTGAAATCGCAATGCGATTAATATAACTTGAATTAATCGCATTGCGATTTCAGCGTAATTCCTCAAATCCGACAGTACATTTTAGTATATGGAGACGTTCCCATGGTGATGGGGACGCTCCATGAAGCACAGAAGTTATGGTTGGCTTGGTAGAATTAGCGAGGATGACGAATATGACGAATGTATTCGTCATATTCCTCAAAACGAAGATAGCAGTATTCTACATCTTCGTTTTAGCAACCTAGTTCGTCAACTCAAGCTATTCGCTAATTCTAGCAATCAAATAGGAAGGTTGACTTACCAGACAGCTGTGTTAAATTCGCTATGCGATTTTTTTTTTTAATAAATAGAATACTTATAATAATATTATCATATCAAGTAATATAATTATTGTATTAAAAAAAAAAATCGCATAGCAATTTAACTACAACTGTCTCTATAGTCAACCTTCCTATTTGATTGCTAGAATTAGCGAGGTTGACGAATAGGTTGCTAAAGCGAAGATGTAGAATACTTCGTTATCTTCGTTTTGAGGAATATGACGAATACATTCGTCATATTCGTCATCCTCGCTAATTCTAGATATGAAACCAATAGGAAAGTAGCCTTAAGTACAAATCGCAATATGCGATTATTTAAATCGCATTTTAATCGCGATAACTAGAAAAAATGACGAATATTCGATTTCGACGAATACGAAACGAATATTCATTCGAATATTCGCGAATTTCGTCGAAATCGAATATGGCACCTGCCGCTCATCACTAGTTTGCATGCTGTGCCATCAGAGCCTGGATCGAGGTATTATTGTTCTGAACCATAGCACAACCTGCATGACCAGGCATCTACTTGCAAAACATGAACTGCAGTGGAGTAAACACCTTAAAAGCAAGGAACTCACTCTGGCTCTCCCTGCTCCCTCTTTTGCTGCTGCCTCGGCCTCTTAATCCGCCTCGGGAGGAATGTTGGCACCTGCCACCCACCAAACAGAGGATGTGCCACCGACACCACCACCTGAGTCACCAAGCATCTCCACCATGTCATACGGCAGCGTTCAGCTCTCCATCTCACAAACCTTGGAGAGAAAGCGTAAATTCCCACCTAGCCACCCTCGAGCCCTGGGCCTGAATGCCAGCATTTCTAAACTACTGGCCTTTGAAATGCTGTCATTCAGGCTGGTGAACACAGTCAGCTTCAAACAGCTGATGGCGATGACTGTCCCACAGTATGTTGTTCCCAGCCGCCACTACTTCTCCAAGAGAGCCATGCCTTCCCTGCACAACCAAGTATCCGATAAAATCAAGCGTGCCCTGCACAATGCCATCTGTAGCAAGGTCCACTCAACCACAGATACGTGGACCAGTAAGCACGGCCAGGGACGCTATATCTCCCTAACTGCACACTGGGTAAATGTAGTGGCGGCTGGGCCCAAGCGGAGAGTTCTTTGGCGCACTTCCAAGGATTGCAGGGCATCATTCTTTGCCTCCTGTAGCCTCCTCAACCTACTCGGCTTACTCCTCCTCTTCTTCCACCTGCTCATCCAGTCAGCCTCATATGCGACGTGCCCACCAGGTGGAACTCCACTTTGCACATGCTGGAGACACTGTGCGAGAAGCAGCAGGCCATAGTGGAGTTTCAGCTGCAGCACGCACGGGTCAGTCGCACTGCGGAACAGCATCAATTCACCACCAATGACTGGGCCTCCATGCGAGAACTGTGTGCCCTGTTACGCTGTTTCGAGTACTCCACCAACATGGCCAGTGGCGATGACGCCGTTATCAGCGTTACAATACCACTTCTATGTCTCCTTGAGAAAACACTTAGGGCGATGAAGGAAGAGGAGGTGGCCCAGGAGGAGGAGGAGGATGAGGGGTCATTTTTAGCACTTTCAGGCCAGTCTGTTAGAAGTGGCTCAGAGTGAGGTTTTTTGCAACAGCAGAGGCCAGGTACAAATGTGGCCAGCCAGGGCCCACTACTGGAGGACGAGGAGAATGGGGAGGTGCAGGAGGATGAGGATGAAGCAGGTTCACAGTGGGGTGGCACCCAACACAGCTCAGGCCCATCACTGGTGCGTGGCTGGGGGGATACGTAGGACGATGACGATAAGCCTCCCACAGAGGACAGCTTGTCCTTACCTCTGGGGAGCCTGGCACACATGAGCGACTACATGCTGCAGTGCCTGCGCAACGACAGCATAGTTGCCCTTATTTTAACGTGTGCGGACTACTGGGTTGCCACCCTGCTGGATCCCCGGTACAAAGACAATGTGCCCACCTTACTTCCTGCACTGAAGCGTGATATGAAGATGCGCGAGTACAAGCGCACGCTGGTAGATGCGCTCCTGAGAGCATTCCCAAATGTCACAGGGGAACAAGTGGAAGCCCAAGGCGAAGGCAGAGGAGGAGCAAGAGGTCGCCAACGCAGCTGTGTCACGGCCAGCTCCTCTGAGGGCAGGGTTAGCACGGCAGAAATGTGGAAAAGTTTTGTCACCACGCCACAGCTAACTGCACCACCACCTGATATGGAATGTGTTAGCAGGAGGCAGCATTTAACTAACATGGTTGAACAGTACGTGTGAACACCCCACCACGTACTGACTGATGGTTCGGCTCCATTCAACTTCTGGGTCTCCAAATTGTTCACGTGGCCAGAGCTAGCCTTTTATGCCTTGGAGGTGCTGGCCTGCCCGGCGGCTAGCTTTTTGTCTGAACGTGTATTCAGCACGGCAGGGGGCGTCATTACTGACAAACGCAGCCGCCTGTCCACAGTCAACGTGGACAAGCTGACGTTCATAAAAATGAACCAACACGTACAATCAATCGATATGGAACCGCACTCGCCAGATCATATGGTCCACAGGAATGCAACAGCCAGCCTGGAGCCCTGGATCCATACTGGCTCCTATGTAGACGATTCAGGAAGAGATGATGGAGGCTGCCTGGCAGGCCAGCACCTCCAAGGCATAAAAGGCTAGCTCTAGCCACGTGAACAATTTGGAGACCCAGAAGTTGAATGGAGCCGAACCATCAGTTAGTACGTGGTGGGGTGTTCACACGTACTGTTCAACCATGTTAGTTAAATGCATGTCCGGTTGAAAAAAATCCCTTTAATTTGGGAACTGCTCATATGAAAAACGTGAATATAAAAAGTTGCTACGTTTCGGCTATCACATAGCCTTTATTAAGCACAGTGTGAATTATACATGCACGTGTTTATAAAGTAAAGACTCCAATCATTGTTATTCATTCACATAAAGGGTTAACATTATACATCCAATCCGTGCCCCGCTCAACGGCTGCTTTATATAAAACCTTAAGGTCAATCATACATAGTGTTCTCACCTGATCATATATAAATATAGAGGAAACATACGGTGTCATGATGCACGCTCATCCGCGCGTCTGGTAATCACCAGTGCGCATGTCAGAGAAGGGAGAGAGAGGGTCGCGACCACGTGATCACAGTGATCACTTGATCACACATAGCGACACGTCCTGCATCCATGGGGCGTGATCGAGAGAAGAAACACTCTCACCCAAGTGATCAATCACATGATCGCGGACACACTCGTCCTTGCGAACATGTGACATAAACAGCATTGTATAGTGATTAAATACGTTACATGGATCACAGGGTTGTCTAAACTCTCGGTCATCTGCCCTTATGTATGATGCAGGGCCAAACAGCCTGCAGATTCATGGAGAAGCCACAAAAATGTCAGACTATATGGACCTTATCAGTAGTGTTGAGCGAACAGTTCGAGAATAGTTCGGGTTCGTACCGAACTTTGGGGTGTCCGTGACACGGACCCGAACCCGGACATTTTCAAAAAAGTTCGGGTTCGAGTTCGGAGTTCGGCATGTTCTCTCGGCGCATTTTGAAAGTACTATATAGCAGAATAGTACAGGCTTAAAGCTGAAATCTCATTGCGATTACAACTTTGAGCTACCGATCACCATGGGAACGCCTCCTCCAGTAGAATGTACTGTCGGATCTGAGAATTAAGTTGAAATCGCAATGCGATTCTTAGAACTCAAATAAATCGCATCACACTACACGTTCTAATTGCATTCGATTTTAACTTTACTGTTTGGTTTTGTATCGCGATAATACAAAATTCGAATAATCGTGTGCGTGCTGTTCTAGCACGCAGTGCTATTCGTATCCCACTATTAAGTTCTAATCGCATTCGATGTTAACTTATGCATTTTTTTTTTTGCCAGGCATCAAATAGAATGCGATGCCTGTCAAAAAAGCATAAGTTAAAATCGAATGCGATTAGAACTTAAGAGTGGGATACGAATAGCACTAGTGTTGTTGACTGTTGGTTGAGCGCACATTTCGAGAATAGTTCCGGTCTATACAGAATTTTGGGTTGTTCGTGACACGACCCGAACCCGAACATTTTCATAAAAATTCGGGTTCGGTTTTGTAGTTCGTCATTTTTGTGGCGCATTTTGAAAGGCTGCAAAGCAGCCAATCAACATGCATCATACTACTTGCCCTAAGATGCCATCGCAGCCATGCCTACTATTGGCAAGGCTGTGATTGGCCAAGTGCAGCATGTGACTCAGCCTCTTTATAAGCTTGTGCGCACGTCGGGACGTGCTCACTCCCGATGTGAATAGAACAGGGATAGATGCAGCTGCTGTGAGGGCGAGATAGGCAGGGGAATAATCGAGGAAAAAAACCTGAGAAGAAGTGAATGATCTAAACCTGTGCATCAGAACAACTCAGCTGAGCTGTTCACTGAAAGTTTATTTTTTTACACTGGCCAGATCGATTTTTACCGACACATGTAACTGGGCTGACCGGCGGCGGCCATTTTGGGACCTGTGGTGGGCCAGCTCAAGCTGCCACAGAGTCCAAAGAAAAGCTCCAAAGAATTGAAAAATCTACTCCTGTGACACAGAACAACAGCGATTCAGCTGCTCAGTCAAAGTCAATTTTTTTCTGGCTGGGCAGACCATTTTCTGGCACATGTTACTGGGCTGATAGGCGGCGGCCATTTTGGGACTTGTGGTGCTACAGCAAAAGCTGCCACAGCGTCCATTAATCTCATGTAATAGTCGATTTTTTCATAGATATACTACATCAGGGGTTTGGCTGTGCTTGTGTCACCCCTACCAACTGCCAATATATTTAATATATCAGTGGTGAAACTGAAAGTAACCCACTTGGATAGCAAATCCCATGAATGTGCTGTTCCAGCTAGGCTAGCCAGTGTCACTACAGCCAGGTCCAATACTGTCAGCCAGAAATTAAATTTTTATTTTTTTGCCAGAAATATAAATTAAAAAAATCTTTCCCTGTAACAAACATAATTCTGGTGTTAGACCAGAAGAAGCACTCCTTCAGTAAATAATACTGTAAAAGGTTTAGGCAATAATTCTCCCAGTGTGGGCAATTTATGTACCAAAACGAGCATTTTAAAAATTCCGGTGTTCTGAAATACCAGCAGCAGTCCTCTTGTAATTAATACCAGAAAAAGGCATTATAGTGTCCAGTGTTGTCATTTTGGTTTCAAAAGGCCAATTTAATCAATCTGGTGTTGGTGACACCCGAAATAGTACGCCGCACGTTGTTACTCCTGTGAAAAGGAAATAGTTCTCCCACTGTGGGAATTCATTTAACATAAGTAGCATTTAAAAATTCTGGTGTCCAATTTGCAGCAGTCTTCTTGTAATTAATACCAGAAAAAGGCATTATAGTGTCCAGTGTTGTCATTTTGGTTTCAAAAAGGCCAATTTAATCAATCTGGTGTTGGTGACACCCGAAATAGTACGCCGCACGTTGTTACTCCTGTAAAAGGAAATAGTTCTCCCACTGTGGGAATTCATTTAACATAAGTAGCATTTAAAAAATACTGGTGTCCAATTTGCAGCAGTCTTCTTGTAATTAATACCAGAAAAAGGCATTATAGTGTCCAGTGTTGTCATTTTGGTTTCAAAAGGCCAATTTAATCAATCTGGTGTTGGTGACACCTGAAATAGTACGCCGCACGTTGTTACTCCTGTAAAAGGAAATAGTTCTCCCACTGTGGGAATTCATTTAACATAAGTAGCATTTAAAAATTCTGGTGTCCAATTTGCAGCAGTCTTCTTGTAATTAATACCAGAAAAAGGCATTATAGTGTCCAGTGTTGTCATTTTGGTTTCAAAAGGCCAATTTAATCAATCTGGTGTTGGTGACACCCGAAATAGTACGCCGCACGTTGTTACTCCTGTAAAAGGAAATAGTTCTCCCACTGTGGGAATTCATTTAACATAAGTAGCATTTAAAAATTCTGGTGTCCAATTTGCAGCAGTCTTCTTGTAATTAATACCAGAAAAAGGCATTATAGTGTCCAGTGTTGTCATTTTGGTTCCAAAAGGCCAATTTAATCAATCTGGTGTTGGTGACACCCGAAATAGTAGGCCGCACGTTGTTACTCCTGTAAAAGGAAATACTTCTCCCACTGTGGGAATTCATTTAACATAAGTAGCATTTAAAAAATTCTGGTGTCCAATTTGCAGCAGTCTTCTTGTAATTAATACCAGAAAAAGGCATTATAGTGTCCAGTGTTGTCATTTTGGTTTCAAAAAGGCCAATTTAATCAATCTGGTGTTGGTGACACCCGAAATAGTACGCCGCACGTTGTTACTCCTGTAAAAGGAAATAGTTCTCCCACTGTGGGAATTCATTTAACATAAGTAGCATTTAAAAATTCTGGTGTCCAATTTGCAGCAGTCTTCTTGTAATTAATACCAGAAAAAGGCATTATAGTGTCCAGTGTTGTCATTTTGGTTCCAAAAGGCCAATTTAATCAATCTGGTGTTGGTGACACCCGAAATAGTACGCCGCACGTTGTTACTCCTGTAAAAGGAAATAGTTCTCCCACTGTGGGAATTCATTTAACATAAGTAGCATTTAAAAATTCTGGTGTCCAATTTGCAGCAGTCCTCTTGTAATTAATACCAGAAAAAGGCATTATAGTGTCCAGTGTTGTCATTTTGGTTCCAAAAAGGCCAATTTAATCAATCTGGTGTTGGTGACACCTGAAATAGTACGCCGCACGTTGTTACTCCTGTAAAAAGGAAATAGTTCTCCCACTGTGGTAATTCATTTAACATAAGTAGCATTTTAAAAATTCTGGTGTCCAATTTGCAGCAGTCCTCTTGTAATTAATACCAGAAAAAGGCATTATAGTGTCCAGTGTTGTCATTTTGGTTCCAAAAAGGCCAATTTAATCAATCTGGTGTTGGTGACACCCGAAATAGTACGCCGCACGTTGTTACTCCTGTGAAAAGGAAATAGTTCTCCCACTGTGGGAATTCATTTAACATAAGTAGCATTTTAAAAATTCTGGTGTCCAATTTGCAGCAGTCTTCTTGTAATTAATACCAGAAAAAGGCATTATAGTGTCCAGTGTTGTCATTTTGGTTCCAAAAGGCCAATTTAATCAATCTGGTGTTGGTGACACCCGAAATAGTACGCCGCACGTTGTTACTCCTGTAAAAGGAAATAGTTCTCCCACTGTGGGAATTCATTTAACATAAGTAGCATTTCAAAAATTCTGGTGTCCAATTTGCAGCAGTCTTCTTGTAATTAATACCAGAAAAAGGCATTATAGTGTCCAGTGTTGTCATTTTGGTTCCAAAAGGCCAATTTAATCAATCTGGTGTTGGTGACACCGAAATGAGTACGCCGCACGTTGTTACTCCTGTAAAAGGAAATAGTTCTCCCACTGTGGGAATTCATTTAACATAAGTAGCATTTAAAAATTCTGGTGTCCAATTTGCAGCAGTCTTCTTGTAATTAATACCAGAAAAAGGCATTATAGTGTCCAGTGTTGTCATTTTGGTTCCAAAAGGCCAATTTAATCAATCTGGTGTTGGTGACACCCGAAATAGTACGCCGCACGTTGTTACTCCTGTAAAAGGAAATAGTTCTCCCACTGTGGGAATTCATTTAACATAAGTAGCATTTAAAAAATTCTGGTGTCCAATTTGCAGCAGTCTTCTTGTAATTAATACCAGAAAAAGGCATTATAGTGTCCAGTGTTGTCATTTTGGTTCCAAAAGGCCAATTTAATCAATCTGGTGTTGGTGACACCCGAAATAGTAGCGCCCGCACGTTGTTACTCCTGTAAAAGGAAATAGTTCTCCCACTGTGGGAATTCATTTAACATAAGTAGCATTTTAAAAATTCTGGTGTCCAATTTGCAGCAGTCTTCTTGTAATTAATACCAGAAAAAGGCATTATAGTGTCCAGTGTTGTCATTTTGGTTCCAAAAAGGCCAATTTAATCAATCTGGTGTTGGTGACACCCGAAATAGTAGGCCGCACGTTGTTACTCCTGTAAAAGGAAATAGTTCTCCCACTGTGGGAATTCATTTAACATAAGTAGCATTTTAAAAATTCTGGTGTCCAATTTGCAGCAGTCCTCTTGTAATTAATACCAGAAAAAGGCATTATAGTGTCCAGTGTTGTCATTTTGGTTCCAAAAGGCCAATTTAATCAATCTGGTGTTGGTGACACCCGAAATAGTACGCCGCACGTTGTTACTCCTGTAAAAGGAAATAGTTCTCCCACTGTGGGAATTCATTTAACATAAGTAGCATTTAAAAAATTCTGGTGTCCAATTTGCAGCAGTCCTCTTGTAATTTATAGCGTAAAAGGAATTATATCTTCCAGTGTGGGAATTTTGGGGCTAAAAAATAATATATTTTATTGTGGTGCGAGTTGAATCGCAACAATGAGAAAACATTCTATTAAGGGACGAGGGCGCGGTCGTGGTGGGGTCCGTGGAGTCTCTGTTGCTGGCAGAGGACGTGGCCGTTCGGCCTCAGGCGCACAAAGTAGTGAACCAACTCCCTCAAGTAGCCGGCAGAATTTACAGCGATATTTGGTGGGGCCCAATGCCGTTATGAGGATGGTAAGGCCTGAGCAGGTACAGGCATTAGTCGATTGGGTGGCCGACAGTGCTTCCAGCACGTTCACCACATTGTCTTCCGCCCAGTCTTCTGCGGAAAGCGCACAGGTGGCACCGGAAAACCAAGCCCATCAGTCTGTCACATCACCCCCATGCATATCAGGGAAACTGTCCGAGCCTCAAGTTATGCAGCAGTCTCTTCTTCTGTTTGAAGACTCTGCTGGCAGGGGTTCCCAGGGGCGTCCACCTAGCCCTTCCCTAGCGGTGGAAGACATACCATGCACTGACGCACAACCACTTATGTATCCAGATGATGAGGACATGGGAATACCACCACAGCAGAGTGACCGAGTGTCTGATGATGACGAAACACAGGTGCCCACTGCCGCGTCTTATTGCAGTGTGCAGACTGAACAGGAGGAGGTCAGGGAGGAAGACTGGGTGGAAGACGATGCAGAGGACGATGAGGTCTTAGACCCACATGGACTGAAGGTCGTGCCGCTGACTTAAATAGTTCAGAGGAAGAGGCAGTGGTGAGACCGAGACAACAGCGAAGCCAAAGAGGGAGCAGGGGCAAAATCAGAACACCCGCCGTCCAGAGAGTTCGCCTGCTATTGGCCAGTGCCAACAGGGACCCAGCACCCCAAAGGCATCTTCAAGGAGTTCCCTGGCATGGCACTTCTTCAAACAATGTGCTGAGGACAAGACCAGAGTGGTTTGCACGCTGTGCCATCAGACCCTGAGGCGAGGCATTAACGTTCTTAACCTGAGCACCACCTGCATGATCAGGCATCTACATGCAAAGCATGAACTGCAGTGGAGTGCACACCTCAAAAAAAATGAACCCGCTCAGGCTCCCCCTGCTCCCTCTACCGCTGCTGCCTCGGCTTCCGCCTCGAGAGGAATGTTGCCACCTGCCGAGCAGCAAACAGAGGATGTGCCACCGACACCACCACCACCACCGCCACCGTCACCTTGCGTCTCCACTATTTCACACAGCAGCGTTCAGCTCTCCATCTCTCAAACCTTTGAGAGGAAGCGCAAATTCCCACCTAGTCACCCTCGAGCCCTTGGCCTGAATGCCAGCATTTCTAAACTACTGGCCTTTGAAATGCTGTCATTCCGGCTGAGTGGACACAGACAGCTTCAAACAGCTGATGGCCATGGCTGTCCCCCAGTATGTGGTTCCCAGCCGCCACTACTTCTCCAAGACAGCCGTGCCTTCCCTGCACATGCAAGTGTCCGATAAAATCAAGTGTGCACTGCGCAACGCCATTTGTGCCAAGGTCCACCTAACCACAGATACGTGGACCAGTAAGCACGGCCAAGGACGCTATATCTCACTAACTGCACACTGGGTGAATGTAGTGGCGGCTGGGCCCCAGGCGGAGAGTTCCTTGGCGCACGTCCTTCCGCCACCTAGGATCGCAGGGCATCATTCTCTGCCTCCTGTAGCCTCCTCCTCCTACTCGGCTTTCTCCTCCTCCTCTGCTTCCACCAGCTCCTCCTGTCAGCCACACACCTTCACCACCAACTTCAGCACAGCCCGGGGTAAGCGTCAGCAGGCCATTCTGAAACTCTTATGTTTGGGGGACAGGCCCCACACCGCGCAGGAGTTGTGGCGGGGTATTGAACAACAGACGGACGAGTGGTTGCTGCCGGTGGGCCTCAAGCCAGGCCTGGTGGTATGCGATAATGGGCGAAATCTCGTGGCAGCTCTGGGACTAGCCGGTTTGGCGCACATCCCTTGCCTGGCGCATGTGCTGAATTTGGTGGTGCAGAGGTTCATTCACCACTACCCCAACATGTCAGAGCTGCTGCATAAAGTGCGGGCCGTCTGTGCGCGCTTCCGGCGTTCACATCCTGCCGCTGCTCGCCTGTCTGCGCTACAGCGGAACCCGGCCTTCCCGCTCACCGCCTCATATGCGACGTGCCCACCGGTGGAACTCCACCTTGCACATGCTGGAGAGACTGTGCGAGCAGCAGCAGGCCATAGTGGAGTTTCAGCTGCAGCACGCTCGCGTCAGTCGTACTGCGGAGCGGCACCACTTCACCACCAATGATTGGGCCTCCATGCGAGACCTGTGTGCCCTGCTGCACTGCTTTGAGTACTCCACCAAAATGGCCAGTGGCGATGACACTGTTATCAGCGTTACAATACCAATTCTATGTCTCCTAGAGAAAACGCTTAGGGCAATGATGGAAGAGGAGGTGGCCCAGGTGGAGGAGGAGGAGGAGGAGGAGGAGGGCTCGTTTCTAAGACTTTCAGGCCAGTCTGTTAGAAGTAGCTCAGAGGAGGTTTTTGAAGCAGCAGAGGCAGGTTCACAGAGTCGCCAGCCAAGGCACTCTAATGGAGGACGAGGAGGATGAGGAGGAGGTGGAGGAGGACGAGGATGAAGCAGGTTCACAGCAGGGTGGCAGCCCACACAGCTCAGGCCCATCACTAGTGCGTGGCTGGGGGGATACGGTGGACGATGACGATCGCCTCCCACAGAGGACAGCTTGTCCTTACCTCTGGGGAGCCTGGCACACATGAGCGATTACATGCTGCAGTGCCTGCGCAGCGACAGCAGAGTTGCCCACATTTTAACGTGTGCTGACTACTGGGTGGCCACCCTGCTGGATCCCGGTACAAAGACAATGTGCCCACTTTACTTCCTGCACTGGAGCGTGATAGGAAGATGCGCGAGTACAGCGCACGCTGGTAGACGCGCTCCTGAGAGCATTCCCAACTGTCACAGGGGAACAGGTGGAAGGCCAAGGCCAAGGCAGAGGAGGAGCTAGAGGTCGCCCACGCAGCAGTATCACGGCCAGCTCCTCTGAGGGCAGGGTTAGCATGGCAGAAATGTGGACAAGTTTTGTCTCCACGCCACAGCTAACTGCCCCACCACCTGATACGGAGCGTGTTAGCAGGAGGCAGCATTTCACTAACATGGTTGAACAGTATGTCTGCACACCCCTCCACGTACTGACGGACGGTTCGGCCCCATTCAACTTCTGGGTTTCAAAATTGTCCACGTGGCCAGAGTTAGCATGTTATGCCTTGGAGGTGCTTTCCTGCCCGGCGGCCAGCGTTTTATCAGAGCAGCGTATTCAGCACGGCGGGCGTCGTTACTGACAAGCGCAGCCGCCTGTCCACAGCCAATGTGGACAAGCTGGCGTTCATAAAGATGAACCAGGCATGGATCCCACAGGACCTGTCCCTCCCTTGTGCAGAGTAGTCCTTAATAACTGCCTAAAACATGTCTTGTTGTACTACGGGCCACTTCTTTATTTAATACAAATTTTATGTAACCCACAGTTGAATGAAACTCTCCTCTGTCTGGGCGCCGGGGCCTAACTAGATGAAAGTGGCCTGTTAAACTATCGGGTGACATAAAGCCATAACCTCTGCCATGCTACCTCTGTCCTCTGTCTGGGTGCTGAGGCCTAAGTCAAATAAAGCGGTCTTCTGCTGTGCTGGGGGATATGAAGCTAATCTCTGACCTCTCTCCTCTGTCTGGGTCCAAAGGCCTAAGTCACTGAAAGAGGCCTTCTCCTGTGGTGTGTGATATGATGCCTGAATATGTGCTGTGTGGCCTCTCTCCTCTGTCTGGGTGAAGGGGTCAAAGTAACTAAATGGTGGCCTACTCCTGTGGTGGTTGATATGATGCCTGAATATGTGCTGTGGGACCTCTCTCCTCTGTCTGGGTGAAGGGTCAAAGTAACTAAATGGTGGCCTACTCCTGTGGTGGTTGATATGATGCCTGATTCTCTGCTGTGGGGCCTCTCTCCTCTGTCTGGGTGAAGGGGTCAAAGTAACTAAATGGTGGCCTACTCCTGTGGTGGTTGATATGATGCCTGATTCTCTGCTGTGGGACCTCTCTCCTCTGTCTGGGTGAAGGGGTCAAAGTAACTAAATGGTGGCCTACTCCTGTGGTGGTTGATATGATGCCTGATTCTCTGCTGTGGGACCTCTCTCCTCTGTCTGGGTGAAGGGGTCAAAGTAACTAAATGGTGGCCTACTCCTGTGGTGGTTGATATGATGCCTGATTCTCTGCTGTGGGGCCTCTCTCCTCTGTCTGGGTGAAGGGTCAAAGTAACTAAATGGTGGCCTACTCCTGTGGTGGTTGATATGATGCCTGATTCTCTGCTGTGGGGCCTCTCTCCTCTGTCTGGGTGAAGGGGTCAAAGTAACTAAATGGTGGCCTACTCCTGTAGTGGTTGATATGATGCCTGATTCTCTGCTGTGGGACCTCTCTCCTCTGTCTGGGTGAAGGGGTCAAAGTAACTAAATGGTGGCCTACTCCTGTGGTGGTTGATATGATGCCTGATTCTCTGCTGTGGGGCCTCTCTCCTCTGTCTGGGTGAAGGGGTCAAAGTAACTAAATGGTGGCCTACTCCTGTGGTGGTTGATATGATGCCTGATTCTCTGCTGTGGGGCCTCTCTCCTCTGTCTGGGTGAAGGGGTCAAAGTAACTAAATGGTGGCCTACTCCTGTGGTGGTTGATATGATGCCTGATTCTCTGCTGTGGGGCCTCTCTCCTCTGTCTGGGTGAAGGGGTCAAAGTAACTAAATGGTGGCCTACTCCTGTGGTGGTTGATATGATGCCTGATTCTCTGCTGTGGGGCCTCTCTCCTCTGTCTGGGTGAAGGGGTCAAAGTTAACTAAATGGTGGCCTACTCCTGTGGTGGTTGATATGATGCCTGATTCTCTGCTGTGGGGCCTCTCTCCTCTGTCTGGGTGAAGGGGTCAAAGTAACTAAATGGTGGCCTACTCCTGTGGTGGTTGATATGATGCCTGATTCTCTGCTGTAGGACCTCTCTCCTCTGTCTGGGTGAAGGGGTCAAAGTAACTAAATGGTGGCCTACTCCTGTGGTGGTTGATATGATGCCTGATTCTCTGCTGTGGGACCTCTCTCCTCTGTCTGGGTGAAGGGGTCAAAGTAACTAAATGGTGGCCTACTCCTGTGGTGGTTGATATGATGCCTGATTCTCTGCTGTGGGGCCTCTCTCCTCTGTCTGGGTGAAGGGGTCAAAGTAACTAAATGGTGGCCTACTCCTGTGGTGGTTGATATGATGCCAGATTCTCTGCTGTGGGACCTCTCTCCTTTGTCTGGGTGCTGGGGTCGAAATAATAGTAAGTGACCTTCTCCATTGGTGGGTGACTTGAAGCCTGATTCTGTGCTATGGGACCTCACTCCAATTAATATTGTTTAATTTTTATTTATTTTATGTTAACTCATCATTTCCCTATCTACATTTGTTTGCAGGGGATTTACCTACATTTGCTGCCTTTGCAGCCCTCTAGCCCTTTCGGGTGTGTTTTACAGCCTTACCAAAAACCTTACCAGATCTAGCACATAAACCAGTTGAACTTGAAACCCTTGAAAGATTACAGTAATGAAAAATAATTATTAATATGGGCAACACTATCTGTACCCTTTGTTTCCAATCAAACAAAACACAATAAATTTGATTTAACATTATAGTTTTATAAAATAATCTTTAACAAAATAGAATTATTTTTTAACATAAATATATAAATAACCAAAAAAATTAGGGTAATTTTTTAAATTTTCTCTGCTCCTCCAGCAGATCATCGATGTCCTTAAGATGAGCCTCCTCCATGGCTCGCATTTGGTGGGAGAACTGCATCTTGAGCTGCCTCATCTTCCTGGTTTGCTGCTCCTGAACTGCTGCATTTGCAGCTGGTGCTTCCTTCGCATTATTTTTATTTTTTTAACATGATGTTGTCAGCTGTAAAATAAATGAAATAAAATTTGAAATGTACATTAAAATACAATCATTAATTGTTATATAAAGCTGAGATGATATTTTTTCTTGAAAATCACTGGTTAGACCACACATGGAGTACTGTGTACAGTTCTGGGCTCCTGTGAACAAGACAGACATAGCAGAGCTGGAGAGGGTTCAGAGGAGGGCAACTAAAGTAATAACTGGAATGAGGGATCTACAGTACCGTAAAAGGTTATCAAAATTAGGGTTATTCACTTTAGAAAAAAGACGACTGAGGGAGATCTAATAACTATGTATAAATATATCAGGGGTCAGTACAGAGATCTCTCCCATCATCTATTTATCCCCAGGACTGTGACTGTGACAAGGGGACATCCTCTGCGTCTGGAGGAAAGAAGGTTTGTATTGTACACAATTAAACATAGAAAAGGATTCTTCACTGTAAGAGCAGTGAGACTATGGAACTCTCTGCCTGAGGAGGTGGTGATGGTGAGTACAATAAAGGAATTCAAGAGGGACTGGATTTATTTCTGGAGTGTAATAATATTACAGGCTATAGCTACTAGAGAGGGTCGTTGATCCAGGGAGTTATTCTGATTGCCTGATTGGAGTCGGGAAGGAATTTTTTTCCCCTTATGTGAGGAAAATTGGCTTCTGCCTCACAGGGGTTTTGCCTTCCTCTGGATCAACTTGTAGGAAACAGGCCGAACTGGATGGACAAATGTCTTTTTCGGTCTTATATACTATGTTACTATGTAAATCTGTTATATATTGGTTTAGGTAGGATTAATAATAGTTCCTTTTAGTTTTGGGTTATTGACTTAGTAGTTACGTTAATGGTTTTGATGTTGATCAATTACTTTTTAGTGTTTATTTTTTATATTACTGTTAGGTGTTGTACTTTATTTGTTGCCTGTTTTATTATATTTTCTTCATTTAAAAAAATAATATAGTTTGTTAAAATATATTCTTAGAAAAATTTATATATTGCATGCTTGTTATATCGTACTTCCAAAAATGGATGTGGCAGTTAGATACGTTATGGAAATCAGTACTCCCACCCGTAACATTAGCTTTCTGGGACACTGAATAAATAAAAATATCCACATCATCCATTTACCTTCTTGTCGGGGGTAGTGACCATCTCCTCTTCTGCCTCCTCAGAGTCATCACCCTCCTCCACTGCAGCAGGTGGGCTATGGGCCCGATAGCCTGATGGCCCTGCCTCTTCCTGCTCGTCCAGTGGTCTGTCTCCACCTCCACCGCCTTCTTCTTTTTAGAGAGCTTGGCTCTCACTTTGGGAAGCGGAGCATCTGTAATGATGATGATGACCAAATTTTTAAAAATGCCAAGATAAACAAGTAAAGCCAAATTACAGTTAAGGGTACACAAATTAATCTATGGTAGTGTCTGGATGGCATAATAATTAACTACACCTATCTTTCTTCTCCTTTTGGCTTAGATCAAGTGTAGTATCATCAGTGTCTGCCTTGACCTGCCGGACCAGGACCCTGTGGGTACCCCGGAACTCTGCCTTTGAGCATCGTTGATTAAGTTCAGCTTCAACTCACTGCTGCTATTGGGTGTTGGGCCACTCCCCAGGGAAGAAGAGTGATTCGAGTCTATGACTTCATTTGGGCATGTGGCCTAATTGTCCTGATCGATGCTTGTTGTCTACACTCGTCCAGACGTGCGAGGAGTTTGGACAAGCTTCAGGGGCCAAAGTCAACTGTGTAAAGTCAAAAAACATATGTGGCCCAGAAAGAGGTCTCATATTGCCACTTTTAGCACCCTTTCCCATCAGTTCAACACCACTGTACTAAGTGATTTATTGTAAAGGGTTAAAAAATACTTATTTCTCTCACCAACATATTGTGTTATCTATCTGCTCAGTTATGCAAATAAGTATTGTACCTGGAAGAGATTTATCTCGGATCTTAGTGATCAGATCCATCCGGTGGCGCTTCAGATCTGACCACTTTTTAGAATCGCATCCTTCCGATGAGTGCACCCATTCTTCTGCCACAGATGGAAAGCAATTCTCCGCACTATGGCCTGCTTTACGCCCCTTGACCTTCTGCGGTCGTACCCTTCTCCAACATTTCCTGCAAGATAACAATTAAATCATGTAATCCCACAGTTCTAAAATACAATTATTAGTTATCATAGTCATAAGAACCATCAAAAATAACATTTAATATCAAAACAGTCAAAAGAGTAGAACATCGCCATCCCTTTAAAAGTGACTTGAACATTGCCGCCCCTTTAAAAGTGACTTGAACACTGCAGCCCCTTTAAAAGTGACTTGAACATCGCCATCCCTTTAAAACTGACTTGAACATCGCCATCCCTTTAAAAGTGACTTGAATATTATGCCGCCTTTAAAATTTACTTGAACATCGCCATCCCTTTAAAAGTGACTTGAACATTGCGATCCCTTTAAAAGTGACTTGAATATTGCCGCCCCTTTAAAAGTGACTTGAACATCGCCATCCCTTTAAAAGTGACTTGAACATCGTCATCCCTTTAAAAGTGACTTGAACATTGCCACCCCCTTTAACAGTGTCTTTCACTAATCACTCATGTAGTTGTGCAGTCTGCTAAAGCCTGTGTGATGAGTTTATGTCACCAAGCAGTAGGACATGTGACAGTGTAAGGCAGTTATGAGATCAGTGAAGGCCTGCAGGCTTCTTGGCTAATAAAAATCATTAATAAGTTTAAATCACATTACTGAATTACACACCAACTAAGTTCAATTACTTTTTACTTACAGTTATTAGAAATCCAGCTCTTCTTTAGAGAAATTACTTTTCGCCATAATCGCTGGGACAGTCACCAATCTCCACTCTCGTCTCTCGATCCGATCCGAGGTAGCGCACACACGTACAGACGCGCGTACTACGATTCTTGAATAGTTGTATTATCGCGATAATAAAACTAACAGTGTAAAGTGGACTGTATTGTCTCTAAGTTATATTCGCATGCTGAATGTAACTTCTATTACAGCACACCATACTAAAACTGACTAAGTGACAGCTTTAAGTTCTATTCGAGCAGCGATTATGCGATTATTATATATCTGCTTAATCGCATTGCCGTTCAACTTAGCATTGCTAAATAATTCCATCCATATTCGTTAACTTACTGACTCAGTAAGTTAACGATATGAATGGAATTGCTAGCTATGCTAAGTTAGAAATCTATGCGATTAAGCAAATATATCTAGAATGCATGCATTTCAACTTAATTCTCAGATCCAACAGTACATTCTACTGGAGGAGGCATTCCCATGGTGATCGTTAGCTCAAAGTTGTAATCGCAATGCGTTTATTGCGGTATATTATTCCTCTGGGTGTCTTTTACAGGTTAATTTTTATTTATTTTATGTTAACTCATCATTTCCCTATCTACATTTGTTTGCAGGGGATTTACCTACATTTTGCTGCCTTTTGCAGCCCTCTAGCCCTTTCCGGGAGTCTTTTACAGCCTTTTTAGTGCCCAAAAGTTCGGGTCCCCATTGACTTCTATGGGGTTCGGGTTCGGGATGAAGTTCGGGTTGAGTTCGGATCACGAACCCGGACATTTTCCGGAAGTTCGGCCGAACTTCTCGAACCCGAACATCCAGGTGTTCGCTCATCTCTACTTATCAGCATATGTTGCTGTTCACACTAATGCATCCTAGGACCGCATCGCTGAAAAAGTAAATTAAGCCACATCTCAAATTGTCGCATATAGATGTTCCAGAGAGTGCATCATGGGACCGCAGCGCCCACCACAACCTAAAGTGCTAATTGCGCAAGTGATAATATATCCCACCCCCAATCTATACAAAAACAAGATAATTATGTATAAAAACACATCACTGAGTACAATTCAGCAGGTTACATCATAAATAAATTATATTGACCCCACACGTAATTCAATATTAAGCCCATATGGTTGAAGGGCTTTCAGCTCAAATATCCATCTGAGCTCTTTTTTCCTTAGGAGACGTTCCCTATCTCCCCCTCGGCTCATGCTACCCACTGAGTCAATGATCCGAAAGCGTAGCTTTTTGACCGAATGCCCACGCTCCACAAAATGTTTAGCCACTGGTTTGTCAATAAGACCCCTCCTTATGTTGCTCTTGTGTGAATTCATTCGCTCACGTGCCTCCATGGTGGTCTCACCAATGTAGATGAGTCCACAGGGGCAGGTGATCATGTAGACAACGTCACGTGATCTGCACGTAAAAAACTCTTTAATTTAATAGGCTCTGCTACTATAAGGATGACAAAACGTATCACCCTTGATCATATTTCCACAGTTGCAGCAACCAAGGCAAGGGTAACACCCCATCTTTCTTGGTGCCAAATACGTCTGTCCATCCCCACGGGGCTCAGTGATTTCACTTTTCACCAATTTGTCACGTAAATTGGTCCCCCTCTTGTATGCCATCATTGGGAAACTCTCAAACTCGGGTATCAAGGGCAACCCTTTTTGTAGAATGTGCCACTCTTTGCGTCTAATCTGTGAGATTTTCCCACTGAGGGCACCATAGGTGGAAACAAAAGGGATTCTCTTGTTTTCTGTCCTCCTTACTTTACCGTGAAGCGTAGATTCTTGGTCAACCAGCACCACCCTTTGTTTTGTCTTCTCAACTAGTCTGTGTGGGTAACCTCTGTTGAGGAATTTAGTGCCCATCTCATCTACTCTTCTCTCAAACTGTTCCTCGCCCGATACCACCCTTCTTACCCTTAACAACTGACTCCAGGGGAGAGACTCCACCATCCGGCATGGGTGGTTGCTGTCATATCTCAACAGATTGTTTCTGTCTGTGGACTTGTGATAAATATCTGTGGGTGAAAAGCGATTTTTCACTGCCCCATAACAATTATGTTGTGGAAGCATATATTAACATTGTGTCACAGCAGATTGTGAAGGTCCTAAAAAAGGTACTTTGTTAATGTCATCAGATGAATCAGAGTCGCCGGTCGTAAACCCAAAGCGGCTTTGATCAAGTGCCATAAATTCTTCAGTGTTCAGTAATCCCTGAATCTGTGTTTCAATGGCAGTCATTGATTGTTTGACTGTCTCAATCTCCCGACCAAGAAAGTCAATATTAAGTAGCATCAATTCAAAGGCATATTTGTTATTTATCATTTCAAACGTCTTGCAAAATTCCTCATTATTGGGGAAGAAAGTTGGTCTGAGATGGGATCGTAATCCCCTGGGGATACGTTGTGAGCGATAATATTCCCTCAGAGTATTCAGGTGAAGCTCCATGGTGACCAATTTCTTAGACTCATGCTCAAATTTCTTTCTGAGCAGGTCTACCGAGGGGGTGCTCAAAAACTACATATCCCCACTGTCGCCATTGATGAGTCTCTGAATTTGTTCCTCAGTGTAAAGACACATATTCACATATGCAGTTTCTCTGACCTTTATAGATCCTGAGGTGCCCTCCATCTTGGAAGTCTTTCAAAACCCCGGTGCTTGTTCCTTGGATCCAACACGTACAATCAATCGATATGGAACCACACTCG
The DNA here is from genome assembly GCA_033119425.1 of Bufotes viridis. NCBI lineage: Eukaryota > Metazoa > Chordata > Amphibia > Anura > Bufonidae > Bufotes > Bufotes viridis. The sequence continues at coordinate 433,339,788 of CM065589.1, forward strand.
CCAGATCATATGGAGTGATGCTACATCGACGACATTTTTGTTGTTTGGGGTGGCTCCTTGGAGGAACTGCACCTGTTCCATCAACATCTGAACAAGATGGTCTCTGGTCTTGAATTTACGGTCACAGTATCTCCCACTGAATTGCAATTCTTAGACGTAATGGTGCATATTAGAAATGGCACGATCTCTACAGATATTTATCACAAGCCCACAGACAGAAACAATCTGTTGAGATATGACAGCAACCACCCGCGCCGGATGGTGAAGTCTCTCCCCTGGAGTCAGTTGTTAAGGGTAAGAAGGGTGGTATCGGGCGAGGAACAGTTTGAGAGAAGAGTAGATGAGATGGGCACTAAATTCCTCAACAGGGGTTACCCACACAGACTAGTTGAGAAGACAAAACAAAGGGTGGTGCTGGTTGACCGAGAATCCACGCTTCACGGTAAAGTAAGGAGGACAGAAAACAAGAGAATCCCTTTTGTTTCCACCTATGGTGCCCTCAGTGGGAAAATCTCACAGATTAGACGCAAAGAGTGGCACATTCTACAAAAAGGGTTGCCCTCGATACCTGAGTTTGAGAGTTTCCCAATGATGGCATACAAGAGGGGGACCAATTTACGTGACAAATTGGTGAAAAGTGAAATCACTGAGCCCCGTGGGGATGGACAGACGTATTTGGCACCAAGAAAGATGGGGTGTTACCCTTGCCTTGGTTGCTGCAACTGTGGAAATATGATCAAGGGTGATACGTTTTGTCATCCTTATAGTGGCAGAGCCTATTAAATTAAAGAGTTTTTTTACGTGCAGATCACGTGACGTTGTCTACATGATCACCTGCCCCTGTGGACTCATCTACATTGGTGAGACCACCATGGAGGCACGTGAGCGAATGAATTCACACAAGAGCAACATAAGGAGGGGTCTTATTGACAAACCAGTGGCTAAACATTTTGTGGAGCGTGGGCATTCGGTCAACCAGCTACGCTTTCGGATCATTGACTCAGTGGGTAGCATGAGCCAAGGGGGAGATAGGGAACGTCTCCTAAGGAAAAAAGAGCTCAGATGGATATTTGAGCTGAAAGCCCTTCAACCATATGGGCTTAATATTGAATTACGTGTGGGGTCAATATAATTTATTTATGATGTAACCTGCTGAATTGTACTCAGTGATGTTTTTATACATATTTATCTTGTTTTTGTATAGATTGGGGGTGGGATATATTATCACTTGCACAATTAGCACTTTAGGTTGTGGTGGGCGCTGCGGTCCCATGATGCACTCTCTGGAACATCTATATGCGACAATTTGAGATGTGGCTTAATTTACTTTTTCAGCGATGCAGTCCTAGGATGCATTAGTGTGAACAGCAACATATGCTGATAAGGTCCATATAGTCTGACATTTTTGTGGCTTCTCCATGAATCTGCAGGCTGTTTGGCCCTGCATCATACATAAGGGCAGATGACCGAGAGTTTAGACAACCCTGTGATCCGTGTAACGTATTTAACTCCTTAAGGACGAAGGGCGTACATGTACGCCCTTGTGTCTGGTACTTAAGGACCAAAGGCGTACATGTACACCCTGCAAATATCCGATCACCGCTGCGCACGTGGCGGTGATCGGAACAAGATGCCTGCTGAAATCAATCAGCAGGCACCTTGGCACAATGCCCAGGGGGGTCCTTTGACCCCCATGTCAGCGATCGCAGCAAACCGCAGGTCAATTCAGACCTGCGATTTGCTGCGCTATCTGTAGTCTCTGATCAGACCGCAGGGATCAGAGACTAAAATATGCCCCAAACTTATAAATTTTAACTCGCCCCTGCACCCCGCCATATTAGTGTCCCCCCGGGCGGTGCAGGGGGGATTGCTTTCCCTGGTGTCTAGTGGGTATAGCAGGGGGTCAGCACATAGAAGGACCGCGGTATAGAACGTGTTAACATGGACCGCAGACCACGGTATAGAAGGTGTTAACATGGAGGGAGCTCCCATCGGGGGGCTGCTGTACCTTTGCAGCCCCCCGACAGGATAGGATAGCAGAGGGAGGGAGCTCCCTCCCTTCCCATCACCCGCTGCTCTGTTATGGCAGCGGGTGATGGTTACCATGGCAGCAGGACGCTTTCAGAAGCGTCCTGCTCTCCATGGCACTGAAACTCTGAATAGGCTTTTGCTAAAGGCAAAAGCCTATTCAGACTTTGTAAAGTAAAAAATACAGTAGGTACACTATATAGTGTACTTACTTTATTATATAGACACCAGATCCACTGGATCTACAAGAACCAAGTGGGTCTGGGTCAAAAAAAATACGAAAAATAAGAAAAATACATATCACTGAATAAAAATAAAAAAAATCAAATACACTACACATATTAGGTATCGCCGCGTCCGTAAAAATCTCCTCTATAAAAATATCACATGACCTAACCTCTTACGCAAATACCGTAAAAAAAACACAAAAGAATGGTGTAAAAAAGCCATTTTTTGTCACCTTGCATCACAAAAAGTGTAATACCAAGTGATCAAAACGGCGTATGCCTCCCAAAATAGTACCAATAAAACCGCCATCTCATCCCGCAAAAAATGAGTCCTTATATTGGACAATCGCCCCAAAGAATAAAAAAATATGGCTCTCAGACTATGGAGACACTAAAACATAATTTTTTTTTCTAAAATGCTATTATTGTGTTAAAGTAAAATAAATAAATAAAAAGTATAAATATTATGTATCGCCGCGTCCGTAAAAACCTGCTCTATAAAAATATCACATTATCTAACCCCTCAGGTAAATACTGTTAAAAAAATAAAATAAAAACAATGTAAAAAAAAACATTTTTGTCACCTCACATCTCAAAAACTGTATGGCCTCTTGCACACGACAGTATTTTGCGGACCGTATACTGGCAGTTTTTTCAGTTCAGTATACTGACAGTATACTGAACCATTCACTTCAATGGGTCTGCAAAAAATACTGAAGTGTCTCCGTATGACTTCCGTTTCCGTTTTTCCGTTTTTTCTGTTCCGTTTAAATATAGACCATGTCCTATTCTTGTCCGCAAATCACGTTCAGTGGCTCCATTCAAGTCAATGGGTCAGTAAAAAAAACGGAAAGCATACTGAAGTGCATCCGTATGTCTTCCGTATCCGTTCTGTTTTTTGCGGAAGCATCTATTGAAAATTTTAAGACCAGCCTAATTTTTTCTATGTTATTACTGTATACTGTATATGCCAAACGGAAAAATGGAACGGAACAACGCAACCGAAACGGAAACAAAACGGAAGCAAAAAACGGAAAAACGGATCCGTTATAAACGGACAGCAAAACACTGAAAAAAAAATACGTTCGTGTGCAAGAGGCTTAATAGCAAGCGATCAAAAAGTTATATGCACCCAAAAATAGTGCCAATCAAACCATAATCTCATCCCGCAAAAAATGATACCCCACATAGGACAATCACCCCCAAAAAATAAAAAAATATGGCTCTCAGACTATGAAGACACTAAAACATGATTTGTTTTGTTTTAAAAAATGATAATATTGTGTAAAACTTAAATAAATAAATAAAAAGTATACATATTTGATATCGGCGCGTCTGTCGCAACCTGCTCTATAAAAAAACACATGACCAAACCCCTCAGGTGAACACAACAAAAAAAAAAAAAAAAAACCGGTGTCAAAAGCCATTTTTGTCACCTTACATCACAAAAAGTGTAATAGCAAGCGACCAAAATGTCATATGCACCAAGATAGTTCCAATCAAACCGACATCTCATCCTGCAAAAAATGAGCCCCTACATAAGCCAGTCGCCCAAAAAATAAAAAAAATATATGGCTTTCAGAATGTGAAGACACTAAAAAATATTTTTTTCAAAAATGCTGTATTATGTAAAACTGAAACAAAACCCCCCAAAAAGTAGCCATATTTGGTATTTACGTGTCCGTAGAAACCTGCTCTATAGAAATAGCACACGATGTAAATAACAAAAAATAAAAACGGTCCGAAAATAGCTATTTTTTTGCAAATTTTCCATTTTAATCAATTTTTCCAGTAATAAAGCAAGGGTTAACAGCCAAACAAAACTCAATATATATTGCCCCGATTCTCTAGTTTGCAGAAACACACCATATGTGGTCGTAAACTGCTGTATGGCCAAACGGCAGGGCGTAGAAGGAAGGGAACGCCGTATGGTTTTTGGAAGGCAGATTTTGCTGGACTGGTTATTTGACACTATATCCCATTTGAAGCCCCCCTGATGCACCCCTACAGTAGAAACTCCAAAAAAGTGACCCCATTTTGGAAAGTACGGGATAAGGTGGCAGTTTTGTTTGTATTATTTTAAGGTAAATATGATTTTTGGTTGCTCTATATTACACTTTTTTTGAGGCAAGGTAACAAAAAATAGAAATTCTGAGATTTCATCTCCATTTGCCAATAACTCTTGTGGAACACCTAAAGGGTTAACAAAGTTTGTAAAATCAGTTTTGAATACGTTCAGGGGTGTAGTTTCTTAGATGTAGTCACTTTTTTGGAGTTTCTATTCTAGGGGTGCATCGGGGGGCTTCGAATGGGACATGGTGTCAAAAATCCAGTCCAGCAAAATCCACCTTCCAAAAACCATATGGCGTTCCTTTCCTTCTACGCCCTGCCGTTTGGCCATACAGCAGTTTACGCCCACATATGGGGTGTTTCTGCAAACTACAGAATCGGGGCAATAAATATTGAGTTTTGTTTGGCTTTTAACCCTTGCTTTGTTACTGGAAAAAATTGATTCCAACGGAAAATTTTACAAAAAATCTAAATTCTGAAATTTTATCTCCATTTGCCATTAACTCTTGTGGAAAACCTAAAGGGTAAATGACGTTTGTAAAATCAGTTTTGAATACCTTGAGGGGTGTAGTTTCTAGAATGGGGTCATTTTTGGGTGGTTTCTATTATGTAAGCCTCACAAAGTGACTTCAGACCTGAACTGGTCCCTAAAAAGTGGGTTTTTGAACATTTCTGAAAAATTTCAAGATTTGCTTCTAAACTTCTAAGCCTTGTAACGTCCCCAAAAAATAAAATGGCATTCCCAAAATGATCGATACATGAAGTAGACATATGGGGAATGTAAGTAGAGAAATTGAAACTTGGAAAATTGCAAATTTTTCCAAATTTTTGGTAAATTTGATATCTTTTTATAAATAAAAATTACAATTTTTCGACTTAATTTTACCAGTGTCATGAAGTACAATATGTGACGAAAAAATAATCTCAGAATGGCCTGGATAAGAAAAAGCGTTTTAAAGTTATCACCACATAAAGTGACACTGGTCAGATTTGCAAAAAATGGCCTGGTCCTAAGGAGAAAATGAGCACGGTCCTTAAGGGGTTAATCACTGTCCTATGCTGTTTATGTCACATGTTCGCAAGGACGAGTGTGTCCGCGATCATGTGATTGATCACTTGGGTGAGAGTGTTTCTTCTCTCGATCACGCCCCATGGATGCAGGACGCGTCGCTATGTGTGATCACGTGATCACTGTGATCACGTGGTCGCGACCCTCCCTTCTCTGACATGCGCACTGGTAATTGCCAGACACGCGGATGAGCGTGCATCATGACACCGTATGTTTCCTCTATATTTATATATGATCAGGTGAGAACACTATGTATGATTGACCTTAAGGTTTTATATAAAGCAGCCGTTGAGCGGGGCACAGATTGGATGTATAATGTTAACCCTTTATGTGAATGATTAACAATGATTGGACACATCTCCACGTGGAGGTGGAGTCTTTACTTTCTGAACATGTGTATGTATAATTCACACTGTGCTTGATAAAGGCTATGTCATAGCCGAAACGTAGCAACTTTTTATATTCATGTTTTTCATGTGAGCAGTTTCCCAAATTAAAGGGATTTTTTCAACCGGACATGCTGCCTTCATCATCTCTTCCTGAATCATAAAAATGAACCAGGCATGGATCCCACAGGACCTGTCCATCCCTTGTGCAGAATAGACATTTATAACTGCCTCCCCTCAACCATGTATTCTTGTACTCCGGGGCACTTCTTTATTGAATCCTTGCGGTGCAACCCAAAGTTGAATGAACCTCTCCTCAATCTGGGTGCCGGGGCCTAAATAACTGAAAGTGGCCTGTTACAATGGTGGGTGACATGAAGCCTGAACCTCTGCCATGCGACCTCTCTCCTCTGTCTGGGTGCCGTGGGCTAAATATCTGGAAGTGGCTTTCTCCAGTGGTGGGTGATATGACGCCTTATTCCTTGCTATAGGACCTCTCTCCTCTGTCTGGGTGCTGGGGCCTAAATAACTGAAAATGGCCTTCTCCAGTGGTGCGTGATATGAAGCTTGATTCTGTGCTATGGGACCTTTCTCCTTTGCCTGGGTGCTGGGGTCTAAATAACTGAAAGTGGCCTTCTCCAGTGGTGAGTAGTGATGAGCGGCAGGGGCAATATTCGAATTCGCGATATTTCGCGAATATTTGGGCGAATATATTCGAAAATTCGTAATCTCGTCATTATTTTCTTGATTGCGAAAATTTGCATAAAAAATTCACATACATTTGCATAAAAATTGCATAAATTGACATAAAAATTCGCATAAAATGGTATTTAAAATATATCTTTTAAATGCCAGTTTATGCAAATTTTATGTAAATTTATGTACATTTTTATGCAAATTTATGTGATTTTTTATGCGAATTTTCGCTATAAGAAAATAATGACATTATTTTCTTGCTTGCGAAAATTTGCATATAAAAAATTCGCATAAAAACGAATATTCGCAATTGCGAATATATTTTGCGATATTCTAAATATTTACGAATTCTCTAAGTGCCGATATTCGCGATTAAAATTCTCAATTCGAAATTTCGTGATCAACACTAGTGGTGGGTGATATGACGCCTGATTCTCTGCTGTGGGACCTCTCTCCTCTGTCTGGGTGCTGGGGCCTAAATAACTGAAAGTGGCCTTCTCCAGTGGTGGGGGATATGATGCCTTATTTCTTGCTGTGGGACCTCTCTCCTCTGTCTGGGTGCTGGGGCCTAAATAACTGAAAGTGGCCTTCTCCAGTGGTGGGTGATATGACGCCTGATTCTCCTGCTGTGGGACCTCTATCCTCTGTCTGGGTGCTGGGGCCTAAATAACTGAAAGTGGCCTTCTCCAGTGGTGGGTGATATGACGCCTGATTCTCTGCTGTGGGGCCTCTCTCTGTCTGGGTGCTGGGGCCTAAATAACTCAAAGTGGCCTCCTCCAGTGGTGGGTGATATGACGCCTGATTCTCTGCTGTGGGACCTCTCTCCTCTGTCTGGGTGCTGGGGCCTAAATAACTGAAAGTGGCCTTCTCCAGTTGTGGGTGACATGACGCCTTATTTCTTGCTGTGGGACCTCTCTCCTCTGTCTGGGTGCTGGGGCCTAAATAACTGAAAGTGGCCTTCTCCAGTGGTGGGTGATATGACGCCTGATTCTCTGCTGTGGGATCTCTCTCCTCTTTTTGGGTGCTGGGAATAAATAACTGAAAGTGGCCTTCTCCAGTGGTGGGTAATATGACACCTGATTCTCTGCTGTGGGACCTATCTCCTCTGTCTGGTTTCTGGGGCCTAAATAACTGAAAGTGGCCTTCTCCAGTGGTGGGTGATATGACGCCTTATTCCTTGCTGTGGGACCTCTCTCATCTGTCTGGGTGTTGGGGCCTAAATAACTCAAAGTGGCCTTCTCCAGTGGTGGGTGATATGACGCCTGATTCTCTGCTGTGGGACCTCTCTCCTCTGTCTGGGTGCTGGGGCCAATTATATTGGTTAATTTTTATTTATTTTATTTTATTTTAATTCATTTCCCTATCCACATATGTTTGAAGGGCATTTACCTACATTTTGCTGCCTTTTGCAGCCCTCTAGCCCTTTCCTGGACTATTTTACAGCCTTTTTAGTACCCAAAAGTTTGGGTCCCCAATGACTTCAATGGGGTTTGGGATGAAGTTCGGGTCGAGTTCGGATCCCGAACCCGAACATTTTAGGGAAGTTCGGCCGAACTTCTCGAACCTGAACATCCAGGATTTTGCTCAACTCTTCTTACCGCAAATGTGAAACAAGCCAAATAAATACAGTAGCTTATTTTTTTTAATTAGTTTCTTCAAGTACATTTCTAATAACCTAAAAAAATATTCTGCTTATAATATATTTTTTCATGAAAAATTCACATAGCAGATATGAGATTTTAATAAAAAATGTGTTTCAGTGTATGAAGAGACAGCAGTGAACTTTTGAAAGGAAGAAAACAGCAAGTTAAGGCAGCTTTAAAGAGCATAGAAATTACACATACCGTAAAATGAAAGGTCAGTTTACAATAAAACCTTACTGACAGATGTAATAGAAAAAAAGAGAGAACAAAGATTAATACAAGGAATTAGATAAACCTTATTTATGATTCATTCCTTGACAGACTGCAGATAAACATCCTGTGTAGTGTAACCAATACATACAGTATCTGAAACTTAATTCCTCAATAATCTGTTCAATATGTATATAGAAAACCAACATCCATTCTGATGTAAATAAAGACTAATAGCTTTTTACAGATCAATATCCATTCATTGCCTTTTATTACTGACAAGCAACAAAAGACAATAAGAACATATAGATTACAGAGGAAACTCATGGCTATTTTTGTCTACTGTCAATATGTATAACCCATTATGTATACTTTATACATTAAAAAAAAAGTTTGTTTGCAACTTTTATGCAACTAACATAATTTCTTAATGTTGATTCACCACAAATAAAAAAAACAATAAAAATGAGATTTAATATGGCTCTAAAACGTAGAGAAGTTGGATATTTTGTCACAAGTGACTTTTAAGCTTTTTCTGATAACCTGGATATGGGTATTGGAAGGACCTCAGCAGCCTGATTCATTTAACAACATGGTCAACAGAAAACTCCTGGCTGGTGCATTGGAGGCCTGACATGCACCCCAGTTATTAAGAGGAGTGAAGTGCATGGCAGTGCAGGAAGAATTAAGTCTGGCATACAAAATGTTGTTCTTCTGTGTGTACCAAAACCTATGGCAAATACATAATAGAATGAGATGTAAGCACAATATGTACAGAGCTACACATGTTTACTACCAAATCTGAAGGCACTCAGGCACTAACACAATAAATGGCCCAAAAGGTTCAGCAGGAGACAATTCAATTAGTTAAAGAGGTTGGCCCATCTCACACATTGGTGGAATATCGCTAGGATATGCCTCCAATGTCAGATACAGTAGGTGTGGGTCCTAGCTCTGGGACCCACATCTATTTATAGAAAGGGGTCCCCAAATGAAAGGAAAATGCACCACGCACCCCCCGTCATTGTACCCCTCAGATGTCGCCTTCATCACTGATCACAGAATCTGACATTAATATTAAGGTCTATAATTAAAAAAATTAAAATAAACAAAATCATACTTATCTCATCCATTTGATCGCAAAGAGCCCGTTGCTGCCATCCTAAATGAAGATCCAGTGCAAAATCTTGTGTGCTGTGTGATTACATCATCATGTCAGGCCCTCGTGGTGTGGTCATACATCACCGCGGACGAGATTTCACGTGGAATTTTCAATCAAGATGGCAGTGGCGGGCACTTCTCAAACAGATGAGGTGAGTATGTTTTTTCTCTATTTCAGTGAAAATCCATTCATTACCACTTAGCCTTCTCAGCAAATCAAATTTTCCCTAAAATTCTAATCAACATCCACTTTGGACACTTCCATTCACTCAACGCTATTGGTGACGTATCTTAGTGACATTCCAACTATGTGTGAGATGGGACAACTCATTTAAATAAAAAATATCTTTGTACTGTGTTAGCCAATAGACAGAGAAGATAAAGCTTCAGCTTAAGGTACTTTTACACAAGACAATTATTGGACTGATTGTAGGGAACAAATATTTGTTTGAACATTCGTTCCTGATAGTCGGCATGTGTAAAGGTGTAGCTAATCACCCAATGAACGAGTAAATGCTTGTTAATTGGAAGCATTGTTGATGGTGACATCTAAATCATAATTTCTTCGAGCAGACTGTGCTATGTAAACAGCACAGCAACCTGCTGTCCAGAATCAATCTGTATAAGGACAGGCAAATGCAACAGTAATCGCTCATCTCCATTCAGTGGAGGTGATTGCTTCATGTAAATGTATCGCTACACTCCTATGAGGAGCAAACAATTATTAGGATCAAACAGTAAATTCCCAATTACTAGCTCCTCAGTCAGCCTGCTTAAATGGGCTTTAGATTACATGCACATATGTGGTCAGATTCTGGTATTGTGTTTTGGCATAGGAACAAAATACCGCTGGATCTGGTATATGCCAGATTCCACCAGGACCCAACAGATCCCATTCACTATAAATGGAGTCAGTTGGGTTTCCAGCATGAATACAGGCATTTGGCCAGACAAAATACACTGGTAAGAATGAGGGCAACTTGGCAGTCATTGAGCATGCACTGCAGCATGTAGTCGCTAGTGTGTGCCAGGCTGCCAAGAGGCAATGACAAGCTGTCCTCGCTGGGAGGTGTATTGTCTGTGTCTTCTGTATCCCCCCAGCCATGCTTCAGTGATGCATGTGAGCTGTTTTGGGCACCAACCTGCTTTGAACGTGGTTTCTCCTCCTTATCATCCTCCTCATCCCCCAAAATTGTGCCCTGGCTAGATAGTTGTATAACTGGCCGCTGTTGGTGCACCTGCACCCTCTGAGCCACCTGTAAACGACTGGCCGGATGACTGTGGGAATAATCTCTGTTCCTTCTCCTCTTCCTCCAGTGCCACATCCTCATCCATCATCTTCCAAAGTGTTTTTTCAGGAAGACATAGAAGTGGGATAGCAACGCTGAGGATGGAGTCATCTGTGCTGGCTATGTTGGTAGAGTACTCGAAATAGCGCAACACAGCATACACGTCCCGTGTGGAGGCCCACTCGCTGGCATTGCTGTTCCGCAGAGCGACTCACCCGTGTGTGCTGGAGCTGAAACTTCACTATTGCCTGCTGCTGCTCGCACAATCTCTCCAGCATGAGCAAGGTGGAGTTCCACCTTGTGGGTACGTTGCATATGAGGCGGTGAGCAGGAAGGCAGAAGTTACACTGCAGCGCAGACAGGAGTAATGATGGGGCAATATTCGAATTAGCGATATTTTGTGAATATTTGGGTCAATATTCGTTATATATTCACGAATTTGAGAATTTGCAATTATTTTCTAGATTGCAAAAATCGGCAGTGTAATATTCGGCGCATTGCGCGCGCAATGCAGGCGTGGGTCACTTTTGCTAAATTTTTCAAGCTGCTAGAAGTTTCCTGAGACTGGAGAAAATGGTTGGCACGGCAGAACATTACAATAGCTTTGCATGCAGATAGAGTGCTCCAATATATTCGCGATTGGGCAAATCGGCAATTGATGCGGACATTTTTGCGCAATACAGGCAACTTCACATTTTAGCAGGTCTGACTACATATTAGTGATTGGTGCACCAAGTATTGTTGTGAACTCGTGACATCACAGCACTATGTCTGTAGCATGTATGTATGGAGAGCAGAACCTATTACCCTACCTAACACCCTGCACTGGAACCTATCAGCTACTCTATATCACTATCTAACCTACAGTACACTGACTATCTCACACTAACTATCTTTATAATATATATTGCTGTACTCTGTGTTTTGCTGCTACATTACATTAGATAGTTAGTTTATATATATATATATATATATATATATATATATATATATATATATATATATATAAAAATCAATGATAGCACCATCCACAAAAATAGGGCTGGGTGCAAAGTCCACAATAGGGAATAGGCACTTACCCTATATATATATATATATATATATATATATATATAAAAATGGACTGCACTCCAAAACATCCAGTTCAAACGTGTAGTTTTATTCACCCATATTGGCACAGAGCGACGTTTCGGCTCAGCATAAGCTTGAGAAAGGCTCATGTTGAGCCGAAACGTCGCTCGGTGCCACTATGGGTGAATAAAACTACACGTTTGAACTGGATGTTTTTTGGAGTGCAGTCCATTTTTTTCTATTTATATATCGGGTAAGTGCCTATCCCCTATTGTGGACTTTGCACCCAGCTCTATTTTTTGTGGATGGTGCTATCATTGATTTTTCTTATATATATATATATATATATATATATATATACAAAGTGAAAAAAGATGGCAGCACCGCATGAACATCAATGTACAAATGTGGGTGCAATGTCCAAGGATCAAGCCAAAAATCCACATATAAAAAAAGAAAAAGGACAGCACTCCACTAATAAAAGTGAGTTATTTATTTACCCATATGGTGCAAAAAAACCGCGACGCTTGGCTCGACAATAGAGCCTTTCTCAAGCATGCTTGAGAAGGCTCTATTGTCGGCAAGCGTCGCGATTTTTGCACCATATGGTAAATAAATAACTCACTTTGTAGTGGAGTTCTGTCCTTTTTTTATATATATATATATATATATATATATATATATATATTCATAGAAAAGAACGCAGCACTCTTCCAAACGTAAAAAAAGCAGGGATTTATTCAGCACATGTGTCAGCAACGTTTCAGCTCTCTCACAGAGCCATTATCAAGCCAAGTGGTGTGTGTTGAACCGTGTGTTGAAGTGGAGTGCTGCCTGATCTTATTGGAATATATATATATATATATATATATATATATAAAGGGAAAAAGGACAGCACTCCAAGTACAAACCGTGTAGAAATTTATTCACCCATGTGGTAAATACAATCGACGTTTGGCTCAGCTATAGAGCCTTTCTCAGCTTGAGAAAGGCTCTATAGCTGAGCCGAAACGTCGCATTGTATTTACCACATGGGTGAATAAATTTCTACACGGTTTGTACTTTGGAGTGCTGTCCTTTTTTCCCCTTTTTTTATATATGGGCTTTGAGCCAGTAGCCCTAGGACATAGCACCCGATTTTTTGATTCTCCGGTGCCGCCAGCTTTCTGATATGAATATACAGTATAGCACTATATTCTAAATATTTGTGAATTCTCGAAACGCCGATATTCACGATAAATATTTGCGATTCGAATATTCTCGCCCAACACTAGCGAGCAGCAGAAGTATGAAAACGTTGAAAACATGCACAGACAGCCCACACTTTCTGCAGCAGCTCTGACATATCGAGGTAATTTTTCAGGAACCTCTGCACCATTAAATTCAGCACATGTGGCAGGCAAGGGACGTGTGTCAAACTGGCTAGGCCCAGAGCTGCTACCAGATTTCACCTGTTGTCGCACACCACCAGGCCAGACTTGAGGCTCAGCGGCACCAGCCACTCATCGGTCTGTTCTTTTATGTGTGTGTGTCCCCCCCCAATATATGAGTTTCAGAACAGCCTGCCGTCGTTTCCCCTTGGCTGTGCTGAAGTTGGTGGTGCAGATGTTGCGCTGATGTGAACGATGGCAGTAGAGGAAGAACAGGAGGAGGAAGCGGAGGAGGAGGAGGAAACAGGAGGCACAGAGAAATGTCCAGCAATCGTCAGTGGGGGTAGGACATGTGCCAAACCGCTTTCTGCCTCAGGCCCGGCCACCACTACATTTACCCAGTGGGCAGTTAGGGAGATATAATGTCCCTGCCTGTGCTTACTGTTCCATGTAACGACCTTGCCACTTATGGTGTTGCGCAGTTCACACCTAATGTTTTCCGCCACTTCTTCGTGCAGGGCAGGGATGGCCCTTCTGGAAAAGTAGTGGCGGTTGGGAACCACATACTGTGGGACAGCCGCTGTCATTAAGTTTTTAAAACTGTCAGTCTTCACCTGACGGAATGGCAGCATTTCAAAGGTATTTAAGGCTAGGATCACAGATGGGTAGGGAGTACTTCCTTTTTTCTACAGTGTTGGGTGATAGACAGCTGAACAGTTTCATGGGATGGTGTGGAGATGCTAGGTGACATTGCTGATGGTTGTGGTGTTTCTGTCACACCAACACAATTAACAGACTGATTAACCCCTTAGTGACCACCCATACGTGTTTTTACGGCGGTCACTAAGGGGCCTTGGGCTGGAGCGCCGCCTTTTTACGGCGGCACTTCAACCCAAGTTAGCGCTAAAATCAAGCGCTGTAGCTCCGTGCCCGCAGCTACTGGAGGTAGCTGAGGGCTCGGGGCAGTGATCAGAGACTGTGACAACCGGTCTCTGATCACGTGATCGCCGTGATACACTTTATCACGGCGATCACAGAAAATACCGGCATCGGAGCTTCCCGCACTAAACTTTCTCCCTCCTCTCATGTAAGAGAGGAGGAGAAAGTCTCCGATGCAGCGATCGGGTCCCCAGCACTCCTGGCTCTAATATGGGTCCGATCCTCACCCCCACCCCCTTACCCTCAAGAAAGATGGCGGCGGCCAGGCGCATGCACGATTGAAAGCCGGCCGCCGCCACGCTCACTCAGAAGAGGTCAAGTTATTCCCCGATCGGGTCCCCCAGCACCCCGATCGGGGCAATATGGCCCCAGATATGTTCAAATAAAGTTATTAGGGCACCCCCCCCCATACAAATAAAAAAAAAATAATCAAAATGGCGCAGACATGCGCACTGGTTACTGTGCTGAAGATCTGCCTTCAGCACAGTAACCATCAGAGACCAATAATAATGGTCCCTGATCATGTGGTCTCCATGATGACCCTATCATGGAGATCAAATGCATTATATTTACAAAACAGAGCCAGGACAGGGGCTGTGCTTCTCTCTCCCCTCAGCGCAGTTGTTCTGTGAGGAGAGAGAGATCAGACTTCTGTCCTGGCTCTGTGATTACATACTGTGAAAAAAAGAAAAAAAAATCAAATTATAAACTGTCCGTCAGTAGCTGACGGTCAGTGGGTGTCCGTGATTAGGTGTCCGTCATTAGACACCTAGATTAGAGACGCTGTGTACGTCTGTTACTTGCGGTCAGTGGGTGTCAGTCAGTCAGTGGGTGTCAGTCCGTCAGTGGGTGTCAGTCCGTCAGTGGGTGTCAGTCCGTCAGCGGGTGTCAGTCAGTCGGCGGGTGTCAGTCAGTCGGCGGGTGTCAGTCCGTCAGCGGGTGTCAGTCCGTCAGCGGGTGTCAGTCCGTCAGTGGGTGTCAGTCATCTGCCGTCCATTACCATTTCTTTCTGAGCTTTACATTAAAAAAAAATGGCTCAGAGATTGTTAAGTGCGGAGCAGGCCTACGAATTTCTCTGCTCTGACCACTCAGAATCTGACACCGCTTCAGAGGCGGAAATATTTTCAGATAGCGGGGACTCCGATTCCATCCCCAGACCCCATAGCCCTATGGTGGTAGAAGTCGCCACCTCCTCTCATTCTCCACCCAGCGGTCCTGTCCCTTCTGCTACGTGGGTTCCTGCCACTTCATTTACCCCCCAAGTACCCCAATTTTTATCCACTCCCCAAATTAATGTGGACGTCACCAATTTTGTCCCTTATGATTTTTTCATTTATTTGTGGATGATAACGTCCTTGAGTTAATTGTGCAGCAAACTAATTTGTACGCTACACAGTTTGCTGCACAAAATCCCACGTCTATTTATGTAAGACGGTGGACCCCCACAAGTGTCCCTGAAATAAAAAAATTTTGGGGCTTACCCTGGACATGGGCATCGTAAAAAACCCTCAGTCCGATCCTATTGGGCTGTGAGTACTGTCCACTCAACCCCTGTGTTTGCAGCAGTTATGTCCCGTAACCGCTATGAAGTCCTAATGCGGTTCATGCATTTTTCTGATAATTCCCAAGTCCCCCAGAACTGACCCAGCCTTCGACCGCCTAAATAAATTGAGACCCCTTATTTCCCTCCTTACAGATTTATTCTTGAAATTATATACACCTGAAAAAAATTTATCCGTTGATGAGTCCCTTTTTAGTTTTAAAGGCCGCCTTTCCTTCCGTCAGTATATTCCCTCCAAGCGTGCCAGATATGGGGTAAAATTATATAAGGTGTGTGAGAGCACAACCGGCTACACCTGTGGTCTGTCTATCTATGAGGGCAGAGACTCCCAACTTAACCCCCCAGGCTGCCCTGAAAATATTGGAACATCAGGCAAAATTGTGTGGGATCTATTGGTGCCATTCCTGCACAAAGGGTACCACATGTACACCGATAATTTTTATACCAGCATACCCCTTTATAGATCCCTCCATGCTGCAAACACAGGGGCTTGTGGGACAGTCCGCAAAAATAGAGTTGGATACCCACAACCGCTGGTCTCCAAACGTTTGGAGAAAGGAACATCCTTCGCCCTCGCAAGTGACCAGCTGCTTGCCGTAAAGTGGAAGGACAGGAAGGATGTCCACATGCTGACCACCTTGCATGCAGACACCACAGTGGCAGTTAGGGAGAGGGGGCTACGGCGGACAAGCACAAACCAGTCTGTGTGACAGACTACAATAAATTTATGGGAGGTGTAGACCTCTCAGACCAGGCGCTTCAACCCTACCTGGTGAAGCGTAAAAACAGGGCCTGGTATAAAAGGTAGCAATCTACCTCATCCAGATTGCTACCTACAATAGTTTTATTTTATTTAAAAAGTCCCAGGGAAACCTCAACTTCCTCGAGTACCAGGAGAAGGTGGTTGAGAGTCTCCTGTTTGAGTCCCCCGCACCTGGGCAAGCCTTCGAATCAGAGGACGTTCGAAGACTTTCAGAACGCCATTTCCCTCACCCCGTCCCTGCCACTACCAGCAAAACTTACCCACAGAAAAGATGCCGGGTGTGCAGCAAACATGGAAGGAGGAGGGACACCCGAATTTACTGCCCCAGTTGCCCATCACAACCAGGCCTCTGTAATTACCCCTGTTTTGAAACATACCATACGGTTGCGAATTATTAATTTTATTTCATGCCAAAAAGAACGGGGGAGGTCAGGAATTCAATTTATTTTCATTTTCTGTTTAGTTTTTGGGTTTTCCAGGGAGGGAGGGATCCCTTTGGGATGGGTCGTGGAGCTAATTTTTTTCAGACATTTGATCTAATTTTACCTTTTCTGATTTGTTTCCTTAATTTTCCTAATTTCATTTTTTATGACTATGTCCTGCCACACAAAGCTGTTAATTCCATTCACATTACTGTATCGTGATATTGGCATGATACTTTTTATTTGGAGGATCTCTAATCATTGAGTTATTCCTTACCAGTACACTAAGGGCTTTATCAAGAATTTTTTGTGGACACCCCACTATCCTTGAATGCCAGCTTGTCATTACAGCCCTATCCGTGTTCTTGTATCTTGTGAACAAACTGGAATTTGCAACATAGCTGGATACATGTTGCTCTTTTTCTTGGACTTGTTGCCTTTCACTACAGTTCAGTTTTTTCCTCTTTTGTTTGGCGAGACATAGTCATATGTACACGCAAATAATCTGCCTCCCTTATAAGTGCACAGCTTCACTTCTCATCTGTAAGGGATCTAGTTTTAAAAATGGGGTCATTTATAAGGGTTTTCTATCATTTTGCAGCTCAATGCCATTACAAGTGTGCAATGGGGCCTGAACCATTTTCAGTTTATTATCTAAAAGACCCTAGGTGCTCCTTTATGTTTGGGCCCTGCCGTTTGTCAAGACATAAGATTAGGGCCACAATGGGGGTATTTCTGAAGACAGGAGAACTGGGGTGATACATTTTGGGGTGTACATCTCCATTTTCATGTGCTCTGTAGAAAAAATCTGTCTTTAAATTGACACTTTTGTGTAAAAAATGAAAAATATTTTTTCCGCCTGCTTTGCATTAATTTCTACAAAAACTAGGGGGTCTAAATGCTCACCACACCCCTAGATGAATACCTTAGGGGTCTAGTTTTCAAAATGGGGTCCATTATGGGGTTTTTTATTGTTTTGGCAGCTCAATTCCATTACAAGTGTGCAATGGGGTCTGAACCATTTTCAAGCAAATTTTGTATTCTGAAAACCACTGGGTGCTCCTTTATGTTTGGGCCCTGCCGTTTGTCGAGACATAAGATTAGGGCCACAATGGGGGTATTTCTGAAGACAGGAGAACTGGGGTGATACATTTTGGGGTGTACATCTCCATTTTCATGTGCTCTGTAGAAAAAAATCTGTCTTTAAATTGACACTTTTGTGTAAAAATGAAAAATATTTTTTTCCGCCTGCTTTGCATTAATTTCTACAAAAACTAGGGGTCTAAATGCTCACCACACCCCTAGATGAATACCTTAGGGGGTCTAGTTTTCAAAATGGGGTCCATTATGGGGTTTTCTATTGTTTTGGCAGCTCAATTCCATTACAAGTGTGCAATGGGGTCTGAACCATTTTCAAGCAAATTTTGTATTCTGAAAACCACTGGGTGCTCCTTTATGTTTGGGCCCTGCCGTTTGTCGAGACATAAGATTAGGGCCACAATGGGGGTATTTCTGAAGACAGGAGAACTGGGGTGATACATTTTGGGGTGTACATCTTCATTTTCATGTGCTCTGTAGAAAAAAATCTGTCTTTAAATTGACACTTTTGTGTAAAAATGAAAAATATTTTTTTCCGCCTGCTTTGCATTTAATTTCTACAAAAACTAGGGGGTCTAAATGCTCACCACACCCCTAGATGAATACCTTAGGGGTCTAGTTTTCAAAATGGGGTCCATTATGGGGGTTTTTATTGTTTTGGCAGCTCAATTCCATTACAAGTGTGCAATGGGGCCTGAACCATTTTCAAGCAAATTTTGTATTCTGAAAACCACTGGGTGCTCCTTTATGTTTGGGCCCTGCCGTTTGTCAAGACATAAGATTAGGGCCACAATGGGGGTATTTCTGAAGACAGGAGAACTGGGGTGATACATTTTGGGGTGTACATCTCCATTTTCATGTGCTCTGTAAAAAAAAATCTGTCTTTAAATTGACACTTTTGTGTAAAAAATGAAAAATATTTTTTTTCCGCCTGCTTTGCATTAATTTCTACAAAAAACTAGGGGGTCTAAATGCTCACCACACCACTAGATGAATACCTTAGGGGGTCTAGTTTTCAAAATGGGGTCCATTATGGGGGTTTTCTATTGTTTTGGCAGCTCAATTCCATTACAAGTGTGCAATGGGTAGAGATGGCCCGAACTATTCGCCGGCGAACAGTTCCCGGCGAACATAGCTTGTTCGCGTTCGCCTCTGCCGGGCGAACATATGCTATGTTCGGTCCGCCCCCTATACATCATCATTGAGCAAACTTTGACCCTGTACCTCACAGTCAGCAGACACATTCCAGCCAATCAGCAGCATACCCTCCCTCCCAGACCCTCCCATCTCCTGAACAGCATCCATTTTAGATTCATTTGGAATTTGCAGTCTTAGTGAGAGGAGGGAGAGTGTAATTGCTGCTGATTTAATAGGGAAATTGATAGCTAGGCTAGTGTATTCAGTGTCCACTCCAGTCCTGAAAGACTCATCTGATCTCTGCTGTAAGGACAGTGTCCTGACAGCACCCCAAAAGCCCTTTTAGGGCTGCAACATTAGTCTGCGTTTTTTTTCCTTTATATGCATATTGCAGTTGCCTGGCCTGCCTGTGTGTGAGGAGCTGCAGGCCCACAGACTGTAGTGTGCCCACTGCCAGTGCCCACCCCTGTCATTCCGTGTGGTACAGGACTTTGCATCAAAAAAAGGCATTTAATTTTTACACTTTAATCTAAGGTTAGTTGCCTGCCAGTGTGTGTCAGGCTGACTTCCACTGACTGTAGTGTGCCCACTGCCAGTGCCTACCACTCATACCGGCTGGCACAGGACTTTGCATCAAAAAAAGGCATTTCATTTTTACACTTTAATCTAAGGTTAGTTGCCTGCCAGTATGTGTCAGGCTGACTTCCACTGACTGCATTGTGCCCACTGCCAGTGCCCACCACTCATACCGGCTGGCACAGGATTTTGCATCAAAATAGGCATTTAATTTTTACACTTTAGTGTAATTTCAGCTGCTTGCCTGCTGCTAGTGTGTGTCAGGCCGACTTCCACTGACTGTAGTGTGCCCACTGCCAGTGCCCACCCCTGTCATCCCGTGTGGCACAGGACTTTGCATCAAAAAAGGCATTTAATTTTTACACTTTAATCTAAGTTTAGTTGCCTGCCAGTGTGTGTCAGGCTGACTTCCAGTGACTGTAGTGTGCCCACTGCCAGTGCCCACCACTCATACCGGCTGGCACAGGACTTTGCATAAAAAAGGCATTTAATTTTTACACTTTAATCTAAGTTTAGTTGCCTGCCAGTGTGTGTCAGGCTGACTTCCAGTGACTGTAGTGTGCCCACTGCCAGTGCCCACCACTTATACCGGCTGGCACAGGACTTTGCATAAAAAAGGCATTTAATTTTTACACATTAGTCTAATTTCAGTTGCTTGCCTGCTGCCAGTGTGTGTCAGGCCGACTTCAACTGACTGTAGTGTGCCCACTGCCAGTGCCAACCACTGATACCGGGTGGCACAGTAGCTTGCCGATAAATAAGGCATTTCATTTCATAGTACTACAGAAAATACCACTCATATCGGGTGTGACAGTAAATTGCACGGCGCAGACGCAGTCACCGTGGTTTAAAACAGAGTGGAGGGAGCCAGCGTTTTTTAACCATCTCCCGTTCGAAAAATCTATTCAATAAATGGCCCCCAGATTGGGGACGTTAGAGGGATTAAACTGATGAGAATAGTACTACAGAAAATACCACTCATATCGGGTGTGACAGTAAATTGCACGGCGCAGAAGCAGTGACCGTGGATTAAAACAGAGTGGAGGGAGCCAGCGTTTTTTAACCATCTCCCCGTTCGAAAAATCAATTCAATTGACCTTTCGGGGACCCTTGGTGTTGTACGTGGCTGGGTGGAGGAAGAAACCTTCAATGACATCACCGGGACGTGGCTAGCTTGGTATCCAACCTTGTGCAAATGGGGAGTTTGCGGTTGTGCAAATGAACTGTTTGCGGTTGTTTGCGGTGCATTAAAAGAGGAGTTTGGTCTGTCAATGTCAGTGAAGCGGGCGTAACCCTTACACTACCTGATCGATACAACATCATACCTGATCGTATACACACACTGGATGTTTTAAAGCATGTTATTCCAAACAATTTAGGAATGTTAGTTGATTTATGCCCTTTATGGATTAAAACCCGACTCTGCGTCCACTACGTAATTTTCCATGGGAGTTTTGCCATGGATCCCCCTCCGGCATGCCACAGTCCAGGTGTTAGACCCCTTGAAACAACTTTCCCATCACTATTGTGGCCAGAAAGAGTCCCTTTGGTTTTTAAAATTCGCCTGTCTATTGAAGTCTATGGCGGTTCGCCCGGTTCGCCCGTTCGCGAACATTTGCGGAAGTTCGCGTTCGCTGTTCGCGAACTGAAAATTTTATGTTCGCGACATCACTAGCAATGGGGCCTGAACCATTTTCAAGCAAATTTTGTGTTCTGAAAACTACTGGGGGCTCCTTTATGTTTGGGCCCTGCCGTTTGTCAAGACATAAGATTAGGGCCACAATGGGGGTATTTCTGAAGACAGGAGAAATGGGGTGATACATTTTGGGGTGTACATCTTTATTTTCATGTGCTCTGTAGGAAAAATATGTCTTTAAATTAATACTTTTGTGTAAAAAAATGAAAATTTAATATTTTTTCTCCTTCTTAGCATTAATTTCTTTAAAAAACTAGTGGGTCAAAAAACTCATTACACCCATAGATAAATACGTTAGGGGCCTAGTTTTTAAAATCGGTTCACTTTTGGGGGGGTTCTATTATTCTGACACTTATAAGCCTCTGCAAACTTGGCTTGTTGCAGGAAAAAATATGTACTTCAAAAAATGTTAAATTTATGTTAAAATGTTAAGTCTCCTAAATAAAATAAAAAAAAGTAAAAAATGTTTGTAAGTGCAGCCAAAATAAAGTAAAGATGTGGAAATATTTTTCTGATAAAAAATATTGAATAGTATTTAAGTATGTATGTGAAATATTGCAGTTGAAAATAGGAAAATGGGCCAATTTTTACAAATTTTCACATATTTTCACTTTTTTTATAAAAATATACATATTTTATCGGTAGAATTTTACCACCTAAGTAAAGTACCATATGTGACGAGAAAACAATGTCAGAATTACTTTGATGTGCAAAAACTGTACAAAGTTATTCTCTGCTAAAGTGACACATGTCAGATTTCCAAAATTTGGCTTGGTCATTAAGGCCCAAACAGGCTTGGTCACTAAGGGGTTAAATCTCCTATAACAGTTAGACGGATGAAAATGTGATGTTATGAACCCCAAAAAATTGCTTTATGTCACCAACACAATTTACAGATTAATTAAATCTCTTAAAACAGTTAGACGTATGAAAATGCGGTGTTATAAAACCCAAAAATAGTTTTATGTCACCGACACACTTAATATACTGATTACATCTCCTATAACAGTTAGATGGATGAAAATGTGATGTTATGAAACCCCAAAAAGTGCTTTATGTCACCAACACAATTAACAGACTGATTAAATCTCCTATAACAGTTAGACAGATGAAAATGCGGTATTATGAAACCCGAAAATTGCTTTGTGTCACCAACACAATTAACAGGTAGTGATGAGCGGCAGGGGCAATATTCATTTGCATAAAAATTTGCATAAGCTGGTATTTAAAATACCTTTTTTGATTTTGTATGCTAATGTATGCAAATTTTATGCATATTTTCGCAAACAAGAAAAAAATGACATTTTCTTGCTTGCGAAAATTTGCATGTAAAAAATTTGCATAAAACGAATATTCTCAATCGCGAATATATTTTGCGATATTCTAAATATTTGCGAATTCTCGAAGTGCTGATATTCGCGATTAAAATTCGCAATTCGAAAATTTGTGATCAACACTATTAACAGGCTGATTAACTGTCTTATAACAGTAAGACGGATGAAAATGCAGTGTTTTGAACCCCAATAATGACTTTAGTTTAACCACTGAATTTACAGCCCAATTAAGTATTGCATTTCTGAGTCACTGGTGCAAAGGAGTAGTATTCTACCGAACTAAAATGACTACAGGTCACCCACAGACTGAACAGCCTGTTAAGGTATCACATCATTTTCCACTTTCTGAAACTGAACTCCACTGTCAGTAGGCGTTTTCTCCATTTTTGTCAGTCTGTCTTTTTCAGTGGATAGATCCTGTCTCACACAGGCTAGGGATTCAACCATGTGCCCAATTTGAGACTGAGTTATTACATTATTTTATTGCCTTTAAGATCTCATTTAATATGAGGAATTCCCCATTAGGTTCCCTCTTGAGACTTACTCCTTCCTTTCACACACCATCAAAATTAACCTCCCACACTTGATGCTCTTCAATTATTGATACCACTGTGCTTTTTGAGGATACTCTAGAGCAGTGGTGGCGCACCTATGGCACGGGTGCCAGAGGTGGCACCCAGAGTCCTCTCTGTGGGCACCCACAGCCTGGAAAAAGTCTATGGTGTACCAACATGCCTTAAACTTTTCCTGCCATTCATCAGCACAGGGTGCACTATGAACAGCACAGGGAGCTCATTGAATGTAGGCAGACTATTATAGATAAATGATAAAGTACATAGAAGATATACTATATTGGATTGTAGGTTAATTCAGGTTAAATTGCCATGTTGGCACTTTGCAATAAATAACTGGGTTTGGGGATTGCAGTTTGGACACTTGGTCTCTAAAAGGCTCACCATCACTGCTCTAGAGTCTGGAGCCAGACCCTCTGACATTTTAACATTTTTCATGCTTTTTCTCTAAATTTGATTGATTTATCAACCTTTTTTTTATTTAAATATTTATTTATTCAATTTAAAAAAGGTAACATTCGTACAACCCCCCCACAAACCGTAAGGATAACCGTTAAAATTAACCCCCTAATACTCCAATACCACAACACTCCCTCACCCATGTCCCCTCCAAGAAAGAGCAAGAGAAAAAAACAACAAAAAAACACCCCATTACTATTTTACCCTACCACTGTCAAGCCATTGGCTCTAAACCTGACAAAAATGGTCTTCCATTCCCTTATTATAACAAATTATCCTTTCCATTCTTATCATATTGTTCACAGATTTACTCCATTCTATCCTAGAAGGTGGGTCTTTTTCGATCCATCCTCTCAATTTTATCAACCATTTTACCAGAAAATGCAAAGTTACCTGCACTTGATGGCTCCTTTTTTATTGGGTACATTTGCCCGCCACCACCATGACTTTTTGTGATCATGGGATCACCACTAGTATAAATGTACTAATGTCATTTTCTGCTTCAGTAGGGCTCTAATTTCATACAGAAGAAATTATACAGATACTCTTACCACCAGCCTCTGTTCAGCCTGGTTCAGTTAAAGCCAGCCTCCATTGAATCAGCAACAAGGAGTGTGCTATTGCTGATCTGATAGCACTAGCACACAGCCAGTAGACAAATCCATGTTCAGAGTCACACTCAACCAACAAACCAGTACTTCTACTACCTCCTAACTGCTAACAGGTTTTCTCAGCATTACTCACAGAATGCCTTATACAGCTCCTATTGGCACTGTCCTCACAGTTACGCCATCTCTCTGCACAGACCATGTTGGACACTATCCACAGCACAGCCAGAGCACTCACAGGATCTCATGCGGACACAAGAGTGGAACCTTAATGCCACTCACATGACCTCACCTAAACATCTAAAGAGGTTCATCAAGATTGATATAATAATGTCCTCAAATAACCCATCCTAAAATGTGACTAGGACAGGTTGTCTTTAGAGTCGAGCGGACACCTGGAAGTTCGGGTTCGCCGAGTTTGGCCGAACTTTGCCGCAAAGTTCCGGTTCGGGACCCGAACTTGACCCCGAACCCAAACCCCATTGAGGTCAATAGGGACCCGAACTTTTGGGCACTAAAATGGCTCTAAAAGAACCATGGAAAGGGCTAGAGGGCTGAAAAAGGCAGAAAAATGTGGGTAAGTGCGCTGTAAACAAATGTGGATAGGGAAATTACTTTAAAAAAAAATTAAAAAAATTAAAAATAATAATCCTGAACTAGGAGGAGGTCCATATGGAGTAGGAGGTTGTGGAGGTGGTGGACGTGGCGGTGTCGGTGGACGTGGCAGTGTAGGTGGAAGCGGCAGTGGAGGAGAAGGAGATAGCCAACACTATTTTTGTTTTTCTGTTTTCTTTTCTTTTCATTTTTTATCATTTTTTTATTTAATTTGGGTAGACCACAAAACATTGTGGAATATATAAAATAACACAAAGAGAAAGTGCCCTGGAGTATAAAAATGGCTGTGTGAGGCCGGTATACATGTCTATTCTGCATAGGTACGGACAAGTTCTGTGGGATCCATGCCTTGTTCATTTAAATGAACGTGAGTTTGTCCACATTGGTTGTGGACAGGCGGCTGCGCTTGTCTGTGATAACGCCCCCTGCCGTGCTAAAGAAATGTTCAGACAATACACTGGCTACAGGGCAGGACAGCACCCTCAAGGCGTAAAGGGCAAGGTCAGTCCATGTGTCCAATTTGGAGACTCAGAAGTTGATTAAGGCGGACTCATCAGTCAGTACGTGTAGACGTGTGCAAAAATACTGCTCCACCATGTTGCTGGTGGTGCCCTGGCTGCTTTGGCGACCTCTTCCTCCCACTCTGCCTTCGCCTTGTGCTTCCACTCAGGCCCCGGTGTCAGATGGGAATGCCATCAGCAGTGCGTCTACCAGTGTGCGCTATTAGTCGCGCATCTTCCATTCACGCTCCAGTGAGGGAACTAAGGACGGCACGTTGTCCTTGTAACGGGGATTCAGCAGGGTGGCCACCCAGTAATCAGGCACTGCAGCATGTAGTCGCTCATGTGTGCCAGGCTTCCCAGAGGCAAGGACAAGCTGTCCTCTGTGGGAGGTGTATCGTCTGTGTCCTCTGCATCCCCCCCAGCCATGCACAAGTGATGGCCATGAGCTGCTTTGGGTGCCACCCTGCTGTGAACATGGTTCCTCCTCCTCATCCTCCAGAACTGTGCCCTGGCGAGACAATTGTGTACCTGGCCTATGTTGGTGCAGGAACCCACCCTCTGAGCCACTTGTGAATGACTGGCCTCATAACCGTGAAAATGATCCCTCTTCCTCCTGTGCCGCATCCTCTTCCATCATCGCCCGTAGCATTTTTTCAAGGAGACATAGAAGTGGTATAGTAACGCTTAGAATGGCGTCATCGGCACTGGCCATGTTGGTGAAGTACTCAAAGCAGCGCAACAAGCAGTGGCGTACATACAGGGGTCGCAGTTGCGACCAGGCCCGGCACTCCAGGGGGCCCGGCCGCCTGTGGACCCACCCCCCAGGCCAGCAGACTACCCTAAATCATTTTGTACTCACAAGTAATGGAGCGCTCTGATGGGGCCCAGCACGAAGTACAGATCGCTCCATTACATGTATAATGTGGGGTGGGGGTTCGGGGGGGGGGGGAGCATGCACTCACACACCCACACACCCAGCCGGCATTTATTTTCCGTAGTGAAGCAGGGAAACCTCTTTCATCCCTGCTTCACTGATCTTCGCAGCTCAGGAGCTCCCCCTGCTGGCCCCAGATCTGGCTAGGAGATCTGAAGACCCGGGAATCTGTCTTCAGCATAGCCAGCACCGAGATGAGTGAGGGAGCCTGTCATCAGGGAAGAAGGTAAGTATGTTTTTTTTTTTTTCTAAGGCTGCAGACTAGGGCCAAAGGGCAAGAGGGGGGGGGGCATAACTAATTTGAGGGGGCACCTATTCAGGCATAACTGTGAGGGGGGGGGCACATATGAAGGCATAACTATGAGGATTGAGGGGGCACAAATGAAAGCATAACTACTGTGAGGGGGCACATATGTGGGCATATCTAATTTGAGGGACACATAATGTGGCCTAACTACTGTGAGGGGGCACATATCTGGGCATAAATATTTTGAAGGGGCACATAATCTGGCATAACCACTCTGAGTGGGCACATATCTGGGCATATCTACTTTGAGGGGGCACATAACTGGGCATAAATACTGTGAAGGGGCACATATTCTGGTCATTACTACTGTGAGGGGGCACATATTTGGCATTACTAATGTGAAGGGGCACATATCTGGGCATATTACTGTGAGGGGACACATAATCTGGCATTACTACTGTGAGGGGGCACATATTTGGCATTACTACTGTGAGGAGACACATAATCTGGCATTACTACAGTGAGAGGGGAACATATTTGGCATTACTACTGTGAGGGGGCACATATCTGGGCATATTACTGTGAGGGGACACATATTCTGGTCACTACTACTGTGAGGGGGCACATATTTGGCATTACTACTGTGAGGGGACACATAACTGGGCATAACTACTGTGAGGGGGCACATATCTGAGTATACCTACTGTTACAGGAACAAAGGTGGGCATTAGTACTGTGAGGGGCCTCAAGGTGGGCATTAGTACTGTGTGGTAGCACTAGATTACTCTGCTATACATTGGCATGGCTCAGTCTTACAGGCCAGCACAGCGCCCCCTGCTGGTGATTTCACAGGGTCAGTCGCCATCCCTTCCTTATGTATTTATTCTTTTTTTCTCACCACAGGGACCTTGTTCTGGATCCAGCGGACATCACGCCGACACCAGCGACAGTCTGGATGAGGTAGGACCAGATTTTTTTAGTTAGGACTGGGTGAGTGTAGCCGTGCATTGGGGTTAGGGCTCTTTAACATCCTGTATGGGTAATCTGCTGTGTGAATGAGTGCCAAGCCCCGCTCCAGACAGCAGAGAACAGAGCACTAACATGATTGATAATGCTCCGTGCCTCTCTGTGATCTTTTTACTACAAAATCACAGTGAGATAAAGTTGTCACCGTGATTTTGTAGTTAAAAGATCACAGAGAGACACAGAGCATTATCAATCCTGTTAGTGCTTTGTTCTCTGCTGTCTGGAGCGAGGCTTGGCACTCTTTCATGCAGCGGATTAGCCGCACGGAAATGGCAAGTGATAGGTTACATTTTTGTAATATACTTTATTTAGCCAAAATGTTTAATTTTAGTAGTAAACTGGGGCTGAAATGGCCATTAGCAGTGCTCTCAGAAATGGGGGGGGGGGGCGACGGGAGGGGGCCCCATGGATCAGTTTTGCACTGGGGCCCCATGGATTGTGTGTACGCCACTGGCAACAAGGCACACAGGTCTCGCATGGAGGCCCACTCAGTAGCGGTGAAGTGGTGCTGTTCCGCAGAGTGACTCACACGTGCATGTTGCAGCTGAAACTTCACTATCGCCTGCTGCTGCTCGCACAGTCTCTCTAGCAAAAGCAAGGTGGAGTTCCACCTTGAGGGCATGTCGCATATGAGGAGGTGAGTGGGAAGGCTGAAGTTACGCTGCAGTGCAAACAGGCGAGCAGCAGCAGGGTGAGAACACCGAAAGCATGCACAGACTGCCCGCACTTTCTGCAGCAGCTCTGACATATGGGGTAGTCTTTCAGGAATTTTTGCATCACCAAATTCAGCACACGCTCCAGGCAAGGAATGTGCGTCAAACCAGCTAGGCCCAAAGCTTCTACGAGATTTTGCCCATTATCGCACACCACCAGGCCGGGCTTGAGGCTCAGTGGCACCAACCACTCATCGGTCTGTTGTTCCATGCCCGTCCAAAGCTCCTGTGCGGTGTGGGGTTTGTCCCCCAAACAGATGAGTTTCCAGACTGCCTGCTGTCGTTTCCCCCTGGTGGTGAAGGTGTTACGCTGAGCAGATGAGGAGGTGGTAGAGGAAGAAGAGGAGTAGGAGGATTAGGCAACAGGAGGCAAAGAGAAATGCCATGCAATCCTCCGCGGCGGAAGGACATGCACCAAACAGCTATCTGCCTCGAGCCCAGCCGCCACTGCATTTATCCAGTGTGCTGTTAGGGAGATATAATGTCCCTGCCCGTACTTACTTGTCCACGTATTGGTACTAGTTATGTGGACCTTACCACAGATGGTGTTGCGCAGTGCACACCTGATTTTGTCCCCCACTTAATTGTGCAGGTAAGGGATGGCTTGCCTGGAAAAGTAGTGGCGGCTGGGAACGACGTACTGTGGGAAAGCCACCGCCATAAGGTTTTTAAAACTCTCCGTTTCCACCAGACGGAATGACAGCATTTCAAAGGCCAGCAATTTTGAAATGCTGGCATTCAGGGCCAGGGATCACGGGTGGGTAGGGGGGTACTTCCTCTGTTGCTCCAGTGTTTGAAAGATGGACAGCTGAATGCTTCCATGAGACATTGTGGTGCGCTTTTTGAAGGTGACAGACGTGGTAGCGTTGCTGAAACATGCTCCGTTTTGGGGGGTGGCCGTTGCCACTGTCACTCCAGAGGTGGAGGAAGAGGCCGAGACTGCAGCAGAAGAGGGAGCAGAAGGGGCCTGAGACCTTTCTTGGTTTTTGAGGTGTTTACTCCACCGCAGCTCATGGTTTGCACTTAGATGCCCGGTCATGCATGTTGAGCTCAGGTTTACAACATTTATGCCACGCTTTAGGCTCTGATTGCACAGCGTGCAAACTACTCGTGTCTTGTTGTCTGCACATTGTGTTAAGAACTGCCACGCTGGCGAACTCCTTGGAGTTGGCTTTGTTGTGCTCAGTCCCTTATTTGAAGTTCTCCTCATTTTTTGCGTTCACCAACAAAACTAACAGATGGTTTATCTCAGGTCCTAATGGATTCTAATGTGCTATCTAGCACAAAAACTGTGTTTTTTGCAAACAACTATATAAATGCAGTATGTAACGATTTTATTAGAAAATCAGAAATGCAGCGTAGGGCGCTAATGTGCTATCTAGTACCAAAACTGTGTTTTTTGCAAACAACTATGTAAATGCAGTATGTTACGGTTTTATTGGAAAATCAGAAATGCAGCGTAGGATCCAAATGTCTTATCTAGCACAAAAACTGTGTTTTTTGCAAACAACAATAAAGATGCAGTATGTTACGGTTTTATTGGAATATCAGAAATTCAGCGCAGGCCGATAATGTGCTAGCTAGCACAAAAACAGTATTTTTTACAAACAACTATGTAAATACAGTATGTTACGGTTTTATTGGAATATCAGAAATGCAGCGTAGGCCGCTAATGTTCTATCTAGCACAAAAACAGTATTTTTTGCAAACAACTATGTAAATGCAGTATGTTACGGTTTTAATGGAATATCATAAATGCACCGTAGAACGCTATTGTGCTATCTAGCACAAAAACTGTGTTTTTTGCAAACAACTATGTAAATGCAGTATGTTACCATTTTATTTTGGATATCAGAAATGCAGTGTAGCCACTAATGTGCTATCTAGCACAAAAAACTGTGTTTTTGCAAACAACTATGTAAATGCAGTATGTTACAGTTTTATTGGAAAATCAGAAATGCAACATAGGATCTAAATGTGCTATCTAGCACAAAAACTGTGTTTTTTGCAAACAACTATGTAAATGCAGTATGTTACGGTTTTATTGGAATATGAGAAATGCAGTGTAGGCCGCTAATGTGCTATCTAGCACAAAAACAGTATTTTTTGCAAACAACTATGTAAATGCAGTATGTTACGGTTTTAATGGAATATCATAAATGCTGCGTAGGCTGCTAATGTGCTATCTAGCACAAAAACTGTGTTTTTTGCAAACAACTATGTAAATGCAGTATGTTATGGTTTTATTGGAATATGAGAAATGTAGTGTAGGATCCTAATGTGCTAGCTAGCACAAAAACAGTGTGTTTTACAAACAACAATAAAAATGCAGTATGTTACGGTTTTATTGGAATATCAGAAATGCAGCGTAGACCGCTAATGTGCTATCTAGCACAAAAACTGTGTTTTTTGCAAACAACTATGTAAATACAGTATGTTACGGTTTTATTGGAATATCAGAAATGCATGGAGGGATCCTAATGTGCTATCTAGCACAAAAACAGTGTTTTTTTGCAAACAACTATGTAAATGCAGTATGTTACAGTTTTATTGGAAATTTATAAATGCAGCATAGGCCGCTAATGTGCTATCTAGCACAAAAACTTTGTTTTTTGCAAACAGCTATGTAAATGCAGTATGTTACGGTTTTATTGGAATATCATAAATGCACCGTAGGACGCTAATGTGCTATCTAGCACAAAAACAGTTTTTTTGCAAACACCTATGTAAATGCAGTATGCTACGGTTTTAATGAAATATCAGAAATGCAGCGTAGGCTGCTAATGTGCAATCTAGCACAAAAACTGTGTTTTTTGCAAACAACTATGTAAATGCAGTATGTTACGATTGTATTTTGGATATCAGAAATGCAGTGTAGGCCACTAATGTGCTATCTAGCACAAAAACTGTGTTTTTTGCAAACAACTATGTAAATGCAGTATGTTATGATTTATTTTGGATATCAGAAATGCAGCTTAGGCCGCTAATGTGCTATCTAGGACAACAACTGTGTTTTTGCAAACAACTATGTAAATGCATATAAACGAGAAGACACTTGGCTCACACCCAGGATAGATTGTGACGGGTGCAACAATCTCAAAAACGGGGGTGCCCGACCCCCTAAAAATAGGTTAGAGAAAGAAAGAAATATGAGTGTGCACTCACTACACTGGGCCTTGGGAGATAAAAGTATGAATTTATTGGGTAAAAACGGCTAATCACATATAAAAGTGCATGCATAAAAATAGATGAACATAAAAAGATAACCAGGTGCACATCTGGTAAAAAACCCCCACTAATGGTAGGACAAACAAAGGTGGTCGTGCATATACAACAATCAGCTAGAAATAATGTCACCTACAGGATCATACAATCTAAATAGAGGTATGTGACTGTATAATGGTATGATGACATACGCAATCCATAGGCAATCCAGGAACTTGGCCACTCGGTGTCACTAATCAAATAGTGGAAACTGATCGAATAGTGGAGACTTATATTAAAATCTCTTAAGGTGTTTGATGTTCAGTTCACTCCATGGCACGGTGTATTATAGTAAAAGTCTAGTCTCTTTGTGGGGCACAGTTTGCCTGAATCTATGAAACTATGTAAATGCAGTATGTTACAGTTTTATTGGAATATCAGAAATGCAGTATAGGATCCTAATGTGCTATCTAGCACAAAAACAGTGTTTTTTTTCAAACAACTATGTAAATGCTGTATGTTACGGTTTTAATGTAGTATCAGAAATGCAGCGTAGGCTGCTAATGTGCTATCTAGCGCAAAAACGATGTCTTTTTCAAACAACAATAAAGATGCAGTATGTTAAGGTTTTATTGGAATATCAGAAATGCAGCTTAGGCCGCTAATGTGCTATCTATCACAAAAAATGTGTTTTTGGGAAACAATAATAAAATTGCAGTATGTTACGGTTTCATTGGAATATCATAAATGCAGCGTAGGCCGCTAATATGCTATCTAGCACAAAAACTGTGTTTTTTGCAAACAACTATGTAAATGCAGTATGTTACATTTTTATTTTGGATATCAGAAATGCAGCGTAGGCCGCTAATGTGCTATCTAGGACAACAACTGCGTTTTTTGCAAACAACTATGTAAATTCAGTATGGTTCGGTTTTATTGGAATATCATAAATGCAGCGTAGGCTGCTAATGTGCTATCTAGCACAAAAACAGTTTTTTTTGTAAACAAATATATAAATGCAGTATGCTACTTTTTATTGGAATATCAGAAATGCAGTATAGGATTCTAATGTGCTATCTAGCACAAAAACTGTGTTTTTTTCAAACAACAATAAAAATGCAGTATGTTAAGTTTTATGGGAATATCAGAAATGCAGAATAGGCCGATAATGTGCTATCTAGCACAACAACTGTGTTTTTTGCAAACAACTATGTAACTGCAATATGTTATGGTTTTATTGGAATATCATAAATGCAGCGTAGGATCCTAATGTGCTATCTAGCACAAAAACAGTGTTTTTTGCAAACAACTATGTAAATGCAGTATGTTACTGTTTTATTGGAATATCAGAAATGCAGTATAGGATCCTAATGTGCTATCTAGCACAAAAACAGTGTTTTTTGCAAACAACAATAAAAACGCAGTATGTTATGTTTTTTTGGAATATTAGAAATGCAACGTAGGCCGCTAATGTGCTATCTAGCACAAAAACTGTGTTTTTTGCAAACAACTATGTAAATGCAGTACGTTATGGTTCTATTTGAAAAAGAAAGTTCAGCAGCTCTCACCTGCCTCACGTTCACCTGTGAGCACGGAAGGCCCGTGTCAGGAACCGGGCAAACAGAAATCCAAAAAATTCAAAGATCCAGCTCCACTTCAGTAAAAACACATCCAGTTACAAAAAGTCTTCGTCTACGCGTTTGGGGCTTCCAAAGAAAATTCAAGCCTTTACTCATGACATCGTAAGACATTAAAATGGTGATTTTTGTAGGTGGAATTGCACCTGTCTTCACTAATTGTGATCACATGACTGCAACCACCCTATAATGCCTAAAAGAGGAGGAGACCACAGAAGGAAACTACTAAATAGAGAATCCTTCTGGATTTTTTAATTAAACACACATCAGCCAGAGGGTTTATATAAACGCTTAGATTAAATTTTACAGCAATAGTCTATATATATAGATTTTTTTGTAGCTTCCCATATTCACGAACATCCCTCCAAATAATGTTTTCTCAAGCTAATATATCTCATGGATCTTGTTGATTGCATGGTTTTTTCTTTTTAATGGTGAAGTGATGTTGAAGGTGTGGCTTTTTTTGATGGTGGTTGCAGTCATGTGATCACAATTAGTGAAGACCGGTGCAATTTCCCTTACAAATATCGCCATTTTAATGTCTATACGATGTCATGAGTAAGGGCTTGAATTGTCTTTGTTAGCCTGAAACGCGTAGATGAGGACTTTTTGTAACGGGATGTGTTTTTACTGCAAGCAATAAAAAGTGAATTCCTTTACTGAAGTGGAGCTGGATCTTTGAACTTTTTGGATTTCTGTTTTCCCGGTTCATGACACGGGCCTTCCATGCTTACAGGTGAAGGTGGGGCAGGTGAGAGCTACTGAACTTTCTTTTTCTTATTGATCACGTCGGCATTGCGAGCACTCCCTGCCCTTGCTGTTAGCGGTTGTTCATACGGGTGCGATATGGCACATGCTTTGTTGTGTCCCTTGGAGGATGATGAGGACAGATTACAAAAGATGAATGCCATTTATGATACACCCGATAAATCCATCCAAGAAAATTTACAATCAACCATGTCAATGTCTTCGCTGGAAAAATTTATGTCTATAGAACTGCGTACATGGTGGGATCTTACCTCACTGAAAAAGTACACAGATTAGCAGATGATTCCCAGGGGACTTAGACTAAAGAAAAAACCAACTACCATATATTTGGATATCTTTTCAAAGGAATGGGAAGCTATTCTTTCGGAGTGTTCTCTCAAATTAATGGACTTGATCGTTTGGAATGAAAGTCAAGCTTTGGTGGACTTTAGGAATAATATCAAAAAAACACAAGAAACCTTATGTGTATATATCAATAATCCGGAATTTACCAAACTTGACAATAAATTAAAGAAAGATTTACAAAAGATGGAAGATCTCATCCACGAGTGTTTCTGAAAATTATGTTGTCAATGTAGAAAACTTATGTCCCTTCAATACAGGGAATATGAGTTTTCAGGAGATGATGCATGTATGTGAATTACAGGAATCGAGTACAGTTCTGTAGGATCTGGAATTAAATAATAGGTTAGAACATTTGCATACTAAAAATCGGAACTTTTATCCCATCCAGTCCAGATCTCCAGCACTAGATCGATACCAAGAACTGGTGGAGAAAGATTTGGTTTGGTTACATGATCAAATCAAAATAAAAACAGCCCATATCAAAAATAATGTAACCAAGAAAGAAATGAGGGATGACAAATGAAAACCAGGGATGACATTGTAGTCAATCAATCTGATATAGGGGGTGGAGTTGTTATACTTGATAGTGGTCTATACAGGACCCAAATTGAGTCCATGTTGAGTGACACCACAGTGTATGCCACTCTCAGCGACAATCCCCTTCCCTCTTTTCAGAAAGAAATGAAAAACATATTGGACTTGGGAATCAAATCAGGGTTCTTGACTCAAAATGAGTCAGAATATATATTTGTTATGTCTTCTGTCATCCCGGTGTTTCATGCACTCCCGAAGACACACAAAAATATCTTTCCACCTCCCCTCAGGCCTATAGTAGGGGGTATTAGATAATTCTCTGAGAGATTTTCTCAGTGGGTTGATTCTATACTCCAACCATTAATACCACATATACCTGTTTTTCTTAAATACACAACGTCCGTTCTACAAATAATTGAAAATATGGAATGGTCAACACATTATATATGGATTACAGCGGACGTCGTGTCTTTTTCTTTATAAACTGTAGGGATTAGCTCTGGTCTCGGGGATCATTCACACAAAGATTCTTCTTTACCACTTGATTTCCGGTCCAAACAGTGTGATTTATTTTGGCACACGGCATAACAAAATAAACATAATACAAAATAAACACCTTGCCCGTCTGGGCTCTTCCTACACATCAGCAGTGGGTCCCTAACTCACTGAAAGTGCTGTTCACATACAGCTTTAACGTGCGGCTTTCCACGCCTCACAGTCCCACAGCCTTACAGGCTATACCAAGTCTATTACCTTTATTGGGGGAGTGTGGCCCAGCAGTCCTCCCGACTCTGGCCTTGTGAGCCGTCAGCCCAGGGGTCACGGCGTCCCCCAATGTCTCGGCTAGCACCTAGCCCGTGGCCCCTCAGCCAACCCAGATCTCCCAGACCACTCACACAGAGCCTCTGCACTAGGCCTCTGTGTTACATCACTCTCTCTCTCTCCAGAGTGAGCTCCCTGACACACACAGAGAGGGTTGACTTATTCCTCCATGATTAACCCAGCTGGCCTCAACTGGGGCCAGGGAACCGTAATGGATTAGGGGTGTGGACTGAGAGACTCCCACTACCAACCTGACTCCCAGTCCAAAGAAATCCAGCCCATACAACTTTAACCAAACAATCTCCAGCAAGCTATGCCTTACTGAAGCAGCAATTTTCTGGATTTCAGCTACCTCACCCAGTGAAACTGAACCACCGGGTGAGATACACACCCCCACCATACGACTACCCCACACTTTACTGTTCACATGGTCACAATACCAATATCCCGCACAAATTGGTATTAAAATCTTTAGCCTGGTTCCTAAAAACCCATGGGAACATTACTAGGGGCATACAAGAATATGTACTCTTGGTGGTGGATTTCCTCCTTAGGCGTAATTTCTTTATGTTTAACAACAAATTTTATTTGCAGATCTTGGGGGTTTCGATGGGGGCCAAGTTCTCTCCCTCCATAGCCAATATATTTATGGCATGATGGGAGAGGACCTTTCTCCTCATCGACACCCCCCTATTCTGGTACTGTATTAGGTGGTTGCTACATTGATGACCTGATCTTTGTCTGGACAGGCGATGTGGTGACCATACCAGCCTTTGGATGTTATATAGATTCCTGTGTAGAGACAATTTCCTTTAGTCTCCATTATGACACACAGGAGATCTCTTTTTTAGATTTGCGTCTGAGGGGGTATCCCCTCACCACCAAAATCTATACGTCTACATACAGAAAGCCGCTGGCTGGGAATACTATTCTCCACGCTACATCATGTCACCCTAAACATGTTGTAGCTAACATACCCTAAACAGATGTGAAGAGCTTCAGGATTGAAGCTGAAAATTTTGCCCATAGATTATCTAAACGAGCATATGCTAAAAAGCAAGTGGAGGATGCAATATGGCAAGTGACAGATATTGAGAGGCGCTCTCTTATTTATCCTAAACAGGAGCATTTATCTGATAGCGATGATCTTCACAATATAAATAAAAATTAAAACATTAGCAATAAAAATAAAAGTAAGAACAGAAATAAAAATGGCAATTTATTTGTTACACAATATAGCATGGAGTTTGCACAAATTTGTCACATCATTAAAAAACATTTTTCCATTCTAGCCAATGATAGGGAGTGGATTGACATAGTCGCTGATGAGTTGAAATGTGCAGCCAGAAGGGTGCCTTCTATTGCTAATTATGTTAGTCCCAGTTTATACCAGGAAAAGAAAAAAACGCAGCCTGTGTGGTTGACGACTAAGGGGAGCTACAGATGCGGACATCATAAATGGATCTGTTGTACTCATATGTCGGTATCAACTACCTTTGCTTCAACGTCAAGTGGTAAATCCTTTCATATGAAATCATACCTCAATTGTAATACCACTTATGCGATTTATTTAATTACATGCAGAAATTGAAAATTGCAATATGTAGGATGTTCAACTAATGCCATTAAAGCTAGAGTACACAAACAAATTTCGATGTGCCGCACCATGGCAGCCGCAATATATCTGCAGCTAGTCTGCATTTTGCCTTCTGCCATGGTGGAGACACATCGGATCTGGTGGTACAGGGCACTGAAAGGGTTATAATGCCTAAAAGAGGTGGAGACCACAGAAGGAAACTACTAAATAGAGAATCCTTCTGGATTTTTGAATTAAACACACGTCAGCCAGAGGGTTTAAATAAACGCTTACAATAAAAAAAAAAAAAAATGCAACAGCACTCTGCAACCAGAACTCTGCCCAAGATAGAAGCTGTAAGAGGACATTAGTGTACGTTTTGATCAAAAGGTAATAAGCCACTCGCCATGCCAAGGCTGTCCCGTGAGTGGTCCTAACACTAAATCTGACCTGTTATGGGCCATGACAGCCACATAAAATCCTCCTAACGCTGAATCTTACCTGTTATGGGCCATGACAGCCACATAAAATCCAGGAGTGTGGGCCCAGCATGCATGCTGGGATAAACCATACTTATTAACCCTTTCTGGTGCTGTAACAGGCTCCATTAGATGCAGGGATGCAGGTACCAACATGCATGCTGAGCCCACTGTGCACTCCTCCTGGAGCCAGATGGCTACTAGCAGGTACTGTGAATGCACAGTCAGCTTTATACTTACTCTGATTAAAACCAGCCTCTAGGGCAGACAAACTAGTCAGGTGTGCACGACTGAAAAGGAGGTTGCCACACCTCCAACACATACTAAACAGAAACAGAGGGGGGGGTCAGTCAGCACGTCCCTGTATACAGGTGCACGTAGCTATGGCAATTATACATACAAACAAAAAAAAAATGCAACAGCACTCTGCAACCAGAACTCTGCCCAAGATAGAAGCTGTAAGAGGACATTAGTGTACGTTTTGATCAAAAGGTAATAAGCCACTCGCCACGCCAAGGCTGTCCCGTGAGTGGTCCTAACGCTAAATCTGACCTGTTATGGGCCATGACAGCCACATAAAATCCTCCTAACGCTGAATATTACCTGTTATGGGCCATGACAGCCACATAAAATCCAGGGAGTGTGGGCCCAGCATGCATGCTGGGATAAACCATACTTATTAACCCTTTCTGGTGCTGTAACAGCCTCTATTAGATCCAGGGATGCAGGTAGCAACATGCATGCTAAGCCCACTGTGCACTCCTCCTGGAGCCAGGTGGCTACTAGCTAGTACTAGGTACCTGCATCCCTGGATCTAATGGAGGCTGTTACAGCACCAGAAAGGGTTAATAAGTATGGTTTATCCCAGCATGCATGCTGGGCCCACACTCCCTGGATTTTATGTGGCTGTCATGGCCCATAACAGGTAAGATTCAGCGTTAGGAGGATTTTATGTGGCTGTCATGGCCCATATCAGGTCAGATTTAGCGTTAGGACCACTCACGGGACAGCCTTGGCGTGGCGAGTGGCTTATTACCTTTTGATCAAAACGTACACTAATGTCCTCTTACAGCTTCTATCTTGGGAAGAGTTCTGGTTGCAGAGTGCTGTTGCATTTTTTTTTTGTTTGTATGTATAATTTCCATAGCTACGTGCACCTGCATACAGGGACGTGCTGACTGACCCCCCCTTGTGTTTCTAAATAAACGCTTAGATTATATTTTACAGCAATAGTCTTTATATTTAGATTTTTTTTGCTAATATATCTAATGGATCTTGTTGATTGTATGTTTTTTTCTTTTTAATGGTGAAGTGATGTTGAAGGTGTGGCTTTTTTTGATGGTGGTTGCAGTCATGTGATCACAATTTAGTGAAGACAGGTTCAATTCCCCCTACAAATATTGCCATTTTAATATCTTATGATGTCATGAGTAAGGGCCTGAATTGTCTTTGATAGCCCAAAACGCGTAGACAAAGACTTTATGTAACTGGATGTGTTATTACCGCAAGCAATAAAAAGTGAATTCCTTTACTGAAGGGGAGCTGGATCTTTGAACTGTTTGGATTTATGGTTCTTTTATTGGAATATCAGAAATGCAGCGTAGGATCCTAATGTTCTATCTAGCACAAAAACTGTGTTTTTTGCATACAACTATGTAAATGCAGTATGATACGGTTTTATTGGAATGTCAGAAATGCAGCATAGGACACAAATTTACTATCTAGCACAAAAAGTGTGTTTTTATATTGCACCAATGTAAATGCAGTATGTTATGGTTTTATTGGACTGTCAGAAATGCAGCGTAGCACGCAAATTTGCTATCTAGCACAAAAATTTTTGCTTTTTTATAGCAGCAATGTAACTGCAGTAGTAACGGTTTAATTGGACTGTCAGAAATGGAGCCTAGCCCATAAATTTAA
This sequence comes from Bufotes viridis, assembly GCA_033119425.1. Taxonomy (NCBI): domain Eukaryota; kingdom Metazoa; phylum Chordata; class Amphibia; order Anura; family Bufonidae; genus Bufotes; species Bufotes viridis. The sequence goes on from CM065589.1 coordinate 433,379,496, forward strand.
TATCTAGCAAAAAAAATTGTGTTTTTTTTTTTATAGCAGCAAGGTAACTGCAGTATTTAACGGCTTTATTGGATTGTCAGATAAGCAGTGCCTGTGGCAGACAGATAAAAAATCGCTTTAGGTCACAAAAATATGTGACAGACTAAAGTAATTAAATAATTTTCACTGCCAGGTATGCACTGCAGGCCACAGGGGTACTTGACCAGCCAAAAAAAGGGAATTTGTTCTCCACTGAGCTACCAGAACAGAATTAAAGTAATGTCCCCGGCATACATGCAGTTCACACGCAGTATGGCTGCAAAGAGCCTTTATAGTGGTGTAGAACACTGTGCCTTGCAGTAACTCGCATAGGGAGTCTGCTGTGGTAGTGAAACATTACTGTGAGTCAGTATGACATGCAGATAACTGGAGTTACTCTTAGAATCAATGCACACTTCACTTATTTGGGCAGTTACGGGGCCAAAACTGACCAAATAATTAAAGTGTGAACTCAGCCTTAGCCGATGCTAGCATCAAGAAGTGCACTCGTTTTACATCGTTTTACAGCTGATTCCACATAGATGTCTACAGAACGTGTTGTATTAAACGCTTTTACAAGCAGAGCCCCCCCCACGACAGAGTGGAGAGGGTGTCACCAGTAAATTTGTGTTGACATCATAGATTATTTTTCCCTTCCTCTGATCCGTCAGAGCAATAAACCCAAAAAACTGATCCTGTCTGTTGAGCAACTTCACTAAGTCAGCATTTGGTGAGTAATCCATCAGTATTGATAAAGCCATATAAAAACAGGAGTGGATCTAAAACAGAGATGACATGTGAATGTAATATTGGCATATCTTCTGTGTTTTATACCCACTCCTGCTTTTGGCTACAAAATCATAAGGTAATTGTGATGGGACCATACAGGCCTTACAGCTGGTACATAGACAGAATCCACTTTGCGTCTCATTTTTCTTTCCTTCTGACAGATCAGAAGAAGGTAAGGAACGGAATCGGCACTCCTTGCTATGCAATAGTATATTCTTTATTTGCCACTCATAAAGTAAGGACGCGCGTTTCGGCACATGCAAGTGCCTTTGTCAAACACAATACATGTGAGCAGCAGAGCAGCAAAGTACATAAATGTAAACATAGGTGTATTTAAATACCCCGCCCTCGGTCACATGACAGGAGCCATTTGGGTCATGTGATTATGACATCACGTTGGCTAGGTAACTGGGATAGTTTACAAACACTATCACCAGTCTTAGGGTCCTTTCACACTTGCGTTCTGAGGATCCGGCAGGCACTTCCGTCCCGCCGGATCCGTCAGAACGCAAGTCGCCTAAAAGCATTAGAAGACTGATCAGGATCCTGATCAGTCTTCAAAATGCTTTCAGGTTACTATGGCAGCCAGGACAGCTATTAAAGTCCTGGTTGCCATAGTAGTAGTGGGGAGCGGGGGAGCGGTATACTTACAGTCTGTGGGGCTCCCGGGGCGCTCCAGAATCACGTCAGAGCGCCCCATGCGCATGGATCACGTGATCCATGCGTGTAGGGCGCCCTGACGTCACTCTGGAGCGCCCCGGAAGCCACACGGATGGTAAGTATACTGCTCCCCTGCTCCCCACTACATTTTACCATGGCAACCAGAACTTTAGCGTCCTGGCTGCCATGGTAACCATTGAGAAAAAGCTAAACGTCGGATCCAGCGATGCGCCGAAACGACGTTTAGCTTAAGGCCGGATCCGGATTAATGCCTTTCAATGGGCATCAATTCCGGATCCGACCTTGCGGCAAGTGTTCCGGATTTTTGGAAGGAACAAAGAGTGAAGCATGCTGTGGTATTTGCTGCGTCCAAAAAATGTTCCGGTCCTGAACTGAAGACATTCTGATGCATCCTGAATGGATTTCTCTCCATTCAGAATGTATGGGGATGATCCTGATCAGGATTTTTCCGGCATAGAGCGCCGAGGACTAGAGATGAGCGAACACCTGGATGTTCGTGTTCGAGAGGTTCGGCCGAACTTCCGGAAAATGTCCGGGTTCGTGATCCGAACTCAACCCGAACTTCATCCCGAACCCGAACCCCATAGAAGTCAATGGGGACCCGAACTTTTGGGCACTAAAAAGCCTGTAAAAGACTCCCGGAAAGGGCTAGAGGGCTGCAAAAGGCAGCAAAATGTAGGTGAATCCCCTTGCAAACAAATTTAGATAGGGAAATTAATTAAAATAAAATAAATAAAAATTAACCAATATCAATTGGAGAGAGGTCCCACAGCAAGGAATCATGAGTCATATCATCCACCACTGGAGAAGGCCACTCTCATTTATTTTGGACCAGCACCCAGACAGAGGATACAGGTCCCACATCAAGGAATCATGCGTCATATCAACCACCACCGGAGAAGGCCACTCTCATTTATTTTGGACCAGCACCCAGACAGAGGAGAGAGGTCCCACAGCAAGGAATCATGCGTCATATCAACCACCACCGGAGAAGGCCACTCTCATTTATTTTGGACCAGCACCCAGACAGAGGATACAGGTCCCACAGCAAGGAATCATGCGTCATATCAACCACCACCGGAGAAGGCCACTCATGTATTTTGGACCAGCACCCAGACAGAGGAGACAGGTCCCACAGCAAGGAATCATGCGTCATATCAACCACCACCGGAGAAGGCCACTCTCATGTATTTTGGACCAGCACCCAGACAGAGGAGAGAGGTCCCACATCAAGGAATCATGCGTCATATCAACCACCACCGGAGAAGGCCACTCTCATTTATTTTTGGACCAGCACCCAGACAGAGGATACAGGTCCCACAGCAAGGAATCATGCGTCATATCAACCACCACCGGAGAAGGCCACTCATGTATTTTGGACCAGCACCCAGACAGAGGAGAGAGGTCCCACATCAAGGAATCATGCGTCATATCAACCACCACCGGAGAAGGCCACTCTCATTTATTTTTGGACCAGCACCCAGACAGAGGATACAGGTCCCACAGCAAGGAATCATGCGTCATATCAACCACCACCGGAGAAGGCCACTCTCATGTATTTTGGACCAGCACCCAGACAGAGGAGACAGGTCCCACAGCAAGGAATCATGCGTCATATCAACCACCACCGGAGAAGGCCACTCATTTATTTTGGACCAGCACCCAGACAGAGGATACAGGTCCCACAGCAAGGAATCATGCGTCATATCAACCACCACCGGAGAAGGCCACTCTCATGTATTTTGGACCAGCACCCAGACAGAGGAGAGAGGTCCCACATCAAGGAATCATGCGTCATATCAACCACCACCGGAGAAGGCCACTCTCATTTATTTTGGACCAGCACCCAGACAGAGGATACAGGTCCCACAGCAAGGAATCATGCGTCATATCAACCACCACCGGAGAAGGCCACTCTCATGTATTTTGGACCAGCACCCAGACAGAGGATAGAGGTCCCACATCAAGGAATCATGCGTCATATCAACCCACCACCGGAGAAGGCCACTCTCATTTATTTTGGACCAGCACCCAGACAGAGGAGACAGGTCCCACAGCAAGGAATCATGCGTCATATCAACCACCACCGGAGAAGGCCACTCTCATTTATTTTGGACCAGCACCCAGACAGAGGATACAGGTCCCACAGCAAGGAATCATGCGTCATATCAACCACCACCGGAGAAGGCCACTCTCATGTATTTTGGACCAGCACCCAGACAGAGGAGAGAGGTCCCACATCAAGGAATCATGCGTCATATCAACCCCCACCGGAGAAGGCCACTCTCATTTATTTTGGACCAGCACCCAGACAGAGGAGATAGGTCCCACAGCAAGGGAATCATGCGTCATATCAACCACCACCGGAGAAGGCCACTCTCATTTATTTTGGACCAGCACCCAGACAGAGGAGATAGGTCCCACAGCAAGGAATCATGCGTCATATCAACCACCAACGGAGAAGGCCACTCTCATTTATTTGGGACCAGCACCCAGACAGAGGATACAGGTCCCACAGCAAGGAATCATGCGTCATATCAACCACCACCGGAGAAGGCCACTCTCATGTATTTTGGACCAGCACCCAGACAGAGGAGAGAGGTCCCACATCAAGGAATCATGCGTCATATCAACCCCCACCGGAGAAGGCCACTCATTTATTTTGGACCAGCACCCAGACAGAGGATACAGGTCCCACAGCAAGGAATCATGCGTCATATCAACCCCCACCGGAGAAGGCCACTCTCATGTATTTTGGACCAGCACCCAGACAGAGGAGAGAGGTTTTCACAGCAGAGAATCAGGCATTTAGATCACCCACCACAGGAGTAGGCCACCATTTAATGGGACCCCGGCAACCATGTCAGATGGCACAAACATCAGCTTCACATCACCCAGCACAAGAGAAGGCCACTTTGATAGACTTTGACCCCTGCACCCAGACGGAGGAGAGAGGTTTTCACAGCAGAGAATCAGGCATTTAGATCACCCACCACAGGAGTAGGCCACCATTTAATGGGACCCCGGCAACCATGTCAGATGGCACAAACATCAGCTTCACATCACCCAGCACAAGAGAAGGCCACTTTGATAGACTTTGACCCCTGCACCCAGACGGAGGAGAGAGGTTTTCACAGCAGAGAATCATGCATTTAGATCACCCACCATAGGAGTAGGCCACCATTTAATGGGACCCCGGCACCATGTCAGATGGCACAAACATCAGCTTCACATCACCCAGCACAAGAAGGCCACTTTGATAGACTTTGACCCCTGCACCCAGATCGAAGAGAGGTTTCACAGCAGAGAATCAGGCATTTAGATCACCCACCACAGGAGTAGGCCACCATTTAATGGGACCCTGGCAACCATGTCAGATGGCACAAACATCAGCTTCACATCACCCAGCACAAGAGAAGGCCACTTTGATAGACTTTGACCCCTGCACCCAGACGGAGGAGAGAGGTTTTCACAGCAGAGAATCATGCATTTAGATCACCCACCACAGGAGTAGGCCACCATTTAATGGGACCCGGCAACCATGTCAGATGGCACAAACATCAGCTTCACATCACCCAGCACAAGAGAAGGCCACTTTGATAGACTTTGACCCCTGCACCCAGATCGAGGAGAGAGGTTTTCACAGCAGAGAATCATGCATTTAGATCACCCACCACAGGAGTAGGCCACCATTTAATGGGACCCCGGCAACCATGTCAGATGGCACAAACATCAGCTTCACATCACCCAGCACAAGAGAAGGCCACTTTGAGAGACTTTGACCCCTGCAGCCACACGGAGGAGAGAGGTCCCACAGCAGAGATTCAGGCATTTATATCAGCCAGCACAGGAGAAGGCCGCTTTCAGTGACTTAGGCCTTAGCACCGACACAGAGGAGACAGGTCAGATAGCACAAGCATCAGTTTTACATCAACCACCACAGGAGAAGGGCACTTTTAGAGACCTTGACCCCTGCAGCCACACGGAGGAGAGAGGTCCCACAGCAGAGAATCAGGCATTTCGATCACCCACCACAGGAGAAGGCCGCTTTCAGTGACTTTGGCCCCCTGCACCCACACAAAGGAGACATGTCAGACAGCACAAGTATAACATTCATATCACCCAGCACAGGAGAAGGACACTTTCATGTACTTTGGCCCCGGCACCCAGACAGAGGGAAGGTTCATTCAACTCTGGGTTGCACCCCAAGATCCTACTTAATTTCAAAAATTGATTTTTCAATGAAGAAGTGGCCAGGAGTACAAGACAACATGGTTTAAGGCAGTTATTAAGGACTACTCTGCACAAGGGAGGGTCAGGTCTTGTGGGATCCATGCCTGGTTCATTTTTATAAACGTCAGCTTGTCCACGTTGGCTGCGGACAGGCGGCTGCGTTTGTCAGTAATGACGCCCCCTGCCGTGCTGAATACACGTTCAGATAAAACGCTGGCCGCCAGGCAGGCCAGCACCTCCAAGGCATAACATGCTAATTCTGGCCACGTGGACAATTTGGAAACCCAGAAGTTGAATGGGGCCGAACCATCCGTCAGTACGTGGAGTTGTGTGCAGACGTACTGTTCAACCATGTTAGTGAAATGTTGCCTCCTGCTAACACGTTCCGTATCAGGTGGTGGGGCAGTTAGCTGTGGCGTGGAGACAAAACTTTTCCACATTTCTGCCATGCTAACCCTGCCCTCAGAGGAGCTGGCCGTGACACTGCTGCGTGGGCGACCTCTAGCTCCTCCTCTGCCTTGGCCTTGGCCTTCCACCTGTTCCCCTGTGACAGTTGGGAATGCTCTCAGGAGCGCGTCTACCAGTGTGCGCTTGTACTCGCGCATCTTCCTATCACGCTCCAGTGCAGGAAGTAAAGTGGGCACATTGTCTTTGTACCGTGGATCCAGCAGGGTGGCCACCCAGTAGTCAGCACACGTTAAAATGTGGGCAACTCTGCTGTCGTTGCGCAGGCACTGCAACATGTAATCGCTCATGTGTGCCAGGCTCCCAGAGGTAAGGACAAGCTGTCCTCTGTGGGAGGCGTATCGTCATCATCCTCTGTATCCCCCAGCCACGCACCAGGGATGTGCCTGCGCTGTGCTGGGTGCCACCCCGCTGTGAACCTGCTTCATCCTCATCCTCCTCCACCTCCTCCTCATCCTCCTCGTCCTCCAGTAGTGGTCCCTGGCTGGCCACATTTGTACCTGCCCTCTGCTGGTGCAAAAACCTCCCTCTGAGCCACTTCTAACAGACTGGCCTGAAAGTGCTAAAACGACCCGTCATCTCTCCTCCTCCTCCTCCTGGCCCTGGCCCACCTCCTCTTCCATCATCGCCCTAAGCGTTTTCTCTAGGAGACATAGAATTGGTATTGTCACGCTGATAACAGTGGCATCACCACTGGCCATGTTGGTGGCGTACTCTAAACAGCGCAACAGGGCACACAGGTCTCGCATGGAGGCCCAATCATTGGTGGTGAAGTGGTGCTGTTCCGCAGTGCGACTGACCCGTGCGTGCTGCAGCTGAAACTCCACTATGGCCTGCTGCTGCTCGCACAGTCTCTCCAGCATGTGCAAGGTGGAGTTCCACCGGGTGGGCACGTCGCATATTAGGCGGTGAGAGGGAAGGCCGAAGTTCCGCTGTAGCGCTGACAGGCGAGCAGCGGCAGGATGTGAACGCCGGAAGCGCGCACAGACGGCCCGCACTTTATGCAGCAGCTCTGACATGTCTGGGTAGTTGTGAATGAACTTTTGCACCACCAAATTCAGCACATGCGCCAGGCAAGGGATGTACGTCAAACCGGCTAGTCCCAGAGCTGCCACGAGATTTCGCCCATTATCGCACACCACCAGGCCGGGCTTGAGGCCCACCGGCAGCAACCACTGGTCGGTCTGTTGTTCAATACCCCGCCACAACTCCTGCACGGTGTGAGGCCTGTCCCCCAAACATATGAGTTTCAGAATGGCCTGCTGACGTTTACCCCGGGCTGTGCTGAAGTTGGTGGTGAAGGTGTGTGGCTGACTGGATGAGCTGGTGGAAGCAGAGGAGGAGGAGGAGGAAGCCGAGTAGGAGGAGGAGGCTACAGGAGGCAAAGAATGATGCCCTGTGATCCTTGGCGGCGGAAGGACGTGCGCCAAGGAACTCTCCGCCTGGGGCCCAGCCGCCACTACATTTACCCAGTGTGCAGTTAGGGAGATATAGCGTCCCTGGCCGTGCTTACTGGTCCACGTATCTGTGGTTAGTGGACCTTGCCACAAATGGCGCTGCGCAGTGCACACTTGATTTTATCGGACACTTGCATGTGCAGGAAGGCACGGCTGTCTTGGAGAAGTAGTGGTGGCTGGGAACCACATACTGAGGGACAGCCATGGCCATCAGCTGTTTGAAGCTGTCTGTGTCCACCAGCCGGAATGACAGCATTTCAAAGGCCAGTAGTTTAGAAATGCTGGCATTCAGGCCAAGGGCTCGAGGGTGACTAGGTGGGAATTTGCGCTTCCTCTCAAAGGTTTGAGAGATGGAGAGCTGAACGCTGCTGTGTGAAATAGTGGAGACGCTAGGTGACGGTGGCGGTGGTGGTGGTGGTGTCGGTGGCACATCCTCTGTTTGCTGCTCGGCAGGTGGCAACATTCCTCTCGAGGCGGAAGCCGAGGCAGCAGCGGTAGAGGAGCAGGGGAGCCTGAGCGGGTTCCTTGTTTTTAAGGTGTGTACTCCACTGCAGTTCATGCTTTGCATGTAGATGCCTGATCATGCAGGTGGTGCTCAGGTTAAGAACGCTAATGCCTCGCCTCAGGGTCTGATGGCACAGCGTGCAAACCACTCTGGTCTTGTCCTCAGCACATTGTTTGAAGAAGTGCCATGCCAGGGAACTCCTTGAAGATGCCTTTGGGGTGCTGGGTCCCTGTTGGCGCTGGCCAATAGCAGGCAAACTCTCTGGACGGCGGCTGTTCTGCTTTTGCCCCTGCTCCTCTTTGGCTTCGCTGTTGTCTCGGTCTCACCACTGCCTCTTCCTCTGAACTATTTAAGTCAGCGGCACGACCTTCAGTCCATGTGGGGTCTAAGACCTCATCGTCCTCTGCATCGTCTTCCACCCAGTCTTCCTCCCTGACCTCCTCCTGTTCAGTCTGCACACTGCAATAAGACGCGGCAGTGGGCACCTGTGTTTCGTCATCATCAGAGACTCGGTCACTCTGCTGTGGTGGTATTCCCATGTCCTCATCATCTGGATACATAAGTGGTTGTGCGCCAGTGCATGGAATGTCTTCCACCGCTGGGGAAGGGATAGGTGGACGCCCCTGGAAAACCGTGGGAGCAGAGTCTTCAAACAGAATAAGAGACTGCTGCATAACTTGAGGCTCAGCCAGTTTCCCTGATATGCATGGGGGTGATGTGACAGACTGATGGGCTTGGTTTTCAGGTGCCACCTGTGCGCTTTCCGCAGAAGACTGGGCGGAAGACAATGTGGTGAACGTGCTGGAAGCACTGTCGGCCACCCAATCGACTCAATGCCTGTACCTGCTCAGGCCTTACCATCCTCATAACGGCATTGGGCCCCACCAAATATCGCTGTAAATTCTGCCGGCTACTTGAGGGAGTTGGTTCACTACTTTGTGCGCCTGAGGCCGAACGGCCACGTCCTCTGCCAGCAACAGAGGCTCCACGGACACCACCACGACCGCGCCCTCGTCCCTTAATAGAATGTTTCCTCATTGTTGCGATTCAACTCGCACCACAATAAAATATATTATTTTTTAGCCCCAAAATTCCCACACTGGAAGATATAATTCCTTTTTCCGGTATTAATTACAAGAAAACTGCTGCAAATTGGACACCAGAATTTTTAAAATGCTAGTTTTGGTACATAGATTCCCACACGGGGAGATATAATTCCTTTTACAGGAGTAAAAACGTGAGGCCTAGTGTTTCTGGTCTACCAAACACCAGATTGATTAAATTGGCCTTTTTTCACCAAAATTACAACACTGGACAATAATGCCTTTGGCGGTATTAATTACAAGAAAACTGCTGCAAATTGGACACCAGAATTTTTAAAATGCTAGTTTTGGTACATAGATTCCCACACGGGAGATATAATTCCTTTTACAGGAGTAAAAACGTGAGGCCTAGTGTTTCTGGTCTAACAAACACCAGATTGATTAAATTGGCCTTTTTTCACCAAAATTACAACACTGGACAATAATGCCTTTTGGCGGTATTATTTACAAGAATACTGCTGCAAATTGGACATCAGAATTTTTAAAATGCTAGTTTTGGTACATAGATTCCCACACGGGGAGATATAATTCCTTTTACAGGAGTGAAAACGTGAGGCCTAGTGTTTCTGGTCTAACAAACACCAGATTGATTAAATTGGCCTTTTTTTCACCAAAATTACAACACTGGACAATAATGCCTTTGGCGGTATTAATTACAAGAACACTGCTGCAAATTGGACATCAGAATTTTTAAAATGCTAGTTTTGGTACATAGATTCCCACACGGGAGATATAATTCCTTTTACAGGAGTGAAAACGTGAGGCCTAGTGTTTTTGGTCTAACAAACACCAGATTGATTAAATTGGCCTTTTTTTCACCAAAATTACAACACTGGACAATAATGCCTTTTGGCGGTATTAATTACAAGAACACTGCTGCTAATTGGACATCTGAAGTTTTTAAATGCTAGTTTGGGTACATAGTTTCCCACACGGGAGATATAATTCCTTTTACAGGAGTAAAACGTGAGGCCTAGTGTTTTTGGTCTAACAAACACCAGATTGATTAAATTGGCCTTTTTTCACCAAAATTACAACACTGGACAATAATGCCTTTGGCGGTATTATTTACAAGAATACTGCTGCAAATAGGACATCATGAAGTTTTAAAATGCTAGTTTGGGTACATAGATTCCCACACGGGAGATATAATTCCTTTTTACAGGAGTAAAAACGTGAGGCCTAGTGTTTTTGGTCTACCAAACACCAGATTGATTAAATTGGCCTTTTTTTCACCAAAATTACAACACTGGACAATAATGCCTTTTGGCGGTATTATTTACAAGAATACTGCTGCAAATAGGACATCTGAAGTTTTAAAATGCTAGTTTGGGTACATAGATTCCCACACGGGGAGATATAATTCCTTTTACAGGAGTAAAAACGTGAGGCCTAGTGTTTTTGGTCTACCAAACACCAGATTGATTAAATTGGCCTTTTTTCACCAAAATTACAACACTGGACAATAATGCCTTTTGGCGGTATTAATTACAAGAAAACTGCTGCTAAGTGGACACCAGAATTTTTAATAATGCTAGTTTTGGTACATAGATTCCCACACGGGAGATATAATTCCTTTTACAGGAGTGAAAACGTGAGGCCTAGTGTTTCTGGTCTACCAAACACCAGATTGATTAAATTGGCCTTTTTTCACCAAAATTACAACACTGGACAATAATGCCTTTTGGCGGTATTAATTACAAGAACACTGCTGCTAATTGGACATCAGAAGTTTTAAAATGCTAGTTTGGGTACATAGTTTCCCACACGGGAGATATAATTCCTTTTACAGGAGTGAAAACGTGAGGCCTAGTGTTTTTGGTCTAACAAACACCAGATTGATTAAATTGGCCTTTTTTCACCAAAATTACAACACTGGACAATAATGCCTTTTGGCGGTATTATTTACAAGAATACTGCTGCAAATAGGACATCTGAAGTTTTAAAATGCTAGTTTGGGTACATAGATTCCCACACGGGAGATATAATTCCTTTTACAGGAGTAAAACGTGAGGCCTAGTGTTTTTGGTCTACCAAACACCAGATTGATTAAATTGGCCTTTTTTCACCAAAATTACAACACTGGACAATAATGCCTTTTGGCGGTATTATTTACAAGAATACTGCTGCAAATAGGACATCTGAAGTTTTAAAATGCTAGTTTGGGTACATAGATTCCCACACGGGAGATATAATTCCTTTTACAGGAGTAAAAACGTGAGGCCTAGTGTTTTTGGTCTACCAAACACCAGATTGATTAAATTGGCCTTTTTTTCACCAAAATTACAACACTGGACAATAATGCCTTTTGGCGGTATTAATTACAAGAACACTGCTGCTAATTGGACACCAGAATTTTTATAATGCTAGTTTTGGTACATAGATTCCCACACGGGAGATATAATTCCTTTTACAGGAGTGAAAACGTGAGGCCTAGTGTTTTTGGTCTAACAAACACCAGATTGATTAAATTGGCCTTTTTTCACCAAAATTACAACACTGGACAATAATGCCTTTTGGCGGTATTATTTACAAGAAAACTGCTGCAAAGTGGACACCAGAATTTTTAATATGCTAGTTTTGGTACATAGATTCCCACACGGGAGATATAATTCCTTTTACAGGAGTAAAAACGTGAGGCCTAGTGTTTTTGGTCTACCAAACACCAGATTGATTAAATTGGCCTTTTTTCACCAAAATTACAACACTGGACAATAATGCCTTTTGGCGGTATTATTTACAAGAAAACTGCTGCAAAGTGGACACCAGAATTTTTAATATGCTAGTTTTGGTACATAGATTCCCACACGGGAGATATAATTCCTTTTACAGGAGTAAAACGTGAGGCCTAGTGTTTCTGGTCTACCAAACACCAGATTGATTAAATTGGCCTTTTTTTCACCAAAATTACAACACTGGACAATAATGCCTTTTGGCGGTATTATTTACAAGAATACTGCTGCAAATAGGACATCTGAAGTTTTAAAATGCTAGTTTGGTTACATAGGTTCCCACACGGGAGATATAATTCCTTTTACAGGAGTGAAAACGTGAGGCCTAGTGTTTTTGGTCTAACAAACACCAGATTGATTAAATTGGCCTTTTTTCACCAAAATTACAACACTGGACAATAATGCCTTTTACGGTATTAATTACAAGAAGACTGCTGCAAATTGGACACCAGAATTTTTAAAATGCTAGTTTTGGTACATAGATTCCCACACGGGAGATATAATTCCTTTTACAGGAGTAAAAACGTGAGGCCTAGTGTTTTTGGTCTACCAAACACCAGATTGATTAAATTGGCCTTTTTTCACCAAAATTACAACACTGGACAATAATGCCTTTGGTGGTATTATTTACAAGAATACTGCTGCAAATAGGACATCTGAAGTTTTAAAATGCTAGTTTGGGTACATAGATTCCCACACGGGAGATATAATTCCTTTTACAGGAGTAAAAACGTGAGGCCTAGTGTTTTTGGTCTACCAAACACCAGATTGATTAAATTGGCCTTTTTTTCACCAAAATTACAACACTGGACAATAATGCCTTTTGGCGGTATTAATTACAAGAAAACTGCTGCAAATTTGACATCAGAATTTTTAAAATGCTAGTTTTGGTACATAGATTCCCACACGGGAGATATAATTCCTTTTACAGGAGTAAAACGTGAGGCCTAGTGTTTCTGGACTGGTCTAACAAACACTAGATTGATTAAATTGGCCTTTTTTTCACCAAAATTACAACACTGGACAATAATGCCTTTTAGCGGTATTATTTACAAGAAAACTGCTGCAAATAGGACATCTGAAGTTTTAAAATGCTAGTTTTGGTACATAGATTCCCACACGGGAGATATGATTCCTTTTACAGGAGTAAAACGTGAGGCCTAGTGTTTTTGGTCTACCAAACACCAGATTGATTAAATTGGCCTTTTTTCACCAAAATTACAACACTGGACAATAATGCCTTTTGGCGGTATTATTTACAAGAATACTGCTGCAAATAGGACATCTGAAGTTTTAAAATGCTAGTTTGGGTACATAGATTCCCACACGGGGAGATATAATTCCTTTTACAGGAGTAAAAACGTGAGGCCTGGTGTTTTTGGTCTACCAAACACCAGATTGATTAAATTGGCCTTTTTTCACCAAAATTACAACACTGGACAATAATGCCTTTTGGCGGTATTAATTACAAGAAAACTGCTGCAAATTTGACATCAGAATTTTCTAAAATGCTAGTTTTGGTACATAGATTCCCACACGGGAGATATAATTCCTTTTACAGGAGTAAAAACGTGAGGCCTAGTGTTTTTGGACTGGTCTAACAAACACCAGATTGATTAAATTGGCCTTTTTTCACCAAAATTACAACACTGGACGATATAATGCCTTTTGGCGGTATTATTTACAAGAAAACTGCTGCAAATTGGACATCTGAATTTTTAAAATGCTAGTTTTGGTACATAGATTCCCACACGGGAGATATAATTCCTTTTACAGGAGTAAAACGTGAGGCCTAGTGTTTCTGGACTTGTCTACCAAACACCAGATTGATTAAATTGGCCTTTTTTTCACCAAAATTACAACACTGGACAATAATGCCTTTTGGCGGTATTATTTACAAGAATACTGCTGCAAATAGGACATCTGAAGTTTTAAAATGCTAGTTTTGGTACATAGATTCCCACACGGGAGATATAATTCCTTTTACAGGAGTAAAAACGTGAGGCCTAGTGTTTCTGGCTGGTCTACCAAACACCAGATTGATTAAATTGGCCTTTTTTTCACCAAAATTACAACACTGGACAATAATGCCTTTTGGCGGTATTATTTACAAGAAAACTGCTGCAAATAGGACATCTGAAGTTTTAAAATGCTAGTTTTGGTACATAGATTCCCACACGGGAGATATAATTCCTTTTACAGGAGTGAAAACGTGAGGCCTAGTGTTTCTGGTCTACCAAACACCAGATTGATTAAATTGGCCTTTTTTCACCAAAATTACAACACTGGACAATAATGCCTTTTGGCGGTATTAATTACAAGAACACTGCTGCTAATTGGACACCAGAATTTTTATAATGCTAGTTTTGGTACATAGATTCCCACGGGAGATATAATTCCTTTACAGGAGTAAAACGTGAGGCCTAGTGTTTCTGGTCTACAAACACCAGATTGATTAAATTGGCCTTTTCACAAAATTACAACACTGGACATAATGCCTTTGGGTATTATTTACAAGAAAACTGCTGCAAATTGGACACCAGAATTTTTAATAATGCTAGTTTTGGTACATAGATTCCCACACGGGGAGATATAATTCCTTTTACAGGAGTAAAACGTGAGGCCTAGTGTTTCTGGTCTAACAAACACCAGATTGATTAAATTGGCCTTTTTTCACCAAAATTACAACACTGGACATATAATGCCTTTTGGCGGTATTATTTACAAGAATACTGCTGCAAATTGGACATCTGAAGTTTTTAAAATGCTAGTTTTGGTACATAGATTCCCACACTGGGAGATATAATTCCTTTTACAGGAGTAAAACGTGAGGCCTAGTGTTTCTGGACTGGTCTAACAAACACTAGATTGATTAAATTGGCCTTTTTTCACCAAAATTACAACACTGGACAATAATGCCTTTTGGCGGTATTATTTACAAGAAAACTGCTGCAAATAGGACATCTGAAGTTTTAAAATGCTAGTTTTGGTACATAGATTCCCACACGGGGAGATATAATTCCTTTTTACAGGAGTGAAAACGTGAGGCCTAGTGTTTCTGGTCTAACAAACACCAGATTGATTAAATTGGCCTTTTTTTCACCAAAATTACAACACTGGACAATAATGCCTTTTGGCGGTATTAATTACAAGAACACTGCTGCTAATTGGACACCAAAATTTTTATAATTCTAGTTTGTGTACATAAATTCCCACACTGGAAGATATAATTCCTTTTTACAGGAGTGAAAACGTGAGGCCTAGTGTTTCTGGTCTAACAAACACCAGATTGATTAAATTGGCCTTTTTTTCACCAAAATTACAACACTGGACGATATAATGCCTTTTGGTGGTATTATTTATAAGAAAACTGCTGCAAATTGGACATCTGAATTTGTAAAATGCTAGTTTTGGTACATATATCCCACACGGGGAGATATAATTCCTTTTTACAGGAGTAAAAACGTGAGGCCTAGTGTTTCTGGACTGGTCTAACAAACACTAGATTGATTAAATTGGCCTTTTTTTCACCAAAATTACAACACTGGACAATAATGCCTTTTGGCGGTATTATTTACAAGAAAACTGCTGCAAATAGGACATCTGAAGTTTTAAAATGCTAGTTTTGGTACATAGCTTCCCACACGGGAGATATAATTCCTTTTAGAGGAGTGAAAACGTGAGGCCTAGTGTTTCTGGTCTAACAAACACCAGATTGATTAAATTGGCCTTTTTTCACCAAAATTACAACACTGGACAATAATGCCTTTTGGCGGTATTAATTACAAGAACACTGCTGCTAATTGGACACCAGAATTTTTATAATGCTAGTTTGTGTACATAAATTCCCACACTGGAAGATATAATTCCTTTTTCCGGTATTAATTACAAGAACACTGCTGCTAATTGGACACCAGAATTTTTATAATGCTAGTTTTGGTACATAGATTCCCACACGGGAGATATAATTCCTTTTACAGGAGTGAAAACGTGAGGCCTAGTGTTTCTGGTCTAACAAACACCAGATTGATTAAATTGGCCTTTTTTCACCAAAATTACAACACTGGACGATATAATGCCTTTTGGCGGTATTATTTACAAGAAAACTGCTGCAAATTGGACATCTGAATTTTTAAAATGCTAGTTTTGGTACATAGATTCCCACACGGGAGATATAATTCCTTTTACAGGAGTAAAACGTGAGGCCTAGTGTTTCTGGACTGGTCTAACAAACACTAGATTGATTAAATTGGCCTTTTTTTCACCAAAATTACAACACTGGACAATAATGCCTTTTGGCGGTATTATTTACAAGAAAACTGCTGCAAATTGGACATCTGAATTTTTAAAATGCTAGTTTTGGTACATAGGTTCCCACACGGGAGATATAATTCCTTTTACAGGAGTGAAAACGTGAGGCCTAGTGTTTCTGGTCTAACAAACACCAGATTGATTAAATTGGCCTTTTTTCACCAAAATTACAACACTGGACGATATAATGCCTTTTGGCGGTATTATTTACAAGAAAACTGCTGCAAATTGGACATCTGAATTTTTAAAATGCTAGTTTTGGTACATAGATCCCACACGGGAGATATAATTCCTTTTACAGGAGTAAAAACGTGAGGCCTAGTGTTTCTGGACTGGTCTAACAAACACTAGATTGATTAAATTGGCCTTTTTTCACCAAAATTACAACACTGGACAATAATGCCTTTTGGCGGTATTATTTACAAGAAAACTGCTGCAAATAGGACATCTGAAGTTTTAAAATGCTAGTTTTGGTACATAGCTTCCCACACGGGAGATATAATTCCTTTTAGAGGAGTGAAAACGTGAGGCCTAGTGTTTCTGGTCTAACAAACACCAGATTGATTAAATTGGCCTTTTTTCACCAAAATTACAACACTGGACAATAATGCCTTTTGGCGGTATTAATTACAAGAACACTGCTGCTAATTGGACACCAGAATTTTTATAATGCTAGTTTGTGTACATAAATTCCCACACTGGAAGATATAATTCCTTTTTCCGGTATTAATTACAAGAGCACTGCTGCTAATTGGACACCAGAATTTTTATAATGCTAGTTTTGGTACATAGATTCCCACACGGGAGATATAATTCCTTTTACAGGAGTGAAAACGTGAGGCCTAGTGTTTCTGGTCTAACAAACACCAGATTGATTAAATTGGCCTTTTTTCACCAAAATTACAACACTGGACGATATAATGCCTTTTGGCGGTATTATTTACAAGAAAACTGCTGCAAATTGGACATCTGAATTTTTAAAATGCTAGTTTTGGTACATAGATTCCCACACGGGAGATATAATTCCTTTTACAGGAGTAAAAACGTGAGGCCTAGTGTTTCTGGACTGGTCTAACAAACACTAGATTGATTAAATTGGCCTTTTTTTCACCAAAGTTACAACACTGGACAATAATGCCTTTTGGCGGTATTATTTACAAGAAAACTGCTGCAAATTGGACATCTGAATTTTTAAAATGCTAGTTTTGGTACATAGGTTCCCACACGGGGAGATATAATTCCTTTTTACAGGAGTGAAAACGTGAGGCCTAGTGTTTCTGGTCTAACAAACACCAGATTGATTAAATTGGCCTTTTTTTCACCAAAATTACAACACTGGACGATATAATGCCTTTTGGCGGTATTAATTACAAGAAGACTGCTGGTATTTCAGAACACTGGAATTGTTAAAATGCTAGTTTTGCTAGATAACTTTCCCACACTGTGAGAAATATTGCCTAAGCCTTTTTACAGTATTAATTACAACAGGAGTGCTTCTTCTGGTCTAACACCAGAATAATTTTATTATTACGGTGAAAGCTTTTTCTAATTTATATTTCTGGCACATAAAAAAAAAAAAATATTTCTGGCTGACAGTATTGGACAAAGTAGTGGCACTGGCTAGCCTAGCTGGAACAGCACATTCATGGGATTTGCTATCCAAGTGGGTTACTTTCAGTTTCACCACTGATATATTAAATATCTTTGCAGTTAGTATGGGTGACACAAGCACAGCCAAACCCCTGATGTAGTATATCTATGAAAAAATCGACTATTACATGAGATTAATGGACGTTGTGGCAGCTTTTGCTGTAGCACCACAAGTCCCAAAATGGCCGCCGCCTATCAGCCCAGTAACATGTGCCAGAAAACAGTCTGCCCAGCCAGAAAAAAATTGACTTTGACTGAGCAGCTGAATCGCTGTTGTTCTGATTCACAGGTGTAGATTTTTACTTCTTTGGAGCTTTGGTTTAGACTCTGTGGCAGCAAGTGCTGGCGCACCACAAGTCCGAAAATGGCCAACGCCGGTCAGCCCAGTTACATGTGCCAGTAAAAATCGCTCTGGCCAGTCTCAACAAAATAGTGACTTTCAGTGAACAGCTCAGCTGAGTTGTTCTGATGTACAGGTGTAGAAAGGTAGATCATTCAATCACTTCTTTATCCCTGCCTATCTCGCCCTCACAGAAGCTGCATCCTCTCCCTACACTAGTCAGAGACGTGTGACGTGCGGCGCTACGTGACTCCAGCTTAAATAGAGGCTGGGTCACATGCTGCACTTGGCCAATCACAGCCATGCCATTAGTAGGCATGGCTGTGATGGGCTCTTAGGGCAAGAAGTAAAACGCTAGCTGATTGGCTGCTATGCAGCCCTTCAGAAAGCGGGAAGAAATCGACGAACACCGGACCCGAACCCAAACTTTTTTGAACGATGCTCGAACTGTTCGCTCAACACTACCGAGGACGGAACTCTATGCCGGAAAACAAAAACGCCAGTGTGAAAGGATCCTTACTCGGAAAAAGCAAGTGATAGCCATGATTCTCGCATCTTCTCAATAATCGCAGTAAGTGAATTCTCAATTACACTGCGGAGACACATTGCAAAATATAAGTTACATAAATCAGGCAGCAGAGATAAGTACGTAAAGCAATAATACATTTGTACTTAGTATGGAGCATTAAAGAAAGCTGGTCACCGTATACTCACGACTTAACCCTTTGGGTGTCATCGTCTGTAGGCGGTGAATCCAGTAAGCCTCACGTTTAAGCAACATCTCAACCCTATTTTCTCCCCTTCTAGGTGGCAAGACCTCTTTGATAATTTGAAAACAAAGTTGAGACACGTTGTTTCTCTGTTAATGGAAGTGTAGTGGGATGGGCAATAGGAGGTTTTAATTGCGGATTGTTGATTTGTGCTTGCAAAGCGGTCTTTCATGCGCATCGTAGTCTCACCTACATAGCAGAGGCCGCATGGACACTTCAACAAATACACAATGAATTTGCTATTGCAGATAAAATACCCCTTTATTATTATTGAGAAGATGCGAGGATCACTTTCCGAGTAAGACTGGTGATAGTGTTTGTAAACTATCCCAGTTACCTAGCCAACGTGATGTCATAATCACATGACCCGAATGGCTCGGTGATGTGACCGAGGGCGGGGTATTTAAATACACACCTATGTTCACATATATTGTGTTTGACAAAGGCACTTGCACGTGCTGAAACGCACGTCCTTACTTGATGAGTGCCGAATAAAGAATATACTATTGCATTGCAAGGAGTGCCGGTTCCGTTCCTTACTGCAGTATTTGGGGCAACGCCCATTGGCGGCGCACCCATACCTCCAGCAGTGCCACCCGAATATCTACAACAAGATCAGAAGAAGAGTCAAATAAATGATGATGTCAAAAAGGCAAAATAGTGGCCCACTCATGAAGTGGGGAGGGTCAGAACAGCATGAGAAGTCCACAGAGTGGCCCAATGACATAGTGGTGAGGTGGAAGCAGCATAAGGAGACCACAGAATGACCCAGTGACATAGTGTTGAGGTAGCAGCAGTATGAGGAGACCACAGAGTAGACTGAGTTTTTTTTTCTTCACTAATACACCCAAAAAAAAGGCTGCAATTTTCTTACTTCACCGCACGAAGGCTAATAAGCTTTTTTTTCAATAATACACCCCAAAAAAGGCTTCAGAACATATAACTGCACCGCTGAACAGCTAATAACACTTTTTTTTTCCCACTAATACACCTCAAAAAAGGCTTTAGAACATATAACTGCACTGCTGAACGGCAAAACAGCCCTTTTTTTCCACTAATGCACCCCAAAAAGGCTTTAGAACATGTATGGGCACCGCTGAACGGCAAATAAGCCTTTTTTTCCACTAATACACCCCAAAAAAGGCTTCAGAACATATAACTGCACAGCTGAACGGCTAATAACACATTTTTTCCCAGTAATACACTCCAAAAAAGGATGCAATTTCCTCACTTCACCGCACAGTGGTAAATATGCCCTTTTTTCCACTAATACACCACAAAAAAGGCTTTAGAACATATAACTGCACTGCACAAGGACTAATAAGACATACAAATATTTCATAGTAATTCACCCTGTTAACAGCTGTATCACACAGGCAGCACTTGCACTCCAATAACAAGCAAGGTTTCCTGGAATTACAGAGATATCATCTATTGCAAACCTAAAAGCAGCAGAATAATTCCTCTCTGTTCATTCCCTACACCTAGACTAATCTTTCCCTGAACTTGTAAATTGTTTTTTCAGCACAATGAAGTCTTTCCTAGCACTGTCATTAGCGCTTGCTGACGTCTCTCCCTGCAATTTTTTTTAGGAAAAAATGTGATTGCCACCACAAAGCGTGTGGAAATTTGGATACGGTGCAAACCAAATTTTTCCTGAAATTCGGAGTGAATTCCAATTTGTCAACTTCAATTCGCTCATATCTAATCTATATATATATAGATAAAAATTTCTCATAATATTGAACCAATAGATACAACACATCAGCTTAATATGCTAAATGGATGATTCATACATATTATGAACTTCGATATGGGACTAACAAATATTTACCACTTAAGGACCACAGGTTTATACCCCCCTAGTGACCAGGCCCTTTTTTACAAATCGGCACTTCACAATTTTAACGGTTTATTGCTCGGTAATGCAACTTGGCACCCAAATGAATTTTACCTCCTTTTATTCTCACAAATAGAGCTTTCTTTCGGTAGTATTTGATTGCTGCTGAGATTTTTAGTTTTTCTGATATTAATCAAAAAAGAACGCAATTTTCTAAAAAAAAGTGTATTTTTAACTTTTTCTGGTAAAATTGTTCAAAAATAATGACATTTCTATACAAGTTTGTGTCAGAATTTATTGTGCTACATGTCTTTGATAAAAAAAATCTGATAAGTGTATATTTATTTGTTTGCACAAAAGTTATAGCGTTTACAAACTATGGTGCAAAAAAGTGAATTTCCACATTTTGAAGCAGCTCTGACTTTCTGAGCACCTGTCATGTTTCTTGAGGTGCTAGAATGCCAGGATAGTATAAATACCCCCCATATGACCCCATTTTGGAAAGAAGACATCCCAAAGTATTCGCGGAGGGGCATAGTGAGTTCATGTATGATTTAATTTTTTTTCACAAGTTAGCGGAAAATGACACTTTCTAAGGAAAAAAATAATAATAAAGTTTCATTTCTGCTAACTTCTGGCAAAAAAAATAAAAAATCTCCTACGGACTCACTATGCCCCTCAGTGAATACCTTGGGGTGTCTACTTTCCGAAATGGGGTCATTTGTGGGGTGTGTTTACTGTTCTGGCATTTTGGGCGGGGGTTAAATATGAGCAACCCTGTAAAGCCTAAAGGTACTCGTTGGACTTTCGGACCCTTTTCGCACCTAGGCTGCAAAAAAGTGTCACAAATGTGGTATTGCCGTACTCAGGAAAAGTAGGGCAATGTGTTTTGGGGTGTATTTTTACATATACCCATGCTGGGTGAGAGAAATATAATAATAAATTTGACCACCATACCCCTCACGGAATACATTGGGGTGTCTTCTTTCTAAAATGGGGTCACTTGTGGGGTATGTTACGGTATAACCCGGTATAGTAAGGGTTAATACCGTTCGGGCGATTCTCTTGGCGAAGAGCACAGCAACCCACAACCACTTAAATCCACCGAACTGGAACCATACCAAGTCCTCCTTTCCTGGAACAGGCAAGAGAACGTTCTGACGTAGCAATTCCCCCCAAGTACGAGACGAGGCTCCGTATTGATGGTTAAACAGGAATTCGCTTTATTGAGGGCTACCTGCCCGGTATTTATCCAGGTCTCCCACCTGGTGGACACTCCCCTAGGGGACCAGAAGGAAGACTGAGACACAGGGGATACAGCAGCTAATCACACACAATGGGACAATAAAAACACACCCAGCATATCCCTCCCCTCTGCCTGTGATACAATTACCCTACATGGGTTAATGTAATTATCACAGGCAGGAGAATACACAATGTCTTCTGTCCTGGAGACAACTGAGGACTCATTCAATTATCTCTCAGGACAAAGGGAAATCGTCAACACACACGTGGGGACAATAGGACAGACATTACTATTCAATATACAATGTCCCACCTTTTACAGTACACATAGACATTTAACATATCCCCAGATGGCTTGGATCTGAGCGCTCAATATATCCAAACAGCGCTCAGATGCCACAAACACAGTCAAATCGCCATGGGGTTTAAGTTTAGCATGGGCTGGTGAGAGGGCCCATAATCCTGGGGCAAGAGGCTGGCAATCTGTCCTCTCCAAAACCCAGTGGCAAAGGTTGGTTTCGTCACAGGGCATTTATACTGCCCTGGCATTTTAGGGGCCCTAAAGCGTGAGCAGTAGTTTGGAATCCAAATGTGTAAAAATGCCCTGTGAAATACTAAAAGTACTCATTGAAATTTGGGCCCCTTTGCATATCTTGGCTGCAAAAAAGTGACACTCATGTAGTATTGCCGTACTCAGGAGAAGTAGGGCAATGTGTTTCGGGGTGTATTTTTACATATACCCATGCTGGGTGAGAGAAATATCTCTGTAAATTGACAATCGATGTGGATGAATAAATCAATGCCAGAATTTTTTTTTTTTTTTATACAAAGTGTTTGCCAAAGCATATGAACACCGCCCCTCAGCTCATAAACCTTGGCAAACGTATCTTTTTCACTGCAGAGGATAAATCTCATCTTGCAGCGCCGCATACACCGACTTCCCCTTACGTCCTACCAGCAGCACAGATGGGGTTAATTCCCACCGTGAGCTGGTAGGACTGGCGGAATTTTAATGAGCCCTAACAATCAATCAAAGTTGACCCCCCTTAAAAGGGGGGCCGTCCCTATAACCCCCTGTGTTTTTTCAGTCCTTCCGGACTGGTGGGCTGGCGGACTAGCCCTCTTGAGGCTTCTGTTAAGTATTTCTCTGCACGCGCTTACCCCGGCTGCCCTGGTACCTGTTCGGCGCGTCTGGGGACGCGGTCCGTTTCCCTCCTCCTCTCTCTCTGTGCGGCTTCGGCCCGGCTGCTGGGCCGGCGGCGCTGCAGAGATTGGCGTCATCCACAGTCGCCCGGCTGGCTTGTCGGCTCACTCTCTCTCTTTCTTCAGAAGGGGAGGTTATAGAAGAAGTTTGTTTTCCCGGTGGGGAATCTTTTTGGAGGATATATATATATATAATAATATATACTTTAGTTATTTTCTCATTATAGTGGAAGGGTGGCTCTGTCACGCCCCTGGGCAGAACTTCCTGAATATAAGCTCCACTTTGACTTCAGTCTTTCTCTGGCAGCGTTTCTTTGCAGATTAGCTCCAGAGTCCTCAGTGTTCCTGAGTACCACTTCAGAAGCGTGATTTTTCTCAAACAATTGTATCCTGCATTTCGGTGGGCTTATGCTGAATCAAAGAGCAGTGGAGTGTTATTACAACCCTTTTTCTGAGTTATTTCCTTCTGTTTTCAGATGGCGATCTCCCCATGAAGGCGATCAGCCCCGCAAGGCGAGGCACTAAAGGCGTCACTTGGCCTGCTTTGACTGCGATGCCCCCTGGAGGGCGCGTATCCTTACCTCCAGGTGTGAGTCCTGCAGGCGTTCCCAGGAGACCGTGGATCCCACTGTGCAGGACATGTACTACTGGGTTAAGACCTATGTGGACGACTCCATTAAAGGAGTAGTCAACCTCCTTGATGAGAGGCTTCCAGGCGCTAAGGCACCTATGCACGTCCCTATGGAGGTGACGACCCATGGAGAGAGGCCGGTTGCAATTTCTTTGGATTCCTCTTCGGACGAAGAGGATACCTCAGTCATGTTTCTTCCCTCGGAAAAAACACAGAAATTGCTAAAGTCCATCAGGTCGGGGACCATGATGTTGACCCGGGGAGCCCTCCGACCCCTACCAGGGCACAGCGTGTCTTTAGGCGGATAACTCCCTCCTAGCCATGATGCAGTTGGAGTGGAAAAAACCGGAGAAGGCTCCGGTCCTAACCAGAAATTCAAGACCATGTTTCCGATGGCTAAACCTTTGATGGAGTCGTGGGGCTCTGTTCCAAAGGTGGACATGGCAATTGCGAAGTTGTCAAAGCGCACTTTGGTTCCAGCGGATGATGGCTCCAATCTTCAGGATCCCCTCGATAGGAGAGCTGAAAGCACCCTTAGGCGTAGCTACTCCGCGGTGGCGGCCTCAGCCTCTACCTCCATTGCCGCAGCTGAAGTGTCGTCTTTTCTTGATCCAGTCTAAACAGCATCCAGACGGACGTGGACCAAAATGTGTCCAGAGATGATATATTGGCGTCTTTCAAGACTGCCAATCTCGCCATTGACTTCCTCTGCGATACGGCACAGGTGCAGCTGAAGTTGGCAGCAAAGTCTATGGCCCTAGTTTCAGCCGCACGTAGGCCACTATGGCTTAAACCTTGGATCGCGGATAACGCATCCAAGTATAATCTGTGCTCTCTTCCCTTTGAGCCTGGCCGTCTCTTTGGGTCGAATTAGAGCAGGCTCATGGAGGGACTTTCTGACAAAAAGGCAAGTCCCTCCCCAGCAGCCCTTTCGTGGGAAGGAGGCAGGCAAGATCGTCCAGGAAGTCAGGGACCAGACCTAGATCCTGGGGGGCTCAGCGGAGAGATCCGAGCGCCCCGCAGAGAGGTGGCAAGGAGGGCAAGCCACTCCTGACTATGGGCCTCATCAGGCTCTCGGTTGACCCCCGCTGCCTCTGCCGTTACTCCTCTAGATTTTCCCCTTCCCGGCCGGAGATTCCGGTGGGGACGTCTGTCCCAGTTCAAGAAGGCCTGGCATCAGTTAATTCCAGACCCCTGGGTTTTAAGCGTTGTCACCCATGGCTATCAAATAGACCTCTCCTCTCCCCCAGAAAGGTTTCTGATAACCAAACGTCTTCAACCTCAAGACAACAAATCCTAGAGGCTTACGTCCAGGAGTATATTTCCAAAGGGGCCCTGGAGGAGGTTCCGGCGGAGGAGCGGGGCTTAGGAATCTATTCCCCAGTTTTTCTGGTCCCCAAAAAACCGGAGATCTCCGGATGATTATCGATCTGAGATTTTTCAATCGATACATAAGGAAGTTAAGGTTTCGCATGGAAACCGTGAGGTCAGTCTCCCACATTCTCAGACCCGGCAATGTGATGGCGACCTTAGATCTGAAGGACGCCTATCTTCACATTCCAATCCACCACTCTTCCATAAATATCTCAGAATTGCGGTCAGAATGTCAGGATCCCTGAGGCATTTTCAGTTCTCTGCTCTTCCTTTTGGCATCTCTTCGGCCCCCATTACCTTTACAAGGTGGTGGTGGCCGTGGTAGCGACCTTGAGACTTCAGGGACTGACCATTATTCCTTACCTGGACGACTGGCTGTTACTAGCCTCCTCGGTTCCAGTGCTTACCCAACATCTTCAGATAGCCATTTCCTTCCTGCTCCGCCTCGGGTGGATGATCAACTGGCCGAAGTCCAATGTGAGCCCTTCAACTTCCATCGTTTTTCTGGGCTTCATAGTAGACTCCATGGAGATGTCTCTCGGTTGACCCCAGAGAGGAAATGCGGATACAGGACTTAGCAAGATTCCTGTTTATTCCTCGACGTGTCTCGATCAGGACTCTAATGAGGATGTTGGGGCTCATGTCAGCAGCCGCGGACCGCGGTTCCTTGGGCATTGTGGCACCTCCGGCCCTTACAGGCGGAGGTTCTAGCCAAATGGGACGGCACCCCTGTGGGCCTAGACTCCCTGTGCTCCCTGTCTTGTCAAACTCGTGCCTCTCTAAGGTGGTGGTTTCACCTTCCTGCAGGCAGGTCTATGACCCAGCCGGACTGGGTCATATTGACCACGGACGCCTCCCAGGTAGGCTGGGGTGCCCATTTACAAGACCTTCCGGTCCAAGGATCTTGGTCTCCTCAGGAGCGGCTACTCTCCTCCAATCTCCGCGAGATTCGAGCCATCCGGCTAGCCCTCCTCCACTTCGCCCCGTGGATTCGAGGCAAAGCAGTGAAGATACAGTCAGACAACATGACCGCAGTGATGTATATAAGTAAGCAGGGAGGCACGAGATCACTCCCCCTCCTCGCGGAGATAGGGGTAATTCTCCGGTGGGCAGAAGCAAATCTTTCCCATCTCTCTGCCATTCATATTCGAGGGTCCCTCAACATGATAGCGGACCGTCTAAGCCGAGGCCTTCCCACGATGGAATGGGCCTTACGTCCGGAGATCTTCAGGCAGATAGTATCCAGATGGGGGTTGCCAGATGTGGATCTGATGGCAACGAGATTCAACGCCAAGGTACAGACATTCTGTTCCCTCTATCGAGAGGACAACCCTCTGGCGATAGATGCTCTGTCGATACCGTGGAGGTTCAGGCTGGCGTACATCTTCCCTCCTTTTTCCATGATACCGAGGGTATTGATGAAAATCCGTCAGGATCAGGCTTCGGTGATAGCCATCATCCCGTTTTGGCCCAGGAGATCCTGGTTTACCCAACTCATGCAGATGAGTCAGGGACAATACTGGAGGCTCCCCCAGAGCAGACCCTGGTGTCGTGGGACACACATCTCTGCCTAGATCTGCATCAGTTCAGCCTGACAGCCTGGAGGTTGATCAGTCCCTTCCCGGAGTAGAAGGGCTCTCTGAGTCGGTCCTGAGAACCTTATCTCATTCCAGAGCGGAATCTACAAATAAGGCCTATGCAAGGATCATGAAGATTTTTTCGGCCTGGTGCACTACTAAACAGGTGGCGTATGCAGATCCGCCCCTTTCATCACTTCTTCAATTCCTTCAAGACGGACTAGACAAGGGCCTTGCCCCTTCTACCCTTAAAGTTCAAGTTGCAGCCATCTCAGCATGTCTTAACAAACCTTTTGCTCGGGACCCACTCATCAAGCGCTTCCTTAAGGGAGCCGAAAGACTAAAGCCTACAGTGCTCAAACCCATTCCTCAATGGGATTTATCAGCAGTTCTAAGGGGTTGTCATCTCACCCCTTTGAACCCTTGGAAGAAGTGGACTTTCGTTTTCTTACTTGGAAGACGGTGTTTTTGTTGGCAATAACCTCGGCCAAGAGGGTTTCGGAACTCCAGGCGTTCTCTGCTCACCCCCATACACATCCTTTTTTCAGGACCGTGTTCTTCTTAGATATTTGCCATATTTTAGGCCTAAGGTTCCTTCCTTCCAAAATATTAATCAAGTCATATCCTTGCCGGTGTTATTTTCTTCTTCCTCCACTTCTTCTTCTCCAGTTCGGCATTCACTGGACATATCGAGATGCCTCCAAGTCTATGTGGATAGATCTAAGGAGTTCAGGATAGATGAAAACCTTTTCATCTTATTTGCCGGTAAGTTAAAAGGCCGCAAGGCGTCTACACCTACGATTAGCCGCTGGATTAGAGAGGCTATCAGGGAATCGTTTATATCCCTAGATCTTGACCCTCCAAGTTTTGTTAAGGCTCATTCCACGCGGGCCGTGGCGACATCTTTTGCTGAGAGATGTTCCATTTCCTTGGAGGTAATTTGTAGGTCAGCCTCTTGGAGCTCAGAGTCTACCTTTATTTCTCATTATAGGGTGGATTCTAGAGTATCCGAATTCATGGCCTTTGGGCAGACTATTTTAAGTGCTGCCAGGCAGGAAGACCCTCCCTAGGGTTTTTTCTTGCTATTTCCCCATCTGTGCTGCTGGTAGGACGTAGGGGAATCGTTAATTTCTAACGATAATTTGTTTCCCTTAGTCCTAACAGCAGCACACAAATATCCCTCCCTATTGTACTATCTTGTTACGAACACAGGGGGTTAAGGGGACGGCCCCCCTTTTAAGGGGGGTCAACTTTGATTGATTGTTAGGGCTCATTCAAATTCCGCCAGTCCTACCAGCTCACACGGGGAATTAACCCCATCTGTGCTGCTGTTAGGACTAAGGGAAACAAATTATCGTTAGAAATTAACGATTTGTGTAATCTGACAGCAGCGCAATGCTTCTGTCAGAATGCACATCAGTGCTGCAGCTGGTTGATCGCTTGGTCCACCTAGAAGGTGAAAAACAAAACAAAAACAAAAAAAAACAGGCAGCAACGCAATAAATTTATTAACATCAACTTTAATAAATTTTATATAATATTTGAAACATTAACGTTTTTCCTTAAATTTTTTTTACATTCCTGTACATTTTTTTTTTTTTTTTTTACCTTTAGAGGACAAACCTCTCCTTCCCCATGGGACAATGTGCAAAGCGCAAATCGCCCAGAGATGTGGCAAAGTACATTATGCACTTTGTCCCAGGTGAAAGAAGAGGTTTGTAGCAGCCCTGTGTGAAAGGGCCCTAAGACCCCTGTGTGCCTGTCCTGGGTCACGCGATCCCTACATTAATAGTGTACCTATGTGTGGTACTTGCAGAAACACTCCCCTATGCATAGGGCAGGCTGGTCAGGACAGTCAGGACAAAAAACGGTGGTGTCACGCCTTATTCCAGCCCTGCTACAGACACAACATCTTTTTCTTGGGGAACGGTGAGTTGGGGTACCAGGATAGACACTCGGGAAGTGTCTGTCATGTAGCCGGCTAACTACATCAGGGACTCGGGGCTCGGACCCTCCTGGATACAGGAGTTCCGAAATGATCTCTTCCTGGAATTTTAGGAAGGATGACATTCTCTCAGCCTTACTGTAGAGAACAAAACTATTATACACAGCCAATTGAATTAAATAAACAGACACCTTCTTATACCAGCGTCTGGTGCCGCGGGACACTAAATAGGGAGCCAACATCTGGTCATTGAAGTCCACCCCTCCCATGTGAATGTTATAGTCGTGGACAGAGAGGGGTTTCTCAATGACTCCAGTTGCCCTTTCAATTTGTCGTGTCTGTGTGAATGGTGGACATAAGTTAAACATTCCTCTTGTCCCTCCACTTCACCGCGAGCAGTTCTTGGTCACACAAGGCAGCCCTCTCCCCCCGTGCAAGTCGGGTATTAACGAGCCATTGGGGGAAGCCCTGGTGAGAAGGTCGCGCGGTGCCACAGCATTGAATTCCGACTATATGTAAGTGCCGAAAGAGGACCACGCTTGTGTAAAAATTGTCCACGTATAAGTGATACCCCTTGGGGAGTAAGGATCCCAGACAATCTTGCCACTGCCCCCAGGTAGTCAGGGCATCCGACCGGCTCCAGTTTTGAGACTTTTTCCTCATTGATCCTAAGGCCTAATTCACACGTCCGTAGTGTGTTGGGGATCCGCAAGTTGCGGATACCCAACACACCTTGCCACCAGCACTATAGAGATGCCTATACTTGTCCGCAATTGCGGGCAAAAATAGGACATGCTCTATATTATTGCCGAGCCGCCGGCCGGAAGATCGGCGGCGCGCTCCGCAAATGCGGATGCGGAGAGCACAGTGTCTGCTCTCCGCATCCATCACATCCCCATTCAAAATGAATGGGTCTGCACCTGTTCCGCAGATTTGTGGAACGGGTGTGGACGAACATTCCGGACATGTGTATAGGGCCTAAAATGATATGTATAGCCTATGGCCCTTTCACAGAGCTTATACAGTTTGACCCCATACCGGGCGCGCTTGCTGGGGATGTACTGTTTGATGCCAAGACGCCCCCTGTAAAATGTACAAGGGACTCGCCTATGCGAGATGTTCTGATTTGGGGTATACACATCTGCAAACCTTGATGACAAATGGTCTATGAGGGGCTGAATTTTGTGGAGCCGGTCATAAGCAGGGTGGCCTCTTAGATGACAGGTTTTATTGTCAGTGAAATGCATAAAGCGCATGATGACCTCAAAACGTGCCCTGGACATACAGCAGAGAACATGGGCATGTAATGTATTGGGTCTTTAGACCAATAGGACTGCAATACATTTTTTTCAGTTAGGTAGTGATGAGCGGCAGGTGCCATATTCGATTTCGACGAAATTCGCAAATATTCGAAAGAATATTCGTTTCATATTCGTCAAAATCGAATATTCGTCATTATTCTAGTTATCACGATTAATATGCGATTTAAATAATCGCGTATTGCGATTTTAACTTAGGCTAATCTCCTATTGGTTTCATATCTAGAATTATAGCGAAGATGACGAATATGACGAATGTATTCGTCATATTCCTCAAAACGAAGATAACGAAGTATTCTCCATCTTCGTTTTAGCAACCTATTCGTCAACTTCGCTAATTCTAGCAATCAAATAGGAGGGTTGACTATAGAGACAGCTGTGTTTCATTCGCTATGCGAATATATTACTTAGCTTTTTTTAATAGAATAATTATATTACTTGATAATTATTATAATTATTCTATTTATAAAAAAAATAAAAATTATTTAATCGCATAGCGAATTAAACACAGCTGTCTCTATAGTCAACCCTCCTATTTGATTGCTAGAATTAGCGAAGTTGACGAATAGGTTGCTAAAACGAAGATGGAGAATACTTTGTTATCTTCGTTTTGAGGAATATGACAAATACATTTGTCATATTCGCTAATTCTACCAAGCCAAGAACATCTCCATACTAAAATGTACTGTCGGATTTGAGAATTACATTGAAATCGCAATGCGATTAATATAACTTGAATTAATCGCATTGCGATTTCCACTTAGACCTGGTTTACTATGGTTGGCTTGGTAGAATTAGCGAATATGACGAATGTATTCGTCATATTCCTCAAAACGAAGATAACGAAGTATTCTCCATCTACGTTTTAGCAACCATAGTAAACCATGTCTGTTGAAATCGCAATGCGATTAATTCAAGTTATATTAATCACATTGCGATTACAACTTAGCAGTGCACTGCTATCTTACATA
The DNA here is from genome assembly GCA_033119425.1 of Bufotes viridis. Taxonomy (NCBI): domain Eukaryota; kingdom Metazoa; phylum Chordata; class Amphibia; order Anura; family Bufonidae; genus Bufotes; species Bufotes viridis. The sequence continues at coordinate 433,410,655 of CM065589.1, forward strand.
TTAGGCTAGAATTAACAATAACGAATATGGAATATAGCAGCAGTGCTAAGTAGAAATCGCAATGGGATTACTTCAAGTTGTATTAATCGCATTGCGATTTCAACTTCGAGCTGGGTTTATAATGGGTAAGCTTGCTAGAATTAACGAAGTTAACGAATATGGAATATATTATAGCAGTGCTATTTGAAATCGCAATGCGATTAATGTAACTTGGAGTAATCGCATTGCGATTTCTACTTAGCACTGCTGCTATATTCCATATTCTTTAATTCTAGCCTAATATGTAAGATAGCAGTGCACTGCTAAGTTGTAATCGCAATGCGATTAATATAACTTGAATTAATCGCATTGCGATTTCAACGTAATTCTCAAATCCGACAGTACATTTTAGTATATGGAGAAGTCCCCATGGTGATGGGGACGCTCCATGAGCACGGAAGTCGGCAGAAGCAGCAACGGGCACTGACTGGAGCAGCCAGGAAGCCAGGAATCCTCAGGACAGGTAAGAACTACTTTTGGGAAGTGGGAAAGAAAAAAATATAACTAAAAAAAAACAAAAAAAAAACAAATATTCGAAATAGTGAATTTATAGCGCTATATTCAAAATATTCGCGAATTAGCGAAGTGCCGATATTCGCTAAAGAAATTCGCTATTCGAATATTCGCGCTCAACACTAATTAGACCCAGGCTGAGGATAAGGCCCAAAAATATTTTAAATTCGGAAACTGTGACTGGTTTCCACCTGAAAGGCTGGGCATGGAAGCTTTCCGGATTGGCGGTTATATACTGTGTGGCGTAGTGGTTGGTTTCTGCAACAACTAAGTCAACGAGATCCGCGGTGAAGAACAGCTTAAAAAACTCAAGGGCCGATCCTAAATGAGCTGTCTCCACGCGAACTCTAGACTGCGCAGTGAAAGGGGGCAATACGGGTGCGGCAGAAGCAGGGGATTGCCAATTTGGGTTTTCCAGAACCTCTGGGAGACTAAGGGCTCTACGGGCCTGTGAACAGGGTGGCTGCGACGGGGAAGTTACTGCACTTGCCTCCGTACCAGCTTGAACTGCCCTTCTGGTGCTCGCCACTTCACCAGGGAATACGGCAGTGCTGGTAGAAGGTCCAGGATTTGCTGCGCTGCTGGTGTATGCCACATCATGAAAAAGATCAGTGCTAGCACCACTCTGCTGCAAATGAGGCTCATCATGCTGGGTATGCAAAACACTAACATGGGGTCGGATACGCCTGACCATAGCAGGGACCTCAACCTCGTCATCTTCACTAGCGGTTAGAGTGTCACTGCTGTCTACCGGTTCATATTCTGAACCACTGGATTCAGCAGGTGAGGCGTCCCTATCGCTTTCATCCATCATGGCCAGAATCCTGTTAGTCCTCTTCAGCGGAATACCCCTTTTTTGACATTTTGGGCTAACTAAATTTAGGGGATATTCCTCTGAGACTACCCAGGAAAAAGAGCACACCTGCCTAGTAAAAAGGAGTGCTTCCGAAGTAAAGCTGCGATCGCTAATAAAGATCCAAAAAGCTCAAAAGTGATCTTTATAGCGCCACAGCGATTTTACGGTGTTTTTGCAGTGATCAGAAAAAAAATATTTCTGTCACTGCGGTGGGGCGGACTGAATGCAAGTGTGAGCACAAGATCAGGCCTGATCGGGCGAACACTGCGTTTTTTTTGTAGAGCCTAAGGTGACACTAATGTACTGATATAGATCTGATTGCGATCAGTCTTGATCACTTACAGATACTATATAGTACTAGTGCTGATTAGCGACAGCGATGACGCTAATCAGCGACTAATCAGTGACTGCGGTGCGGTGGGCTGGGCGCTAGCTACCTAACAAGTAGCTAACTAACTGGCGGTGATAAGGGACCCTTACACGAGGGTGATCAATGACAGGGGGGTGACAGGGGGGTGATTAGGGAGTCTATATGGGGTGATCAGGGTTAATAAGGGATTAATAAGTGACAGGGTGTGTGTGTAATGTATGTGTGGTGCTTGGTGCTACTTACAGAGCTGCCTGTGTCCTCTAGTGGTCGATCCAAGCAAAAGGGACCACCAGAGGAGCAGGTAGCAGGTATATCAGACGCTATTTACAAAATAGCGTCTGATATACCTATTTCATTGGTTCTTTTAAAAATCTGCCGCCACCTCCACACTCTGTCATTGTGCCACTCTGTGACCTCCTGATGCTGCCGCCACCTCAACACTCTGTCATTGTGCCACTCTGTGACCTCTTGATGATGCTGCCACCTCCATTATCTGTCATTGTGCCACTCTGTGACCTTCTAAAGCTGCCGCCACCTCCAGACTCCTGATGATGCTGCTGCTACCTCCACACTCTGTAATTGTGTCACCCTGTGATCTCCTGATGCTGCTGCCACCTCCACACTATGTCATTGTGCCACTCTGTGGCCTCCTGATGCTGCCGCCACCTCCACACTCTGTCATTGTACCACTCTGTGACCTCCTGATGCTGCCGCCACCTCCAGACTATGTCATTGTGCCACTCTGTGGCCTCCTCCTGTTGCTGCTGCCGTCACCTCTGCAATCTCTTGTCGTCATGCCACTCTGTGGACTCCTCGTGCTGCCGCTACCTCCAGACTATGTCATTGTGCCACTCTGTGGCCTCCTCATGCTGCTGACACCTCTGCAATCTCTCATCATCGTGCCACTATGTGGCATCCTCATGCTGCTTCCACCTCCACACTCTGTCATTGTGCCACTCTGTGGCCTCCTCATGCTGCTGCCACCCCCAGACTCTGTCATTGGGCCCCTCTGTGATCTCCTCATGCTGCTTCCTCCTAACCACTATGTTATAGGGCCATTCTGTGGACATCTCATGCTGTTCCCACCCTCCTTGGCTTGGCTGACATCATAAAATTGAAGCCAAAAACTGAGTATAGGTTATAGACTCGTACACATCCTCAAAAATCTCAAGACACCAAATATTATACGTTAAAACAAGATAGCAAAAACTTTATTGAAGCCTCTACAACTTAAAAGAGGGGGTGTCTACACGAACACCCAGCAATAGTATGTATAATGGTCAGTTTTGGCCCTGTAACTCTCCAAATAAATAAAGTATGCAGTGATTCTAAGAGCGACGCCTGTCATCTGCATGTCATACTGACTCACAGTATTGTTTCACTAGCACAGCAGACTCCCTATGCGTGTTACTGCAAGGCACTGTGTTGTACACCACTATAAAGGCTCTCAGCAGCCAGGAAATAGCCGTTTTTAACGTAATTCACCACGAATATATTCGGATCAAACCAAATTTTTCCCAAAAATTAGGGGAACTAGTGAATTGAATTTTTTAAAAATTCGCTCATCTCTAATCATGAACATCAGACAGCTGACTATTTACCTATTTGTACAATAACTTATGAGAGATCAGCAATATGTGAACTTTTGTCAATATTGAAGGCTAATTTTATTATTCTTAATTTTATACTTATTTTTATTTTTTCTATGTATGTATTTTGATATAATGGGTGTATTATTAAAGCGTTGAATCTTGATGCAGTCCCAGATGGTAGAGTGCCTGTTAATGTTTTACTATATTGACATTTCTTATTAAGTGGCTATAGGGTAAGCCTATAACAGTGCACCTAGATTCAGACAATACGATGGGTAAGCCACTATAATAATTTTCAAAAAAAATAAAATAAAATAATACTTGCCTCACCCATTTGAGTGTGAAGAGGCCACTGAAGCCATCTTGATTGAAGTTCCTGCACAAAATCTCAGGAGCGGTGATGTACATATGACCTCAACACGCACCGTGCAAGAAATATGCTTTGTGACAAAATAATTGGTCAGGAAGCAATTTTATTTGGGAAGTTCAGCAAAGTAGTCGAATTGAAGTTTTGTAAACTTCACTCATCTCTAATCACAGTGTACTCTCTCAGGCCATTGCTCCCAAGGGATGTGCAGTGGAAATATAGGGGGAGATTTGCTAAACTGGTGTAAATTAGAACTGGCATAGTTGCCATAGCAACTAGAGTTGAGCGAACATCTGGATGTTCGGGTTCGAGAAGTTCGGCCGAACTTCCCGAAAATGTTCGGGTTCGGGATCCGGACCCGACCCGTACTTCATCCCGACCCCATTGAAGTCAATGGGGACCCGAACTTTTGGGCACTAAAAAGGCTGTAAAATAGTCCAGGAAAGGACTAGAGGGCTGCAAAAGGCAGCAAAATGTAGGTAAATGCCCTGAAAACACGGAAAATGGGGAAATGAATTAAAATAAAATAAAATACATAAAAATTAACCAATATCAATTGGAGAGAGGTCCCATAGCAGAGAATCAGGCTTCAAGTCACCCACCAATGAAGAAGGTCACTTTCTGTTATTTCGGCCCCAGCACCCAGACAGAGGAGAGAGGTCCCACAGCAAGGAATAAAGCGTCATATCACCCACCACTGGAGCAGGCCACTTTCAGTTATTTAGGCCCCGGCGCCCAGAATGAGGAGAGGTTCAGTCAACTTTGGGTTGCACCGCAAGATCATGGTAAAGTTAAAATAAAATGAGGATTCAATAAAGAAGTGCCCCGGAGTACAAGAATACATGGTTGAGGGGGAGGCAGTTATAAATGTCTATTCTGCACAAGGGAGGGACAGGTCCTGTGGGATCCATGCCTGGTTCATTTTTATGAACGTCAGCTTGTCCACGTTGGCTGTGGACAAGCGGCTGTGATTGTCAGTAATGACGCCCCCTGCCGTGCTGATTACACGTTCAGACAAAACGCTGGCCGCCGGGCAGGCCAGCACCTCCAAGGCATAAAATGCTAACTCTGGGCACATGGACAATTTGGAGACCCAGAAGTTGAATGGGGCAGAACCATCAGTCAGTACATGGAGGCGTGTGCAGAAGTACTGTTCAACCATGTTAGTGAAATGCTGCCTCCTGCTAACACGTTCCGTATCAGGTGATGGTGCAGTTAGCTGTGGCGTGGAGACAAAACTTTTCCACATTTCTGGCATGCTAACCATGCTCTGAGAAGAGCTGGCCGTGACACAGTTGCGTTGGCGACCTCTTGCTCCTCCTCTGCCTTCGCCATTGGCTTCCACCTGTTCCCCTGTGAAATTTGGGAATGCTCTCAGGAGCGCGTCTACCAGCGTGCGCTTGTACTCGCGCATCTTCCTATAACGCTCCAGTGCAGGAAGTAAGGTGGGCACATTGTCTTTGTACCGGGGATCCAGCAGGGTGGCAACCCAGTAGTCTGCACACGTTAAAATGTGGGCAACTCTGCTGTCATTGCGCAGGCACTGCAGCATGTAGTCGCTAATGTGTGCCAGGCTCCCCAGAGGTAAGGACAAGCTGTCCTCTGTGGGAGGCGTATCGTCATCGCCCTCCGTATCCCCCCAGCCACGCACCAGTGATTGGCCTGAGCTGTGTCGGGTGCTACCCAGCTGTGAACCTGCTTCATCCTCATCCTCCTCCACCTCTTCCTCCTCGTCCTCCAGTAGTGGGCCTTGGCTGGCCACATTTGTACCTGGCCTCTGCTGTTGCAAAAAACCTCCCTCTGAGCCACTTCTAACAGACTGGCCTGAAAGTGCTAAAAATGACCCCTCATCCTCCTCCTCCTCCTCCTGGGCCACCTCCTCTTCCATCATCGCCCTAAGCGTTTTCTCAAGGAGACTTAGAAGTGGTATTGTAACGCTGATAACGGTGTCATCGCCACTGGCCATGTTGGTGGAGTACTCGAAACAGCGCAACAGGGAGCACAGGTCTCGCATGGAGGCCCAGTCATTGGTGGTGAAGTGGTGCTATTCAGCAGTGCCACTGACGCGTGCGTGCTGTAGCTGAAACTCCACTATGGCCTGCTGCTGCTCGCACAGTCTCTCCAGCATGTGCACATCGCATATGAGGCGGTGAGCGGGAAGGCTGAAGTTACACTGTAGCGCAGACAGGCGAGCAGCGGCAGGATGTGAACGCCAGAAGCGCGCACAGACGGCCCTCACTTTATGCAGCAGCTCTGACATATCGGGGTAGTTGTGAATGAATTTGTGCACCACCAAATTCAGCACATGCGCCAGGCAAGGGATGTGCGTCAAACCGGCTAGTCCCAGAGCTGCGACGAGATTTCGCCCATTATCGCACACCACCAGGCCGGGCTTGAGGCCCACCGGCAGAAACCACTCGTCGGTCTGTTGTTCAATACCCCGCCACAACTCCTGAGCGGTGTGTGGCCTGTCCCTCAAACATATGAGTTTCAGAATGGCCTGCTGACGTTTACCCCGGGCTGTGCTGAAGTTGGTGGTGAAGGTGTGTGGCTGACTGGATGAGCTGGTGAAAGCAGAGGAGGAGGAAGCCGAGTAGGAGGCTACAGGAGGCAAAGAATGATGCCCTGAGATCCTTGGCGGCGGAAGGACGTGCGCCAAGAAAGTCTCCGCCTGGGGCCCAGCCGCCACTACATTTACCCAGTGTGCAGTTAGGGAGATATAGCGTCCCTGGCCATGCTTACTGGTCCACGTATCTGTGGTTAGGTGGGCCTTGCCACAGATGGCGTTGCGTAGTGCACACTTAATTTTATCGGATACTTGGTTGTGCAGGGAAGGCACGGCTGTCTTGGAGAAGTAGTGGTGGCTGGGAACAACATACAGTGGGACAGCCATAGCCATCAGCTCTTTGAAGCTGTCTGTGTCCACCAGCCTGAATGACAGCATTTCAAAGGCCAGTAGATTAGAAATGCTGGCATTCATGCCCAGGGCTCAAGGGTGGCTAGGTGGGAATTTATGCTTTCTCTCCAAGTTTTGTGAGATGGAGAGCTGATCGCTGCCGTGTGACATGGTGGAGATGCTTGGTGACGAAGGTGGTGGTGTCGGTGGCACATCCTCTGTTTGGTGGGTGGCAGGTGCCAACTTCCTCCCGAGGCGGAGGAAGAGGCCGAGGCAGCAGCAGAAGAGGGAGCAGGGGGTGCCTGAGTGAGTTCCTTGTTTTTAAGGTGTTTACTCCACTGCAGTTCATGCTTTGCATGTAGATGCCTGGTCATGCAGGTTGTGCTAAGGTTCAGAACGTTAATGCCACGCTTCAGGCTCTGATGGCACAGCGTGCAAACCACTCGGGTCTTGTCGTCAGCACATTGTTTAAAGAAGTGCCATGCCAGAGAACTCCTTGAAGCTGCCTTTGGGGTACTTGGTCCCTGGTGGCGATGGCCAGTAGCAGGGGAACTCTCTTGGCGTCGGCTGTTTTGCTTTTGCCCCCTGCTCCCTCTTTTGCTACGCTGTTGGTTCGGTCTCACAACTGCCTCTTCCTCTGAACTATGAAAGTCAGTGGCACGACCTTTATTCCATGTGGGGTCTAGGACCTCATCGTCCCCTGCATCGTCTTCCACACAGTCTTCCTCCCTGACCTCCTGTTCGGTCTGCACACTGCAAAAAGACGCAGCAGTTGACTCCTGTGTTTCATCATCATCAGAGACGTGCGGACTCCAATGAGGTGGTATTCCCATGTCCTCATCATCAGGAAACATAAGTGGTTGTGCATCAGTGCATTCTATGTCTTCCGCCACTGGGCAAGGGCTAGGTGGTTTCCCTTGGGAAACCCTGCCAGCAGAGTCTTCAAACAGCACAAGAGTGCTGCACAACTTGAGGCTCAGACAGTTTCCCTAATATGCATGGGGGTGATGTGACAGACTGATGGGCTTGGTTTCCAGGCGACACCTTGCGCTCTCGGCAGAAGACTGGGTGGGAGATAATGTTGTGAACGTGCTGGATCCACTGTCAGCCAGCCAATTGACTAGCGCCGTGATCTGCTCAGGCCTTACCATCCTTAGAACGGCATTGGGCCCCACCAAATATCGCTGTAAATTCTGGCGGGTACTGGAACCTGAGGTAGTTGGTTCACTAAGACGTGTGGCTGTGGCAGAATGGCCACGTCCTCTCCTGCACCAGAGGGTACACTAACACCACCACGACTGCGTCCGCGTCCCTTACTAGATGTTTTCCTCATTGTTACAGTTCACCAAGCACCACAATAAGAAAAAAATATTTGGCCCAATGTATTGATTTCAAATTCAGGCCTTTTTTTACAGGCACCTAACACTATCTGCCTATTTATTTATGTACCGTATTACACTAATCCAGGCACATCAGTAACCACTGATTTAGGGGAATATCAATTGTAGGCCTAGTATTTAGGCCATGGATGATAGGTATCCATTTATAAACAGATTTACACTTGGAGATGCACAGTAGCGTGTGAAAAAATATGTAGGATTATGCAGTCAGCAATTGTATTTTAACACTTTGTGTAATATACCCTTTAACGGACAGAAATACAATGGGAGATGCACTGTAGCGTGTGAAGTTATTGAGGATGACCCTCTCACCACTTGTATATACACCTTGAGTGTAATATACCCTTTTACGGACAGATTAACACTTGGCCTGCAACAGCTGGAACACCAGTTTCAGGGTATTGCTATATTGGCAAGATAATTTAACCCTAGAACAAAATCTATACTTTTACGGATACTATTAAACTTGTTCAGTCACAGCTGGAACACCAGATTTACTGTATTTCTAATTTGGCAACTGAATATCACCCCAGAAAAAAATATACCCTTTTACGGACAGATTTAAACTTGAAGCCTGCAACAGCTGGAACACCAGATTCAGGGTAGTACTATTTTGGCAATTGAATTTCACCCCAGAAAAAAATATACAATTTTATGGACAGATCTAAACTAGACCTGCAACAGCTGGAACACCAGATTCAGGGTATTGCTATTTTGGCAATTAAATTTCACCCCAGAACAAAATATATCCTTTGCTGGACATTATTAAACTTGACCAGCCACAGCTGAAACCACTGATTTATGGTATTGCTATTTTGGCAATTGAATTTCACCCCAGAAAAAAAATATATATTTTGCCGTACACTATTAAACTTGGCCAGCCACAGCTGAAACCACTGATTTATGGTATTGCTATTTTGGCAATTGAATTTCACCCCAGAAAAAAATATACCCTTTTACAGACAGATCTAAACTAGGCCTGCAACAGCTGGAACACCAGATTCAGGGTATTGCTATTTTGGGAATTAAATTTCACCCCAGAACAAAATCTATCCTTTGCCGTACAATATTAAACTTGGCCAGCCACTGCTGGGACAGCAGATTTACTGTATTTCTATTTTTGCTACTGACTTTCACCCCCCAAAAAAATATACTCTTTTACAGACAGATTTAAACGAAGCCTGCAACAGCTGGAACAACAGTTTTACTGTATTTCTATTTTTGCAACTGAATTTCACCGCAGAAAATAATATATCCTTTGCCGGACACTATTAAACTTGGCCAGCCACAGCTGAAACCATTGATTTATGGTATTGCTATTTTGCCAATTGAAATTCACCCTAGAACAAAATATATCCTATGCCGGACACTATTAAACTTGGCCAGCCACTGCTGGGACACTAGATTTAGGGGATTGCTATTTTAGCAATTGAATTTCACCCCAGAACAAAATATATCCTTTGCCGTACACTATTTAAATTGGGCAGCCACAGCTGAAACCACTGATTTATGGTATTGCTATTTTGGCAATTGAATTTCACCCCAGAACAAAATATATCCTTTACAGACACGATCTAAACTAGGCCTGCAACAGCTGGGACACCAGATTTAGGGGATTGCTATTTTGGCAATTGAATTTCACCACAGAAAATAATCTATCCTTTGCCAGACAGCAGACAGGATTACATTTGGCTAGCCACAGCTGGAACATTAGATTTAGGGGATTGCTATTTTGGCAATTGAACTTAACCCCCATCACAAGTCACAAAATGGCCGCCGATCACCCAAGAAAAAAGTGACAGAAAAATGCTCTGTGCAGCCTAATAACCAGTGAGCAATTAACTAGCAGAAGTTGAATTATTCACAGCTGTAGATCAATCACTTCATTAGGTGCTTTTGCTGACTTTTCCCTGCCTAATCTCGCCCTTACAGAAGCTGTGTCCTCTACCTACTCTAATCAGAGCAGTGTGACGTGCGGCGCTACGTGACTCCAGCTTAAATAGAGGCTGGATCCCCTGCTGCACTTGGCCAAACACAGATATGCCATTAGTAGGCATGGCTGTGATGGCTTCTTAGGGCAAAGAGTAAAATGCTAGCGGATTGGCTGCTGTGCAGCCCTTCAGAAAGCGGGAATAAATCACAGAACAACGGACCCTTTTTTGAAAATGTTCGGGTCCGGGTCCGTGTCCGGAACACCCCAAAATTCGCTACGAACCCGAACTATGCTCGAACTGTTCGCTCAACACTAATAGCAACCAATCATCCACTACTCCACCTTTCATTTCCCAAAGCAGTTGTAAAACGTGGAATCTTATTGGTTTCTATGGGCAACTAAGCCAGTTATACTTTATACTAGTTTGATAAATCTCCCCCATATAGTACTGAAGAATGAGTAAACATAACAAAGTATTTTATTTACATACAGTAGCAGAGGCTTCAAGTGCAAATCGACTCTGGTATCAATAAGGATATAAAGGCAGGTTGGTCGGTGAAAATTTTGCCCTTTGGAGATACTAGCCTAGTGGTGGTTGGGTGATGGGTGGCTTGGCTGTAATCCCACACTTTGTAGCAGTGTCTTCTAATGCTGATGGTAGCAGTCCATACTGCTGTCTGAAACCTCAAGGCTTTACTTGAGGGAAATTTGAGTAGTTGTCTATGAAGAATTTGTAACAGGAGCAGGATCTTTGCAAGTTGCTTCCTCTCCTCTCTGAGTTTACTCAGGGACTGGTACTCTTGGCAGGGAGCAGGACCAACCCACTCCTAGGTAACTGGGTAGTTAACCCTTTTTCCTTGCCAACCTTTTCCAACCATCCACTGGTGGCAACTATGGCCAGAAGCAAACAGTAAAATACAGGTCTGGGGTACTACATACACAGCCATTACTATGTGTACTCTCTGTGTTTATATTTTGGGGGAAACAAAAGTAATACCAGAGTACAATAAAAAATAAAACATATTTTGAGAATATTTCCTATAAAAAAAAATAATAATAATAATGTAATTGTAATCATATTAAATGATTGCATTGGCATGCTAATCAAAATATTTGTTGGGTAATATATTTAAGACCAGCCTTTTAGGTTCACCTAAGTTTGTAGAGGCGCCGGCTTGATGCCCCTAAGTTATGAAGAATAAATCAAAAATAAAACTACAGCACTCGCGGGTCTTCAATTCATTTGGTTTATTCACCAAAATTTGCTGCAGTTTTATGTTTGACTTAGGCCTTATGTACATGACCGTATGTGTTTTGCGGTCTGCAAATTGCGGATCCGCAAAAAAAAATGGATGACCCACCGTATGGCATCCGTTTTTTTGCGGATCCGTTTTTTTTTGCGGATTCATTGTAATAATGCCTATCCTTGTCCGCAAACTAGAAAAAAATAGGACATTCTCTATTTTTTTGTGGAACGGAAAAACGGACATACGGAAACGGAATGCACACTGAGTACCTTCCGTTTTTTTTGCGGACCCATTGAAATGAATGGTTCCGCATATGGTCCGCAAAAATAACTGAACGGACACGAAAGGAAAATACGTTTGTGTGCATGAGGCCTTATTCTGGATGATTTGGGGATACTACAAACTAATATCCAACACTGCGGGCACCACCCCCATAGAGACTTTTTGCAATAGATTCTTAAGTGCTGCTATTTTTTTTCTTTTTTGAGTAAGTTATGTAGAGGTGCCAGCACATCAACTGCTGGCCTAATTCTAAAACAGGCATTTAATATGATAAATGAGACAGGCTGGCCAGCCCTTCCCCGCACATGTCACACTCCCTTTTAGAACTGGAGTACATGGCGTGGATGGGGAAGAAGTTGCAGATTTGGCCACAAATCCTCTATGTGACCTTATCTCTGACAGATATATACCAAAAATCGGCATACAGTATATCTATTCATAAATAACCCCCTTAGTTTTTAAAGAATAAAAGTTTATTGTTTCGATTCTTCTAAGTTTTCAAGTTCTCAACATTTACTGTAAAATATAGCAGTACTTAAGCTGGTTTACAAACTTAAAGCACGCCTTCAGGATATAATCCTTCCTCTGCAAGGTTCTGGTTAAGGTTAATATAACATAAGCTTTAGTGCTACCATTTCAAAGTCACCAGCTGTGTAGAAAAGAGTATTAGAAAGATTTTCTTTGATCTTAGCCATTGGTCTTCGAATAGAAAAAACAATAGGCGATTAAATGAATGTAAGAGTTCTGTTACATTTATTATAAAGGCTTAAGTAACTGTTATGCATAAATGATTTAACAGATAGATAGATAGATAGATAGATAGATAGATAGATAGAATACTTTATTTCCAATATGGGAAGAAATTGCACAAATGTTCCACCTAAGTGCTCTACCAGTAGCACAACATACAGGGCTATAAAATAGCGCTATTCTACTCCATACAGAGGCACTCATAAGAGGGTACCCTGCACCAATGTCCTATGATAGGCTTAAGTGGACTGAAGCAAGGACAAGCAAGAGCTCTGCATGGCACATTGCTGCTCCTGCCTGTCCTCGCTCTGTTTACAGATTGTGATTTTTACAATATGCGCTACAGCGAGCACCATACTGGCAGGAGCACACATCAATTTTCAGGGCAAATGGAGCAACTTTAATTTGTGGTTAATCAATTCGGATCTGAACAAACCTTTTAGATTTACTGAATCGGACATGAAGCGAATTTCAAGAGTTCACTCATCTGTAGTAGGCAGGATTAATTGCTGGAACTCACATATTAGCCAAGAATACATGTGCTACTTGTCTGTAACATAGCATGGCTATTATTATTTAGAACTGAGTAAAAATAGTTGTAGGTGAGGCACGTTTTGCATGTGACATATTAAAGTTCATCTCTTCCTCATAACTGTCTACCACCCTACCAGTGCTCTCCGTTCATTCAATGACTTACGATTGACTTCCTCATTATCCGAACCTCTCACTCCCGGCTCCAAGATTTCTCCCAAGGTACACTGGTACTCTGGAGTGCCCTACCCCAAGAAATCAGGCTAAGGGCTCATGCACACAACGGTATGTATTTTGCGGTCCACAAAAATCGGATCAGCAGAAAATACGGATGGCGTCAGGTGGGAATGCTATGGGAGTTAAAGTTCTCATCACAGTCTAAAAGGATTCATGTTTGCCTGCAGTGCCACAGGCCTCATTCACAGACTCAGGGCCATGGCAACCATACATGGGAGTTGAAGTTGTCATCACAGCCAAGATGGAATCATATCTGCCTGCAGGGCCACAGGCCTCATTCAAACATTCAGGCCCACAGGACCCACAAAGAGGAGAGTTAAAATCACGCCAAGACAGTATTGATTTCACCCAGTAGTGCCACAAGCCTCATTCACTAATTCAGGACCATGGCACCCGCAAAGAGGAGAGCAGTCCCATAACAGCAACACAGGCCTCAGGTCAACCTGCAGTGGAACAGGTCATTATCATTTATGTAGGCCCCTGACACCCAGACAGAGGGGAGGTCATTTGACAGTAAAAAGAGGTTAATGTCTCCCACCAATGCAGCAAGCGATAAAACGAAATATAGGCCCCTGAGATCCAGACAATGGGGCGGTCATTTGACAGTATAAAGAGTTTAATATCTCCCACCAATGCAGCAAGCGATTAAACGAAATATAGGCCCCTGACAACCAGACAATGGTGCGGTCATTTGACAGTATAAAGAGTTTAATATCTCCCACCAATGCAGCAAGCGATGAAACGAAATATAGTCCCCTGACAACCAGACAATGGAATATAGCCAAGGAAACAAGAGAGGCGCTCATAGGGTGAAAAACGTATTAATAGAATAGGGCCTTTTTTCTGTGGCCGAGGCGGTTAGGCTCACCTGGCGGGCATATAGGTAATGCCTTGTGGCGGCGATTCCCTGAAGAGAGATAGAAACATAGAATGTGTCGGCAGATAAGAACCATTTGGCCCATCTAGTCTGCCCAATATGCTGAATACTATGGATAGCCCCAGGCCCTATCTTATATGAAGGATGGCCTTATGCCTATCCCATGCATGCTTAAACTCCTTCACTGTATTTGCAGCTACCACTTCTGCAGGAAGGCTATTCCATGCGTCCACTACTCTTTCAGTAAAGTAATTCTTCCTGATATTACTTTTAAACCTTTGCCCCTCTAATTTAAAACTATGTCCTCTTGTAGCAGTTTGTCTTCTTTTAAATATTCTCTCCTCTTTTACCGTGATGATTCCCTTTATGTATTTAAAAGTTTCTATCATATCCCCTCTGTCTCTTCTTACTTCAAGCTATACATGTTAAGGTCCTTTAACCTTTCCTGGTAAGTTTTGTCCTGCAATCCATGTACTAGTTTAGTAGCTCTTCTCTGAACTCTCTCCAAAGTTTCAATATCCTTCTGCAGAATAGGTCTCCAGTACTGCACAATACTCCAAATGAGGTCTCACTAGTGCTCTGTAGAGCGGCACGAGCACCTCCCTCTTTCTACTGTTAATGCCTCTCCTATACACCCAAGCATTCTGCTGGCATTACCTGCTGCTCTATGACATTGTCTGCCCACCTTTAGGTCGTCTGATATAATGACCCCTAAATCCCTTTCCTCAGATACTGAGGTTAGTACTGTATCACTGATTTTATATTCTGCTCTTGGGTTTTACGCCCTAGGTGCATTATCTTGCACTTATCGACATAAAATTTTAGTTGCCAGATTTTTGACCATTCCTCTAGTTTTCCTAAATCCTTTTCCATTTGGTGTATCCCTCCAGGAACATCAACCCTGTTACAAATCTTTGTGTCATCAGCAAAAAGACACACCTTACCATTGAGGCCTTCTGCAATTTCGCTGATAAAGATATTAAACAATATGGGTCCCAGAACAGATCCCTGAGGTACCCCACTGGTAACAATACCATGGTCTGAATATAGTCCATTGACTACAACCCTCTGTTTTCTGTCATTCAGCCACTGCCTAATCCATTCAACAATATGTGAGCTCAAGCTCAAAGACTGCAGTTTATTGATAAGCCTTCTATGTGGGACAGTATCAAATGCCTTACTAAAGTCCAGATAAGCGATGTCTACTGCACCTCCGCCATCTATTATTTTAGTCACCCAATCAAAAAGTCAATAAGATTAGTTTGACATGATCTCCCTGAAGTAAACCCATGCTGTTTTTATTAATCAACCCATGGGTTTTTAGATGTTCCACAATCCTCTCCTTGAGTATGGTTTCCATTAATTTCCCTACTATTGATGTCAGGCTTACCGGCCTATAGTTGCCCGATTCCTCTCTACTACCTTTCTTGTGAATTGGCACAACGTTTGCTAATTTCCAATCTTCTGGGATGACACCTGTTACCAGTGATTGGTTAAATAAATCTGTTAATGGTTCTGCTAGTATACCTCTAAGCTCTTTTAATAGCTTTGGGTGTATCCCATCAGGCCTGTGATTTATTTGTACTAATTTTGAGACAGACCGAACATGCATCAAAGGATTCATTAGTCTTCCTCCTAACTGAGGTCCTTCTCCTTCATTTTCCTTTGTAAAACTGAACAGAAGTATTCATTGAGGCAGTCAGCTAGTTCTTTATCCTCTTCCATATACCTTCCTTCTTTTGATTTTAATTTGGTAATTCCTTTTTTAATTTCCTTTTTCATTTATGTATCTGAAGAATGTCTTATCACCTTTTTCATTGACTGAGCTTATTTCTCTTCTGCCTGATCTTTAGAAGCTCTTATAACTGCTTGGCCTCTCTCTGCCTCATCTTATAGATTTCCGGTCATCCTCGTTTTGGGTGTTTTTATACTTGCTAAATGCCATCTTTTGTTTTTAATAATTTTGGCCACTTCTGCTGAGTACCACAGTGGTCTCTTCCTTTTTGCCTTTACTGACAAGCCTAATGCACTTTTCTGTTGCCTTCAGTAGTGCCAATTTTAAGTAGTCCCATTTCTCTTGGACTCCATTGAAATTGTTCCAGTCTGATAGGGACTCGTATACCACTGATCTCATTTTAGAAAAGTCTGTTTTCCGAAAATCTAAAACTTTTGTTTTTGTGTGGAGTGACTCAGTCACTGTACTTATAGTAAACCTCACTGACTGGTGATCACTGGATCCTAAGCTTTCCCCTACAGCAATATCAGATACCAAATTGCCATTTGTGAACACCAAATCTAAAATGGCCTCCTTCCGGGTTGGCTCCTCAACTACTTGCTGTAGAGATAATCCCTGTAGGGAATTTAGAATGTCTGTACTCCTGGCAGAACTAGCTATTTTGGTTTTCCAGTTTATATCAGGAAGATTAAAGTCTCCCATAATGATAACTTCCTCTTTCAATGTCATTTTAGCCATTTCCTCAACTAGTAGATCATCCAATTCTTTGACTTGGCTTGGTGGTCTGTATATGACACCTACACGAGTTACCTTATGATTACCAAGCTGCAACGTAACCCAAACTGACTCTAAATTGGTTTCGCTGGCTTCTATTAGATTAGATTTTATGCTATTTTTCACATATAAGGCCACTCCACCCCCTTTCTTGCCATCTCTGTCTTTCCTATATAGAGAGAACCCAGGTATTGTTATGTCCCAGTCATTACTCTCATTGAACCATGTCTCAGTAACAGCCACTAAATCTATATTCTCAGATGCCATTACAGACTCAAGTTCGTTGATCTTATTCCCTAGACTGCGAGCATTTGTAGACAAGACTCTCAGCTTGTCGTTTCTTATCTTATCAGCTCCTGGCATCTTCTGGCATTGTTTTTTCGGGGGGCAGCCGAACTGATGGGTTGTCTCTTTTGTGCCCCCCTTTCCTAGTTTAAATGTTCCTTAGCAAAAACTTTGAACTGTTCATTGAGGACATTCGTTCCCTTGAGAGAAAGATGCAAACCATCTTTCTTGTACAGTTCTTTTCCATTCCAGCTAGAGCCAACATGAGACACAAAGCCAAATCCCTGGTTCAAACACCATTCACCAAGCCATGCATTGAATTCCTAATACGCAACTGCTTGTCATGTTGACGGTTATGCACAGGCAGAACTGCAGAGAATGAGACAGTCGATGCAATCTCCCGTATATCATTACCAAGTGTGTGAAAATCTTCCTTCACCTTTGAAACTTCATTGCAAGCCAGATCATTTGTCCCAATATGGACAATAACATCCACCTCCTTTTCCATTTTGCTTGCTAATAATGTTAAGGATACGTCGTCTGTCCCTGCTGGCAGTAGCACCAGGGAGACATCTCACAAAACCATTTTCATCAAACTTCACACCTCTTATGATAGAATCGCACACCAATAGCTGCTTACTATTAGTACTCACTATATCCTTTTTGTCTTTGTCAGTCTTGCATACCTTAGGCATAGGAAATGATTGTTCCTCGCCCACTGTGCCTGAGCCCCATGTTGCTCTTGCATTCTGAAAGTGCTGCAAATGAATTACAGAGAGCCACAGACTGTGGGACATGTCTTCTATCAACAGCTCTAAGTCTACCAGAACCTACAGTAACCCATCTTCCATTTCTGGGGGGCTTTTGTGGCAGTGGCATTGCAACATTCCAAGCCTGAGTTTGTCTAACAGTTACTTTACAAATCTCAGATTTCAAAAATGCAATTTCCTGCTGCATTATGGAGAACTGTCTGCAGATCAGACAGCATCCAAACCTGCAAAGAGTGAAACATGAAATGAAAGCACAGCAATTCCTGCACTGAATCAGGTCTGCCATTTTAATGCAAGAAGATATGTTAAACAAAACTTATTAGATTGTACTCACCTCCAGATTACCTCCTGAGTGTCTCTTGAATATCTCTAGTGCACTTAGAAATGCTGCACTTTGAGAATGATGCAAGCTAGAATTAGGCAAGCTAATACTATGCGGCTATATATACACACACTCCTACAAAAGCCCCTCCCACAACAACAAATTGAACACCTTAATGGGCCTATGCTCATTAGCAATCAGACAATAGCAACACCTGTCTAACAAATTCCTTACCTGTTCTAAAGCACACCAAAAACACAGCTGAAGTTCTGCTATGAAGAATTTGTAACAGGAGCAGGATCTTTGCTAGTGATGAGCGGCAGGTGCCATATTCGATTTCGACGAAATTCGCGAATATTCGAATGAATATTCGTTTCATATTCGTCGAAATCGAATATTAGATCATTTTTCTAGTTATCGCGATTAAAATGCGATTTAAATAATCGCATATTGCGATTTGTACTAAGGCTACTTTCCTATTGGTTTCATATCTAGAATTAGCGAGGATGACGAATAGGACGAATGTATTCGTCTATTCCTCAAAACGAAGATAACGAAGTATTCTACATCTTCGTTTTAGCTACCTATTCGTCAACTTCGCTAATTCTAGCAATCAAATAGGAAGGTTGACTGACTATAGAGACAGCTGTGTTAAATTCGCTATGCGATTTTTTTTTTTAATAAATAGAATACTTATAATAATTTTATCAAGTAATATAATTATTGTATTAAAAAAAAATCGCATAGCGAATTTAACACAGCTGTCTCTATAGTCAGTCAACCTTCCTATTTGATTGCTAGAATTAGCGAAGTTGATGAATGAGGTAGCTAAAGCGAGATGTAGAATACTCGTTATCTTCGTTTTGAGGAATATGACGAGCTACATTCGTCATATTCGCTATCGCTAATTCTACCAAGCCAACCATAACTTCTGTGCTCATGGAGCGTCCCCATCACCATGGGAACGTCTCCATATACTAAAATGTACTGTCGGATTTGAGGAATTACGTTGAAATCGCAATGCGATTAATTCAAGTTATATTAATCGCATTGCGATTTCAACTTAGAGCTGGGTTTATAATGGGTCAGCTTGCTAGAATTAACGAAGTTAACGAATATGGAATATAGCAGCAGTGCTAAGTTGAAATCGCAATGCGATTAATTTAACTTAAAGTATTCGCATTGCGATTTCAACTTAGCACTGCTAGTGCATAGCTATATTCCATATTCGTTAATTCTAGCCTATGTAAGATAGCAGTGCTAAGTTGTAATCGCAATGCGATTAATATAACTTGAATTAATCGCATTGCGATTTCAACGTAATTCCTCAAATCCGACAGTACATTTTAGTATATGGAGATTCTCCCATGGATGGGGACGCTCCACATGAGCACGGAAGTCGGCAGAAGCGGCAACGGGCACTGACTAGAGCAGCCAGGAAGCCAGGAATCCTCAGGACAGGTAAGAACTACTTTTGGGAAGTAGGAAAGAAAAAAATATAACTAAAAAAAAAAAAAAAAAAAAAAACGAATATTCGAAATAGCGAATTTATAGCGCTATATTCGAAATATTCGCGAATTAGCGAAGTGCCGATATTCGCTAAAAAAATTCGCTTTTCGAATATTCGGGCTCAACACTAATCTTTGCAAGTTGCTTCCTCTCCTCTCTGAGTTTACTCAGGGACTGGTACTCTTGGCAGGGAGCAGGACCAACCCACTCATAGGTAACTGGGTAGTTAACTCTTTTTCCTTGCCAACCTTTTCCAACCATCCACTGGTGGCAACTATGGCCAGAAGCAAACAGTAAAATACAGGTCTGGGGTACTAGATACACAGCCATTACTATGTGTACTCTCTGTGTTTATATTTTGGGGGAAACAAAAGTAATACCAGAGTACAATAAAAAATAAAACATATTTTGAGAATATTTCCTATAAAAAAAAAAAAATAATAATAATAATAATGTAATTGTAATCATATTAAATGATTGCATTGGCATGCTAATCAAAATATTTGTTGGGTAATATATTTAAGACCAGCCTTTTAGGTTCACCTAAGTTTGTAGAGGCGCCGGCTTGATGTCCCTAAGTTATGAAGAATAAATCAAAAATAAAACTACAGCACTCGCGGGTCTTCAATTCATGCTGGTTTATTCACCAAAATTTGCTGCAGTTTTATGTTTAACTTAGGCCTTATGTACATGACCGTATGTGTTTTGCGGTCTGCAAATTGCGGATCCGCAAAAAAAAATGGATGACCCACCGTATGGCATCCGTTTTTTTGCGGATCCGTTTTTTTTGCGGATTCATTGTAATAATGCCTATCCTTGTCCGCAAACTAGAAAAAAATAGGACATTCTCTATTTTTTTGTGGAATGGAAAAACGGACATACGGAAACGGAATGCACACTGAGTACCTTCCGTTTTTTTTGCGGACCCATTGAAATGAATGGTTCCGCATATGGTCCGCAAAAAAAAACTGAACGGACACGGAAGGAAAATACGTTTGTGTGCATGAGGCCTTATTCTGGATGATTTGGGGATACTACAAACTAATATCCAACACTGCGGGCACCACCCCCAAAGAGACTTTTTGCAATAGATTCTTAAGTGCTGCTATTTTTTTTCTTTTTTGAGTAAGTTATGTAGAGGTGCCAGCACATCCACTGCTGGCCTAATTCTAAAACAGGCATTTAATATGATAAATGAGACAGGCTGGCCAGCCCTTCCCCGCACATGTCACACTCCCTTTTAGAACTGGAGTACATGGCGTGGATGGGGAAGAAGTTGCAGATTTGGCCACAAATCCCCTATGTGACCTTATCTC
Source organism: Bufotes viridis (assembly GCA_033119425.1). NCBI lineage: Eukaryota > Metazoa > Chordata > Amphibia > Anura > Bufonidae > Bufotes > Bufotes viridis. The sequence continues at coordinate 433,431,256 of CM065589.1, forward strand.
TGACAGATATATACCAAAAATCGGCATACAGTATATCTATTCATAAATAACCCCCTTAGTTTTTAAAGAATAAAAGTTTATTGTTTCGATTCTTCTAAGTTTTCAAGTTCTCAACATTTACTGTAAAATATAGCAGTACTTAAGCTGGTTTACAAACTTAAAGCACGCCTTCAGGATATAATCCTTCCTCTGCAAGGTTCTGGTTAAGGTTAATATAACATAAGCTTTAGTGCTACCATTTCAAAGTCACCAGCTGTGTAGAAAAGAGTATTAGAAAGATTTTCTTTGATCTTAGCCATTGGTCTTAGAACAGAAAAAACAATAGGCGATTAAATGAATGTAAGAGTTCTGTTAAATTTATTATAAAGGCTTGAGTAACTGTTATGCATGAATGATTTAACAGATAGATAGATAGATAGATAGAATACTTTATTTCCAATATGGGAAGAAATTGCACAAATGTTCCACCTAAGTGCTCTACCAGTAGCACAACATACAGGGCTATAAAATAGCGCTATTCTACTCCATACAGAGGCACTCATAAGAGGGTACCCTGCACCAATGTCCTATGATAGGCTTAAGTGGACTGAAGCAAGGACAAGCAAGAGCTCTGCATGGCACATTGCTGCTCCTGCCTGTCCTCGCTCTGTTTACAGATTGTGATTTTTACAATATGCGCTACAGCGAGCACCATACTGGCAGGAGCACACATCAATTTTCAGGGCAAATGGAGCAACTTTAATTTGTGGTTAATCAATTCGGATCTGAACAAACCTTTTAGATTTACTGAATCGGACATGAAGCGAATTTCAAGAAGTTCACTCATCTGTAGTAGGCAGGATTAATTGCTGGAACTCACATATTAGCCAAGAATACATGTGCTACTTGTCTGTAACATAGCATGGCTATTATTATTTAGAACTGAGTAAAAATAGTTGTAGGTGAGGCACGTTTTGCATGTGACATATTAAAGTTCATCTCTTCCCTCATAACTGTCTACCACCCTACCAGTGCTCCCCGTTCATTCAATGACTTACGATTGACTTCCGCCATTATCCGAACCTCTCACTCCCGGCTCCAAGATTTCTTCCAAGGTACACTGGTACTCTGGAGTGCCCTACCCCAAGAAATCAGGCTAAGGGCTCATGCACACAACGGTATGTATTTTGCGGTCCACAAAAATCGGATCAGCAGAAAATACGGATGGCGTCAGGTGGGAATGCTATGGGAGTTAAAGTTCTCATCACAGTCTAAAAGGATTCATGTTTGCCTGCAGTGCCACAGGCCTCATTCACAGACTCAGGGCCATGGCAACCATACATGGGAGTTGAAGTTTTCATCACAGCCAAGAAGGATTCATGTGTGCCAGCAGTGTCACAGGCCTCACTCACAGACTCAGGTCAATGGCAACCATACTTGGGAGTTGAAGTTGTCATCACAGCCAAGATGGAATCATATCTGCCTGCAGGGCCACAGGCCTCATTCAAACATTCAGGCCCACAGGACCCACAAAGAGAAGAGTTAAAATCACGCCAAGACAGTATTGATTTCACCTAGCAATGCCACAGGCCTCATTCACAGATTCAGACCCATGTTACTCATAAAGAGGAGAGTTACAATCATGCCACAACAGTATTGATTTCACCCAGTAGTGCCACAAGCCTCATTCACTAATTCAGGACCATGGCACCCGCAAAGAGGAGAGCAGTCCCATAACAGCAACACAGGCCTCAGGTCAACCTGCAGTGGAACAGGTCATTATCATTTATGTAGGCCCCTGACACCCAGACAGAGGGGAGGTCATTTGACAGTAAAAAGAGGTTAATGTCTCCCACCAATGCAGCAATTGATAAAACGAAATATAGGCCCCTGAGATCCAGACAATGGGGCGGTCATTTGACAGTATAAAGAGTTTAATATCTCCCACCAATGCAGCAAGCGATGAAACGAAATATAGTCCCCTGACAACCAGACAATGGAATATAGCCAAGGAAACAAGAGAGGCGCTCATAGGGTGAAAAACGTATTAATAGAATAGGGCCTTTTTTCTGTGGCCGAGGCGGTTAGGCTCACCTGGCGGGCATATAGGTAATGCCTTTTGGCGGCGATTCCCTGAAGAGAGATGTGGTAATGGGAGGGGTTGCTGCCTGGTGTGTCCGAAGATCCCTTTAGGTGACTGGCTAGGTCGCCGTCTCGGGTTACTTGAAGTATACAGGAATGGCTATTTCGTTGCTTTTCAGCAAACTCAGCATGTGGACATCGTATTGGCGCAAAACCACGACCCGAATTATTGAATCAACAATATTTATTCATGGACAACGCGTTTCGGGGTCTTTGAGGCCCCTTTATCAAGTCTGTTATCTCTATGGACCAGGAGACAAATGGGGTTAAATTTTGTTATGGTCTGTGGCAGCCTAAACCCATAGAGATAAATGTGAATATAGAGTTAGGAAAGTTATTTTGGTCTGATATCGAGTATTAATTAAGACCCCGAAACGCGTTGTCCATGAATAAATATTGTTGATTCAATAATTCGGGTCATGGTTTTGCGCCAATACGATGTCCACATGCTGAGTTTGCTGAAAAGCAACGAAATAGCCATTCCTGTATACTAACCAGACAATGGGGCGGTCATTTGACAGTATAAAGAGTTATATATCTCCCACCAATGCAGCAAGTGATGAAACAAAATATAGTCCCCTAAGAACCAGACAATGTAGAGGTCATTTGACAGTATAAAGAGGATAATGTCACCAACCAAAGCGACAGGTGATTATCTGAAATGTAGGCCCCTGGCACCCAGACAGAGGAGAGAGGTCCCATAGCAGAAAATCAGTCTTCATGTCACCCAGCAATAGAAAAGGCCACTTTCAGTTATTTAGGCCCCAGCAGCCAGACAGAGAAGAGAGGTCCCATAGCTGAAAATCAGTCTTCATGTCACCCAGCAATTGAAAAGGCAACTTTCCGTTATTTAGGCCCTAGCAGCCAGACATAGGAGAGAGGTCCCGTAGCAGAAAATCAAGTTTGATGTCACCCGCCAAAGCAGCAGGGGATTAACAGAATTTTAGGCCCCTGACACCCAGACAGAGGAGAGGTTCATTAAGCTTGGGTTGCCCCCAAAATAATGGTACAATTAAAAAAAGAGGATTCAATAAAGAAGTGCCCTGGAGTACGTGAGCTTTTCCACGTTGGCTGTGGACAGGCGGCTGCGTATGTCTGTAATGACGCCCCCTGCCATGCTAAATACACGTTCAGACAATACACTGGCCGCAGGGCAGGCCAGCACCTCCAAGGCATAAAGGGCAAGCTCTGGCCATGTTTACACTTTGGAGACCCAGAAGTTGAATGGGGCAGAAATATCAGTCAGTACGTGGAGTCGTGTGCACAAGTACTGTTCCACCATGTTGTTGAAATGCTGCCTCCTGCTAACACGTTCCCTATCAGCTGGTGGTGCAGTTTGCTGTGGCGCGGTAACAAAACTTTTCCACAGCTCGGCCATGCTAACCCTGCTCTCTGAGGAGCTGGCCTTGACACAGCTGTGTTGATGACCTCTTTCTCCTCCTCCTCCGCCTCTGCCTTCGCCTTGTGCTTCCACTTGTCCCCCGTGTCAGTTGGGAATGCCCTCAGGAGCGCGTCTACCAGCGTGCGCTTGTAGTCGCATATCTTCCTATCACGCTCCAGGGCGGGAAATAAGGTGGGCACGTTGTCCTTGTACCAGGGATCCAGCAGGGTGGCAACCCAGTGGTCAGCACAAGTTAAAATGTGGGCAACTCTGCTGTCGTTGCACAGGCATTGCAGCATGTAGTTGCTCATGTGTGCCAGGCTGCCCAGAGGTAACGGTAAGCTATCCTCTGTAGGTGGTGTATCGTCTGTGTCCTCCGTATCCCCCCAGCCACACTGGTTCCTCCTCCTCTACCTCATCCTCCTCCTCCTCGTCCTCCAGAAGTGTGCCCTGGCTGTCCACATGTGTACCTGGCCTCTGCTGGAGCAGGAAGCCACCCTCTGAGCCACTTCTGTATGACCGGCCTGAAACCCTGTGAAATGCCCCCTCTTCCTCCTCCTCCTGTGCCGCATCCTCTTCCATCATCGCCATAATATTTTTTTCACGGAGACATAGAAGAAAGACCACAACAAGGTACCCAGGTCTTGCATGCAGGCCCAGTCACTGGTGGTGAAGTGGTGCTGATCCGCAGAGCGACTGACCCGTGCATACTGCATCTGAAACTCCACTATCGTCCACTGCTGCTCGCATAGTCTCTCCAGCATATGTAAGGTGGAGTTCCACCTGGTGGGCATGTCGCATATGAGGCAGTGAGCAGGAAGGCCGAAGTTACGCTGCAGCGCAGACAGGCGAGCAGCAGCAAAGTGAGAATGCTGAAATCGCACACATACGGACCGTACTTTTAGCAGCAGCTCTGACATGTCTGGGTAGTTTTTAAGAAACTTCTGCACCACCAGATTCAGCACATGCGCCAGGCAAGGGATGTGCGTCAAACCGGCTAGTCCCAGAGCTGCAACGAGATTTCACCCATTATCGCACACCACCAGGCTGGGCTTGTGGCTCACCGGCAGCAACCACTCATCAGTCTGCTGTTCTATGCCCCTCCAAAGCTCCTGTGCGGTGTAGGGTTTGTCACCCAAACACATGAGTTTTAAAATCGCCTGCTGACGTTTACCTCGGGCTGTGCTGAAGTTGGAGGTGAGGTTGTTTCGATGACCTGATGTGGACGACGTCGAAGATGAGTAGGAGGATGAGGAGGAGGATAATGCAGAGTAGGAGGAAGAAGCAACAGGAGGCAACGAATTATGCCCTGCGATCCTCGGTGGTGGAAGGACATGCGCCAAACCGCTATCCACCTCGGGCCCAGCCCCCATTACATTTACCCAGTGTGCAGTTAGGGAGATATAGCAACCCTGGCCGTGCTTACTGGTCCATATATCTGTGGTTATGTGGACCTTGCCACAGATGGTGTTGCGCAGCGCACACTTGATTTTATCCTCCACTTGGTTATGCAGAGAAGGGACGGCTCGCCTGGAAAAGTAGTGGCGGCTGGGAACAACGTACTGGGGGACAGCCACTGCCATCAGCTGTTTGAAACAGTCCATCTCCACCAGACAGAATGACAGCATTTCAAAGGCCAGTAATTTTGAAATGCTGGCATTCATGGCCAGGGCTCAATGCTGGGTAGGTGGGTATTTCCTCCTTCTCTCCAATGTTTGGGAGATGGACAGCTGAATGCTGCTGTGTGACATGGTGGAGATGCTTTGTGATGGTGTCGTATGTGGTGGTGTTGGTGGAACATCCTCTGTTTGCTGGTTGCCAGGTGCCACGGTGACGCCAGAGGTGGAGGGAGAGGCCGAGCCAGCAGCAGAAGAGGGAGCAGGAGGAGCATGAGAGAGTTAAACATAGAAACATAGAAACATAGAATGTGTCGGCAGATAAGAACTATTTGGCCCATCTAGTCTGCCCAATATACTGAATACTATGAATAGCCCCAGGCCCTATCTTATATGAAGGATGGCCTTATGCCTATCCCATGCATGCTTAAACTCCTTCACTGTATTTGCAGCTACCACTTCTGCAGGAAGGCTATTCCATGCGTCCACTACTCTCTCAGTAAAATAATTCTTCCTGATGTTACTTTTAAACCTTTGCCCCTCTAATTTAAAACTATGTCCTCTTGTAGCAGTTTTTCTTCTTTTAAATATTCTCTCCTCTTTTACTGTGATGCTTCCCTTTATGTATTTAAAAGTTTCTATCATATCCCCTCTGTCTCTTCTTACTTCCAAGCTATACATGTTAAGGTCCTTTAACCTTTCCTGGTAAGTTTTGTCCTGCAATCCATGTACTAGTTTAGTAGCTCTTCTCTGAACTCTCTCCAAAGTTTCAATATCCTTCTGCAGATATAGGTCTCAGTACTGCACACAATACTCCAAATGAGGTCTCACTAGTGCTCTGTAGAGCGGCATGAGCACCTCCCTCTTTCTACTGTTAATGCCTCTCCTATACACCCAAGCATTCTGCTGGCATTACCTGCTGCTCTAGACATTGTCTGCCCACCTTTAGGTCGTCTGATATAATGACCCCTAAATCCCTTTCCTCAGATACTGAGGTTAGTACTGTATCACTGATTTTATATTCTGCTCTTGGGTTTTTACGCCCCAGGTGCATTATCTTGCACTTATCAACATTAAATTTTAGTTGCCAGATTTTTGACCATTCCTCTAGTTTTCCCAAATCCTTTTCCATTTGGTGTATCCCTCCAGGAACATCAACCTTGTTACAAATCTTTGTGTCATCAGCAAAAGACACACCTTACCATTGAGGCCTTCTGCAATTTCGCTGATAAAGATATTAAACAATATGGGTCCCAGAACAGATCCCTGAGGTACCCCACTGGTAACAATACCATGGTCTGAATATACTCCATTGACTACAAACCTCTGTTTTCTGTCCTTCAGCCACTGCCTAATCCATTCAACAATATGTGAGCCCAAGCTCAAAGATTGCAGTTTATTGATAAGCCTTCTATGTGGGACAGTATCAAAAGCCTTACTAAAGTCCAGATAGGCGATGTCTACTGCACCTCCGCCATCTATTATTTTAGTCACCCAATCAAAAAAGTCAATAAGATTAGTTTGACATGATCTCCCTGAAGTAAACCCATGCTGTTTTTTATCAATCAACCCATGGGTTTTTAGATGTTCCACAATCCTCTCCTTGAGTATGGTTTCCATTAATTTCCCCACTATTAATGTCAGGCTTACCGGCCTATAGTTGCCCGATTCCTCTCTACTACCTTTCTTGTGAATTGGCACAACGTTTGCTAATTTCAAATCTTCTGGGATGACACCTGTTACCAGTGATAATAGCTTTGGGTGTATCCCATCAGGCCCCTGTGATTTATTTGTATTAATTTTAGACAGCCGACAAGCATCAAAGGATTCATTAGTCTTCCTCCCTAACTGAGGTCCTTCTCCTTCATTTTCCTTTGTAAAAACTGAACAGAAGTATTCATTGAGGCAGTCAGCTAGTTCGTTATCCTCTTCCAGTTCCTTGTTTTTAAGGGTTTACTTCACTGCACTTCATGATTTGCATGTAGATGCCTGGTCATGCAGGTTGTTCTCAGTTTAAAAACGTATATGGAAATTGTGTGAAGAACTGCCACGCGAATGAACTCCTTGGAGAAGGCCTTGGTGTGCTTGGTGCCTGGGTGCGGTGCACAGTAGCTGCGCTTTTGCACCCTGCTCTCTCTTTTGCTGTGCTGTTGCCTCTGTGCGACCACCGCCTCTTCCTCAGAACTGTACGCCTCACTAGCAAGACCTTAAATCCAGTCTTAAATCCTCCACATCATCTTCCACCCATTCATGACCCCTGCCCTCCTTGTCGGTCATCATCAACAAAATGACGTTTTGTGGAGGTATTCCCATGTCCTCATCCTGCAACAAAAGTTGTTGAGCATCAGTGCATTCAAGGTCTTCCTCTTCTGGGGCAGGGCTAGGTGGATGGGCCGGGGAAACCCTGCCAACAGAGTCATCAAAAAGCATGAGACTTTCCTGCATGATTTGGAGCTCTGACTGCTTGGCTGATTTGCAAGGGGGTGAGGTGGAAGACTGATGGGCATGGGCTGCAGGTGCCAACTCTGAGCTTTCTGCAGAGGACTGGATGTTAGATACTGTGAAGGAACTGGAGGCACTGTCAGCCAATCTACTATCGTCAGTACATGTTCTGGCTTCACCATCCGTAGAGCGGCATTTCGGCCTATCAAATAAGGCTGCAGATTCACCTACTCGCACCAGAGGAAGGTGTTTGACTTGGAGCGGTAGTTGGTGCTGAACGGACACTTCCTCTCCCAGCAACAGGAGCTCCACCAACACCACCACGACCATGATCACGTCCCATATTTGATGTTCTCCTCTTTATTTGCGTTCACCCACCAAGCTGAAAGATTGGTCTCTCTCCGTGTCAATTTACCTGCCAGTAGTCGACAATTACATTTGCTAAGGCAGTGCACGTGTCATAAAAATGCTCTGTGGACCCAGAATAATGTTTTTTGTGCCCAAAATACACTGATTCTCAATTTCTATACGGAAATGTAAAATATTTTTTTGTTACACTGTATGCACAATAGTGATGTCGCGAACATAAACTTTTCCGTTCGAGAACAGCGAACGCGAACTTCCGCAAATGTTCGCGAACGGGCGAACCGGGCGAACCGACATAGACTTCAATTGGCAGGCGAATTTTAAAACCCACAGGGACTCTTTCTGGCCACAATAGTGATGGGAAAGTTGTTTCAAGGGGTCTAACACCTGGATTGTGGCATGTCGGAGGGGGATCTATGGCAAAACTCCCATGGAAAATTACGTAGTGGACGCAGAGTCAGGTTTTAATCCATAAAGGGCATAAATCAACTAACATTCCTAAATTGTTTGGAATAACATGCTTTAAAACATCCAGTGTGTGTATATGATCAGGTATGATGTTGTATCGATCAGGTAGTGTAAGGGTTACGCCCACTTTACAGACATTGACAGACCAAACTCCCCTTTTAATGCACCGCAAACAACCGCAAACAGTTCATTTGCACAACCGCAAACTCCCCATTTGCACAAGGTTGGATACCAAGCTAGCCACGTCCCGGTGATGTCATTGAAGGTTTCTTCCTCCGCCCAGCCACGTACAACACCAAGGGTCCCTGAAAGGTGAATTGAATTGATTTTTCGAACGGTGAGATGGTTAAAAAAACGCTGTCTCCCTCCCCTTTGTTTTTATCCACGGTCACTGCGTCTGCGCCGTGCAATTTACTGTCACACCCGATATGAGTGTTATTTTCTGTAGTACTATTCTCATCAGTTTAATCCCTCTAATGTCCCCAATCTGGGGGCCATTTATTGAATAGATTTTTCGAATGGGGAGATGGTTAAAAAAATGCTGGCTCCCTCCACTCTGTTTTAATAAAGCAGCTTGGTCGGTCCTCATACTCCCAAATTGGGGCACTGCGCGTGCACAGAGCAATGTGCTGTGACACCCTATATGAGTGGTGTCTTAACTAGTACTATTCCTATCAGTTTAATCCCTGTTACGTACCCTAACCGGTCAAATTGATTAACCATTGTCGAATTAGCGAACCATTACGACATCTTGAAATAATTTAGTTCTGAGCTCTGTACTTGCTTTGTATTGGAATTGATGGGGATTTTTTTAATTGTCTGCATCATTTCTAATAAACTATTAAGAGACTTTATTATGATTTTTTATTTTATGTATTAAAAACCCATACAACATATAAAAATAAAAGGTAAATTAATGTTTTTTCTATGAAATATTATCCAGCCGTCCGATCGTTTTTGGTCTGACCATAAAGAAGCAATGGCCTTATTATCTGGGGTGTGGCAACATTGCCAACACACTCATAGAGGTGATGATGGCTTCATTGTGATACGCAAGCCCCTTCACCACAACAAGGTAACGATCACGAAGGGGAATTCACACTTGTATGTGCCTTTTTTTTTTGTTTGTTTTTGCAGCCACAGTGCTGCACCATAGGACAGAAAAATTAGGCATGTACACATGCCTGAAAAATAATGGCATTGTTGCAGCCGCTATTGTAGCAGCGGCCGGAAAAATTGATGTTTTCCAGGCAGAAAAGTGACTAAAACATTGCGGCTTGAACCCTAGTTGGTGGCGGAGAATTAACGAAAGTCATCTGGTATGCAGACATTAAATACAGCAGTGTGGGGACCATTTTGAGGCCAAGGCATGTCATCAGGCCTTTTGTTAGTCAAACGTATCCCCCACTGTCAGTCCCTTTGGGATCCATGCCTCATTCATCTTTATGAAAGTGAGGTAATCAACACTTTTTTGACCGAGGCGACTTCTCTTGTCAGTGACAATGCCTCCTGCTGCACTGAAGGTCCTTTCTGACAGGACACTTGAAGCAGGGCAGGCCGAAAGTTCTATCGCGAACTGGGATAGCTCAGGCCACAGGTCAAGCCTGCAAACCCAGTAGTGAAGGGGTTCATTGCTCCTCAGAGTGTCGATATCTGCTGTTAAGGCGAGGTAGTCTGCTACCTGTCAGTCGAGTCGTTCTCTAAGGCTGGATCCCGAAGGGCTGTGGCGATCAGTAGGACTGAAAAAGCTCCGCATGTCCTCCATCAACAACACATCTGTAAATCGTCCAGTCCTTGCCGCCGTGGTAGGAGGAGGATTACCCTCACCTCTTCCCCTGTTAGATTCCCGTTGTGCTGTGACATCCGCCATATAAACTGTGTAAAGCATATTTTTTTATTTGGTTTTGAACTGCTGCATCCTTTCCGACTTTCAGTAATTTGGTAACATTTCTGCCACTTTCTGCTTATATCGGGGGTCTAGTAGCATGGCCACCCAGTACAGGTCGTTCTCCTTCATCCTTTTTATACGAGGGTCCCTCAACAGACATGACAGCATGAAAGACCCCATTTGAACAAGGTTGGATGCAGAGCTACTCATTTCCCGTTCCTCGTCCTCACTGATGTCATTGACGGTCTGTTCTTCCCCCCAGCCACGTACAACACCATGGGTCCCAGATAGGTGACAACAACGAGCACCCTTGGGTGCCTGCTGTGGTTGGTCTTCCTCCTCCTCAAAGCCGCCACATTCCTCCTCTGACTCCTCTTCCTCATACTCCTCTTCCAGCGTTGCCGCAGGTCCGGCAAGCGATAATGACAAGGCTGTTTCTGGTGGTGATGGTGACCACAACTCTTCCTCTTCCTCTTCACACTCATCGGCACGCTCCAGGAAGAAAACAAATGGGATGAGGTCGCTGATGGTGCCTTCGGTGCGACTGACTAGGTTTGTCACCTCCTCAAAAGGACGCATGAGCCTACAGGCATTGCGCATGAGTGTCCAGTAACGTGGCAAAAAAATTCCCTGCTCCGCAGAGGCTGTCCTAGCACCCCGGTCATACAAATACTCGTTGGTGGCATTTTCTTGTTGGAGCAGGCGGTCGAACATTAGGAGTGTTGAATTCCAACGTGTTGGGCTGTCGCATATCAAGCGCCTCACTGGCATGTTGTTTCGCCGCTAAATATCGGAAAAGTGCGCCATGGCCGTGTAGGAACGCCTGAAATGGCCACACACCTTCCTGGTCTGCTTGAGGACGTCCTGTAAGCCTGGGTACTTAGACACAAAACGCTGTACGATGAGATTCAACACATGTGCCATGCACGGCACATGTGACAACTTGCCCAAATTCAATGCCGGCAACAAATTTGTTCCATTGTCACACACCACTTTGCCGATCTCCAGTTGGTGCGGGGTCAGCCACTGATCCACCTGTGCGTTCAGGGCGGACAGGAGTGCTGGTCCTGTGTGGCTCTCTGCTTTCAGGCAAGTCAACCCCAAGAAAGCGTGACACTGTCGTATCCAGGATGTGGAATAACCCCTGGGGAGCTGAGGGGATTCAGTTGATGTGCAGCCAGACGCCGCAGCAGAAGAGGACTCAGCCGAGGAGGATATCGAAGAGGATGCAGTAGGAGTAGAGGAGGTGGCAGTAGGTCTGCCTGCAAGTCGTGGTGATGTCACCAACTCCGCTGCGGATCCACGCATTCCATGCTTGTCAGCCGTCAGCAGGTTGACCCAATGCGCAGTGTACGTGATATACCTGCCCTGACCGTGCTTTGCAGACCAGCTATCAGTGGTCAGATGGACCCTTGCCCCAACACTGTATGCCAGAGATGCCATGACTTCCTTTTCAATGACATGGTAAGGTTTAAAGGTTTGGGATTGCCTTTTTTGAAAAAAAAATTCGTCCCAATAGCGACAAATTTTTTGAAGGCCTCAGACTCCACGAGCTGGTATGGTAAAAGCTGGTGGGCTAAGAGTTCCGTCAAGCCAGCTGTCGGTCGCCGGGCAAGGGGGTGATTCTGTGACATTGGCTTTTTGGGCAGATGAGCAGGGGGTGATTCTGTGACATGGGCAGATGAGCAGGAACTGCTAAAGGTGAGAGGAGGAGTGGCGGTTGGTTGAGAGGGGGCAGGGAGGACAGCAGTGGTTGACGTGGCTAAAGATGCTGGACCAGGAGGAGCATGGTGGCTTTGAGTTTGTGTGCTGCTTGTACTCATGTGTTGATCCTATAGGCGTTTGTGATGTGAGATCATGTGCCTTTGCAAAGCAGTTGTACCAAGGTGGGTGTTGGACTTCCCACGACTCAGTTTCTTTTGGCACAGGTTGCAAATGGCATTGCTGTTATCAGAGGCAGACACACACAAAAAATGCCACACTGCTGAGCTTTGCAATGACGGCATTCTGGTGGTGGCAACAGCATGCGTTGACTGGCGTGCTGTCTGGCTGACCCCAGGTGCCGATACATGCCGTCTGACTGTGCCACTAACTCCTTGCGACGACCTCCACCTGCTTCCAACTCGTCTCCTCATTCTCTCTGTCTCCCCTTCTTAACTTTCCCCTTCTTCTTCTCTTCGAGCAGGCACCCACGTGGCATCTGTGGACACATCGTCATCATCAACTGCTTCACATGTATCTGACACCTCAGCAAAGGAAGCAGCAGCGGGTACAACATCATCATCATCACACTGTACGTCCATGTGTGTAATCCTGCCTGACTGAGACATATCCCTGTAATCTACATCATCTGGCAATAATGGTTGTGCATCACTAATTGCATCCAACTGATGTGTAAATAACTCCTCTGACGGATCAAGTGAAGCGGCTGTGGTGGCTGTGGTGGTGGCGGCGGGCGGGTGCGTGGTAACTTGAGAGCAGATGACTGAAGCTGAGCTGGAGGAGGATGGTGCGTCAAGGTTCTTAGCGGAGGCTGTTGAAGATTGGGTGTCCTGTCTAAGCCAGTCAACTATGTCCTCAGAATTTTTTGGGTTCAGGGTTACGTGGCCTCTGAACACTAGGCATTATTCCAGGGACAGTGGAAATCACAGCACCACGACCACGACGGCCCCTGCGGGGTGGCCTGCCTCTGCCTGTCATTTTTTTTAGATAAGTGGTACTACGCGTGCTAGGTACTGTGCCACCCGGTATCAGTGGTGGGCACTGGCAGTGGGCACTCTACAGTCTGTGGAAGTGGGTCTGACACACACTGGCAGCAGGCAAGCAACTGAATTTAGACTAATGTGTAGAAATTAAATGCCTTATTTATCGGCAAGCTACTGTGCCACCCGGTTTCAGTGGTTGGCACTGGCAGTGGGCACACTACAGTCAGTGGAAGTGGGCCTGACACACACTGGCAGCAGACAAGCAACTGAATTTAGACTACTGTCTAAAAATTAAATGCCTTATTTATCGACAAGCTACTGTGCCACCCGGTATCAGTGGTTGGCACTGGCAGTGGGCACACTACAGTCAGTGGAAGTGGGCCTGACACACACTGGCAGCAGGCAAGCAACTGAATTTAGACTACTGTCTAAAAATGAAATGCCTTATTTATCGGCAAGCTACTGTGCCGCCCGGTGTCAGTGGTTGGCACTGGCAGTGGGCACACTACAGTCAGTGGAAGTCGGCCTGACACACACTGGTAGCAGGCAAGCAACTGAATTTAGACTACTGTCTAAAAATTAAATGCCTCTTTTATCGGCAAGCTACTGTGCCACCCGGTATCAGTGGTTGGAACTGGCAGTGGGCACACTACAGTCAGTGGAAGTCGGCCTGACACACACTAGCAGCAGGCAAGCAGCTGAAATTACACTAAAGTGTAAAAATGAAATGCCTTTTTTTGATGCAAAGTCCTGTGCCACACGGGATGACAGGGGTGGGCACTGGCAGTGGGCACACTACAGTCAGTGGAAGTCGGCCTGACACACACTGGCAGCAGGCAAGCAACTGAAATTACACTAAAGTGTAAAAATTAAATGCCTTTTTTATGCAAAGTCCTGTGCCACGCTGGTATGCAGTGGTGGGCACTGGCAGTGGGCACACTACAGTTCAGTGGAAGTCGGCCTGACACACACTGGCAGCAGGCAAGCAACTGAAATTAAACTAAAGTGTAAAAATTAAATGCCTTTTTTATGCAAAGTCCTGTGCCAGCTGGTATGAGTGGTGGGCACTGGCAGTGGGCACACTACAGTCAGTGGAAGTCAGCCTGACACACACTGGCAGGCAACTAACCTTAGATTAAAGTGTAAAAATGAAATGCCTTTTTTTGATGCAAAGTCCTGTGCCACATGGGATGACAGGGGTGGGCACTGGCAGTGGGCACACTACAGTCTGTGGGCCTGCAGCTCCTCACACACAGGCAGGCCAGGCAACTGCAATATGTATATGGAGAAAAAAAAGCAGACTAATGTTGCAGCCCTAAAAAGGGCTTTTTCGGGTGCTGTCAGGACGCTGTCCTTACAGCAGAGATCAAATGAGTCTTTCAGGACTGGAGTGGACACTGAATTCACTAGCCTAGCTATCGATTTCCCTATTAAATCAGCAGCAACTACACTCTCCCTCCTCTCACTAAGACTGCAAATTCCGAATTAATCTAAAATGGATGCTGTTCAGGAGATGGGAGGGTCTGGGAGGGAGGGTATGCTGCTGATTGGCTGGAATGTGTCTGCTGACTGTGAGGTACAGGGTCAAAGTTTGCTCAATGATGATGTATAGGGGCGGACCGAACATCGCATGTGATTGCCCGCTGTGGCGAACGCGAACAAGCTATGTTCGCCGGGAACTGTTCGCCAGCGGATAGTTCGGGCCATCTCTAATGCACAAGTGGTTTGTGGAACAAGAAAAAATATTTTTGTGATAAAATACAGAAAATTTGTATTTCACTGCTGTAAATCGAAATTAATTATTTATACGCCAGATGCACAACAGTTTTTTCATCCTAAAACATGGCTTTTTTCAATAAACCCCAAAATTCAGTTTTTAACTGCTGTCAGTGCTGTACATTAACAGTAGTTATTTATACTATGTATGGACACCAGATTTGGGGACCCAGAACACGGATTTGGTCACCAAAATTCACAAATGCAGTATTAGACTGTTATAAATTGGAAATAATTATTTAAACGATGGATGCACAACAGTTTTTTCGGCCTAAAACGCGGCTTTTTTCAATACAACCCCAAAATGCAGTTTTTGACTGCTGTACATTAACATTAGATATTTATACTATGTATGGGCACAAGATTTGGGGACCCAGAACACGGATTTGGTCACCAAAATTCAGAAATGCAGTATTAGACTGTTATAAATTGGAAATAATTATTTAAACGACGGATGCACAACAGTTTTTTCACCCTAAAACATGGCTTTTTTCAATAAAACCCCAAAATGCAGTTTTTAACTGCTGTCAGTGCTGTACATTAACAGTAGTTATTTATACTATGTATGGACACCAGATTTGGGGACCCAGAACACGGATTTGGTCACCAAAATTCACAAATGCAGTATTAGACTGTTATAAATTGGAAATAATTATTTAAACGACGGATGCACAACAGTTTTTTCGGCCTAAAACGCGGCTTTTTTCAATACAACCCCAAAATGCAGTTTTTGACTGCTGTACATTAACAGTAGATATTTATACTATGTATGGGCACCAGATTTGGGGACCCAGAACACAGATTTGGTCACCAAAATTCACAAATGCAGTATTAGACTATTATAAATTGGAAATAATTATTTAAACAACGGATGCACAACAGTTTATTCACCCTAAAACACGGCTTTCTTCAATAAAACCCCAAAGTGCAGCTTTTTGACTGCTGTATAGTGTTGAGCGAACAATTCGAGAATAGTTCGTGTTCGTACCGAATTTTGGGGTGTCCGGGACCCGGACCCGAACCCGGACATTTTCAAAAAAGTTCGGGTTCGGGTTCGGTGTTCGTCGATTACTTCCCGCTTTCTGAAGGGCTGCACAGCAGCCAATCAGCTAGCGTTTTACTTCTTGCCCTAAGAGCCCATCACAGCCATGCCTACTAATGGCATGGCTGTGATTGGCCAAGTGCTGCATGTGACCCAGCCTCTATTTAAGCTGGAGTCACGTAGCGCCGCACGTCACACTGCTCTGATAAGTGTAGGGAGAGGACGCAGCTTCTGTCAGGGCGAGATTAGGCAGGTTAAAGTCAGCAACAGCACCTAATGAACGGATCAATTTACAGCTGAGAATCATGGAACTTCTGCTAGTTACTTGCTCGCTGGTTTTTAGGCTGCACAGAGCGTTTTTCTGTCACTTATTTTCTGGGTTGATCGGCGGCCATTTTGTGACTTGTGGTGCGCCAGAAGAAGCTGCCACCAAGTCCATCAATCCATCAATACTAGTTATTTTTTTTGCTATATCCTACATCAGGGGCTTGGCTGTGCTAATTGTCACCACTAGAAACTCAGTAAAGAAATCTCTATATTTTATTAAGGGGTTAAATACAATTGCCCAAATACCAATCCCTAAATCTGGTGTTCCAGCTTTGGTTAGACAAGTATAATACTGTCTGCTGTCTGGCAAAGGATAGATTATTTTCTGGGGTTAAATTCAATTGCCAAAATAGCAATACCATAAATCAGTGGTTTCAGCTGTGGCTGGAAAAATATAATAGTGTCCGAGGTAACGCACACACGTACAGACGCACGTACACGATTCTTGAATAGTTGTATTATCGCGATAATAAAACTAACAGTGTAAAGTTGACTGTATTGCTCTAAGTTATATTCGCGTACGAATGTAACTTCTATTACAGCACACCAATACTAAAACTGACTAAGAGACAGCTTTAAGTTCAATTCGAACGCGAATGCAAATTTGGAACTTAAAGTGGTGTACGATTTTAAAAGTTGAGTACTAAAAAGTTGGAATCGCAATGCGATTCTTATGTATTTAGCTTAATCGCATTGCGATTACAACTTTGAGCTACCGATCACCATGGGAACGTCTCCTCCAGTAGAATGTACTGTCGGATGTGAGAATTAAGTTGAAATCGCAATGCGATTATTATATATCTGCTTAATCGCATTGCCGTTTCAACTTAGCATTGCTAAATAATTCCATCCATATTCGTTAACTTACTGACTCAGTAAGTTAACGATATGGATGGAATTATTTAGCAATGCTAAGTTGAAATCGCAATGCGATTAAGCAAATATATAAGAATCGCATTGCGATTTCAACTTAATTCTCAGATCCGACAGTACATTCTACTGGAGGAGGCGTTCCCATGGTGATCGTTAGCTCAAAGTTGTAATCGCAATGCATTTATTGCGGTATATTATCCCTCTGGGTGTCTTTTACAGCCTTTATAGTGCCCAAAAGTTCGGGTCCCCATTTACTTCTATGGGGTTCGGGTTCGGGATGAAGCTCGGGTTGAGTTCGAATCACGAACCCGCACATTTTCCGGAAGTTCGGCCGAACCTCTTGAACCCGAACATCGAGGTGTTCGCTCATCTCTACTGCTGTACATTAACAGTAGATATTTATACTACAGTATGTATGGGAACCAGATTTGGGGACCCAGAACACGGATTTGGTCACCAAAATTCACAAATGCAGTATTAGACTATTATAAATTGGAAATAATTATTTAAACGACAGAAGCACAACAGTTTTTTCAGCCTAAAACACGGCTTTTTTCAATAAAACCCCAACATTTAGTTTTTAACTGCTGTCAGTGCTGTACATTAACAGTAGTTATTTATACTATGTATGGACACCAGATTTGGGGACTCAGAACACGTATTTGGTCACCAGAATTCACAAATGCAGTATTAGACTGTTATAAATTGGAAATAATTATTTAAACGACGGATGCACAACAGTTTTTTCGGCCTTAAATGCGGCTTTTTTCAATACAACCCCAAAATGCAGTTTTTGACTGCTGTACATTAACAGTAGATATTTATACTATGTATGGGCACCAGATTTGGGGACCCAGAACACGTATTTGGTCACCAAAATTCACAAATGCAGTATTAGACTGTTATAAATTGGAAATAATTATTTAAGCGACGGATGCACAACCGTTTTTTCGGCCTAAAACACGGCTTTTTTCAATAAAACCCCAAAGTGCAGCTTTTTGACTGCTGTATAGTGTTGAGCGAACAATTCGAGAATAGTTCGTGTTCGTACCGAATTTTGGGGTGTCCGGGACCCGGACCCGAACCCGGACATTTTCAAAAAAGTTCGGGTTCGGGTTCGGTGTTCGTCGATTACTTCCCGCTTTCTGAAGGGCTGCACAGCAGCCAATCAGCTAGCGTTTTACTTCTTGCCCTAAGAGCCCATCACAGCCATGCCTACTAATGGCATGGCTGTGATTGGCCAAGTGCAGCATGTGACCCAGCCTCTATTTAAGCTGGAGTCACGTAGCGCCGCTACGTCACACTGCTCTGATAAGTGTAGGGAGAGGACGCAGCTTCTGTCAGGGCGAGATTAGGCAGGTTAAAGTCAGCAACAGCACCTAATGAACGGATCAATTTACAGCTGAGAATCATGGAACTTCTGCTAGTTACTTGCTCGCTGGTTTTTAGGCTGCACAGAGCGTTTTTCTGTCACTTATTTTCTGGGTTGATCGCGGCCATTTTGTGACTTGTGGTGCGCCAGAAGAAGCTGCCACCAAGTCCATCAATCCATCAATACTAGTTATTTTTTTTTTGCTATATCCTACATCAGGGGCTTGGCTGTGCTAATTGTCACCACTAGAAACTCAGTAAAGAAATCTCTATATTTTATTAAGGGGTTAAATACAATTGCCCAAATACCAATCCCCTAAATCTAGTGTTCCAGCTTTGGTTAGACAAGTATAATACTGTCTGCTGTCTGGCAAAGGATAGATTATTTTCTGGGGTTAAATTCAATTGCCAAAATAGCAATACCATAAATCAGTGGTTTCAGCTGTGGCTGGAAAAATAGAATAGTGTCCGCGGTAACGCACACACGTACAGACGCACGTACACGATTCTTGAATAGTTGTATTATCGCGATAATAAAACTAACAGTGTAAAGTTGACTGTATTGCTCTAAGTTATATTCGGCATTGAATGTAACTTCTATTACAGCACACCAATACTAAAACTGACTAAGAGACAGCTTTAAGTTCAATTCGAACGCGAATGCAAATTTGGAACTTAAAGTGGTGTACGATTTTAAAAGTTGAGTACTAAAAAGTTGGAATCGCAATGCGATTCTTATGTATTTAGCAATCGCATTGCGATTACAACTTTGAGCTACCGATCACCATGGAACGCCTCCTCCAGTAGAATGTACTGTCGGATGTGAGAATTAAGTTGAAATCGCAATGCGATTATTATATATCTGCTAATCGCATTGCCGTTTCAACTTAGCATTGCTAAATAATTCCATCCATATTCGTTAACTTACTGACTCAGTAAGTTAACGATATGTATGGAATTATTTAGCAATGCTAAGTTGAAATCGCAATGCGATTAAGCAAATATATAAGAATCGCATTGCGATTTCAACTTAATTCTCAGATCCGACAGTACATTCTACTGGAGGAGGCGTTCCCATGGTGATCGTTAGCTCAAAGTTGTAATCGCAATGCATTTATTGCGGTATATTATCCCTCTGGGTGTCTTTTACAGCCTTTTTAGTGCCCAAAAGTTCGGGTACCCATTGACTTCTATGGGGTTCGGGATGAAGCTCGGGTTGAGTTCGGATCACGAACCCGCACATTTTCCGGAAGTTCGGCCGAACCTCTCGAACCCGAACATCCAGGTGTTCGCTCATCTCTACTGCTGTACATTAACAGTAGATATTTATACTACAGTATGTATGGGCACCAGATTTGGGGACCCAGAACACGGATTTGGTCACCAAAATTCACAAATGCAGTATTAGACTATTATAAATTGGAAATAATTATTTAAACGACAGAAGCACAACAGTTTTTTCAGCCTAAAACACTGCTTTTTTCAATAAAACCCCAACATTTAGTTTTTAACTGCTGTCAGTGCTGTACATTAACAGTAGTTATTTATACTATGTATGGACACCAGATTTGGGGACTCAGAACACGTATTTGGTCACCAAAATTCACAAATGCAGTATTAGACTGTTATAAATTGGAAATAATTATTTAAACGACGGATGCACAACAGTTTTTCGGCCTAAAATGCGGCTTTTTCAATACAACCCCAAAATGCAGTTTTTGACTGCTGTACATTAACAGTAGATATTTATACTATGTATGGGCACCAGATTTGGGGACCCAGAACACGTATTTGGTCACCAAAATTCACAAATGCAGTATTAGACTGTTATAAATTGGAAATAATTATTTAAGCGACGGATGCACAACCGTTTTTGCGGCCTAAAACACGGCTTTTTTAATAAAACCCCAAAATGCAGCTTTTGACTGCTGTACATTAACAGTAGATATTTATACTATGTATGGGCACCAGATTTGGGGACCCAAAACACGGATTTGGTCACCAAAATTCACAAATGCAGTATTAGACTATTATAAATTGGAAATAATTATTTAAACGACAGATGCACAACAGTTTTTTCAGCCTAAAACACGGCTTTTTTCAATAAAACCCCAAAATGCAGTTTTTAACTGCTGTCAGTGCTGTACATTAACATTAGTTATTTATACTATGTATGGACACCAGATTTGGGGACCCAGAACCCGGATTTGGTCACCAAAATTCACAAATGCAGTATTAGACTGTTATAAATTGGAAATAATTATTTAAGCGACGGATGCACAACCGTTTTTTCGGCCTAAAACACGGCTTTGTTCAATAAAACCCCAAAGTGCAGCTTTTTGACTGCTGTACATTAACAGTAGATATTTATACTATGTATGGGCACCAGATTTGGGGACCCAGAACACGGATTTGGTCACCAAAATTCACAAATGCAGTATTAGACTATTATAAATTGGAAATAATTATTTAAACGACAGATGCACAACAGTTTTTTCAGCCTAAAACACTGCTTTTTTCAATAAAACCCCAACATTTAGTTTTTAACTGCTGTCAGTGCTGTACATTAACAGTAGTTATTTATTCTATGTATGGACACCAGATTTGGGGACCCAGAACACGGATTTGGTCACCAAAATTCACAAATGCAGTATTAGACTGTTATAAATTGGAAATAATTATTTAAACGACGGATGCACAACAGTTTTTTCGGCCTAAAACGCGCTTTTTTCAATACAACCCCAAAATGCAGTTTTTGACTGCTGTACATTAACAGTAGATATTTATACTATGTATGGGCACCAGATTTGGGGACCCAGAACACGTATTTGGTCACCAAAATTCACAAATGCAGTATTAGACTGTTATAAATTGGAAATAATTATTTAAGCGACGGATGCACAACCATTTTTTCGGCCTAAAACACGGCTTTTTCAATAAAACCTCAAAATGCAGCTTTTTGACTGCTGTACATTAACAGTAGATATTTATACTATGTATGGGCACCAGATTTGGGGACCCAAAACACGGATTTGGTCACCAAAATTCACAAATGCAGTATTAGACTATTATAAATTGGAAATAATTATTTAAACGACAGATGCACAACAGTTTTTTCAGCCTAAAACACTGCTTTTTTCAATAAAACCCCAAAATTTAGTTTTTAACTGCTGTCAGTGCTGTACATTAACAGTAGTTATTTATACTATGTATGGACACCAGATTTGGGGACCCAGAACACGGATTTGGTCACCAAAATTCACAAATGCAGTATTAGACTGTTATAAATTGGAAATAATTATTTAAGCGACGGATGCACAACCGTTTTTTCGGCCTAAAACACGGCTTTTTTCAATAAAACCCCAAAGTGCAGCTTTTTGACTGCTGTACATTAACAGTAGATATTTATACTATGTATGGGCACCAGATTTGGGGACCCAGAACACGGATTTGGTCACCAAAATTCACAAATGCAGTATTAGACTATTATAAATTGGAAATAATTATTTAAACGACAGATGCACAACAGTTTTTCAGCCTAAAACACTGCTTTTTTCAATAAAACCCCAAAATTTAGTTTTTAACTGCTGTCAGTGCTGTACTGTAACAGTAGTTATTTATACTATGTATGGACACCAGATTTGGGGACCCAGAACACGGATTTGGTCACCAAAATTCACAAATGCAGTATTAGACTGTTATAAATTGGAAATAATTATTTAAACGACGGATGCACAACAGTTTTTTCGGCCTAAAACGCGTTTTTTCAATACAACCCCAAAATGCAGTTTTTGACTGCTGTACATTAACAGTAGATATTTATACTATGTATGGGCACCAGATTTGGGGACCCAGAACACGGATTTGGTCACCAAAATTCACAAATGCAGTATTAGACTATTATAAATTGGAAATAATTATTTAAACGACGGATGCACAACAGTTTTTTCACCCTAAAACACGGCTTTTTTCAATAAAACCCCAAAATGCAGTTTTTAACTGCTGTCAGTGCTGTACATTAACATTAGTTATTTATACTATTTATGGACACCAGATTTGGGGACCCAGAACACGGATTTGGTCACCAAAATTCACAAATGCAGTATTAGACTGTTATAAATTGGAAATAAATATTTAAGCGACGGATGCACAACCGTTTTTCGGCCTAAAACACGGCTATTTTCAATAAAACCCCAAAGAGCAGCTTTTTGACTGCTGTACATTAACAGTAGATATTTATATTATGTATGGGCACCAGATTTGGGGACCCAGAACACGGATTTGGTCACCAAAATCCACAAATGCAGTATTAGACTATTATAAATTGGAAATAATTATTTAAACGACAGATGCACAACAGTTTTTTCAGCCTAAAACACTGCTTTTTTCAATAAAACCCCAAAATTTAGTTTTTAACTGCTGTCAGTGCTGTACATTAACAGTAGTTATTTATTCTATGTATGGACACCAGATTTGGGGACCCAGAACACGGATTTGGTCACCAAAATTCACAAATGCAGTATTAGACTGTTATAAATTGGAAATAATTATTTAAACGACGGATGCACAACAGTTTTTTCGGCCTAAAACGCGTTTTTTTTCAATACAACCCCAAAATGCAGTTTTTGACTGCTGTACATTAACAGTAGATATTTATACTATGTATGGGCACCAGATTTGGGGACCCAGAACACGGATTTGGTCACCAAAATTCACAAATGCAGTATTAGACTATTATAAATTGGAAATAATTATTTAAACGACGGATGCACAACAGTTTTTTCACCCTAAAACACGGCTTTTTTCAATAAAACCCCAAAATGCAGTTTTTAACTGCTGTCAGTGCTGTACATTAACATTAGTTATTTATACTATGTATGGACACCAGATTTGGGGACCCAGAACACGGATTTGGTCACCAAAATTTACAAATGCAGTACTAGACTGTTATAAATTGGAAATAATTATTTAAGCGACAGATTCACAACCGTTTTTTCGGCCTAAAACACGGCTTTTTTCAATAAAACCCCAAAGTGCAGCTTTTTGACTGCTGTACATTAACAGTAGATATTTATACTATGTATGGGCACCAGATTTGGGGACCCAGAACACGGATTTGGTCACCAAAATTCACAAATGCAGTATTAGACTATTATAAATTGGAAATAATTATTTAAACGACAGATGCACAACAGTTTTTTCAGCCTAAAACACTGCTTTTTTCAATAAAACCCCAAAATTTAGTTTTTAACTGCTGTCAGTGCTGTACTGTAACAGTAGTTATTTATACTATGTATGGACACCAGATTTGGGGACCCAGAACACGGATTTGGTCACCAAAATTCACAAATGCAGTATTAGACTGTTATAAATTGGAAATAATTATTTAAACGACGGATGCACAACAGTTTTTTCGGCCTAAAACGCGTTTTTTTTCAATACAACCCCAAAATGCAGTTTTTGACTGCTGTACATTAACAGTAGATATTTATACTATGTATGGGCACCAGATTTGGGGACCCAGAACACGGATTTGGTCACCAAAATTCACAAATGCAGTATTAGACTTTTATAAATTGGAAATAATTATTTAAACGACGGATGCACAACAGTTTTTTCACCCTAAAACACAGCTGTTTTTCAATAAAACCCCAAAATGCAGTTTTTAACTGCTGTCAGTGCTGTACATTAACATTAGTTATTTATACTATGTATGGACACCAGATTTGGGGACCCAGAACCCGGATTTGGTCACCAAAATTCACAAATGCAGTATTAGACTGTTATAAATTGGAAATAAATATTTAAGCGACGGATGCACAACCGTTTTTTCGGCCTAAAACACGGCTATTTTCAATAAAACCCCAAAGAGCAGCTTTTTGACTGCTGTACATTAACAGTAGATATTTATATTATGTATGGGCACCAGATTTGGGGACCCAGAACACGGATTTGGTCACCAAAATCCACAAATGCAGTATTAGACTATTATAAATTGGAAATAATTATTTAAACGACAGATGCACAACAGTTTTTTCAGCCTAAAACACTGCTTTTTTCAATAAAACCCCAAAATTTAGTTTTTAACTGCTGTCAGTGCTGTACATTAACAGTAGTTATTTATTCTATGTATGGACACCAGATTTGGGGACCCAGAACACGGATTTGGTCACCAAAATTCACAAATGCAGTATTAGACTGTTATAAATTGGAAATAATTATTTAAACGACGGATGCACAACAGTTTTTTCGGCCTAAAACGCGGCTTTTTTCAATACAACCCCAAAATGCAGTTTTTGACTGCTGTACATTAACAGTAGATATTTATACTATGTATGGGCACCAGATTTGGGGACCCAGAACACGGATTTGGTCACCAAAATTCACAAATGCAGTATTAGACTATTATAAATTGGAAATAATTATTTAAACGACGGATGCACAACAGTTTTTTCACCCTAAAACACGGCTTTTTTCAATAAAACCCAAAAATGCAGTTTTTAACTGCTGTCAGTGTTGTACATTAACAGTAGTTATTTATACTATGTATAGACACCAGATTTGGGGACCCAGAACACGGATTTGGTCACCAAAATTCACAAATGCAGTATTAGACTGTTATAAATTGGAAATAATTATTTAAGCGACGGATGCACAACCGTTTTTTTGGCCTAAAACACGCCTTTTTTGAATAAAACCCCAAAATGCAGCTTTTTGACTGCTGTACATTAACAGTAGATATTTATACTATGTATGGGCACCAGATTTGGGGACCCAGAACACGGATTTGGTCACCAAAATTCACAAATGCAGTATTAGACTGTTATAAATTGGAAATAATTATTTAAGCGACGGATGCACAACCATTTTTTCGGCCTAAAACACGGCTTTTTTCAATAAAACCCCAAAATGCAGCTTTTTGACTGCTGTACATTAACAGTAGATATTTATACTATGTATGGGCACCAGATTTGGGGACCCAAAACACGGATTTGGTCACCAAAATTCACAAATGCAGTATTAGACTATTATAAATTGGAAATAATTATTTAAACGACAGATGCACAACAGTTTTTTCAGCCTAAAACACTGCTTTTTTCAATAAAACCCCAAAATTTAGTTTTTAACTGCTGTCAGTGCTGTACATTAACAGTAGTTATTTATACTATGTATGGACACCAGATTTGGGGACCCAGAACACGGATTTGGTCACAAAAATTCACAAATGCAGTATTAGACTGTTATAAATTGGAAATAATTATTTAAACGACGGATGCACAACAGTTTTTTCGGCCTAAAACGCGTTTTTTTTCAATACAACCCCAAAATGCAGTTTTTGACTTCTGTACATTAACAGTAGATATTTATACTATGTATGGGCACCAGATTTGGGGACCCAGAACACGGATTTGGTCACCAAAATTCACAAATGCAGTATTAGACTATTATAAATTGGAAATAATTATTTAAACGACGGATGCACAACCGTTTTTTTGGCCTAAAACACGCCTTTTTTGAATAAAACCCCAAAATGCAGCTTTTTGACTGCTGTACATTAACAGTAGATATTTATACTATGTATGGGCACCAGATTTGGGGACCCAGAACACGGATTTGGTCACCAAAATTCACAAATGCAGTATTAGACTATTATAAATTGGAAATAATTATTTAAACGACGGATGCACAACAGTTTTTTCGGCCTAAAACGCGTTATTTTTCAATACAACCCCAAAATGCAGTTTTTGACTGCTGTACATTAACAGTAGATATTTATACTATGTATGGGCACCAGATTTGGGGACCCAGAACACGGATTTGGTCAACAAAATTCACAAATGCAGTATTAGACTTTTATAAATTGGAAATAATTATTTAAACGACGGATGCACAACAGTTTTTTCACCCTAAAACACAGCTTTTTTCAATAAAACCCCAAAATGCAGTTTTTAACTGCTGTCAGTGCTGTACATTAACATTAGTTATTTATACTATGTATGGACACCAGATTTGGGGACCCAGAACACGGATTTGGTCACCAAAATTCACAAATGCAGTATTAGACTGTTATAAATTGGAAATAATTATTTAAGCGACGGATGCACAACCGTTTTTTCGGCCTAAAACACGGCTTTTTTCAATAAAACCCCAAAGTGCAGCTTTTTGACTGCTGTACATTAACAGTAGATATTTATACTATGTATGGGCACCAGATTTGGGGACCCAGAACACGGATTTGGTCACCAAAATTCACAAATGCAGTATTAGACTATTATAAATTGGAAATAATTATTTAAACGACAGATGCACAACAGTTTTTTCAGCCTAAAACACTGCTTTTTTCAATAAAACCCCAAAATTTAGTTTTTAACTGCTGTCAGTGCTGTACTGTAACAGTAGTTATTTATACTATGTATGGACACCAGATTTGGGGACCCAGAACCCGGATTTGGTCACCAAAATTCACAAATGCAGTATTAGACTGTTATAAATTGGAAATAATTATTTAAACGACGGATGCACAACAGTTTTTTCGGCCTAAAACGCGTTATTTTTCAATACAACCCCAAAATGCAGTTTTTGACTGCTGTACATTAACAGTAGATATTTATACTATGTATGGGCACCAGATTTGGGGACCCAGAACACGGATTTGGTCAACAAAATTCACAAATGCAGTATTAGACTTTTATAAATTGGAAATAATTATTTAAACGACGGATGCACAACAGTTTTTTCACCCTAAAACACAGCTTTTTTCAATAAAACCCCAAAATGCAGTTTTTAACTGCTGTCAGTGCTGTACATTAACATTAGTTATTTATACTATGTATGGACACCAGATTTGGGGGACCCAGAACACGGATTTGGTCACCAAAATTCACAAATGCAGTATTAGACTGTTATAAATTGGAAATAATTATTTAAGCGACGGATGCACAACCGCTTTTTTCGGCCTAAAACACGGCTTTTTTCAATAAAACCCCAAAGTGCAGCTTTTTGACTGCTGTACATTAACAGTAGATATTTATACTATGTATGGGCACCAGATTTGGGGACCCAGAACACGGATTTGGTCACCAAAATTCACAAATGCAGTATTAGACTATTATAAATTGGAAATAATTATTTAAACGACAGATGCACAACAGTTTTTTCAGCCTAAAACACTGCTTTTTTCAATAAAACCCCAAAATTTAGTTTTTAACTGCTGTCAGTGCTGTACTGTAACAGTAGTTATTTATACTATGTATGGACACCAGATTTGGGGACCCAGAACCCGGATTTGGTCACCAAAATTCACAAATGCAGTATTAGACTGTTATAAATTGGAAATAATTATTTAAGCGACGGATGCACAACCGTTTTTTCGGCCTAAAACACGGCTTTTTTCAATAAAACCCCAAAGTGCAGCTTTTTGACTGCTGTATAGTGTTGAGCGAACAATTCGAGAATAGTTCGTGTTCGTACCGAATTTTGGGGTGTCCGGGATCGGACCCGAACCCGACATTTTCAAAAAGTTCGGGTTCGGGTTCGTGTTCGCCGATTACTTCCCGCTTTCTGAAGGGCTGCACAGCAGCCAATCAGCTAGCGTTTTACTTCTGCCCTAAGAGCTCATCACAGCCATGCCTACTAATGGCATGGCTGTGATTGGCCAGTGCAGCATGTGACCCAGCCTCTATTTAAGCTGGAGTCACGTAGCGCCGCACGTCACACTGCTCTGATAAGTGTAGGGAGAGGACGCAGCTTCTGTCAGGGCGAGATTAGGCAGGTTAAAGTCAGCAACAGCACCTAATGAACGGATCAATTTACAGCTGAGAATCATGGAACTTCTGCTAGTTACTTGCTCGCTGGTTTTTAGGCTGCACAGAGCGTTTTTCTGTCACTTATTTTCTGGGTTGATCGGCGGCCATTTTGTGACTTGTGGTGCGCCAGAAGAAGCTGCCACCAAGTCCATCAATCCATCAATACTAGTTATTTTTTTTTGCTATATCCTACATCAGGGGCTTGGCTGTGCTAATTGTCACCACTAGAAACTCAGTAAAGAAATCTCTATATTTTATTAAGGGGTTAAATACAATTGCCCAAATACCAATCCCTAAATCTAGTGTTCCAGCTTTGGTTAGACAAGTATAATACTGTCTGCTGTCTGGCAAAGGATAGATTATTTTCTGGGGTTAAATTCAATTGCCAAAATAGCAATACCATAAATCAGTGGTTTCAGCTGTGGCTGGAAAATAGAATAGTGTCCATGGTAACGCACACACGTACAGACGCACGTACACGATTCTTGAATAGTTGTATTATCGCGATAATAAAACTAACAGTGTAAAGTTGACTGTATTGCTCTAAGTTATATTCGCGCACTGAATGTAACTTCTATTACAGCACACCAATACTAAAACTGACTAAGAGACAGCTTTAAGTTCAATTCGAACGCGAATGCAAATTTGGAACTTAAAGTGGTGTACGATTTAAAAGTTGAGTACTAAAAGTTGGAATCGCAATGCGATTCTTATGTATTTAGCTAATCGCATTGCGATTACAACTTTGAGCTACCGATCACCATGGAACGCCTCTCCAGTAGAATGTACTGTCGGATGAGAATTAAGTTGAAATCGCAATGCGATTATTATATATCTGCTTAATCGCATTGCCGTTAACTTAGCATTGCTAAATAATTCCATTCATATTCGCTAACTTACTGACTCAGTAAGTTAACGATATGGATGGAATTATTTAGCAATGCTAAGTTGAAATCGCAATGCGATTAAGCAAATATATAAGAATCGCATTGCGATTTCAACTTAATTCTCAGATCCGACAGTACATTCTACTGGAGGAGGCGTTCCCATGGTGATCGTTAGCTCAAAGTTGTAATCGCAATGCATTTATTGCGGTATATTATCCCTCTGGGTGTCTTTTACAGCCTTTTAGTGCCCAAAAGTTCGGGTACCCATTGACTTCTATGGGGTTCGGTTCGGATGAAGCTCGGGTTGAGTTCGGATCACGAACCCGCACATTTTCCGGAAGTTCGGCCGAACCTCTCGAACCCGAACATCCAGGTGTTCGCTCATCTCTACTGCTGTACATTAACAGTAGATATTTATACTACAGTATGTATGGGCACCAGATTTGGGGACCCAGAACACGGATTTGGTCACCAAAATTCACAAATGCAGTATTAGACTATTATAAATTGGAAATAATTATTTAAACGACAGAAGCACAACAGTTTTTTCAGCCTAAAACACTGCTTTTTTCAATAAAACCCCAACATTTAGTTTTTAACTGCTGTCAGTGCTGTACATTAACAGTAGTTATTTATACTATGTATGGACACCAGATTTGGGGACTCAGAACACGTATTTGGTCACCAAAATTCACAAATGCAGTATTAGACTGTTATAAATTGGAAATAATTATTTAAACGACGGATGCACAACAGTTTTTTCGGCCTAAAATGCGGCTTTTTTCAATACAACCCCAAAATGCAGTTTTTGACTGCTGTACATTAACAGTAGATATTTATACTATGTATGGGCACCAGATTTGGGGACCCAGAACACGTATTTGGTCACCAAAATTCACAAATGCAGTATTAGACTGTTATAAATTGGAAATAATTATTTAAGCGACGGATGCACAACCGTTTTTGCGGCCTAAAACACGGCTTTTTTTAATAAAACCCCAAAATGCAGCTTTTTGACTGCTGTACATTAACAGTAGATATTTATACTATGTATGGGCACCAGATTTGGGGACCCAAAACACGGATTTGGTCACCAAAATTCACAAATGCAGTATTAGACTATTATAAATTGGAAATAATTATTTAAACGACAGATGCACAACAGTTTTTTCAGCCTAAAACACGGCTTTTTTCAATAAAACCCCAAAATGCAGTTTTTAACTGCTGTCAGTGCTGTACAATAACATTAGTTATTTATACTATGTATGGACACCAGATTTGGGGACCCAGAACCCGGATTTGGTCACCAAAATTCACAAATGCAGTATTAGACTGTTATAAATTGGAAATAATTATTTAAGCGACGGATGCACAACCGTTTTTTCGGCCTAAAACACGGCTTTGTTCAATAAAACCCCAAAGTGCAGCTTTTTGACTGCTGTACATTAACAGTAGATATTTATACTATGTATGGGCACCAGATTTGGGGACCCAGAACACGGATTTGGTCACCAAAATTCACAAATGCAGTATTAGACTATTATAAATTGGAAATAATTATTTAAACGACAGATGCACAACAGTTTTTTCAGCCTAAAACACTGCTTTTTTCAATAAAACCCCAACATTTAGTTTTTAACTGCTGTCAGTGCTGTACATTAACAGTAGTTATTTATTCTATGTATGGACACCAGATTTGGGGACCCAGAACACGGATTTGGTCACCAAAATTCACAAATGCAGTATTAGACTGTTATAAATTGGAAATAATTATTTAAACGACGGATGCACAACAGTTTTTTCGGCCTAAAACGCGGCTTTTTTCAATACAACCCCAAAATGCAGTTTTTGACTGCTGTACATTAACAGTAGATATTTATACTATGTATGGGCACCAGATTTGGGGACCCAGAACACGTATTTGGTCACCAAAATTCACAAATGCAGTATTAGACTGTTATAAATTGGAAATAATTATTTAAGCGACGGATGCACAACCATTTTTTCGGCCTAAAACACGGCTTTTTCAATAAAACCTCAAAATGCAGCTTTTTGACTGCTGTACATTGACAGTAGATATTTATACTATGTATGGGCACCAGATTTGGGGACCCAAAACACGGATTTGGTCACCAAAATTCACAAATGCAGTATTAGACTATTATAAATTGGAAATAATTATTTAAACGACAGATGCACAACAGTTTTTTCAGCCTAAAACACTGCTTTTTTCAATAAAACCCCAAAATTTAGTTTTTAACTGCTGTCAGTGCTGTACATTAACAGTAGTTATTTATACTATGTATGGACACCAGATTTGGGGACCCAGAACACGGATTTGGTCACCAAAATTCACAAATGCAGTATTAGACTGTTATAAATTGGAAATAATTATTTAAACGACGGATGCACAACAGTTTTTTCGGCCTAAAACGCGGCTTTTTTCAATACAACCCCAAAATGCAGTTTTTGACTGCTGTACATTAACAGTAGATATTTATACTATGTATGGGCACCAGATTTGGGGACCCAGAACACGGATTTGGTCACCAAAATTCACAAATGCAGTATTAGACTGTTATAAATTGGAAATAATTATTTAAGCGACGGATGCACAACCAGTTTTTCGGCCTAAAACACGGCTTTTTTCAATAAAACCTCAAAATGCAGCTTTTTGACTGCTGTACATTAACAGTAGATATTTATACTATGTATGGGCACCAGATTTGGGGACCCAGAACACGGATTTGGTCACCAAAATTCACAAATGCAGTATTAGACTATTATAAATTGGAAATAATTATTTAAACGACAGATGCACAACAGTTTTTTCAGCCTAAAACACTGCTTTTTTCAATAAAACCCCAAAATGTAGTTTTTAACTGCTGTCAGTGCTGTACATTAACAGTAGTTATTTATACTATGTATGGACACCAGATTTGGGGACCCAGAACACGGATTTGGTCACCAAAATTCACAAATGCAGTATTAGACTGTTATAAATTGGAAATAATTATTTAAGCGACGGATGCACAACCGTTTTTTCGGCCTAAAACACGGCTTTTTCAATAAAACCCCAAAATGCAGCTTTTTGACTGCTGTACATTAACAGTAGATATTTATACTATGTATGGGCACCAGATTTGGGGACCCAGAACACGGATTTGGTCACCAAAATTCACAAATGCAGTATTAGACTATTATAAATTGGAAATAATTATTTAAACGACAGATGCACAACAGTTTTTTCAGCCTAAAACACTGCTTTTTTCAATAAAACCCCAAAATTTAGTTTTTAACTGCTGTCAGTGCTGTACATTAACAGTAGTTATTTATACTATGTATGGACACCAGATTTGGGGACCCAGAACACGGATTTGGTCACCAAAATTCACAAATGCAGTATTAGACTGTTATAAATTGGAAATAATTATTTAAACGACGGATGCACAACAGTTTTTTCGGCCTAAAACGCTGCTTTTTCAATACAACCCCAAAATGCAGTTTTTGACTTCTGTACATTAACAGTAGATATTTATACTATGTATGGGCACCAGATTTGGGGACCCAGAACACGGATTTGGTCACCAAAATTCACAAATGCAGTATTAGACTATTATAAATTGGAAATAATTATTTAAACGACGGATGCACAACAGTTTTTTCGGCCTAAAACGCTGCTATTTTTCAATACAACCCCAAAATGCAGTTTTTGACTGCTGTACATTAACAGTAGATATTTATACTATGTATGGGCACCAGATTTGGGGACCCAGAACACGGATTTGGTCACCAAAATTCACAAATGCAGTATTAGACTATTATAAATTGGAAATAATTATTTAAACGACGGATGCACAACAGTTTTTTCACCCTAAAACACGGCTTTTTTCAATAAAACCCCAAAATGCAGTTTTTAACTGCTGTCAGTGCTGTACATTAACAGTAGTTATTTATACTATGTATGGACACCAGATTTGGGGACCCAGAACACGGATTTGGTCACCAAAATTCACAAATGCAGTATTAGACTGTTATAAATTGGAAATAATTATTTAAGCGACGGATGCACAACCGTTTTTTCGGCCTAAAACACGGCTTTTTTCAATAAAACCCCAAAATGCAGCTTTTTGACTGCTGTACATTAACAGTAGATATTTATACTATGTATGGGCACCAGATTTGGGGACCCAGAACACGGATTTGGTCACCAAAATTCACAAATGCAGTATTAGACTATTATAAATTGGAAATAATTATTTAAACGACAGATGCACAACAGTTTTTTCGGCCTAAAACACTGCTTTTTTCAATAAAACCCCAAAATGCAGCTTTTTGACTGCTGTACATTAACAGTAGATATTTATACTATGTATGGGCACCAGATTTGGGGACCCAGAACACGGATTTGGTCACCAAAATTCACAAATGCAGTATTAGACTATTATAAATTGGAAATAATTATTTAAACGACGGATGCACAACAGTTTTTTCAGCCTAAAACACTGCTTTTTTCAATACAACCCCAAAATGCAGTTTTTAACTGCTATCAGTGCTGTACATTAACAGTAGATATTTATACTATGTATGGACACCAGATTTGGGGACCCAGAACACGGATTTGGTCACCAAAATTCACAAATGCAGTATTAGACTGTTATAAATTGGAAATAATTATTTAAACGACGGATGCACAACAGTTTTTTCAGCCTAAAACACGGCTTTTTCAATAAAACCCCAAAATGCAGTTTTAACTGACTGTCATGTGTACATTAACATTAGATATTTATACTATGTATGGACACCAGATTTGGGGACCCAGAACACGGATTTGGTCACCAAAATTCACAAATGCAGTATTAGACTGTTATAAATTGGAAATAATTATTTAAGCGACGGATGCACAACCGTTTTTTCGGCCTAAAACACGGCTTTTTTCAATAAAACCCCAAAGTGCAGCTTTTTGACTGCTGTACATTAACAGTAGATATTTATACTATGTATGGGCACCAGATTTGGGGACCCAGAACACGGATTTGGTCACCAAAATTCACAAATGCAGTATTAGACTATTATAAATTGGAAATAATTATTTAAACGACAGATGCACAACAGTTTTTTCAGCCTAAAACACTGCTTTTTTCAATAAAACCCCAAAATTTAGTTTTTAACTGCTGTCAGTGCTGTACATGTAACAGTAGTTATTTATACTATGTATGGACACCAGATTTGGGGACCCAGAACACGGATTTGGTCACCAAAATTCACAAATGCAGTATTAGACTGTTATAAATTGGAAATAATTATTTAAACGACGGATGCACAACAGTTTTTTCGGCCTAAAACGCGGCTATTTTTCAATACAACCCCAAAATGCAGTTTTTGACTGCTGTACATTAACAGTAGATATTTATACTATGTATGGGCACCAGATTTGGGGACCCAGAACACGGATTTGGTCACCAAAATTCACAAATGCAGTATTAGACTATTATAAATTGGAAATAATTATTTAAACGACGGATGCACAACAGTTTTTTCACCCTAAAACACGGCTTTTTTCAATAAAACCCCAAAATGCAGTTTTTAACTGCTGTCAGTGCTGTACATTAACAGTAGTTATTTATACTATGTATGGACACCAGATTTGGGGACCCAGAACACGGATTTGGTCACCAAAATTCACAAATGCAGTATTAGACTGTTATAAATTGGAAATAATTATTTAAGCGACGGATGCACAACCGTTTTTTCGGCCTAAAACACGGCTTTTTTCAATAAAACCCCAAAATGCAGCTTTTTGACTGCTGTACATTAACAGTAGATATTTATACTATGTATGGGCACCAGATTTGGGGACCCAGAACACGGATTTGGTCACCAAAATTCACAAATGCAGTATTAGACTATTATAAATTGGAAATAATTATTTAAACGACAGATGCACAACAGTTTTTTCAGCCTAAAACACTGCTTTTTTCAATAAAACCCCAAAATGCAGTTTTTAACTGCTGTCAGTGCTGTACATGTAACAGTAGTTATTTATACTATGTATGGACACCAGATTTGGGGACCCAGAACACGGATTTGGTCACCAAAATTCACAAATGCAGTATTAGACTGTTATAAATTGGAAATAATTATTTAAGCTGACGGATGCACAACCGCTTTTTCGCCTAAAACACGGCTTTTTTCAATAAAACCCCAAAGTGCAGCTTTTTGACTGCTGTATAGTGTTGAGCGAACAATTCGAGAATAGTTCGTGTTCGTACCGAATTTTGGGGTGTCCGGGACTGACCCGAACCCGACATTTTCAAAAAGTTCGGGTTCGGTCCGTGTTCGCCGATTACTTCCCGCTTTTCTGAAGGGCTGCACAGCAGCCAATCAGCTAGCGTTTTACTTCTGCTCTAAGAGCTCATCACAGCCATGCCTACTAATGGCATGGCTGTGATTGGCCAAGTGCAGCATGTGACCCAGCCTCTATTTAAGCTGGAGTCACGTAGCGCCGCACGTCACACTGCTCTGATTAGTGTAGGGAGAGGACGCAGCTTCTGTCAGGGCGAGATTAGGCAGGTTAAAGTCAGCAACAGCACCTAATGAACGGATCAATTTACAGCTGAGAATCATGGAACTTCTGCTAGTTACTTGCTCGCTGGTTTTTAGGCTGCACAGAGCGTTTTTCTGTCACTTATTTTCTGGGTTGATCGGGCGGCCATTTTGTGACTTGTGGTGCGCCAGAAGAAGCTGCCACCAAGTCCATCAATCCATCAATACTAGTTATTTTTTTTTGCTATATCCTACATCAGGGGCTTGGCTGTGCTAATTGTCACCACTAGAAACTCAGTAAAGAAATCTCTATATTTTATTAAGGGGTTAAATACAATTGCCCAAATACCAATCCCCTAAATCTAGTGTTCCAGCTTTGGTTAGACAAGTATAATACTGTCTGCTGTCTGGCAAAGGATAGATTATTTTCTGGGGTTAAATTCAATTGCCAAAATAGCAATACCATAAATCAGTGGTTTCAGCTGTGGCTGGAAAATAGAATAGTGTCCGAGGTAACGCACACACGTACAGACGCACGTACACGATTCTTGAATAGTTGTATTATCGCGATAATAAAACTAACAGTGTAAAGTTGACTGTATTGCTCTAAGTTATATTCGCGTACTGAATGTAACTTCTATTACAGCACACCAATACTAAAACTGACTAAGAGACAGCTTTAAGTTCAATTCGAACGCGAATGCAAATTTGGAACTTAAAGTGGTGTACGATTTTAAAAGTTGAGTACTAAAAGTTGGAATCGCAATGCGATTCTTATGTATTTGCTTAATCGCATTAGCGATTATAACTTTGAGCTACCGATCACCATGGAACGCTCTCCAGTAGAATGTACTGTCGGATGTGAGAATTAAGTTGAAATCGCAATGCGATTATTATATATCTGCTTAATCGCATTGCCGTTAACTTAGCATTGCTAAATAATTCCATCCATATTCGCTAACTTACTGACTCAGTAAGTTAACGATATGGATGGAATTATTTAGCAATGCTAAGTTGAAATCGCAATGCGATTAAGCAAATATATAAGAATCGCATTGCGATTTCAACTTAATTCTCAGATCCGACAGTACATTCTACTGGAGGAGGCGTTCCCATGGTGATCGTTAGCTCAAAGTTGTAATCGCAATGCATTTATTGCGGTATATTATCCCTCTGGGTGTCTTTTACAGCCTTTTTAGTGCCCAAAAGTTCGGGTACCCATTGACTTCTATGGGGTTCGGGATGAAGCTCGGGTTGAGTTCGGATCACGAACCCGCACATTTTCCGGAAGTTCGGCCGAACCTCTCGAACCCGAACATCCAGGTGTTCGCTCATCTCTACTGCTGTACATTAACAGTAGATATTTATACTACAGTATGTATGGGCACCAGATTTGGGGACCCAGAACACGGATTTGGTCACCAAAATTCACAAATGCAGTATTAGACTATTATAAATTGGAAATAATTATTTAAACGACAGAAGCACAACAGTTTTTTCAGCCTAAAACACTGCTTTTTTCAATAAAACCCCAACATTTAGTTTTTAACTGCTGTCAGTGCTGTACATTAACAGTAGTTATTTATACTATGTATGGACACCAGATTTGGGGACTCAGAACACGTATTTGGTCACCAAAATTCACAAATGCAGTATTAGACTGTTATAAATTGGAAATAATTATTTAAACGACGGATGCACAACAGTTTTTTCGGCCTAAAATGCGGCTTTTTCAATACAACCCCAAAATGCAGTTTTTGACTGCTGTACATTAACAGTAGATATTTATACTATGTATGGGCACCAGATTTGGGGACCCAGAACACGTATTTGGTCACCAAAATTCACAAATGCAGTATTAGACTGTTATAAATTGGAAATAATTATTTAAGCGACGGATGCACAACCGTTTTTGCGGCCTAAAACACGGCTTTTTTAATAAAACCCCAAAATGCAGCTTTTGACTGCTGTACATTAACAGTAGATATTTATACTATGTATGGGCACCAGATTTGGGGACCCAAAACACGGATTTGGTCACCAAAATTCACAAATGCAGTATTAGACTATTATAAATTGGAAATAATTATTTAAACGACAGATGCACAACAGTTTTTTCAGCCTAAAACACGGCTTTTTTCAATAAAACCCCAAAATGCAGTTTTTAACTGCTGTCAGTGCTGTACATTAACATTAGTTATTTATACTATGTATGGACACCAGATTTGGGGACCCAGAACCCGGATTTGGTCACCAAAATTCACAAATGCAGTATTAGACTGTTATAAATTGGAAATAATTATTTAAGCGACGGATGCACAACCGTTTTTTCGGCCTAAAACACGGCTTTGTTCAATAAAACCCCAAAGTGCAGCTTTTTGACTGCTGTACATTAACAGTAGATATTTATACTATGTATGGGCACCAGATTTGGGGACCCAGAACACGGATTTGGTCACCAAAATTCACAAATGCAGTATTAGACTATTATAAATTGGAAATAATTATTTAAACGACAGATGCACAACAGTTTTTTCAGCCTAAAACACTGCTTTTTTCAATAAAACCCCAACATTTAGTTTTTAACTGCTGTCAGTGCTGTACATTAACAGTAGTTATTTATTCTATGTATGGACACCAGATTTGGGGACCCAGAACACGGATTTGGTCACCAAAATTCACAAATGCAGTATTAGACTGTTATAAATTGGAAATAATTATTTAAACGACGGATGCACAACAGTTTTTTCGGCCTAAAACGCGGCTTTTTTCAATACAACCCCAAAATGCAGTTTTTGACTGCTGTACATTAACAGTAGATATTTATACTATGTATGGGCACCAGATTTGGGGACCCAGAACACGTATTTGGTCACCAAAATTCACAAATGCAGTATTAGACTGTTATAAATTGGAAATAATTATTTAAGCGACGGATGCACAACCATTTTTTCGGCCTAAAACACGGCTTTTTTCAATAAAACCTCAAAATGCAGCTTTTTGACTGCTGTACATTGACAGTAGATATTTATACTATGTATGGGCACCAGATTTGGGGACCCAAAACACGGATTTGGTCACCAAAATTCACAAATGCAGTATTAGACTATTATAAATTGGAAATAATTATTTAAACGACAGATGCACAACAGTTTTTTCAGCCTAAAACACTGCTTTTTTCAATAAAACCCCAAAATTTAGTTTTTAACTGCTGTCAGTGCTGTACATTAACAGTAGTTATTTATACTATGTATAGACACCAGATTTGGGGACCCAGAACACGGATTTGGTCACAAAAATTCACAAATGCAGTATTAGACTGTTATAAATTGGAAATAATTATTTAAACGACGGATGCACAACAGTTTTTTCGGCCTAAAACGCGCTTTTTTCAATACAACCCCAAAATGCAGTTTTTGACTGCTGTACATTAACAGTAGATATTTATACTATGTATGGGCACCAGATTTGGGGACCCAGAACACGGATTTGGTCACCAAAATTCACAAATGCAGTATTAGACTATTATAAATTGGAAATAATTATTTAAACGACGGATGCACAACCGTTTTTTGGCCTAAAACACGCCTTTTTTCAATAAAACCCCAAAATGCAGCTTTTTGACTGCTGTACATTAACAGTAGATATTTATACTATGTATGGGCACCAGATTTGGGGACCCAGAACACGGATTTGGTCACCAAAATTCACAAATGCAGTATTAGACTATTATAAATTGGAAATAATTATTTAAACGACGGATGCACAAACAGTTTTTTCGGCCTAAAACGCGTTATTTTTCAATACAACCCCAAAATGCAGTTTTTGACTGCTGTACATTAACAGTAGATATTTATACTATGTATGGGCACCAGATTTGGGGACCCAGAACACGGATTTGGTCACCAAAATTCACAAATGCAGTATTAGACTGTTATAAATTGGAAATAATTATTTAAACGACGGATGCACAACAGTTTTTTCACCCTAAAACACAGCTTTTTTCAATAAAACCCCAAAATGCAGTTTTTAACTGCTGTCAGTGCTGTACTGTAACAGTAGTTATTTATACTATGTATGGACACCAGATTTGGGGACCCAGAACACGGATTTGGTCACCAAAATTCACAAATGCAGTATTAGACTGTTATAAATTGGAAATAATTATTTAAACGACGGATGCACAACAGTTTTTTCGGCCTAAAACGCGTTTTTTTTCAATACAACCCCAAAATGCAGTTTTTGACTGCTGTACATTAACAGTAGATATTTATACTATGTATGGGCACCAGATTTGGGGACCCAGAACACGGATTTGGTCACCAAAATTCACAAATGCAGTATTAGACTATTATAAATTGGAAATAATTATTTAAACGACGGATGCACAACAGTTTTTTCACCCTAAAACACGGCTTTTTTCAATAAAACCCCAAAATGCAGTTTTTAACTGCTGTCAGTGCTGTACATTAACATTAGTTATTTATACTATGTATGGACACCAGATTTGGGGACCCAGAACACGGATTTGGTCACCAAAATTTACAAATGCAGTATTAGACTGTTATAAATTGGAAATAATTATTTAAGCGACGGATGCACAACCGTTTTTTCGGCCTAAAACACGGCTATTTTCAATAAAACCCCAAAGTGCAGCTTTTTGACTGCTGTACATTAACAGTAGATATTTATACTATGTATGGGCACCAGATTTGGGGACCCAGAACACGGATTTGGTCACCAAAATTCACAAATGCAGTATTAGACTATTATAAATTGGAAATAATTATTTAAACGACAGATGCACAACAGTTTTTTCAGCCTAAAACACTGCTTTTTTCAATAAAACCCCAAAATTTAGTTTTTAACTGCTGTCAGTGCTGTACATGTAACAGTAGTTATTTATACTATGTATGGACACCAGATTTGGGGACCCAGAACACGGATTTGGTCACCAAAATTCACAAATGCAGTATTAGACTGTTATAAATTGGAAATAATTATTTAAACGACGGATGCACAACAGTTTTTTCGGCCTAAAACGCTGCTTTTTTCAATACAACCCCAAAATGCAGTTTTTGACTGCTGTACATTAACAGTAGATATTTATACTATGTATGGGCACCAGATTTGGGGACCCAGAACACGGATTTGGTCACCAAAATTCACAAATGCAGTATTAGACTATTATAAATTGGAAATAATTATTTAAACGACGGATGCACAACAGTTTTTTCACCCTAAAACACAGCTGTTTTTCAATAAAACCCCAAAATGCAGTTTTTAACTGCTGTCAGTGCTGTACATTAACATTAGTTATTTATACTATGTATGGACACCAGATTTGGGGACCCAGAACACGGATTTGGTCACCAAAATTCACAAATGCAGTATTAGACTGTTATAAATTGGAAATAATTATTTAAGCGACGGATGCACAACCGTTTTTTCGGCCTAAAACACGGCTATTTTCAATAAAACCCCAAAATGCAGCTTTTTGACTGCTGTACATTAACAGTAGATATTTATACTATGTATGGGCACCAGATTTGGGGACCCAGAACACGGATTTGGTCACCAAAATTCACAAATGCAGTATTAGACTATTATAAATTGGAAATAATTATTTAAACGACAGATGCACAACAGTTTTTTCAGCCTAAACACGGCTTTTTTCAATAAAACCCCAAAATGCAGTTTTTAACTGCTGTCAGTGCTGTACATTAACAGTAGTTATTTATACTATGTATGGACACCAGATTTGGGGACCCAGAACACGGATTTGGTCACCAAAATTCACAAATGCAGTATTAGACTGTTATAAATTGGAAATAATTATTTAAGCGACGGATGCACAACCGTTTTTTCGGCCTAAAACACGGCTATTTTCAATAAAACCCCAAAGATGCAGCTTTTGACTGCTGTACATTAACAGTAGATATTTATACTATGTATGGGCACCAGATTTGGGGACTCCAGAACACGGATTTGGTCACCAAAATTCACAAATGCAGTATTAGACTATTATAAATTGGAAATAATTATTTAAACGACAGATGCACAACAGTTTTTTCAGCCTAAAACACTGCTTTTTTCAATAAAACCCCAAAATTTAGTTTTTAACTGCTGTCAGTGCTGTACATTAACAGTAGTTATTTATTCTATGTATGGACACCAGATTTGGGGACCCAGAACACGGATTTGGTCACCAAAATTCACAAATGCAGTATTAGACTGTTATAAATTGGAAATAATTATTTAAACGACGGATGCACAACAGTTTTTTCGGCCTAAAACGCGGCTTTTTCAATACAACCCCAAAATGCAGTTTTTGACTGCTGTACATTAACAGTAGATATTTATACTATGTATGGGCACCAGATTTGGGGACCCAGAACACGGATTTGGTCACCAAAATTCACAAATGCAGTATTAGACTATTATAAATTGGAAATAATTATTTAAACGACGGATGCACAACAGTTTTTTCACCCTAAAACACGGCTTTTTTCAATAAAACCCCAAAATGCAGTTTTTAACTGCTGTCAGTGTTGTACATTAACAGTAGTTATTTATACTATGTATAGACACCAGATTTGGGGACCCAGAACACGGATTTGGTCACCAAAATTCACAAATGCAGTATTAGACTGTTATAAATTGGAAATAATTATTTAAGCGACGGATGCACAACCGTTTTTTGGCCTAAAACACGCCTTTTTGAATAAAACCCCAAAATGCA
The DNA here is from genome assembly GCA_033119425.1 of Bufotes viridis. Taxonomy (NCBI): domain Eukaryota; kingdom Metazoa; phylum Chordata; class Amphibia; order Anura; family Bufonidae; genus Bufotes; species Bufotes viridis. Next base: position 433,473,613 of record CM065589.1, read on the forward strand.
GCTTTTTGACTGCTGTACATTAACAGTAGATATTTATACTATGTATGGGCACCAGATTTGGGGACCCAGAACACGGATTTGGTCACCAAAATTCACAAATGCAGTATTAGACTGTTATAAATTGGAAATAATTATTTAAACGACGGATGCACAACAGTTTTTCGGCCTAAAACGCGGCTTTTTTCAATACAACCCCAAAATGCAGTTTTTGACTGCTGTACATTAACAGTAGATATTTATACTATGTATGGGCACCAGATTTGGGGACCCAGAACACGGATTTGGTCACCAAAATTCACAAATGCAGTATTAGACTATTATAAATTGGAAATAATTATTTAAACGACGGATGCACAACAGTTTTTTCACCCTAAAACACGGCTTTTTTCAATAAAACCCCAAAATGCAGTTTTTAACTGCTGTCAGTGCTGTACATTAACAGTAGTTATTTATACTATGTATGGACACCAGATTTGGGGACCCAGAACACGGATTTGGTCACCAAAATTCACAAATGCAGTATTAGACTGTTATAAATTGGAAATAATTATTTAAGCGACGGATGCACAACCGTTTTTCGGCCTAAAACACGGCTTTTTCAATAAAACCCCAAAGTGCAGCTTTTTGACTGCTGTACATTAACAGTAGATATTTATACTATGTATGGGCACCAGATTTGGGGACCCAGAACACGGATTTGGTCACCAAAATTCACAAATGCAGTATTAGACTATTATAAATTGGAAATAATTATTTAAACGACAGATGCACAACAGTTTTTCAGCCTAAAACACTGCTTTTTTCAATAAAACCCCAAAATTTAGTTTTTAACTGCTGTCAGTGCTGTACATTAACAGTAGTTATTTATACTATGTATAGACACCAGATTTGGGGACCCAGAACCCGGATTTGGTGCCCAAAATTCACAAATGCAGTATTAGACTGTTATAAATTGGAAATAATTATTTAAACGACGGATGCACAACAGTTTTTTCGGCCTAAAACGCGGCTTTTTTCAATACTACCCCAAAATGCAGTTTTTGACTGCTGTACATTAACAGTAGATATTTATACTATGTATGGGCACCAGATTTGGGGACCCAGAACACGGATTTGGTCACCAAAATTCAGAAATGCAGTATTAGACTATTATAAATTGGAAATAATTATTTAAACGACGGATGCACAACAGTTTTTTTTGGCCTAAAACAAGGCTTTTTTCAATAAAACCCCAAAATGCAGTTTTTAACTGCTGTCAGTGCTGTACATTAACAGTAGTTATTTATACTATGTATGGACACCAGATTTGGGGACCCAGAACCCGGATTTGGTCACCAAAATTCACAAATGCAGTATTAGACTGTTATAAATTGGAAATAATTATTTAAGCGACGGATGCACAACCGTTTTTTCAGCCTAAAACACGGCTTTTTTCAATAAAACCCCAAAATGCAGCTTTTTGACTGCTGTACATTAACAGTAGATATTTATACTATGTATGGGCACCAGATTTGGGGACCCAGAACACGGATTTGGTCACTGTTTTTTTTGGCCTAAAACACGGCTTTTTTCAATAAAACCTCAAAATGCAGTTTTTAACTCCTGTAAATTTAAATTAGATATTTATACCATGTATGTACAACTGCTTTGTGAAGCAAGAATATTGCTTTTTTTACACAACAAAGAATAATGCACTATTTCTCAGCTGTAATGTGAAATCGGTATTCAGGATTACCACTCTTTTGTCAAAAAAATACACTTATGCTGTATTTCACAGCAGCAATGTAAAATAGGTGGTTGGAATGGGTATTTCAGACAGTTTGATGGACCTTGAATAAAGTTTTTTTTCTATAAAAAACAAAGAAAAACTATTTCCATGCAGAAATATAAAATATGTCGTTGGACGGTGTATGAAGAACTGTTTTGTGGACAAGGAATACGTTTTTCCCCCAAAACTACACAGATTCTCTATTTCACAACAGAAATGTCAAATATGTATTTTGACGGTGTAAAATAGGCTTGGTGGATCAGGATGACCACTTTTTTTTAACTAAAATACACTGATGCACTATTTGGTAGCTGAAATGAAATATACAGTTTAATGCACAGTATACAAAAGTGCTCTGTGTCACCCCTTAAACATACAAAAGGCAATATAGGGGACTTGAGCAGCCAGAAAAAAAAAGTTTTTTTTCATTCACTGAGCTACAAAATAGGATTAGGCTGATGTCCCTGGCAGGCTGGCAGACATGCAGTACACTGCAGTGCCTAAAATGGCTGCCGACCCCCACCTCAGTAACAGATGGATTACAAAAAAAATCTCCCTGGCAGTGACTGGGTACACAAATGTTGGATTGCTGAGGCTCCCTCCCTCTCTATGTGCTGTATCTTGTGCACCTATTCTGTCCCTGATCGCAGCACCAACATCCTCTCCCTTATCTCAAATCAGCAGAGTGACGTGCGGCAGTACGTGACTCGAGCTTATAAAGAGGCTGGGTCACATGCTGAACTCAGCCAATCACAGCCATGCCATTAGTAGGCATGGCTGTGATGGCTTCTTAGGGCAAGAAGTAAAACGCTTGCTGATTGGCTGCTGTGCAGCCCCTCAGAAAGCGGGAAGAAATCGCCGAACAACGCGTCCGTGTCCCGAACACCCCAAAATTCGGTACGAACCCAAACTATACAGAAAGCACACTATGGTCTGGTAGGGGCCAATTCGTTCAACACATTCCTACTGCACACTTAGAACCTGCTGCTGTCAGAGGTGTCTTAATTTATTTTTGGTGTAGCCCTGGTCTGGTGGGGGCCTAATCCTGGGAACACATTCCTGCTGCACACTTAGAACCTGCTTCTGCCTGCCCTACTGAGTTAGGCCAAGCTATGTGTAGGCCTTATACTAGACCGTTACCATCTACCTGCTGCTGATGCTGCTGCTGTCTGTCCTGATCATGCTGAGGTATGTTTAGGCCTTATACTACACCATTACTTTTACCTGCTGCTGCTGGTCCTGCTGAGTTAGGCCGAGCTATATGTAGGCCTTATACTCGACTGTTACCATCTACCTGCTGCTGATGGTGTTGCTGTCTGTCATGATCATGCTGAGTTATGTTTATGCCTTATACTACACCATTACCTTTACCTACTGCTGTTGCTGTTGCCTGTCCTAAATCAGCATAGTTAGTCCCATCTATGTGTAGACCTTATACTATAGCGTGAACATTTACCTACTTGTGTCTGTCCTGATCCTGCGTAGTTGAGTCAAGAAATCTGTAGTCCTTATACTACAGAGTTACTATTTACATGTCGCTTTCTGTCATGATACTACTGGGTTTGGCACATCGATGGGTAGGCCTTATACTGTAGCGTTACAATTTATCTGCTACTGTCTGCCGCTATTCTGCCAAGTTAGGAGTCGGTATTCTAGTACAGTGTTAACAATTACCTGTTTATGCTGTCTGTCCTGGTCGTTTGGAGACAACCAGCATGGACCACCTATTCGCCATAGTACTTTTTCAACTATTAAGTATTTTGAATACTTTTGAATTTGAATTATCTTAACTCCATAGCCCCTTAAGGACTCTTTCACGCCCTATTTCACGTCAAGAACCCGGCCATTTTTTGCAAATCTGATCAGTGTCACTTTATGTGGTGATAACTTTTAAATGCTTTTACTTATGCAGGCCATTCTGAGATAGTTTTTACGTCACATATTGTACTTCCTGACACTGGTAAAATGGAGTCAAAAACGTTCATTTTTATTCATAAAAAAATACCAAATTTACCAAACATTCCTTTATTTCTATATTACATAGTAATACCTCCAAAAATAGTTATTACTTTACATTCCCCATATGTCTACTTCATGTCTAGATAATTTTGGGAATGATATTTTATTTTTTGGGGATGTTACAAGGCTTAGACGTTTAGAAGCAAATCTTGAAATTTTTCAGAAATTTTCAAAAACCCACCTTTTAAGGACCAGTTCAGGTCTGAAGTCACTTTGTGAGGCTTACATAATAGAAACCACCCAAAAATTACCCCATTGTAGAAACTACGCCCCTCAAGGTATTTAAAACTGATTTTACAAACTTTGTTAACCCTTTAGGTGTTCCACAAGAATTAATGGAAAATAGAGATAAAATTTCAAAATTTCTCTTTTTGGGCAGATTTTCCATTTTAATAATTTTTTTCCAGTTACAAAGCAAGGGTTAACAGCCAAACAAAACTCAATATTTATTTCCCTGATTCTGTAGTTTACAGACACACCCCATGTGATCGAAAACTGCTGTATGGGCACAGGGCAGGGTGCAGAAGAAAAGGAATGCCATACGGGTTTTGGAAGGCAGATTTTGCTGGACTGTTTTTTTGACACCATGTCCCATTTGAAGCCCCCCTGATTCACCCCTAGAGTAGAAACTCCCAAAAAGTGACCCCATTTTAGAAATTACAGGATAGGGTGGCAGCTTTGTTGGTACTATTTTAGGGTACATATTTTAGGGTTTCTACTCTAGGGGAGCATCAGGGGAACTTCAAATGCGACATGGTGTAAAAAAACCAGTCCGGCAAAACATGCCTTCCAAAAACCATATGGTGTTTTCTTCTTCTACGCCCTGTTGTTTGGCGATACAGCAATTTACAACCACATATGGGGTGTTTATGTAAACTACAGAATCAGCGCAATAAATATAGAGTTTTGTTTTACTGTTAACCCTTGCTTTGTTACTGGAAAAAAATGACAAAAATCGAAAATTTGCAAAAAATAGCTGTTTTGGGACCGTTTTATTTTATTTTTGTGACTGTGTTCATCTGAAGGGTTAGGTCATGTGTTATTTTTATAAAGCAGATTCTTATGGACGCGGCAATACCTAATATGTCTACTCTATTAAATTTATTTAGGTTTTACACTATAATATCCTTTGTTAAACCAACAAAAAACCCTATTAGTATCTCCATAGTCTGAGAGTCAGGTTTTTTTTTTTTTTTGTCTTTGTCCAATTGTCTTAGGTGTAGGGGCTCATTTTTTGTGGGATGGGTTAGTTCATGTATTATTTTTATAGTTCAGGTTCTTACGGACGCGGCAATACTTAATATGTCTACTTTTTATTTATTTATTTAGGTTTTACATAATCATATATTAATAATAATCATGGCCGATTTTCTTAGGTAGGGTATAATTTTTTGCGGGATGAGATGACGGTTTTAGAGGCACTATTTTGGAGTGCATATGACTTTTTGATTGCTTGCTATTAGACGTTTTGTGATGTAAGGTGACAAAAAATGGCTTTTGAAACAGCTTTTTTTTTTTTTCCGGTGTTCACCTGAGGGGTTAGGTCATATGTTATTTTTATAGTTCAGGTTCTTACGGACGTAGCGATAAATAATATATCTTCTTTTTATTTATTTATTTAGGTTTTACACAATCATATTTTTGAAACAAAAAAAAATCATGTTTTAGTGTCTGCATAGCCTGAGAGCCATACTTTTTTATTTTTTAGGCGATTTTCTTAAGGTAAGGTATCATTTTTTGCGTGACGAGGTGACGGTTTGATTAGTACCATTTGGGTGTAGATACAACTTTTTTGATCACTTTTATTAACTTTTTTGGGAAGTGAGGTGGGCAAAATTTCAATTTTATCATAGTTTTTTTTTTTTTTTTTTCATTTACCATGCGGGGAAAGTAACAAACCCATTTTATAGATCAGGTCATTACGGACGCGGTAATATATAACATGTATAGTGTATTTTTTTTTTTTTTTTTATTAGTGATAAATGTGTTTTTTGTTTTTACCTTTTTTCACTTTATTTTTACATTTTTTTGACCCAGACCCACTTAGTTCTTGAAGATCCACTGGATCTGGTGTCTGTATAACACAGTACAGTACATGATATTATGTACTGTACAGTATTTTTTACTTGACACTTAGTCTGATCAGACTTTTGCCTTTAGCAGAAGTATTGTTAGCCTACATGCCCCACAAAATCAAACCAAGAGCCATACATCCACAAGGCATCAAAACAAAACACTGACTCTTATGTAAAATTGAGCTACACCTTTATTCAGTATAATACAAAATTTCATAAAAATTCTCTATACCAAGATATATACAGATCAAAAACGGCGAGGTCTATGATAGTGGAAGAAACCTACTGAGGGGGGTCTAGGTACCTAAATATCAAAACAGGTCAAGTTAACTTTAAATTTAACCAAATAGACCTGTTTTGATATTTAGGTACCTAGACCCCCCTCAGTAGGTTTCTTCCACTATCATAGACCTCACCGTTTTTGATCTGTAAATATCTTGGTATAGAGAATTTTTATGAAATTTTGTATTATACTGAATAAAGGTGTAGCTCAATTTTACATAAGAGTCAGTGTTTTGTTTTGATGCCTTTAGCAGAAGTATGATCAGAGTTCTTTTACCATGGCAAGCAGGACGCCTTTGAGGTGCTGAATTTCATTCTCAATACATCCCAATCCTCTCTCCTGACGCCATATGGTGCTCTTTCCACTATGAAGTCTGCTGTGCACCCATACATCAGTTTTTGTGCACATCTGTGTTGTTTTTGTAAACTCCAGATTCAGGGTAATAGATTTAGATTTTTGGGGGATGTTAACACTTGATGTGTTTAAGAAAAAATAGATTAAAATAAAAAATTTGCTAAAATAATTTTGATTTTTAAATTTCATTCCCATATTCATTTGATTCTTGTGGGGCACCGAAAGAGTTAACAAAGTTTGTAGGATCAATTTTGATTAGCTTGAGGGTGTGTAGTTTCTAAAATGGTGTGATTTATTTGTGTTTCCACTATGTAAGCCACAACAAGTGACATCATCTGAACTGTTCAAGAAATAATTGGGGTGTGGAACAGGTCCTAATTGTTTTATGATTTCCTTCTCAACTTCTAAGCCGTTTAACGTCCCCGAAAATTAATATGTAATTTTCAAAATGATCCAAACATGAATTAGGCATATGGGGAATGTAAAGTAATAACTATTTTTGTCAATATTACTATCTATTCATGTGTGTCATCCACACATTCCCCATAACAGTGTGTCATCCACAGATCCCTCATAATAGTGTGTCAGCCACAGATCCCCCATTACAGTGTCAGCCACAGATCCCCATAACAGTGTCAGTCACAGATCCCTCCATAACAGTGTCAGCCACAGATTCCCCCCAATAAGAGTGCATCATCCACAGATCCCTCATAACAGTGTCACCCACAGATCCCCTCCATTACAGTGTGTCATCCACAGATCACTCCATAACAGTGTGTCATCCAAAGATCCCCCATTACAGTGCGCCATCCACAGATCCCCTCCATAACAGTGTGTCATCCACAGATCCCCATTACAGTGTGTCATCCACAGATCCTCTCCATAACAGTGCATCGTCCATAGATCCCCATAACAGTATCATCCACAGATCCCCATAACAGTATCATCCACAGATCCCCATAACAGTGTCATCCACAGATCCACCATAACAGTGCATAATCCACAGATCCCCCATAACAGTGTCAGCCACAGATTCTCCCCCACATAAGTGTGCGTCATCCACAGACCACGCCAATAAGAGTGCATCATCCACAGATCCCCCCCATAAGAATGCGTCATCCACAGATCCACCATAAAAGTGTCATCCACAGATCCCCTCCATAACAGTGTGTCATAGACAGATCCCACATAACAGTGTGTCATTCACAGATCCCCCATTGCAGTGCATCATCCAGAGATCACCTCCATAGCAGTGCGTCATCCACAGATCCCCATAACAGTGTCATCCACAGATCGCCTCCATAACAGTGTGTCATCCACAGATCTCCTCCATAACAGTGTGTCATCCACAGATCCACCATTACAGAGTGTCATCCACAGATCCCCTCCATAACTTTGCGTCATCCACAGATCCACATAACAGTATCATCCACAGATCCCCTCCATAACAGTGTCATCCACAGATCCCCCATAACAGTGTGTCATCCACAGATCCCCTCCATAACAGTGCGTCATCCACAGATCCATATAACAGTGTCATCCACATATCCCCATAATAGTGTCATCCACAGATCCTCCATAACAGTGTGTCATCCACAGGTCTTCCATACCAGTGTGTCATCCACAGATCCCCCATAATAGTGTGTCATCCACACATCCCCCATAACAGTGTGTCATCCATAGATCCCTCATAATAGTGTGTCAGCCACAGATCCCCCAAAACAGTGTAAGCCACAGATCCCCATAACAGTGTCAGTCACAGATCCCTCCATAACAGTGTCAGCCACAGATTCCCCCCAATAAGAGTGCATCATCCACAGATCCCCCATAACAGTGTCATCCACAGATCCCTCCATTACAGTGTGTCATCCACAGATCCCTCCATAACAGTGTGTCGTCCAAAGATCCCCCATTACAGTGCTCCATCCACAGATCCCCTCCATAACAGTGTGTCATCCACAGATCCCTCCATAACAGTGTCATCCACAGATCCAATCCATTACAGTGTGTCATCCACAGATCCCCCCATAACCGTGCGTCATCCACAGATCCATATAACAGTGTAATCCACAGATCCCCATAACAGTGTCATCCACAGATCCTCCATAACAGTGTGTCATCCACAGATCCTTCCATAACAGTGTGTCATCCACAGATCCTCCATAACAGTGTGTCATCCACAGATCCCCCATAACAGTGTGTCATCCACAGATCCCTCATAACAGTGTGTCATCCACAGATCCCCCATAACAGTGTCAGACACAGATCCCCAAAACAGTGTCAGCCACAGATCCCTCCATAACAGTGTCAGCCACAGATTCCCCCCGTTAAGAGTGCATCATCCACAGATCCCCATAACAGTGTCATCCACAGATCCAATCCATTACAGTGTGTCATCCACAGATCCCCCCATAACAGTGTGTCATCCACAGATCCCCATTACAGTGTGTCATCCATAGATCGTCTCCATAACAGTGCATCATCCACAGATCCCCATAACAGTGTCATCCACAGATCCCCAAAACAGTGTCATCCACAGATCCCCCATAACAGTGCATCATCCACAGATCCCCTACATAACAGTGTGTCATCCACAGATCCCCATAACAGAGTCATCCCCAGATCCAATCCATTACAGTGTGTCATCCACAGATCCCCCCATAACAGTGTGTCATCCACAGATCCACATTACAGTGTGTCATCCACAGATCCTCTCCATAACAGTGCATCATCCAGAGATCCCCATAACAGTGTCATCCACAGATCCCCCATAACAGTGCATCATCCACAGATCCCCCATAACAGTGTCAGCCACAGATTCCCCCCCCCCATAAGTGTGCGTCATTCAAAGACCCCCCCATAGATCCCCTCCATAACTTTGCGTCATCCACAGATCCACATAACAGTGTCATCCACAGATCCCCTCCATAACAGTGTCATCCAGAGATCCCCCATTACAGTGTGTCATCCACAGATCCCCTCCATAACAGTGCGTCATACACAAATCTCCATAGCAGTGTCATCCACAGATCCCCATGACAGTGTCATCCACAGATCCTTCATAACAGTGTGTCATCCACAGGTCTTCCATACCAGTGTGTCATCCACAGATCCCCCATAATAGTGTGTCAGCCACAGATCCCCCATAATAGTGTGTCAGCCACAGATCCCCCATAACAGTGTCAGTCACAGATCCCACATAACAGTGTCAGCCACAGATCCCTCCATAACAGTGTCAGCCACAGATTCCCCCCCATAAGAGTGCATCATCCACAGATCCCCCATAACAGTGTCATCCAAAGATCCCCTCCATTACAGTGTGTCATCCACAGATCCCTCCATAACAGTGTGTCATCCAAAGATTCCCCATTACAGTGCGCCATCCACAGATCCCCTCCATAACAGTGTGTCATCCACAGATCCCCATAACAGTGTCATCCACAGATCCAATCCATTACAGTGTGTCATCCACAGAACCCCATTACAGTGTGTCATCCACAGATCCTCTCCATAACAGTGCGTCATCCACAGATCCCCATAACAGTGTCATCCACAGATCCTCATAACAGTGTCATCCACAGATCCCCCATAACAGTGTGTCATCCACAGATCCCCTCTATAACAGTGCTTCATCGACAGATCCCCATAACAGTGTCATCCAAAGATCCCCATAACAGTGTCATCCACAGATCCCCCATAACAGTGCATCATCCACAGATCCCCCATAACAGTGTCAGTCACAGATTCCCCCACCATATGAGTGCATCATCCACAGATCCCCCCATAAGAGTGCGTCAACCACAGATCCACCATAAAAGTGTCATCCCCAGATCCCCTCCATAACAGTGTGTCATCCACAGATCCCCACATAACAGTGTGTCATTCACAGATCCCCCATTGCAGTGCATCATCCACAGATCCCCTCCATAGCAGTGCGTCATCCACAGATCCCCATAACAGTGTCGTCCACAGATCCCCTCCATAACAGTGTGTCATCCACAGATCTCCCCATAACAGTGTGTCATCCACAGATCCACCATTACAGAGTGTCATCCACAGATCCCCTCCATAACGGTGCGTCATCCACAGATCCACATAACAGTGTCATCCACAGATCCCCTCCATAACAGTGTCATCCACAGATCCCCCATTACAGTGTGTCATCCACAGATCCCCTCCATAACAGTGCGTCATCCACAGATCCCCATAACAGTTTAATCAACAGATCCCCATAACAGTGTCATCCACTTATCCCCCATAACAGTGTGTCATCCACAGATCCCTCCATAACAGTGCGTCATCCACAGATCTCCATATAAGTGTCATCCACGGATCCCCATAACAGTGTCATCCACAGATCCCCCATAACAGTGCCATCTACAGATCCCCTTCATAACAGCGTGTCATCCACTCATAACACTGTGACATCCACAGATCCCCCATTACATTTCATCATCCACAGATCCACTCCATAAGAGTGCGTCATCCACAGATCCCCATAACAGTGTCATCCACAGATCCCCATAACAGTGTCATCCACAGATACCCCATAACAGTGCCATCCACGGATCCCCATTACAGTAACATCCACATATCCCCTATAACAGTGCATCATCCACAGATCCCCCATAACCGTGCCATCCACAGATCCCCATAACAGTCTCAGTCACAGATCCCCCCATAAGAGTGCTTCATCCACAGATCCCCCACATAAGAGTGTTTCATCCACAGATCCCCCATAAGAGTGCGTCATCCACAGATCCCCCATAACAGTGTCATCCACAGATCCCCTCCATAACAGTGTGTCATCCACAGATCCGCACGTAATAGTGTGTCATCCACAGATCCCCCATTACAGTGCGTCATCCACAGATCCCTCCATAACAGTGCATCATGCAAAGATCCCGTAACAGTGTCATCCACAGATCCCCCATAACAGTGTCATCCACAGATCCCCCATAACAGTGTCATCCACAGATCCCCCATAACATTGTCAGCCACAGATCCCCCATAACATTGTCAGCCACAGATCCCCCATAACAGTGTGTCAGCCACAAATCCCTCATAACAGTGCATCAGCCACAGATCCCCCATAACAGTGTCAGCCACATATCCCTCCAAAACAGTGTCAGCCACAGATCCCACCATAACAGTGTCATCCACAGGTCTTCCATAACAGTGTATCATCTACAGATCACCCATAACAGTGTGTCATCCACAAATCCCCCATAATAGTGTGTCAGCCACAGATCCCCCATAACAGTGTGTCATCCACAGATCCACCATTACAGAGTGTCATCCACAGATCCCCTCCATAACGTGCGTCATCCACAGATCCACATAACTGTGTCATCCACAGATCCCCTCCATAACAGTGTCATCCACAGATCCCCCATTACAGTGTGTCATCCACAGATCCCCTCTATAACAGTGCATCATCCACAGATCCCCATAACAGTTTAATCAACAGATCCCCATAACAGTGTCATCCACTTATCCCCCATAACAGTGTGTCATCCACAGATCCCCTCCATAACAGTGCGTCATCCACAGATCTCCATATAAGTGTCATCCACGGATCCCCATAACAGTGTCATCCACAGATCCCCCATAACAGTGCCATCTACAGATCCCCTCCATAACAGCGTGTCATCCACTCATAACACTGTGACATCCACAGATCCCCCATTACATTTCATCATCCACAGATCCACTCCATAAGAGTGCGTCATCCACAGATCCCCATAACAGTGTCATCCACAGATACCCCATAACAGTGCCATCCACGGATCCCCATTACAGTAACATCCACATATCCCCTATAACAGTGCATCATCCACAGATCCCCCATAACCGTGCCATCCACAGATCCCCATAACAGTCTCAGTCACAGATCCCCCCCCCATAAGAGTGCTTCATCCACAGATCCCCCCACATAAGAGTGTTTCATCCACAGATCCCCCCATAAGAGTGCGTCATCCACAGATCCCCCATAACAGTGTCATCCACAGATCCCCTCCATAACAGTGTGTCATCCACAGATCCGCACGTAATAGTGTGTCATCCCCAGATCCCCCATTACAGTGCGTCATCCACAGATCCCCTCCATAACAGTGCATCATGCAAAGATCCCCGTAACAGTGTCATCCACAGATCCCCCATAACAGTGTCATCCCCAGATCCCCCATAACAGTGTCATCCACAGATCCCCCATAACATTGTCAGCCACAGATCCCCCATAACATTGTCAGCCACAGATCCCCCATAACAGTGTGTCAGCCACAAATCCCTCATAACAGTGCATCAGCCACAGATCCCCCATAACAGTGTCAGCCACATATCCCTCCAAAACAGTGTCAGCCACAGATCCCACCATAACAGTGTCATCCACAGGTCTTCCATAACAGTGTATCATCTACAGATCACCCATAACAGTGTGTCATCCACAAATCCCCCATAATAGTGTGTCAGCCACAGATCCCCCATAACAGTGTGTCATCCACAGATCCACCATTACAGAGTGTCATCCACAGATCCCCTCCATAACAGTGCGTCATCCACAGATCCACATAACAGTGTCATCCACAGATCCCTCCATAACAGTGTCATCCACAGATCCCCCATTACAGTGTGTCATCCACAGATCCCTCCATAACAGTGTGTCATCCACAGATCCCCATAACAGTTTAATCAACAGATCCCCATAACAGTGTCATCCACTTATCCCCCATAACAGTGTGTCATCCACAGATCCCCTCCATAACAGTGCGTCATCCACAGATCTCCATATAAGTGTCATCCACGGATCCCCATAACAGTGTCATCCACAGATCCCCCATAACAGTGCCATCTACAGATCTCCTCCATAACAGCGTGTCATCCACTCATAACACTGTGACATCCACAGATCCCCCATTACATTTCATCATCCACAGATCCACTCCATAAGAGTGCGTCATCCACAGATCCCCATAACAGTGTCATCCACAGATCCCCATAACAGTGTCATCCACAGATACCCCATAACAGTGCCATCCACGGATCCCCATTACAGTAACATCCACATATCCCCTATAACAGTGCATCATCCACAGATCCCCCATAACCGTGCCATCCACAGATCCCCATAACAGTCTCAGTCACAGATCCCCCCATAAGAGTGCTTCATCCACAGATCCCCCACATAAGAGTGTTTCATCCACAGATCCCCCATAAGAGTGCGTCATCCACAGATCCCCCATAACAGTGTCATCCACAGATCCGCTCTATAACAGTGTGTCATCCACAGATCCGCACGTAATAGTGTGTCATCCACAGATCCCCCATTACAGTGCGTCATCCACAGATCCCCTCCATAACAGTGCATCATGCAAAGATCCCCGTAACAGTGTCATCCACAGATCCCCCATAACAGTGTCATCCACAGATCCCCCATAACATTGTCAGCCACAGATCCCCCATAACATTGTCAGCCACAGATCCCCCATAACAGTGTGTCAGCCACAAATCCCTCATAACAGTGCATCAGCCACAGATCCCCCATAACAGTGTCAGCCACATATCCCTCCAAAACAGTGTCAGCCACAGATCCCACCATAACAGTGTCATCCACAGGTCTTCCATAACAGTGTATCATCTACAGATCACCCATAACAGTGTGTCATCCACAAATCCCCCATAATAGTGTGTCAGCCACAGATCCCCCATAACAGTGTCAGCCACAGATCCCCCATAACAGTGTCAGCCACAGATCCATCCATAACAGTGTCAGCCACAGATTCCCCCCCATTCCTTGCTGTGGGACCTCTCTCCTCGGTCTGGGTGCTGGGGCCGAAATAACTGAAAGTGGCCTTCTCCAGTGGTGGGTGATATGACGCATGATTCCTTGCTGTGGGACCTCTCTCCTCTGTCTGGGTGCTGGGGCCGAAATAACTGAAAGTGGCCTTCTCCAGTGGTGGGTGATATGACGCATGATTCCTTGCTGTGGGACCTCTCTCCTCTGTCTGGGTGCTGGGGCCTAAATAACTAAAAGTGGCCTTCTCCAGTGGTGGGTGATATGATGCATGATTCCTTGCTGTGGGACCTCTCTCCTCTGTCTTGGTGCTGGGGTCGAAATAACTGAAAGTGGCCTTCTCCAGTGGTGGGTGATATGACGCATTCTCTGCTATGGGACCTCTCTCCAATTGATATTGGTTAATTTTATTTATTTATTTAATTTTATTTTAATTCATTTTCCTATCCACATTTGTTTGCAGGGCATTTACCTACATTTAGCTGCCTTTTGAAGCCCTCTAACCCTTTCCTGGACTATTTTACGGCCTTTTTAGTGCCTAAAAGTTCGGGTCCCCATTGACTTCAATGGGGTTCGGGTTCGGGATAAAGTTCGGGTCGAGTTCGGATCCCGAACCCAAACTTTTTCCTTCCCGAACTTCCAGGTGTTCACTCATCTCTACTTCTTACACCTCTCACCCAGAATTTTGGACCACTCTTCCTTAGCAAACTGCTCCAGGTCTCTCTTATTGGAAGGGCGTCTTTTCCCAACAGCAATTTTAAGATCTCTCCACAGGTGTTCAATGGGATTTAGATCTGGACTCATTGCTGGCCACTTCAGAACTCTCCAGTGCTTTGTTGCCATCCATTTCAGGGTGCTTTTTGACGTATGTTTGGGGTCATTGTTCTGCTCGGAGACCTGAAATCTCGGACGCAAATCCTGCTTTCTGACACTGGGCTCTACAGTGCGACCCAAAATCCATTGGTAATCCTCAGATTTCATGATGCCTTTGTCACCGCCAGTTCTGTGAGAAGGTCAGACAGACATTCTTCCCTACCTTTTGTATGACGTTGTTTGTTTTGGTTTCACTTTGTCAGCTCCTTTCCTTCTGCCAGGTGTCACTTATTTAGACTAATCGTCTTCCTTTATTTCCCCTCCCATACTGCCTCACTTTGCGGTTTATACTACTTCCTGGGTAAAATGTTCACTGCTGGAGGCTGCTGCTGCTGTTTGCTCGGATAAGTCTTTTCCCTTTATTGTGTTTCCTTGCTAGCTTGATTCTTGGTGACCCTGACTTCGTCCGTATTCAGTGCAGGGAGCCGGTGGTCGTCTCCCCTCACTATTATAGGGTTTTCAGGTGTCACACAGTCTTAGGTACGTGGGCATGCAATCGTCTACCATTATGGTCCTTGCATGTGTGTAGCAGTCAGGGAAAGCTCTTAGGGTTTTAAAGGACTCACATATATGCTCCTTAGTTTGGAATCAAGCCAGTCAGTCGTTTATTTATAAGTTCCAGCTATCTGCAACATCATCAGTGACAGCCTTGCACACACTCAAGGCACCCAGTGCCAGAGGCAGCAAAACAACCCCAATACATCAATGAACCTCCACCATATTTCACTGTAGGTTGAGATGAGCGAACTTTAAAAAAAAGTTTGGCGTTCGGCGTTCGGGTTGTGGTAAGTGCGCATCCCGTTATGGATTCCACTATAGCGGCATATGGAATCCATAAGGGGCGGCTGCCACCAACCCGAACTGTTGAACAGCCGAAGGACCTGGGGTGACGTCACTGTCATGTGATCAGTGCAGGGGGCGTGGCTCAGCACTGGATTTGATCCCGTGCTGAGCCACGCCCCCTGCACTGATCACATGACGGTGACGTCACCCCAGGTCCTTCGGCTGTTCAACAGTTCGGGTTGGTGGCAGCCGCCCCTTATGGATTCCATATGCCGCTATAGTGGAATCCATAACGGGATGCGCGACTTACCACAACCCGAACGCCGAACTTTTTTTTAAAGTTCGCTCATCTCTAACTGTAGGTACTGTGTTCTTTGTATTTGTTGGCCTCATTCCATTTTCGGTAAACAGAAGAATGATGTGCTTTACCAAAAATCTCTGTCTTGGTCTCATCTGTCCACAAGATATTTTCCCAGAACGATTTTGGCTCACTCAAGTTCATTTTGAAAAATGTAGTCTTGCTTTTTTATGTCTCTGTGTCAGCAGTGGGGTCCTCCTGGGTCTCCTGCCATAACGTTTCATTTCATTTAAATGTCGACAGATAGTTCGCGCTGACACTGTTGCTCCCTGAGCCTGCAGGACAACTTAAATATCTTTGGAACTTTTTGGGGGCTGCTTATCTACCATCCAGACTATCCTGCGTTAAAACCTTTCATCAATTTTTCTCTTCCGTCCACGCCCAGGGAGATTAGCTACAGTGCCATGGGTTGCAAACTTCTTGATAATGTTGCGCACTGTAAACAAAGGCAAATCTAGATCTCTGGATATGGACTTGTAAGCTTGAGATTGTTAAAATGTTTCCACAATTTTGGTTCTCAAGTCCTTAGACAGTTCTCTTCTCCTCTTTCTGTTGACCATGCTTAGTGTGGCGCACACAGACACACAATACAAAGACGTGCAAGTGAACTTCTCTCCTTTTTATCTGTTTTCATGTGTGATTTTTATATTGCCGACACCTGTTACTTGCCCCAGGTGAGTTTAAAGGAGCATTTCATGCTTGAAACAATCTTATTTATCCACAATTTTGAAAGGGTGCCAATAATTTTGTCCAGCCCATTTTTGGAGTTTTGGTGTGACATTATGTCCAATTTGATTTTTTTCCTCCATTTTTTGGTTTTGTTCCAATACACACAAAGGGAATAAACATGTGTATAGCAAAACATGTGTTACTGCAATATTTTTTCTGTGAGAAATACTTTATTTTCTTGAAAATTTTCAGGGGTGCCAACATTTACGGCCATGACTGTATGTGACGAGAAAATCTCAGAATGGCTTGGATAAGTAAAAGTGTTCCGAAGTTATTACCATATAAAGTGACATATGTCAGATTTGCAAAAAATGGCAGGGTTCTTAAGGGGTTAAATGGCCTCCTCCCCCCCAGACATCGACCACACCGGAAATGGAAATCTGCCCCCTCTAACATCTCTTTCCCCCTCCCACCAATATCTCCTCTCACCCCCCTCCCCCTCATAATAATCTGCCCCCTATTCCATGAATGCAAAATAAATGACCCCCCCCCCCCCAGGCATCGACCACACTTCTTGGAAATCTGCCCCCTCCAACATCTCCCCCCCCCTCCTCCTGTCAATAATCGGCCCCCTATTCCATGACCGCAAAATAAATTGCCCCCCACCAGACATAGGCCACACCGCTTGAAAATCTGCCCCCTCCAACATATCCTCCCCCCATGCCCACCCCACCAATAATCGGCTTCCTATTCCATGACCGCAAAATAAATCGCACCCCCCAGACATCGGCCACACCGCTTGAAAATCTGCCCCCTCCAACATATCCTACCCCTCCCTGCAATAATCTGGCCCCTTCTCAAGAGCGAATCACCCAACTCACCCCCCTTTGCCTTCCCCACCACACCACTTCGGTGACATCTGCCCAAGCACCACTATTATATGCCCACAGGACAGATAGATAGATGATAGGAAAAGAGCAGTCACAGACAGATCCGTTGACTTTATATGTATGTCAGTAGTCAGGATGGATCTGTTTGCTTCTGCATCGTCAGGCGGACACCAAAACGCTGCTTGCAGCGTTTTGGTGTCCGCCTCTAGAGCGGAATGGAGGCAGAAAGGAGGCAAACTAATGCATTCTGAGCGGATCCTTATCCATTCAGAATGCATTAGGGCCAAACTGATCCGTTTTGGACCGCTTGTGAGAGCTCAGAAACGGATCTCACAAGCGGAAACCAAAACGCCAGTGTGAAAGTAGCCTTAGCCATGTACATAACTGACCAAAAGGGATGCTTAAAATACAGGATCCGTTTTTATGTTAATTTTTTTTGTTCTTCTGATGGATTAGTGGGTTCTGCTGCCTTTAGGCAGATGATGGCATGTGCTCACCATCACTAGAAAATACCTAGCTATCCCTGAATTGTACTCTCACATGACAGGGAAAATGGGGTGCTCCTTGCGATTTTCGCTGTGCAGAAAGGTACATGTCATGGTTGACACCTGGAGCAGCTGTTAGGGGCAGGCACAGCACATGTCTTTCACGGCCTATTGGATCAATGTTTTTCATGGCAGCACCACAGCAAGGCGGCCAGGTCCTACTGATACCTCCACATTTACGTCTGATTCCCACACCAGACGCTTATCTGACTCCTCCATCTTATCCTCTATGGACATCCTCCCATCCCCAACAGCAGAAGGGAAGAGTGTGGCTCCAACATCCCCCTGCCTTCTATCATATGTGTAAAGTGAAGCATTGCCATACTGTGTTAGAGCTGTTTGGCCTGGGCGAGAGTAGCCACTCGACCGCTAAAGTGCATCGAGCAACAAAGATCCTGCTGGCTGTCTCCCCTCCAACTGCAAGTAGAGAAGATGGTCAATGACAACAGTAGGAACACTGTGGCCATGCTGTATTTGGGGGAAATACTGCTCTCTGCATGTCGCACATGATAAATAGAAATAAGCGAAGTTTTGGAAAATATAATTTAGCTGCTTTTGTAAGTAGCAAGTGCAATGACAGGGAGCTGAGATAGCGCTGCTCCCCATCATTGTACCCCTCAGATGCCGGGTTCATACATGATTGTGGCATCTGAAAGTAAAAGCAGTGTAAAATTAACAGACAAAAAAAAAAAGTAATCATACTTACCGCCTCTTGTGATGAGCCGGCAGCTGCCATCTTGCTTGAAGATCTAACACGAAATCTTGCACTGCCTGTGCAGATGGCGTCCCACCGGGCAACATTATGACATCATACGTCACCACACACGAGGAGGGGATTGGAATCGTAAGATCCTCCAACGTGAAACGTGGTGGATCTACGAACTACGCACCATGGCCACTAGTGGCCTTAATGATCAGCTCCTTTTTGGTTGCTATATCTGAACATCCCCACCATACATCCAGAGATATATTTTTGTGTCATACGGTTATCCTAAAAGTGTTTACATCCATTTAGGTAGACATGGGGTTAATTAACTACAACTACTAATGAATGCATCGGCAATTTTATCCATTAGGTCTACTGTTGTTATTCTCTAGGTAGACATGTGTGATACATGCATGGGTACGTCTGATCTCCCTGCTCTGGTTAATGGCCACTTTTATGTGGCTTTAGAGTGTAATGAACAATAGTTTATGTCTTTGTCCTGATAGACAGTGAGGTTCCTGTCAATTCTAAGCTTCAGTTTATTATGCCGAAACCGTAATCTTTATATGCTGGCATTACCTATCTGCTAGTGATGGGGACAGGATGAGTCGAGGATTTTGTCCCTCCCTCCTCTTTTCCTGCCCCGATGTATTCGCCCGATACTCTACAGGCGAGCTGTAGGACCTTTGGCCAAATCACGAAGACGTCGTCAATGTATCTGGCCCACATGACGACGTCCTCCGTGAGATGACAGGTAGGCTCACCAAAAAATACCTCCCTCTCCCACCAGCCCAGGAACAAATTAGCATACGATGGGGCACAAGGACTCCCCATCGCGGTGCCCCTGAGCTGGTGGTAGATGGTACCATCAAAAAGGAAGTAGTCTCTGGTGAGACTAAAGTTGAGAAGCTGGAGGACGAAAGTGTTATGGGCCTTAAACTGTTCGCCCCTCGTTTTTAGGAAGGACTCAACTGCCTTAATTCCCAATTTGTGTGGAATGGAGGAATAGAGCGCCTCCACATCAATCGAACCCAATTTGAGGTCCGGTTCCAAAAACGTACCCTCCAGACGGCGAAGTAGATCATAGGTATCCCTCACAAAGGAGGGAAGGGTCCTCACAAAGGGTGCTAGAATAGAGTCAACATAAACCCCTATGTTTTGGCTTAGGGAGTTTACACCCAAAACTATAGGGCGACCTCTTAGTGGCGGGTATCCCTTATGGACTTTAGGTAGTCCATAAAAGGTAGCTATAGTCGGGTGTAATATAAAGATAAAGTCAAACTCCTTTTTGCCTATCAAATCCTCCCTACGCGCCGTGAGTAACAGAGAGTGTAAGGCCTGTTGGTATTCAGCGGTCGGGTCAAATTGGAGTTTTTCGTAGGTGACTATGTCATTTAGCAGAGTCAGACACATTTGCTTGTATTGATGAGTATCTAGAATCACCAAGTTGCCGCCTTTATCGGCGGGTTTCAGTACGATATTACGATCCTTTGACAGGGAAGATATAGCCTTAAATTCCATCTTGGTGCAATTATATCTTATGTGTTCCCTGTCCAGAGCCTCCAAATCCCCAATCACCTTATCTAGAAACACCTCAATACAACCCGGGTCGCCTTTAGGTGGCATTAAATCACTTTTAGGTTTCAAATTGGTAAAGGGACCCTTACCTTCATTGGGCATTTCTTCTAAATTTAAGAGAAGGCGTACATCCTGTAGGATATCCACCGGTATGCCTAATTCTCTACTCTCCTTTCGATTAACCAGGGCAAAATGCTTACGCCAACAAAGTTTTCTCGAAAAGAGAGTCAGATCTTTAACCCAATTAAAGGTATTATGCGAGGGGTAGGGACGAATGACAGACCCTTACTCAGAATGGACAGCTCTGCCTCAGTAAGGGGCCTATTGGAAAGATTGATAATCTGATTAGGAGTACCTGTTCTTACTACTTCTAATCTCTCAGCGTTTGACCTCGGGTCGGGGATTTCCTTGTTCTCAACTGATAAGTGTTCCCTTGTTCTAAAAAACGTGGTCCTCCGAATTCTTGATTCCGTTGGCCTCTGCCTCTCGTTTGGCCTCTACCTCTCCCCCTCCCTTGTCTGGTATATCCTGATTCCTCCCTCTCTTTTTTATCTTTGTCACTCTCTGAGAGCTCTGAATCGCTAGATATAGGGTCGTCCCTCTTTCTTAGATTAATGCCTTTCTCAATACTGGAGTAAACTCTATTTTCTCTAAAGTCCTGTAAGTCACGGTTAAATTGTCTGTGTTTTCTATCTTTAAGATGAAAATGAAACTTCTCAATAGTGTTTTTTAATTGGACCTCATTGTTTACAAAGTCTGCTTCCCCTTTAAACTGTTTAGACTCCTCAATCAAATCCTTCAAGGACACGTCAAGTGCTGACAGATTATCCTTTTCATTTTGAAGAAGCAGCTGCATAAAGCGTAAGGAGCTAGCAGTTGCCTCTTCTTCCCATTTCTGCATCAATGTAGGATTACTACACTTAGCAGCGGGAAGTAAGGTAATCCTCAACCCTCTGGGTACAATCTTATGTTTCAAATAATTTTCAAGGGATTGTACCTCCCACCAAGAGGATAGGTGGTCTTTATATACTCTTGTTAATTCCTTGAAAATTCCTTTGAAGGACAGGGTGTATTTCTTTTTGGTGAGTGTTCTTTCAGAGAACACTTCGTCTGCCTCCAACAGTAGCTGGTCTTTATTAAGTCCCGCAGATAAGAAACCTGCCATGCTCCAGAACAATTACAGCAAAAATAGACACAATTAGGCTAGATGTCCCTAATCACGACCAAGGACAAGGTATCAACCTCTATAGACTACTTACAAAAAAGATACCCTTTAAAAATTAACTTTTAATCAGGCCGTTAAAAAATATATTGGGTCCCAAATGTAAAAAACTAGGGGACAATACCCCCACTGGTAACAACAGAATGAAGTACACAGGATAGATAGGAAAACATGTCAGGACTCTGTTCCTATCCACTCCTGCTAAGCCAACAAACTAGCTGACCCTGAGTTTCCCTGCCGACAGGACAGCGACTGCCCGACTTTGTCGAGTAAAAGGCGGAAACAAAGATGAACAGGGAGAGCAGAATTGTCAAAAAGGCAGTGGCCAAGGACATAGGTCAAGCAATAGGATTACACCCCCATACACTATTATAAGCCCAACGCGTTTCCTTAGCGTATTGCTAATTCATCAGGGGATCCGTCATATTATAGGACGTAATCATAGTTATTCATAGTCATTGCAAAAGGTGAAAGATTATACTTATCAATCAGGTGAACACAGAGGAAGGAGGAACTGATGATGTCCAGCCATACAAAACGGCCCGGTATGCGGCACCAGAATTTCAATAAGGCAATATTCAATACGGCTAGCAGCCTATGATAGCCCCTGCTCGTTCCACACAGTCCGGGCGGTAGTCCACGGACCAGTCAGGATGGCGTGCGCGTGTTGGCAGGAGCACCCGCGCTGAATCAGCCTGATTTAAAAGGCTGCGGGTAGTTCCCGAACCCGCCCCTAAGGTGACGCGGAGTGTCACGTGATCGAACTAACCAATCGGTGCCGGTCACGTGACCCAGCCACGCCCCCCTCCAGGGAAGCTTTACACTCTCTGTTACTCACGGCGCGTAGGGAGGATTTGATAGGCAAAAAGGAGTTTGACTTTATTTTTATATTACACCCAACTATAGCTACCTTTTATGGACTACCTAAAGTTTATAAGGGATACCCGCCACTAAGAGGTCGCCCTATAGTTTCGGGTGTAAACTCCCTAAGCCAAAACATAGGGGTTTATGTTGACTCTATTCTAGCACCCTTTGTGAGGACCCTTCCCTCCTTTGTGAGGGATACCTCTGATCTACTTCGCCGTCTGGAGGGTATGTTTTTGGAACCGGACCTCAAATTGGGTTCGATTGATGTGGAGGCGGTCTATTCCTCCATTCCACACAAATTGGGAATTAAGGCAGTTGAGTCCTTCCTAAAAACGAGGGGCAAACAGTTTAAGGCCCATAACACTTTCGTCCTCCAGCTTCTCAACTTTATTCTCACCAGAAACTACTTCCTTTTTGATGGTACCATCTACCACCAGCTCAGGGGCACCGCGATGGGGAGTCCTTGTGCCCCATCGTATGCTAATTTGTTCCTGGGCTGGTGGGAGAGGGAGGTATTTTTTGGTGAGCCTACCTGTCATCTCACGGAGGACGTCGTCATGTGGGCCAGATACATTGACGACGTCTTCGTGATTTGGCGTGGTACTGAACAAGATTTTGTAAATTTGATTGATGCACTGAATATCAACCATGTAGGCCTAAAATTTACCTATGAATGGGGTGGTGATACTCTTAATTTCTTGGATGTGCAGATCCGTACTGACACTAATGGTGAGATACTAACGCAGGTGTACAGAAAGGGAACAGCGACCAATTCCTTTCTTAGATGGGAGAGTTATCATCCCTTCCCTCTTAAGAAAGGCATACCAACAGGACAATATCTTCGCCTGAGAAGAAATTGTTCCTCTCTGGGTGCCTTTAAGGAACAAGCTAGGGACCTACAAAAACGGTTTCTTGAAAGAGGCTACCCTAGGAAGATTTTAAAGGGAGCGTACCAAAGGGCACTGAGGAGTGATTGCGAGCAGCTTTGCTGTCCCCATCCTCTACATCTGAGAGTCGTGAGACAGAGGACAAGCAAAGTCCAGTGCGACTCATTGCCACGTATGATAATCAAGCAGAAGAGGTTCGTGAAATCCTGAACAGACATTGGAGCATTCTGTGTTTGGACCCGGACCTGAGAGAGGTACTTTCCAACAAACCTCAGTTCACATATTCACAGCCACTACCAACGCCCTTGTTCAACACCAGAGGGGATAAGGTGGCTAAAACCTGTGGTTGGGTGTTACCGTTGTAGTGGCTGTGTAGCTTGCCCCCATATTGTACAAGGTCGTTCCTTTGAAAGTAGGGTCACTCAAAAAGTGTACTCCATTCGACAATTCATCAACTGTCGCTCAGAAGGGGTTATATATAAAGCCACATGTATGTGTGGGCTGGAATATATTGGCAAAACCACAAGGGAGCTCTGACGTCGAGTGGGAGAACATTTGGGTGATCTCAAACACAAAAGAGATACGTCACTAGCGACACATGTGACTATCCATCATGGAGGATCTTATAAGGGGGTTAGATTCATTGGAATTGAATGCATCCCCAAACCAATACGAGGAGGGGATTGGAATCGTAAGATCCTCCAACGTGAAACGTGGTGGATCTACGAACTACGCACCATGGCCCTTAGTGGCCTTAATGATCAGCTCCTTTTTGGTTGCTATATCTGAACATCCTCACCATATATCCAGAGATATATATTTTGTGTCATACGGTTATCTTAAAAGTGTTTACATCCATTTAGGTAGACATGGGGTTAATTAATTACAACTACTAATGTGTGCATCGGCAATTTTATCCATTAGGTCTACTGTTGTAATTCTCTAGGTAGACATATGGTTTCAATAAATGGAACTACTGATACATGCATGGATACGTCTGATCTCCCTGCTCTGGTTAATGGCCACTCTTATGTGGCTTTAGAGTGTAATGAACAATAGTTTATGTCTTTGTCCTGATAGACAGTGAGGTTCCTGTCAATTCTAAGCTTCAGTTTATTATGCCGAAACCGTAATCTTTATATGCTGGCATTACCTATCTGTTAGTGATGGGGACAGGATGAGTCGAGGATTTTGTCCCTCCCTCCTCTTTTCCTGTCCCGATGCATTCGCCCGATACTCTACAGGCGAGCTGTAGGACCTTTGGCCACTCCTCCTCACACTATCATGTGATGAGAGATTTGGATTACCAGCTTCCCTGGAGGGGGGCGCGGTTGGGTCACGTGACCGGCACCGATTGGTTAGTTCGATCACGTGACACTCTGCGTCACCTTAGGGGCGGGTTCAGGAACTACCCGCGGCCTTTTAAATCAGGCTGATTCAGCGCGGGTGCTCCTGCCAACACGCGCACGCCATCCTGACTGGTCCGTGGACTACCGCCCGGACTGTGTGGAACGAGCTGGGGCTATCATGGGCTCCTAGCCGCATTGAATATTGCCTTATTGAAATTCTGGTGCCGCATACTGGGCCGTTTTGTAAGGCTGGACATCATCAGTTCCTCCTTCTGCTGTGTTCATCTGATTGATAAGTATAATCTTTCACCTTTTGCAATGACTATGAATATCTATGATTACGTCCTATAATATGACGGATCCCCTGATGAATTAGCAATACGCTAAGGAAACGCGTTGGGATTATATTAGTGTATGGGGGTGTAATCCTATTGTTTGACCTATGTCCTTGGCCACTGCCTTCTTGACAATTCTGCTTTCCCTGTTCATCTTTGTTTCCGCCTTTTACTCGACAAAGTCGGGCAGTCGCTGTCCTGTCGGCAGGGAAACTAAGGGTCAGCTAGTTTGTTGGCTTAGCAGGAGTGGATAGGAACAGAGTCCTGACACGTTTTCCTATCTATCCTGTGTACTTCATTCTGTTGTTACCAGTGGGGGTATTGTCCCCTAGTTTTTTACATTTGGGACCCAATATATTTTTTAACGGCCTGATTAAAAGTTAATTTTTAAAGGGTATCTTTTTTGTAAGTAGTCTATAGAGGTTGATACCTTGTGGTCGTGATACATCTAGCCTAATTGTGTCTATTTTTGCCGTCCCCCCTTGGACATAATAGTTGTTCAATGCAGTTTGAAAAAGTACACTGTCTTGCAGAGGGTGCTGGCCATGTCTAGGATACTGTCCTTACATACTGTATCAGCCATTCTGATGTGGCAAGGAACACCCTCCTTGATATGCTGCAACAAAATTGTCTGCTATTTCACCACTCACTCCTCGACATTTATACTCATTGGAAATCCAGCTTGTATATGCTATAGCGTCTGTACGAGCAGAGTAAAGGTGTTAATGATTTCATCATGCACCAGACCACATCAGTACGGAGCATATGTTGCTTTGAGGTCAGGCAGTGGCAGCTCATCAGAGACGTCTGTCCCAAACTGAAGCCTATTAAGAAAGCCACAAAATTTGTCACCAGGAAAAGCTGCAGCATAAACAATGTCACCTCTCTGATATTTATCTCAGAGCAGATGCAACAAGGAACGGTGGAAGAAGAACACCTTATGCATTTTATGGGGACCCATATGGAGAATATACCATGGAGGAGAAGCATGAGGATAAGTATCTGCCACTGGAGGAGGAGTCATTGGTGGAGAAGCAGGAGAATAATGATGACGACAATGGCTACAATGACCAATCATCTCAGTGGGGGACATAGCCAGAAAGAACTGGGTCCTCGGGCACGCTAGCCAAAATGCCCAGCTGTATGCTTGCTTGTCTATATAATAACAGCTTTATATTTCACATAAAGCATTCTGATGATTACTGGAAAGCCATGCTTTTACACCCTCGGCATGAAAAGCAAAATAGGGGAATGTTTTCCTCTTGCCAAAAGGGAGGCCAAATTACTTTATTACCACTATGCATGCAGCTTGCCGCTGCTTTTGGCGAGCAGAGAATAGATCTGTCATCCGAGTGTCTGAGGCCCCTCTCTGTCCCCCGCAGAGTCACCCACCTCCTGCTGTCTCTGTTACCTCAAGCAGAAAAAGTCACACAGGCAGCAAGTTCATATCTTCAACATGATGGAACAAATCTTTTGTGCGCCATGCCAGGCTGAGGCAAATCAGAAAAACAGAAAAATATAACCTAAACAACCAGGTTCAGTGCCAACTGGGCTCTGGACTTCCTCTGGCACATACAATGTTCTTTGACTACATGGATTTCTGGGCAGGCAGACTGGAATAGTGGACCAAACTAGCCAATATGCCCTCTCTTGCCCAGTCTTGAGTGTCATCTTAGAGTTGGTTTTTAGCACGGCAGGGGGCATTGTGACACCCATCCTCCACCAGTGTAAAAAACATCACTATTGTCAAAATTAAAGAGACATTGGTCTGTGAGAATTTTCACAGTCCTCTAGTAAAGGCAGATTAATAGATTTACCCTTGCTGACAGTGCCACCATCATGCTACGGCCACTGTCTGCCTGCCTACCATCATGTTCTGTACTGTGTGGCTGATGTAGCTGCAGCCATCATGCTACTATCACTGTCTGCCTATGATTATTTTCTGTGCCGTATAGCTGCTATTGCTGCCACCGCCGCAGCCACTGCTACCTGCTGCTTATCCCCTACTGACACATCTATTACTGCTACACAGTCACTACTAATACTACTACTACCCCTAAGCAGCCAACTATTATGGCCACATACCACTATTACCCTACACTTTCCACATCCACACTGAACTGTTGCTTCTACTCCCAATTAAAATTGATAATTATTCCAGGTTTGTTCAAAACAAGCCATTCTTTCTTCTGATACTGTAATTAACACTTATGTGTGTATAAATAAGGGCAGGCTTTCTTCCCCCATTAAGGAATGATTTTTGGATGCTTATGCAAAACAAGCCACTTTTTCTTCTGGCAATTAACATATATGTGTGTATGAATATGGGCAGGCTTTCTTCCACAGTTAAGGTCTCCCGATCTGACCCCCTTAGACTTTTATCTTTGGGGTCATCTGAAGGCAATTGTCTATGCTGTGAAGATACGAGATGTGCAGCACCTGAAACTACAGATACTGGAAGCCTGTGCTAGCATTTCTCCTGTGGTGTTGCTATCAGTGTGTGAAGAGTGGGAGAAGAGGGTTGTATTGACAATCCAACACTATGGGCAGCACATTGAACACATTTTATAAGTGGTCATAAACTTGTAAATAACTCATGAAAGAATAAAGTGATGTTAAAACCAAGCAAACCAATGTTTTTCTTGTGAAATTCCCAATAAGTTTGATGTGTCACATGACCCTCTTCCTATTGAAAAAACAAAAGTTGGATTCAAAATGGCCGACTTCAAAATGGCCACCATGGTCACCACCCATCTTGAAAAGTTTCCCCTCTCACATATACTAATGTGCCACAAACAGGAATTTAATATCACCAACCATTCCCATTTTATTAAGGTGTATCCATATAAATGGCCCACCCTGTATATTAAAATGAATCCTTGGAGACTAGAGGGTGCTATATGTCAATTTTCAAGACAATTTGAGAAACTTTAATTAATGCTGGATCAATTTGGGTCCGAACCAAACCTTTTTGTAAAAAGTTTTCTCATGTCTAAGACACAACAGATGGCAGCATACAAACTCATATAGGATCTTTACATATGGCATTACTGTGCATTTAACCTCTACTTTGACAGCACTGATTATTACTGTACTTTACAACACTTTTTTTTAAATGAGTTCCTGATAGTGATCAGTGACTATCTTCCACGTGTTAGTTATAATCTTTATGTGTTCTTATAGGGCATCAGGGACTGAGTACTACTGATTATTCTATACCTACAACAGTTGTGCCCATGCATATTTCTTAATAGTGCAAAAACTTACCCTAATGAGACATTGTATTAGTTGTCTAAGTTATATTCAAATGACTATTTGTCACAATCCAAGGATTTTTCATAAATTTAACAATATCAAATGTGCATATTTTTTCCAATGAAATTCTGGGCAAAGAAAGGACATTATTAGTGCAATAATTATAGAGCATAGATTGGAGACCATTTAATAAAGTGTGTGGGCAAAGGAATCTCACACCCATTAGAGATGAGCAAATCGATTCTTTAGGATTAGGTTCAGAATTTTCTTAGAAAAGCTGAGGTAGATAGACAGATAGATTTTAGATTTTCCTAAACTTGCATTATCAACAGCTAATTTTATGTCAATGTCTTTGTTCTTTTAAGGACTTATGCATATTGTGCATGTGGGTGCCAACCTGTCTGCAAAAAAGTGAATACACTCCACATTCTCAGAGGAAACTTTATTTAGCACTGGCCTGTGACTTACAAGCCATATTGGCATACTAATAAAGACCTGGAAGGGGCAATTTAAAATGCAGAACAACTCCAGACATTGTGACTGCTAACCCAGCAGGTTGTATAAGCCATTCAGTAGGTGAATGAAATAAGATCAGAAGCCGACCTCATAACACCCACATCCTCAGAACCAAGGTAATTGTGTTCAGCTTGACATGGGCTTTGGGGAGAATCCAGACACCCCGTACTGGACATAAGGCATTTCTTGGTATTCAGGATCTGGCCTTCTGGAAATCATAACCCAATCATATTTGGTGTCTGTATAACTGGGACGGGGCGATTCAGATTATGGGATCTTACCTGTACTCGCAGTCCCTGTCATACGGCGAGAAATCGCTGTGATTCATATTGACACATCGGTCAGCTGTTTGGGAAGGTGGGGCAAAGACCTGAATAATATCAGACATCACAGCCCACCCCTCGGCAGAGGGGAGATAAAAATGGTTGGTTAGGTGTCAGCCATTTTGGGGAACCACATCGTTTGAAGTGACTGCCCGTATCCTCAGCTGTCCCCACAGCCGGAATATAACCGCTGCATCTCAGTAAGCTAATATTCTGTATTTTATCCCTTTTATTTTATCTGTTCTCTGCATTGTTATCGTATGTATATTTTGTTTTTATCTTTTATCTGACACTTTCTTTTGTATTGCACTGCACTATTGTGTATTAAACTTAAACATTAATAAGTCCCTTCCTTGTGGTCTTATATAACTCTTTCAAAGGGAATAACATTATCGGTAGTGTTTCCATATAGATAACAAATAATTTTGAGTTGATAGAATATATGAGTATAGACCCCTATTGCCTTATAGTATAGGTGGTGGCAGCAATTGCGATAGAAAATATTGGGGGTGTTAGAATCTAAGAGAGTAAGTTACCATTATTCTGTCATCTAGAATAAGTGGGTGGGAATTTCTGTGGTAACTTGATGAGCTCACTAGTATAATTCACCCCAGTGACGTGACCCGAGAGCAGGGATCGTCACAATCTCTAACACCAATATGTAATCTTAACCTTATCATTCCAACAGATTCTTTTGTAAAATTTAGAGTTGTTTTTTTAAAACTTTTTTGGAGTCTTTCACCAAAGATCTAAATATGTGAGTTACAAAACGTAAGATAGAGTTATACAGGGGTGTCTAATAAAAGAAAGGAATTATAATTCACCACTGAATATTAAAGAACTTATTTTTTAATATTAAAGAAAATATAATTTATCAGTGAAAATAATAACAACAATTGATGATGAATATGATAATTTTATCATCTAATCCTAAGGTTTCTAATTTATCCAGCAAACATACAAAAAACTATTTACTTGCTCCAATATCAAAGTTTATACTTGAAATCTCAAGTGAAAATGTCACTTTAAGTACCCATTTGAATTTATTCTTTATGATATGATATCAGTCTTATTTATACTTCCTAGTAGATCTAGCAAGAATATAAACCCCATGACTCATTTGAGAATTATGACTGCCTTTCAGCAGTTAGGATTAGTCAATATCCCATTTTTCAAATCCAGATTCATTATTGACCAGCAAGACATGATTTATAGTTTAAAGGAAAATAAATCCCAACAAAATATTTTCCCTTTTTCAGATTTTATCATTTACCTGACATTATTCATAAATAACTAGATTGTTAACTCAAAAGGAATGTGTTTCTGTTTTTACAGAAGCAAGGTAATATGTTTCTCAAGAAACCTTTCACTAATTTCCATTATAAAAGTCCCTTGTTTATGCATTTTCAAGATTAAGGTTTGTCAGAAAGAATTCCCATTTAGAATATGCTAATAGAAAACATAAATACAGTGTAATTAGTAGTGTTGATCGAGCACCCAAGTGCTCGGGTGCTCGGGCCAAACACATCAGGATGGGAGCACCCGAGTATAATGGAAGTCGATTGGGGAACCCGAGCATTAAACCAGGCAGCCCCTGCTCTGAAGAGGGGAGGGTGCCTGGTTCATAGGAAAAGTTAAGAAATTGATGGAAACACCACCGAAATGGTTCGGGAACAGCATGGGGAGGATGTCTGGATGCATCTTGGACTCCCAGGTCGATGCTGGGAATGATGTTGTCCGAGTAGTATGCCACGTTTACAGACTGACAATAATACGCACAAAACCAGAGATAAAATTGATTTTAGAGGAAAAATTGTTAGGAAACATTCTTTGCTGTATATTTACTTGTATACAAAGTGCTAGTGCTGCCAAAAATTACAAGCAAGAGGAACTTCGATACAACCTGTATATCAAATAAAAGAGGGCCTCATTCACATTATGGTACAATTGTTCATGAAGTGGGACTCCTACACTCATAAAGCCTATGCACTAAGTGAAAGGGCTGCCAAAAATTACAAGGAACCGGCAGTCCAATACACCCATTGTTACACATAAAGGAGGGCATCATACACACCCTTGAAAAATTATGATTGATGGCCTGCTGGTGATCCTCAAAAACATTTGGAGCAAGGGCCTGCTTATCTGACCTTCTAAAACATTAGGAGCGAAGGCTTGCTGCTAATCTGACCATATAAAACTGTATGGTTGAGGGTCTGCTGCTGAGCTGACCATTTAAAAATTATGGGAGAGTGCCTGATGCTTAGCTGACCATCGAAAAAATAATGGTTGAGGGCCTGCTGCTGAGCTGACCCTATAAAACATTATGGTTAAGAGCCTGCTGCTGAGCTGACCATCAAAAAAATGATAGTTGAGGGCCTGCTGCTGAGCTGACCCTTTACAAACATTATGTTGAGGGCCTGCTGTTTAGCTGACCCTCTAAAAGGTTGTAAGTGAGGGCCTGCAGGTGAGCTGACCTTTTAAAACATTATATGTGAGGGCATGCAGATAAGGTGACCCTTTAAAAGATTGCAGGTGAGGGCCTGCAGGTAAGCTGACCTATAAAACATTATATGCAAGGGCCTGTAGGTGAGCTGACCCTGTAAAACATTATATGCGAGGGCCTGTAATTGAGCTGACCTTGTAAAAGATTGTAGGTGAGGGCCTGCAAGTGAGCTGACCTTCTAAAACATTATATGTGAGGGCCTGCAGGTGAGCTGACCTTCTAAAACATTATATGAGAGGGCCTACAGGTGAGCTGACCCTGTAAAAGATTGTAGGTGGGGGCCTGCAATTGAGCTGATCTTCTAAAACATTATATGTGAGGGCCTGCAGGTGAGCTGACCCTGTAAACTATTGTAGGTGAGGGCCTCCAGGTGAGCTGACCTTCTAAAGCATTATATGTGAGGGCCTACAGGTGAGCTGACCCTGTAAAAGATTGTAAGTGAGGGCTTGCAGCTGAGATGACCTTCTAAAACATTATATGTGAGGGCCTGTAGGTGAGCTGACCCTGTAAAAGATTGTATGTGAGGGCCTGCAGGTGAGCTGACCTTCTAAACATTATATGCAAGGGCCTGCAGGTGAGCTGATACTATAAAAGATTGTAGGTGAGGGCCTGTAGGTGAGCTGACCTTCTAAACACTATATGCAAGGGCCTGCAGGTGAGCTGACCCAAAAAAACATTAAATGCATGGGCCTGTAGGTGAGCTTATCCTGTAAAAGATTGTAGGTGTGGGCCTGCAGGGGAGCTGACCTTCTAAAACATTATATGCAATGGCGTGTAGGTGAGCTTGTTGTGCCTTTTCATAAGTGTACATTGACGTTTGCTTATTCTTGACATTCATTGCATTTAAAAGTCATGCTCCATATTCTCCATCTTGTGTGTCTTATGTAGGCCAAAGTGAATTCATAGAAAGGTTAGCACTCATTAGTTTTGCAGATGTGTGCATATTTGAGAGGAGTAACTTTTGCCTCATTGCTAAAGTATGGCAGAGATTAGAATTTTTCCTCGAAACACATCTGGTATATGTTATTCTATTTTTTTTTTTATTGATGTCCATTAATGAGGCAGATGTATAATTTCTATTCATTCATACAATAGATCTTATTTCGTTTTTTAAGAATGAGCTAATCAATATGTTACATATATATTGTTTTATATTGCCACATGTTATAACAAGGCATTGATGCATATATTATCTCGGGTCTGTGTCACTAGGAGACTATATATATTCCTAGGATATAGCCTAACGGTATTAATGAGATCTCATTCAGGAAAGCCGTGTTATTCTTAGAGATAAGCACCTGTTAAAACACAAAACCCATACATTTGTTATCTACATAGTAGATTTATGGCTCAGAAATGTCATACTAGTTTTGGGAAATCTAGATTTTAATTGGTTCAGATGTCAGAATGTATCTCCCCTTTCTGATTTAAGTTGCAATGGTCAAATGTATATAACACAAAATTATGTCAGACTTATACAATACATACAATACATTATTGATTAACTCTTTATAGGATGGTGCTAATAGTTTGTGCAATAGTGCCACCTAGCCGTAAGTGGGCATCCTTACACCAGCCACAGCAAAGCATTTTGGGTAATATATGACCTCATAGGTTATTACCATAAGTGCACACCTTCCGATATGATTGGGAGACTGTTATCAAAGAGGGTGTATTCTTTTGATAAGGTTGGGGATAATTACCTACGCAGATGGAAGGCAGGGATACCCATCAAAAGAAAAAAACTACCAATAACAACAGACTCAACAGACACATGGCCATGAGAAGCAAGGCTTTGGATTTTATCCTGGATTACTGAAAACCCTCTTGAGAGTGGATTGTCCCTTCAAGGCTCTGCTCATCAATTGACCCTTGGTATCATATATATTGTTTATCGCTTGTGGTATTGATAAATTACTTAGCCCAGTATATAGCCAAATATTCCCATATTATGTGGATAAGTAGTATTAGTCACCTGGTCAATGTTGATCATTCTCATAGCAAAGATGCATATTGCTAAAATGAGGATCAGACAATTTTGTATTTTGTATAATAAATTCACATATATTTTTTCATAGAGAATGGTGCCTTGTTCTTTACTGTTTACACACAATTAAGATTCTCTATAAAAGAACTTAGAGGAGTGTATGTCGGGCCTCTTGGATCAAAATAATCTTGTTAAGTTTTCTTTGATCCTTTCTTTTTATATAAAGCCCTTTTGCTTTATAAATCTTTCGACAAGCTGACCCTGTAAAGCAGTTCCGTTCCTGTGTGTTGTATGTGGTTCTGTATAGGTTAACTCCCCTGTGTGCCTATTGGGAGTTAATCCTCTCCGTCTGCTCCATGGGTGTGGCCTCTCTGTTGCACTCATGGAACCTGTATATAAGGCTGATGTTCCCTCAGTTCTGGGTCTGCTCTCCTGGTGTGTGTTTGTCCTGTCCTGCTCCTGGTTTGCACTCTGTCTCCCATGCTGCTGACCCATGGGATCCGTGTCTGTCTGTGTTCTGTGGGTTCATCTACTTGCTAATTGTCGTCCTTATTCCTGTGTTTCTGCTATTAGTTCTGCCAGTTATGTTTGAGTCTCCTTGTGTTTATTATGATGTCTTTATGCCTCTGCCCTGATAAGTCTTGCCTGTCTTGTTTTATGTCTGTCTTCCCCCAGAAGGGGGTCTGTCGTTCCTCGGAGGAGAAATGTTCTCCACTCATGGCAATGCCCTCGGAGCAGCCCCCGTGCTGCTGCTGCAGCGGACATCGTCCGTGACGCAGCTTTCATGTTGCTGGTTGCCATGAGCTATGTATTTAGTATTTTGTTATGCTTTGCCTCTCCTGTTGTGCCATGTTCACTGCCTGGTTTATGTTTATATTCCTTGTTTGTATTTGCCTGTCGTTGTTATTTTTGCCTATGTACCATCGGTACCTTCTGGTACCTGTTGTCCTTTCGTTCCTGTTGTCACTATCTAGTTCACACTCTGGAGTGGACCCTGGCAACTTTCTGCTGCAAAGCCTAATCCTACCATCTGGGGCCCTAGTGAATACCAGGAGTTGCTTAGTCACGCCACTCTGGAGTATTACTAGACAGTGGCGCAGTAGGGGTTTCTTGGCTTTTGTTTGTGCAATAAACTTTTGTGTGTCTGTACCTGTTTTCTGTATGTTTATTGCTTGACGACGCAGAGGTCTTTCGCGGGACCCCCATTTCGTGACACTGACCCTGTAAAAGATTGTAGGTGAGGGCCTGCAGGTGAGCTGATCATTGAAAACATAAGGGGCGGGGGCCTGCTGCCGCTTTGTTGACTCTAG
This sequence comes from Bufotes viridis, assembly GCA_033119425.1. Classification (NCBI taxonomy): domain Eukaryota; kingdom Metazoa; phylum Chordata; class Amphibia; order Anura; family Bufonidae; genus Bufotes; species Bufotes viridis. The sequence continues at coordinate 433,508,860 of CM065589.1, forward strand.
ATAACTTCTGGCTGATCGCACATCCCCGTGACATTGACGATCCATTTGGATATTTGCCCTATCAAATTTCGATGGTACTTTCTGTGCCTACCATGGTGACCACGGGTAACAGGGAATCAAGGTTTGATTCCGGAGAGGGAGCCTGAGAAACGGCTACCACATCCAAGAAAGGCAGCAGGCGCACCAATTACCCACTCCCGACTCGGGGAAGTAGTGACAATAAATAACAATACTGGACTCTTGAGAGGCCTTGTTATTGGAATAAATACCGTATTAAATCCTTTAACTGCATCGCTCAGGGCACGTGTGATGTTGCAGGACAGATGTTGGTGTAAGGCGGGCACGGCACACCGTGAAAAATTGTGGCGGAAGTGGAATGCGTAATGCGGACGGCCTCTGACATCAGGCTGGCTGAGGAAGGCCTCAGTGTCCACAAGCCTAAATGGCAACATTTCCAGGGCCAGTAATTTGGAAAGCTGTGCATTTAGTGCTATGGCATGTGGGTGGGTGGCTGGGTATTTGCGCTTGCGTTCAAATGCCTGGGGTAAGGACATTTGGATGCTGTGCTGGGACAGAGAAGTGGATGTGGTCACTGACGGTGCTTGCGAAGGTCCAGGTGCGCGGCGGGAATCATCCGGGCCTGAGCCTTTGACAGGGGATTGACCAGCAGCACGTAACATAGGGGAAGAGGAGGCAGTGGTGTGACCCGCGGACACAGATTGTGGACCCAGGCGTTTATCACACTTATTAGGGTGCTTGGATGCCATGTGGCGGATCATGCTGTTGATGGTGAGGTTGCTAGTGTTCACGCCTCGGCTCATTTTGGTATGGCACAGGTTGCAAACTACTATTCTTTTATCATCCGCACTTTCCTCAAAAAAGTGCCATACTGCAGAACACCTACCCCTTGGCAAGGTAGATTTCTGCAAGTGGGTGCTCTGTGGAACAGTTGCGGGCCTGTTTGGTGTGGCTCACCTTCTCCCTTTTGCTACCCTTGTGCACTGGTAATGTCACTATCAGAAGCGGACACTGTCTATTGATAACGATTGAATAAATTTAAAGAGACAAGAAAAACATTCACTTAACAACGATTTCCTACGTGAATAATAATGTAAGTACAGTGTGAATGTAAAAAAAAACCGTAAAGATTCAATGAATCGATAGAAAAAGATGTACGTACAAAGCTCTTAACTTGTTAATATAAAGAATACTGTTATTACCTGTTATAATTAAGTTTACAATTGCTGACTTGTTAAGATAGAACTAATTGCTATTACTTCTTTGTTTAACATTAATTAAACAATTTATCATTATCTTTCAGTCTACCTTCATCTCTCTTATGACTTTCATGCTTGTTCTGGCACGCAAATTAAATTTAGCAATGAATGTTTCAGTCTTCTCTTATATACAAGCTTTGTTCATCAACTCAGGGAATAGCAAACTAATTGATTCAACTATTGCAATTATTAAAAATAAATAACTATAAGCTTCTTTAAGACACCACATAGTCAATTAATGTAGAAGCAATAAACAAACACTAATGTAAGCATGCATCACTAATCAAACAGGGAACCAGGGTAGCAGCAGTAATTGTTAGTTTAATAGGTACTTAGTTCTTTTTATTTATTGTACAATATATTAACATATCCTATTGAACAGTGTTTTTGCATTTTTGAAATTGTTCATATTTACAGAGAATTTATAACTACAAATCCTCAGTATTCTCTGCTGCATACTTTCCCTTACAATTATTAAATTAGACAGTACACTTCAAACAAACTTGGATGATTACCTGGATGGTCCTGGAATGTGTGCTTTTATGTTTATGGTCTAAACCAGGTTTCATCATGTTTGGGTGGGTTAGTCCATTGCTTAAATTTGCTATTTAGGTTGGGCCCGAAAATTGGTTCCAGCATTGCCATGAGGATGAGACCGCCTACTGTAGCCTCTGGTACTATTACTTGAGGTGATTTTTTCACCAGGGTGTGAGGTAGTGGATTGACAAAGCAGTTAGGAGTGTATAAGAATATCATCACGTAAAAAATCTTAAAGGGGTTGTGTAAGGGCTTTATATTGCAGACCTATCATCAGGATAGGTCATCAATATCTTATCATATCATTATATCCAATCAGCTGTTTGAAAAGGAGGTGGCGCTCCATTCGAGCCCTACCTCCTCTTCATTACACTATGTGTTGTGTCCCCTGTATGGGTGGGATAGTGTAGTTACAAGTACTCACTCCATTCAAGTGAATGGTATGTGTACTTGTAATTACACTCAGTTCTCAGACAACGGGCAGTTTTATTGAAGAGTAAATGGTGCTTGCATGCAGTTTGTCAGACCCCCATCGATCAGATATTAAAGACCTATTCTGAGGCTAGGTCATCAATATAAAACCCCTGCATAGCCCCTTTAAAGTTATCCACTGGTTCTGTAACCATAAAATATTTCTACTGGCATGTACCTTTACAGATGCACTTTAATATTTTGTGACCTTGCTTATTTTATTAGGAATTCACCCTTCTAATTTAGTTGTAGCAGCTGTCACCCCTGTCTGTGATGGCTTAAATATGTTTATCATTCTACAGCCACACATAGTGGGTCCGCTGCTGATTTTACATACCCAGTATAACTCATCTAACAACTTAAGGAGTGTGAGGTGTCTCAAATGGCACAAGCTGGACAAATATTTTAGGGACTGAAATGCCATATCTGTTGAAAACTTGCAATTTTCATTTTGCATAGTAAATGGCTCAATTATTTCTGAAAAATACCTGTGGTGTCAAAATGACACCACTTGAGGGGTGTAGTTTCCAAAATAGGGACACTTTTGGGATATTTCTACTGTAGGAGTACCTCAGTATCTATTCAAATGCGATATGGCACTTAAAAACTATTCCAGCAAAATCTGCTCCTTCCCTTATTAGCCCTGTCATATGCCCATTGTAGAGGTTTATGACCACATATGTAATGTTTCTGCTTTCTGTGTTACAGAAGAAAATATTATAAAAATGGAAAGTCTGCCCAAAAAAGTATGGGAGAAATATATTAAGACCGGTATTTTTCATGCCAGTCTTAGGTCCAATTGCGCTGCAAAGTTCTTGTGGCATAGGCCTCTACAAAGCTTTGGTGCCTCCTCCGGCTTGTGAGACAGTCTTATCTTTATGTCAGCTCCTTATTTAGCAAAGATTTAAGCCATTTTTCATGCCAAAAAATCGTGTGGAAAATGTTAAACATGTCAGGCCTCATGGCCTTTTTTGCTGCAAAGATGGCATGAGACAAAATGTGTGACTTTAATAATTACCTAATGGCATATATGAGTGCCAAAATTTCACCTCCATTTTGCTTTAATTCCTGTAGAACTAAAAGCTTAACAATTTTCTAAAATCTGTTTTCCATAATTTTAGCTGTGTAGTTTCTAAAAATAAATGACATTTGCTAGAGGATGCCAACATAAAGTAGACATATGGTAAATGTTAATTCATAACTATTTCATGAGGTGTCACTATCTGTCTTAAAGGTACATACATTTTAATTCTGAAAATAGCTAATTTTTTACTTTTGGAGTATTAAAAAAAATAAAGGTAAAACATATGAACTAAAATGTATTACTATAAAGTATGATGTATCACAAGAAAACATTCTCATAATCGCTTAGGTATGTAAAATAATTACAAAGTTATTAGCACATAAATTGACACCTTAGATTTGCAAAAATATACTCTGTCAGGAGGTGAAGAGGTTAAACAATTTTAGTGAAGACATGGAACTCAAGGACAATTGTCATAATTTTTTTTTAGGGAAAGATAGTGAGCCTGTATGAACCTCTGCTAAGAAAATTGCATCAGGAGAAAAGGCTTATATTTTTGCAACAATATTGGAATTAGATCTCCGCAATCTGGCAAAGGGTTGACTTTTCTGTAAAGTCACAGATATACATTGACATGTCAATTGAGAAAAATCAGAGAACAAATACCCTGTAATCACTTCAGGGAGAAAATAAGCTAGTGGTGGCAGTGTTATGATCTGATGAATGTTTTTGTAGCATTCTCTGGGCACACTTATTCATGTGGAAGGCACTCTCAATCGATTTGGGTATAGATATAACCTTGCAGATCACAAACCCTCATACATGCTGATTGTCTTCCCTGGGGCAGATGGGAACTTCCAGCAAGAGAATATGACATGTCACTTGGCTAGAAATACCTGACATTGGTTGGAAGAGCATGAACAAGACTTCTATGTATTACTCTGCCCCCCTAAATCCCCAGACTTAAACCCAATTGAGCATCTGTGGGACTACCTCAAACATCATGTTCACTGTATGGATCTTCCCCCATGCATGCTCCAGCAGCTGTTGGATGCATTGCAGTCAGCATGGCTCCAGATACCTGTGACAACCTACCAGGACCTTATTGAATCATTCCCAGCACATCTAGCTGCCGTCTTTGCTGCACATGCCGATTCTCCATATATTAGCTGGTGACAATAATAATATAACTGTGTATTATGGCACAGGTTAGGGGAAAGCTTGTTAAGCTATTTATGGTAGTTCTACTATGTAGCTCCCCTTATGCGCCATGATTATCACACATTAGCAGAACCCATAAGATGAGCATGAGCAGTATATTCTTCACAATGCGGCTACTGCCAAACTTATATAGAAGTGTGTAAAATCAGATATAATAACAGAGATCAATAATTGTAACAGAAAAAAAAAATTCATATTATTTATTTTACATATAGTTGGTGGAGTTTTACTTTTAAGAATACTCAAGTTTTACTTTGTTATAACATTGCCTTATGAAAAAAATATTACACTTCCCAATGATAAGTTTTATATATTTCCTTGCTTTCAATAATTTCTTTTAAAAACCCTGTTAAGTTCCTGTTTGGTAAGCTATACTAGACAAATTTAATTATTGCAAAACAGCTTGTTGAACTGCATACACTTTCAATAAGGCAAGCTATTTTTATTTGCCTATATCTTAGAAATGATCTATTCTAGCCTATGGCAAGGTGAAGGCTTGCTGAACATATTTCCATTCTTAGTAGTATAAATAGATGGAGGAGGTGTGAAAACATACAGTTTGCTTAATAAAGCAAGAAATATATAAATCTACTTCAGCAAATCCAAACTAATTTATACTGCAGCATATTAATATAATTCTTATAAAATATTGAGCAACATTCTGCAGCAATTGTAAAGAAAAGAAAAAAAGGCTGAGTTCAACTTTATCTTAAGATTTGTCTATCTATAAAAAAAATCAAAAGAATCAGCACTGTAACCTTTTGCAAGCTTTCTGGCATTGAAAAAAAGCAGGACACTTTACTCTCATCTATATCTATATCTATATCTATCTATCTATCTATCTATCTATCTATCTATCTATCTATCTACGATATGGAAAGAGAGAGTGCAGCACACTAGCATTTGGGTGCAAAATCAGGCCAACATGAACCGGCACCAGGGTTCAATTCAGTAGAAGAGGGAAAAAAGCCAGCAGCACTCCGATATATTCAAAACGTGATCGTGGTTTATTCACCCAGTGTCAAATACTGGATGAATAAACCACGATCACGTTTAAATTTTATATCAGAGTGCTGCTGGCTTTTTTCCTCATCTATCTATCTATCTATCTATCTTAGGGTCCATTCACACGTCTGTTGTTCTGGGTTTTTGCGGAAGGGGTGCAGACCCATTCATTTCAAGGGGCTGCAAAAGATGCACACAGCACACTGCGTGGTGTCCACATCCGTAGGTCCGTTCTGCTGCCCCAAAAGAAAGATAGAGCATGTCCATATATTTTCCGCAATTGTAGAAAAAATAGGCATTTCTGTCATAGGGCTGGCCATATGCAGTACGCAAAATGCGGAACGAACGCGGCCGGTATCCGTGTTTTGCGGATCTGAAATGTGCATAACACAAAACACTTACAGACGTGTGAATGGACCCTAAATATGTCAATTCAATTATTGATTTTTTAATTGTTCCAATTATGGATGAGCAAACAGTTCAAATTAAACTTTGCTGTTTTTCAGATGGCAGACGGACCCCAATCTTTCCAAACGAACCCTCTAAAAGGGTGCGCAGGAAGATTAAGAAGAGCTTTCACATTGAGAGGAAGTGGAGGGGAGAGCTTTCCCTGATTTTATCCAAGGCTGACATACAGCCTGGATGAGCCAATCAGTACAGCAGCAAGCAGGGAGGTGCCCTAGCAGAACAAGCAGAACAAGATAAAAATAGAAAAAATGATACTAACCTCTAGGGATGAGCATAACAAGCTTTGGATCCTAGATCCGATGTTGCTTCGCTCAAAACTTCGTGTCAGGACTCAAATCCGTGGCCAGTCATGTCCCAGGCGGTAGCTCTACCCACTAGGCTACCGTCTCTCCTTGGACTATTCTCTAGCTAACTGCAAACTTCTAACTACCTCTCTTGTCCTGCTGATTATCCCAATCTCTTGCACCTGCTACTTCCATATAAAACCCAGCCCTTTGCTGGTTATTGTGCCTCCAAGCCTGTAGCAAGCTTCCTCTCTGCTCCTCCACCACCACTACTGCTGTTTTACCATCGTTGCCAACCCGGACAGTTTGACCTCGCTGAATTGCCGCCTGCTTTCGACCCGGACTGATCGACCACGCTACCTGCCTCCTGCTTCTGTGGGCCTTTGCCACTGGACTCCATACTTCCAGCTCAGGTGTCCTCTGACTAAGGTGGGCCTCAATTGACACTACCAACCATAACAGAATAACCAGCAAAAAATAAAACATGGAGTCCACAATGGCCACCCTGCGCAAGCAGGTGTCTGAGCTGCAAGAGTTCGGCACCACCTGCCAGGAGAAATTTCCGCAACTCCAAAGCATGGTACAGAGTCAACAGGGGGAGATCATTGAGCTCCAACGGCAACTCCTGGACGTACATGGCGTGGCTGCAGACACCCGCATGCCACTACCCTCGAAATTCTATGGAGATCGTCGCCATTACCGGGGCTTTCTCAATCAGTTCCGTATCTACTTCCGGATGCATCTGGCCCCCTTTTCCACTGACGTGAAGAAAGTATTGTTCATTGTTAACCTCCTGACGGACGAGGCCCTGGCATGGGCGTCTCCATACGTGGAAATCGATAGCTGTCTGCTGCACGATCTGGATGTTTTCATCACAGCTATGAGCCAGGTCTTTGATGACCCCGATCGCTGTGCGACAGCTGAGGCAAGACTACACAGTCTTCGACAGGGAAGACGCTCTGTCGCCGAGTACGCTGCCGAGTTCCGCCGCTGGGTCTCAGACACCAACTGGAACCCAGCTGCTCAAAGGAGACAATTTCGGCGAGGTCTATCGGAGGCAATCAAAGATGAACTTGCCAGACTTGAAGCCCCGGATGATTTGGACGACTTCATTCAGGTGTGTGTCCGTATTGATCAGAGGCTCACCGAGAGAATGAAAGAAAGGTTCTGGTCCCAAGGTGACAGACCCACTTACTCTTTCTCCTCTACTACCCAGCAGGTCGCCCAACCTCCCATCGAGTCGATGCAGGTTGACGCAGTGCGCAAGACTCTGTCCGTAGCAGAAAAACAATGACGACTGGCCGAAGGCCTCTGCCTCTACTGTGGGGAACCAGGGCACATTGCCATCAAATGCCCCAACAAATCCCGCAGAAAAATTGCCGTCACTGAACTGCGAGAGCAGCGGCAGAACGCAACCCCACCAGTGACCAATTGTCATTACCAAATGCTCGACTCTGGGGCTGGCGACAATTTTATGGATCTAACTTTTGCTCACAAGAACAACATTCTGCTTGTAACCAAGACAGCCCCTATCGATCTGGAAACAGTGGATGGGTCCCCTCTCTCCTCGGGACCAGTTACACATCAGACCGCAGATTTACAGCTCCCCATTAAAACCGACCACCACGAGACGATCCACTTCTCTTTGATTGCCTCCCCCAAGTTTCCGGTGATCTTGGGCATCCCGTGGTTAGCCGCTCACAACCCTTCGGTGGACTGGGAAACCCGCTGTCTACGGTTCACATCCGAGTTCTGCTCCTCGAACTGTCTGCATGAACCTGCTTCCCCAACGCCCAAAGAATCTATCATCTCGTAACCAACTGTCAATGAGCTGTTGCCTCCACAATATAGCGAGTTTCAGGATGTCTGCGACAAAAAAACGCAGACAAGCTGCCCCCGCATCGAAAATACGACTGCCTAATTGAATTACTACCTGGGGCTGAAATACCCTTTGGCAGCATCTACTCCCTCTCGGAGCCTGAACTCAAGGCTCTGAAGGACTACTTGGACGAGGACCTAAAGAAGGGCTTCATTCGACCCTCCCCTCCACCTTCTTCTTCGTGGAGAAAAAAGACTCCTCTCTACGCTCTTGCATTGACTATCGCAAGCTGAATGATGTTACAGTAAAAAATCGTTACCCTCTCCCCCTGATTTCGGAACTTCTCAAAAGACTCTGGGCGGTGAAAGTCTTTACGAAGCTCGATCTTCGAGGGGCCTATAATCTGGATCGCATTCGCCCCGGGGGTGAATGGAAGACCGCCTTTCGCACACGATACGGACATTTTGAATACTTAGTTATGCCCTTCGGACTTTGCAATGCCCCAGCCACTTTCCAACATTTCATTAATGACGTCCTTAGGGACATGCTGGATCTGTTCGTAGTGGTGTACCTGGACGATATTTTAATTTTCTCGGAAAATCTCGACCAACATCGCGAACATGTCCGCAAGGTGTTACAAAGACTCCGTGAGCAGTCCCTTTACATCAAGCTCGAGAAATGCGAGTTCAAACAGACCACCACCCAGTTTCTCGGTAACATCATCTCCCCGGAAGGGCTGAGTATGGATCCTCGGAAGATTCAGGCTGTAATAGATTGGCCTCCCCCTAAGAACAAAAAGAAAATACAGAGGTTTGTCGGCTTCGCCAACTTTTACCGAAAATTCATTCGGAACTTCTCAAAAATCATTACTCCAATTACCCAGTTAACCAAAAAGACTGTGCCCTTTTCCTGGACACCCGAAGCACAGGAAGCCTTCACCAAGCTTAAATCCCTCTTCACGTCTGCTCCAATTCTGATCCATCCTAATCCCGAACTGCCATTCACAGTTGAAGTGGACGCTTCCGACACCGCAGTAGGCGCTGTCCTATCACAACGCACGGGAGAAAAGATGCTTTTACACCCTTGCGCCTTCTTCTCTCGCCAAATGTCCCCCGCAGAGAGGAACTATGACATCTGGAATAAGGAGTTGTTGACAATCAAAGATGCCTTCTCGGAGTGGAGACATCTATTGGAGGGGGCCATCAATCCCATAACTGTGTTTACTGACCACCGAAACCTCGAATTCATCCGTTCTGCCAAGAGGCTTTCCGCCAGACAAGCCAGATGGAGCCTTTTTTTCTCTCGATTCAATTACATTATCACATATCGCCCGGGGTCGAAGAATGGCAAAGCAGATGCCCTTTCCAGGATGTTCTCCGAACCTTCACAGGACAACAAGGGCCAAGCCAGCATTCTACCCCAAAAAAAAGGTCTTAGGAACTCCTGAGGTCAATCAAGAAGTCTAATGTAAAGGACCCCTTCCTCACCCACCCAGCAGAAGACGTCAACCTCACTCTCAAGGGTGGCTTCTGGGTATACCTGGATCGACAACTGTACGTACCAGAAATGGCACGGCTCGATGAACTAAAATATAACCACGATACCAAGTTGGCTGTCCCGCTCCTTCCTGGTGGCCGATGTATAAGGAAGATACTAAAAGGTTTGTCTCCTCATACACGGTCTGTACCCAACAAGACTCCCCGCTCTTCACCCGTGGGGCTGCTGCGACTTCCCATCCCCTACCGCCCTTGGGGTTCAATTTCTATGGACTTTGTGGTTGACTTACCCTCTTCAAAAGGGATGAACACCATTCTGGTCGTCGTGGACCGCCTTACCAAGATGGCCCATTTCATCCTCTGCAAGGGCCTACCCACTGCCAAACAGACGGCTGACCTGGTATTCCGTGAAATCTTTAGGTTACATGGGGTTCCGGATGATGTGGTCTCTGACCGAGGAGTGCAATTCACCTTTAAATTCTGGAAAGACTTCTGCCTGGCCCTTGAGATCACGGTAAACCTGTCCTCCACTTTCCATCCCCAGTCTAATGGGCAGACAGAGAGAACGAACCAGACCCTCGAGCAGTACCTACGTTGTTTCATCATTCATCTGCAGGATGACTGGTTGGACCACCTTCCTACGGCCGAGTTTTCCTATAATAATGCGGAACACAGTTCCACCCATTACAGTCCTTTCTACGCCAACACTGGCCTGCATCCAGCTTTCATGCCACGCCTGCCCATCACCTCCATGCTTCCAGCTGTGGCCGAACGCCTGGCTAATTTACAAGAGGCACAAGAGAACATTTCCAATAATCTCCTTGAGGCTCAGAGATGCCTTAAGCTGGCGACAGACAAACGTCGTAGACCCGCTCCGGACTTTCAGAATAGGAGATCAAGTGTAGCTCTCCACAAGAAACCTAAGACTGAAGGTACCCGCTCAGAAACTGGGCCAAAAATACATGGGGCCTTTCCGTATCTCTGGCCGGATTAATGAAGTCACCTTCCGGCTGGACCTCCCACATTCCATCAGGGTGCACCCAGTCTTCCATTGCTCCCTTTTCAAGCCGTTTGTAGAGAACACGTTCCCTGGCCGCCATCCTCCCCCCCACCACCAGTATGGGTACAAGGCAAAGAGGAGTACATTGTCTCAAAGATCCTCGACTCCAGACTCCACCGGGGCAAAATCCAATACTTGATTTCCTGGAAAGGCTATCCTCCAGAAGACAACTCCTGGGAACCGGAGGAGAACATTCATGCCCCCAGACTTGTTAGGGAGTTCCATCTGAGTCACCCAGATAAGCCTTCCCCTGCGGTGCCCGGAGGTCACCTTGGAAGGGGGGGAGTACTTTCAGGACTCGAACCCGTGTCCAGTCATGTCCCAGGCGGTAGCTCTACCCACCTGCTACTTCCCTATAAAACCCAGCCCTTCAACCCAGCTGAAAGGGAGCTTTTTCCAATCTGAGGTGGTTATGAGATGGTCATACAATGAGGCATCAGACCTACATCGGTAAATTATCCCCTTCAGTGAATACTCTCTCCTCCAGCTGGGAGATAATAACAGTCCAGAACTCAATCTTGGATAGTTAAGATCTGACGTCTTTATTCCATAGTACATGTATTTATAGGACATTGGGGGTGGGAATACCAACTTTAGTTCAGCAGATGACATGTTAATTTAGGGAAGTCGGTAAACAATACTGGTATCTGCCATATACAATACATGAAAGGGTATTTTACATATTACAATGGTAGTCTAGATGCTAACAAGTTAAACTCAATACAGCTTGCTGTCATGTACATGAGGATCCTGCTATCCATTGTATTTCCAAGTGATAACTGTGTGTCATCTATTGTAGTCTCAATGTCTGCTGGGGTGGGCTCGCATACATTAATTAAGAGCCCTCTGGGGGATGTGTCTTCTGAGGAAATTATCTGTCTTGTAACAAGTGGCAGTGATCCATACAAGTGGCAGTGATCCATACAAGTGGCAGTGCCTGATATAATATATATCTAATAGCAAGGTTAAAAATCCCTTTCACCAGCCCTTTGCTGGTTATTGTGCCTCAAAGCCTGTAGCAAGCTTCCTCTCTGCTCCTCCACCACTACTGCTGTTTTACCATCGTTGCCAACCCGGACTGTTTGACCTCGCTGAATTGCCGCCTGCATTAACTCTCTGCTTTCCACCGACCACGCCTCCGTCTACTCCTGCTGTTACCTCGCTGCCAACTCTGCTGCCGACCCGGACTGATCGACCATGCCACCTGCCTCCTGCTTCTGTGGGCCTTTGCCTCTGGACTCCATACTTCCAGCTCGGGTGTCCTCTGACTAAGGTGGGCCTCAATTGACACTACCAACCATAACACTTCGGTTTAATGTTGTACAGAGATCCGTCTCAATACAGCGTTAAACTGTATGGCCTCCGACAAGGTGAAGTTAGTTATTCCCGAAGTTTCACTATTTTTAAACTGAAAAATCATTTTAAAACTTGGATCCGAATTTGGCTTTGGTTCCCACTGGTACCTCGGAACTGAAGCTGACTTCGGATCCCAGAGACCTTACGTTTTAATGCTGTACTGAGATGAGTCTCCATGCAGCATTAAACCGAAGTTTTGAGTGAAACGACTCACTTCACTAATCCCAACTGACCTCATCCACTTAATCGTGGAGAGGCCGTCCTCTCCCTTTTTAATAAAAAAAAACCCACCAAAGACCTGAGGCGTGGGTGGAAAAAATCACCACATGTTGTTGTCGTCGCCGTTTTTGGTCACTTCCTTTTCTACCAAAAAATTTAATAAAAAGTGATCAAAAAGTCATACACATCCAGTAATGGAATCAATGAAAAGTTCAGATCGCCCCACAAAAAATTAACCCCCATACTACAAAAGAGTTATAGGGGTCAAAACTGATTTTTTCCCACTTTTAAATTTTTTTTTTTATCACTTTGAAAACGCAAGAAAAACTATACATATAAGGTATCGCCGGATTCGTACTGACCTGTAGAGTAAAGTTTACTGGTCAGTCTTATTACACATTGAACATCGTAAATAAAAAAAAAATGTAAAACTGGGGTGGAATTGCATTTTTTTTTTGCAATTTCACCCTATTTTGAATTTTTTTCCTGCTTCCCTCTAGATCATATGCAATATTAAATGGTGGCATTTGAAAGTCCAACTTGTCCTGCAGAAATCAAGCCCTCATATGGATGTGTAAACAGACAAATAAAAACGTTATGGCTCTGGGAAGGCAGGGAGCACAAAACGAAAATGAAAAAAAAACACCTCAGGGCCTGAAAGGTTGAAAAGTTTGATTCAGCTGATTTGCCGAATTTCACATAAAAATTTGCTTTGTGACTAATTACTTCACCCCAAAAAGCATTTTTTTGTTAGCGGGTGCAATGACAGGGAGCTGCGATAGTGCCACCCCGTCATTGAACCCTTCAGATGCCGCATTCATACATGATCGCAGCATCTGTGTGTAAAATTAACAATAAAAAAAAAATTTAATCAAACTTACCACCCCCATTTGCTCGCGACGGGCCGACTGCCGCTATCTTGCTTGAAGATCTTGGCCGAAATCCTGTGCGGTGCGAGATTACATCATCACGCTGGCTGGTGATTATTTAAACTCACGCCGCACGGGATTTCGGCCGAGATCTTCAAGCAGGATGGAGGCTGACGGCCCGTCGCTAACAAATGGAGGAGGTGAAATTGAATTTCTTTGTCCTTATACTATTTCAGGTTAAATCGATTCGTTGACATGAAGCACGAGGAAATTCAGCTTCTAGGTGAATTAAATTTATCCTGAAATTCGGATCGAATTCTACTTCGTGGGATTCGATTCACTTTTCTTAATCTTCACGCTCGCCAGAGGTCCTTTCTAGAGTTGAGCGAACACCTGGATGTTGGGGTTCGAGAAGTTCGGACGAACTTCACGAAAATGTTTGGGTTCGAGATCCGAACTCGACCCAAACGTCACCCCGAAACCCATTGAAGTCAATGGGGACCCAAACTTTTGGGCAATTAAATAGCTGTAAAATAGCCCTGGAAAGGGCTAGAGGGCTGCAAAAGAGGAAGTACCCCCCTACCCATGGCTCTGAATGCCTATTTCAAACTTCCTGGTCCTTTGAAATGCTGTCATTCTGTCTGGTGGACAGTTTTAAAAACCTTATGGTGGTGGCTATCCCACAGTACGTGTATCCCAGCCACCGCTACTTTTGCAGGCGAGCCATCCCTTCCCTGCACAACCAAGTGGCGGACAAAATCAAGTGTTCACTGCGCAACGCTATCTGTGGCAACGTCCACATAACCAACAACACAGTGGGTAAATGTAGTGGCTGGCCCAAAGGGGGATAACATTTTTGCGAATGTCCTTCCGCCCCCGAGGATTGCTGGGCATTTCTCTTTGTATCCTGTTACCTCCTCCTCCTCCTCGGCTTCCTCCTCCTCTACCTCATCCTCATCCACTCAGCTTAACACCTTCATGACCCACAGCAGCACAGCCAGGGGGAAACAAAGGCAGGTTGTTTTAAAACTTGTGTGTTTGTGGGACAAACCCCGCACCGCGCAGGAGCTGTGGACAGGCATGGAACAACAGACCGACCATTGGTTGGTGCCACAGAGCCTCCAGCCCGGCCTGGTGTTGTGCGCTAATGGGCAAAATATACTAGCAGGTCTGGGCCTAGCCGGTTTTACACACATCCCCTGCCTGCCAGATGTGCTAATTTTGGGGTGCAGAAATTCCTAAACACCCAGTGAAAATCAATTCAGTTAATCGAACACACACAACACCCACACACCCCCTTTCACTCAAACCATTAACAAACTATTTACAAATTTTCTTAAAAACATATTTAAATAACTATAATGCAGCTACACTTACTATATAAACAAACAAAACTATATACACACCTTATCCTTAACTTAAGGCCAGTAACATCCAAGTGGCTCGAAGGGTGGGTTCCTGCACCAACATAGTCCCTGGCCTGGAACACAATTGTCCAGCCAGAGCACAGTTCTGGAGGATGAGGAGGATAAGTAGGATGAGGAGGATGAGTAGGAACCGTGTTCTCAATAGGGTGGCACCCAAGCCAGCTCACAGGCATCTGGGTCACCATCAGTACCCCAGATGGCTGGGTTCGCGTTGGCGAAATGTGGGAAAGCTTTGTCATCACGCCACAACAACCTGCACCACCAGCAGATCTGGAACGTCTTAGCAGGAGGCAGCATTTCAGCAACATGGTAGAATAGTACACGTACTGACTGATGGGTCTGCCTGGGGGAATAGCTACAGGGGAAGCAGTGGAAGCAACTGCTTTGGGGCCGTGACCTAGAAAGGCCCCATCCAGGAGGAGGAGGAGGACTAACAGTATTATACAATGAAATTATATACAGTGGCAGTATAGACAGTGTAGAAAGCGAATGGAACAGCTGCTGGGCCAGGTCTGAGAGAGAGAATCTTTAGTAGCCACAGGCATAGCGGCATGAAAGGAAGGGGTTTGCGCAAAAATTACTGGGGGAGGGGGGCCCCATTCAAGAATTTGCTGTAGTGCCCAATCATTTCTAACTACGCCACTGGGTCTGCACCATTCAACTTCTGGGTCATCAAATTAGGCACATGTCCTGAGGTTGCCCTATACCCTTTGGAAGTGCTGGCCTACCCCGCAGCCACTGTATTGTCTGAACGTGTGCATGGATCCCACAGGATTTTTTGTACCTTATGCAGAATAGACATGTTTACCGGCCTCACCCAACCACTGTTATACTACCGTGCACTTACACTTTGTTTTTGTTTTTTATATTTTCCCAATGTTTTGGGGTCTACACTAATTTATTTAATAAAATTAAAAATAAAAAAACTGTTATTGGCGACTATCTTTGACTTCACAGCCCAAAAAGGCTTTATTTCATGCAAGAATCTAACAGCCAATTGTAAGTTCCCTATCAGTTATGCAGTGCAGGGGTTTGTACCTAGGCAAAAAATGTAATATTTCACCCAACAATTTAAAATCTATCCTTTGACGGACACTATGAAACTTGTCCAGTAACAGCTGGAACAACAGATTTAAGGTATTTCTATTTTTGCAACTGAATTTCACCCTAGAAAATAATAAAACTTTGACGGACACTATGAAACTTGTTCAGTCACAGCTGGAACACCAGATTTACGGAATTTCTATTCTTGCAACTGAATTTCACCCGAGAAAAAAATATATCCTTTGCCGGACACTATTAAACTTGGCCAGCCACTGCTAGGACACCAGATTTAGGGGATTGCTATTTTGGCAATTGAATTTCACCCCAGAAAATTATCTATCCTTTGCCGGACACTATTATACTTGGCCAGCCACTGCTGGGACACCAGATTTAGTGGATTGCTATTTTGGCAATTGAATTTCACACCAGAAAATGATCTATCCTTTGCCAGACACTATTAAACTTGGCCAGCCACTGCTGGGACACCAGATTTACGGTATTGCTATTTTGGCAATTGAATTTCACCCCAGAACAAAATCTATCCTTTGCCGGACACTATTAAACTTGGCGAGCCACGGCTGGGACACCAGATTTAGAGGATTGCTATTTGGGCAATTGAATTTAACCCCTCAATAAAATATAAAAATTTCTATCCTGAGTTTCTAGGGGTGACAATAAGCAAAGCCGAAGCACCTGAAGTAGGATATAGCAAAAAAACAAAACTAGTATTGATGAATTGATGGACTTGGTGGCAGCTTGTGCTGGTGCACCACAAGACTCAAATTGGCCGCTGATCATCCCAGATAAAAGTGACAGAAAAACGCTCTGTGCAGCCTAAAAACCAGTGAGCAATTATCTAGCAGAAGTTTAATGATTCACAGCTGTAGATCAATCACTTCATTAGGTGTTTTTGCTGAGTTTTCCCTGCCTAATCTCGCCCTCACAGCAGCTGCGTCCTATCCCTACACTAATCAGAGCAGAGTGACGTGCGGTGCTACGTGACTCCAGCTTAAATAGAGGCTGGGTCACATGCTGCACTTGGCCAATCACAGCCATGCCATTAGTAGGTATGGCTGTGATGCCTTCTTAGGGCAAGAAGTAAAATGTTAGCTGATTGGCTGCTGTGCAGCCCTTCAGAAAGCGGGAAGAAATCGCCGAACAACGAACATGAACCCGAACTTTTTTGAAAATGTTCGGGTCCTGGTCCCGAACACCCCAAAATTCGGTATGAACCCAAACTATACAGTTCGGGTTCGATCAACTCTATCAAAGATCCCTTTATTAGAAGTGCCACTTCATTATCCTCATTTCAATTCAATATCTCACCTTATTCCAGCTATCCAGACAGATGCCTCTATTCTTCTACTTATCGGAAGAGACATTCTACAGGTACATAAGGTAGGCCAACAAATCAATGGGCTCTTTAATGCCCCCTAGGCTCAAAGACTCTCACAATCAAGTGAATGAGGTGAGTATATATAAATATATATAAATATATATTTTTAACCCTGGATTAACCCCTGAGCACCTGAGTGTGTGAGTCTTAGATGCCACAATCAGCATTGAACATGTCATCTAAGGCCGGCAGTTCCCCATAATTGTTCCTGCTCCATACAATGAAAAACAATTTGTGACTAAGTGTTCCGTAACAAATTGCATTTTTTGACAAATTTCGGCAAAGCTGCCAAATCAAATTTTTTTAAATTTTGCTCATCTCTAGCCTCTAACCCTATGTGATTATCTCACATCTGGCAGTTTTTCTCCACTCTGCATGAGGACAAAAGCATTGTCTTTTGCAAGCTGTGCAAGAGTAAAATAAAATGTGGGTAGGCAAACACAAATGTACCAACATTTGTCTTTCTGTCTTCCTATCTACCATCACATTGTGTATGGTTGCTGCTTGCTGTGGCCTGGATCATGCCACTTATGCCACTTTCCAACCATCATGTTCTATATAGCTGTTGCTGCTGCCTACATCATGCCACTAATGGCCCTTGGCTGGGTCTCACAGGCAGGCTGTCATTGGTGGTTGCCGTGTGGTGCTGCACAAATTTAGAATAAGTACCCACTTGTAGAGGTAACATATACTAATGCCTCATATACACTATGTAGTTGCATAGCAGAGGGATCAGACCCCTAAAAGTCCCACAATGGGACAAAAATAAAAAGTAAGAAAAAGTTTTTAAAAAAAGCATTTTACATAAAAAAAAAGTAAAAAAATATATAATTCTAAAAAATAGGAAAAAAAAGAAAAATAGACATATTAGGTATCACCGCATCTGTATCGAATGGCTCTATAATACTATCACAGGATCCAACACATCAAGTGAACACCATAAAAGTAACTAATTAAAAACAGTTCCAAAAAGCCAGTTCTGGTCATCTTGCCTCACAAAAAAATGTAATACCAAGTGATCAAAAAGTCATATGTACCCCAAAAACATACCAATCAAACCGTTGTCTCCTCCATCAAAAAATTTGTCCCTTCCTAAGACAGTTGCCTAAAAAAATAGGGCTCTCTAAAAATGGCAAAAAAAAATAATGTCTTTTAAAAAATGCTTTTACTTAGAGAGAAGTGCAGGAGCGTATAGGAGGTGCAGAGGTAGCAGTTGCTACTGGGCCCAGAAGCCTGAAGGGGCCCAAAAAGGTATTATAGAAAGTGCATGCTGGTCAAATTACACTTCTAGCTGGAGGGAAAGGGTAGGTCAAGAATTTAGCATCGGGGGGGGGGGTCGTTTTTCAATTTTTGCCTCAGGCAGCACAAAGGTAATGTCCTTCCCTTCCCCTGGCCACAAAGTAGTAAAGGCAGGGGGGACCAAGCTAAATTCTTACACCAGGGCCCATGAGCTTTTGTTACAGATTATTTTGTCATGAAGTGCATTAAATCAGGTCTATCCCAGCATGCAGGTAAATTTAAGGAAGAATGTATACTGGTGTACATCACTGTGCAATGCAGCAACATGCATAGATAGTCGTTTCTGATAGCGAAACAGTTACATCATCGTACAGGCCACCAACAGTCCTAGATAACCCCTGGCTAAACAAATAAAAAGCATACAGTAGCCTTCAGTAGAGCAAACAAAAAATGATGTGCACCCCTGCAGGTGTCCCAATGACTCTTTAATGGAATAGCATAAGGACATGGAGACAGTGGCAATAAAGTAGTGGAGAAAAAAAAAAGGTTTCGTTAATCCATATTGTAGCAGTGCAAAATCATGCATTTGAATCCCTTCTGTTAGCTGTGATATTACTATGCATCACTAATAGGCTTAATTCTCACTTCACCTATTTGGTCAGTTATTATCATCAGTTATTATCAGCCCAAAGCAGGTGCTGGTCAAAACCACAGAACAGGTGCAGATCTATTCATGATACCTAATCCGAGAGTATAAGTGATAAAAATAACTGACCAAATAGCAAAAGTAACGTCAAGTCTCATTTATCAGCATGGACTTAACTGTGCAGTGACCCAAGATTAAAGTAGTGGCCCCATTACAGTGGGGAAGCTGTCAGCAATAAGGCTGTGTTCACATCACTGTTTATATTTCCATTCTTCTAATCCGTCAGAAGAAAAGCCCAAAAAAGCAGATCCTGTAGTTTAAAGGTACACTGACAGGCCGTTTTAACATATCAAGAGTTTTATATGCGAAGTCCTGCAGATGCCCATTACAATGTTGCTGGCATCGGCCTCCCTGGGACGTTGTGCGCCTGCGCCGGATACCTTACTACCCGACACCCTCCATTTCCAGTAACGTAGTGCGCCTGCGCCACATACTACAGTATGCACGCGGCTTCAGTTTCTCTTCCTGCGTCTGCTGTGCAGGATTTCGCTGTATCTGGGAGATAAAAAGCCACCCAGAGCAGTGAATAATAATGAGCTGGGTGGCGCTAGGAGACAGCAGTTGGGGCGTGGCTGGGCACAAACTAGAAGAGCGACAGCCCTTGGGCACAAACAAAGGTAATTTACATTTGAAGAAAATCGTATTTTAAAAGTTTTGTAAAGGCAGACAGGGGGGACAATTATATAATTAAATTACACATATTAAGACCGATAGGGGCATATAAAATTCTTGATATGTTAAAACGGCCTGTCAGTGTCCCTTTAAGCATCCTACTTTAAACCGTCTGTATTTGGTCAGCATTTATTCAGTATTGGTGACTCAAAAAAAGGAGCAGGTACAAAACAGAGATAAAATGTGAGGGAAATATTTGCATGTCTTCTGTGTTTTGGACCCACTCCTGCTTTTGGTTTCCATATTATATTCAAATGCTGATGAAAAATACTGACCGTGTCAATAGAGACCTCATGCTGAATTTGCATGAGTTTTGGCCATTTGCCTCTGAAATTAGCTTTATTCAGATGGAAAAGATGTCCTGCATGCAGGACTTTAATGGCCTTTATCACATGGACAGTATTTTGCATCAGCATTTGTTCGGTATTTTTAAGGCAAAAACAGCAGTGGTTTCAAAACAGAGATAGGATGTGATGTAAATATTTACATGTCTTCTGTATTTTGGACACACTCCTGCTTTTAGCTTCCAAATCATGATTCAAAATACTGACTGTGTGATAGAGGCATTAAGGACAGTCAAACGACAGGGCCCATTTTTTTATTTTTCTATTCTTCTTATGGATCAGAAGAAAGGAAATATAAACGGTTATATCAACATGGCCAAACAGGGACATAAGGGCCCCCCAAACAGACTGATGAGGGTGGCAACATCATAAAGAATCACAATTGTGGCCTCGTAGCAGAGTGGTGAGGGTGGCAACAGCATGAACAATGACAATAATGACCAGAGTGGGAAACAGAGTGGTGAGAGGGAGCAACAGCAGTGGCAGTAAAAGCACAAGATGGCGGCAGATCACAGTAGGAGCAGATGGCAGTAAAGCCAGCAGGATGTGGCATCAGGCGGGTGACAGTATGAGAATAGTGGCACCAACAGCACCTGGGCTGAAGTAAGGGCCATTTATCCCAATTTTCCGGTATGACAGAACACTAAAGTCAAATTATTACTGCCAGAATGATATTGCCTGTTGTATCACTCACAGGTGTCTGAAAATCCTGCTTGATCTATCTTTATAAAGGTTAGTCTTCACAACATTTTGTGTTGAAAGATGAGTTCTCTTTGGGATTACCATGCCACCTGCCTTACTGAACAGTGGCTCTGATGCCACACTACTGGGGTCAGGAAAGTTTTCCCAGGGCAAACTCGGCCAGTTGCAGCCACAATTGAAGTTTGGTGCCCAGTAGTCCAGAAGATCTTGGATCTGAGGTGACAGGATGCTGTCCAAGTATGTCACCACCTGCTTGTTCAGATTCTATGCCATGTTCTGCTGCTGGGTAGTTTCTTCAGTAGGCAGATGAAGAAAAGTGTTCATTGGAGACTCAAAACTTATGTTGCTGCTGATGGAGCCGGTGCTGCTCCCCCCCCCCCACTCCTCTCCAGCAGTCATGGCAGTGGAGCATAAGCTCAGAGGGTTAGACCTTTGTGAGGATGGGTGATGGCATGCATAGGCAGCGACCAGCGGACTACAAAGGATGTCTGATAGTAGTTAAGTTTTTGATCCATTACAGAATGTTTAAAAGGTCCCAATTTTGGACCGGTAATGAGGGTCTAACATGGAGAGCCAGTGGTCATCGCTCTGCTGAATGGTGATACACAAGCAACACAGCGTTCATCTTTCCATTTGCACAAGTGACTTGGATAGACTTCCTGCCTCCATCTACGCTGCATACTACCATGTCCAGGGTCATCTGTTTTGTCTTCTTGGTCACCCTCTAGCTCCTCATGCTCCTCCAGCTCCACTTGTGTCTCTTGGGCAGATAAAACACCAAGTTCTGTGTAGAATTCCTGGGAATTTATATCCTCCTCTACATCCTCCTGTACCAGTTCAGCCTACACAAGTCTCATGTGGCCATAATTTCTTCTTGCCACATCTTCTGTCCCCTCACCAGTCAGAATTATCAGCATCTGCTCCAGGATGTGAAGGAGTAGAGTGACATCATTCATCCTGTAGTCCTGGCAACTGACGAATAAAGTAGCCTCCTCAAAGAGCCCGAGAAAATGGCAGGTGTCCCATATGAGCTGCCACTGGCTAACATCAAAGTTACACCAGGGAATAGTCCTGTCTGTCTGTATCATCAAGAACTCGCTCACGGGTTTCCTGTTTTCATACAGTCGGTCCAACATGTGGAGGGTGGAGTTCCAACGGGTTGAAATGTCGCATATAAGGCGATGTAGAGGAACACCATTCTGCCTTTGCGGCTCAAGGAGGGTGTGTTTTGCACTGTAAGATTGGCTGAAGTGAATGCACAGTTTTCTTGAGATTTTTAAGATGTCTTGCAGGTGGGTTGAAGACTTCAGGAACTGTCTGACAACCAGATTAAAGACATGTGCAATGCAGACGTGCACGTGGGTCAGCCTCCCTGATGCAGTGGAGACAGAATTCTCTTCCCATTATCGGTGACCATGGTTCCTATCTCCAATAGACAGCCAGGATTCGATTTCTTGGTTGATGACACATGGCAGTTCCTCCCCAGTGTGACTCCATTCACCCAGACTGACTAGGTGCAGAACAGCATGACAACAACAAGCTTTGCATAGGATGCAAAGCATGCATTACTTCCCAAACAGAATGATCAGCAAAAGAAAGAGGCAGTTGCAGGCCAGGAAAAGGCACTGAGTTTGTTCCTGGGCCATGCTAACTAACTGTGGTGTCAGAAGAACCCACCAATTCATGGCTGTGTGTATCTGTTGTCACCTGAGATAATGTTGAAGAGCGAGTCAACCATTCCAGTACAGCTGGATTGTTGGTCAAAACAGGACTGCTGTATGACAGTGGCAGCTCTGGCCTGTTGCTTCTGCTACCACTAACCCTTTATCTGCTGATACTTTTTTGTCACTGCTTGTTCCTTTTGAGGGCCCAGGCATCTGTCTGTTCGCAATAGTGTACAGTAACTAAACCAGTTTTGTAACAGATTAAGTATAAATGGTTCAGCAATTGTACCAGATAAGCCTGCCGATATATTAGACTGCCTGTTGAGACTAAGTCTGATGTATAAAAGAACAGATTAAGTATGAATGGGTCAACAGGTGAACTAGATAAATACACCTATATATTAGGCTGCCTGTTGACAATAAGTCTGATGCACAGTAAATCTATGTACAGTACAATATAACAGAACAGATTAAGTATTAATGGAGCTCTTATAGGGCTGTGACATCACAAGGATTGCTATCTGCTGATTGGCTGGCTACATGCCATAATGGGTCAGATCGTGTTCCCAGGCTTCTTACTTTCACTTTGTAACACATGTAGCTGCCATTTTAGCAAAAAAAACTATTTGTTAACGTGAAGCGTGAGGAAATTCGGATTTGGGACAAGTTAATTTGTTACACTTTGATTCACTCAACACTGCTTTTACTGTGTTAAACTAATCAAAGGAAAAAAATAGACATGTTAGGTATTACCAAGTCTGTAAAAACCTGCTAGAACAGTCGAACACTGTACAGTCGAAAACCTGCTAGAGCAGTCGTTTTTTTATCACCTCACTTTAAAAAATGTGTAATATTTAGTGATCAAAAAGCCATATATACCCCAATTTAGTAGCAATTAAAATATAATTTCATTCAGCAAAAAATGTTCCTCCATATATTGCCTGAAAATTCAAAAAAAATATTGCTTTAAAAAAAATGGTGATACATTTTTCCAGCACGGTGTACAACACAACAACAAAGCCCAAAAAGCAATGACAGAATTGTACATTTCTTTATCCTGCTTCCCAAAAAGTGAATTAAAAATTGATTCGAAAACCGTATGTGCCATAAAATAGAACCAATGCTGATGGGAATTCATAACACAAAAAATAAGTCCTCACATGGAGAAAAACACATGGTTATCAGAAAATATCTATACTGGTACCCCAGGGAATGTGCATGGAGCCCATAAAACAAGCCATCAAAATTTGCACTGCAAAAAAGATATGGTGCTCATTCCCTTGTGTGCCCTTACAACAGTTTACAACCACATATGGGGTGTTGCCGTATTCAGGAGAAAATGAGGAACAAATTATGGCGTGCTTTTCATCCTGTTACCTTTGTGAAAATTAAAAATTTGGAGCTAAAGCAACATTTTATTGGAAGAAGAAATTACATTTTTCATGTTCGCAGCCGATTGAATCAAATTCTCTAAAATGCCTGTGGGGTCAAGGTGCTCAGTACACCCATTTTGTAGTTTCTAAAACGGGGTCACTTTTTGGAGGTTTTCACTGACTTTTTAAAATACAACATGGCACACAAAATCAATCTAGTAAAATCTGCCCTCCAAAAAACATATGGAACTCCTTCTCTTCTGACCACTGCCATGTGGCCATAGAGCAGCTTATGACCACATATGCAGTGTTCTGTAAACTGCAGAATCAGAGTAATGCATATTCAGGTTTATTTTACTGTTAACCCTTGCAAGAAAAAAATTATTAGCATAAAAAATCAGCAAAAAATGAAATTTTTAAAAGTGTCACCTCCATTTACCTTTTATTTTTGCGGAAGGCCTCAAAGGTTAACAAGGTTTGAATAATTTGAGGGGTGTAGGTTCTAAAACAGGGTCATTTATAAATGGTTTCTATTAAGTAAACCCCTCAAAATCACTTTACAACTGAACTGTGCTTAAAAAATTGTTTTGGAAATTTTCTTTTTCCATCATAAAGTAGACATAAGTGGAATGTTGATTAATAACTATTTTATGAGGCATCACTATTTGTCTTAAACGTAGAGAAATTAAAATCTAGAAAATTGTGAATTTTTCCAAATTTTCTGTAAATTTTAATTTTTTATAAATAAAGGAGAAAAGTATTGAACCAAATTTACCACTAATATGAAGTACAAAGTGTCACCAGAAAACATTCTCAGAATCGGCTAGATAAGTAAAGTCCTTCCAGAGTTATTACCACATAAAGTGTCACGTCAGATTTGCAAAAATTGGTCTAGGCAGGAAAATGAAAACTGGCCTAATGTATATAGGGGTTAAAAATCATCTGCACACAATAAGGGACAATTCTTGAAAACTTTGGAATTTGAAAAAGTATGAGACGTGTCAGCGCAATGTCTTTTTATACACTCTGGATGATAAATGTGCATTTACCCATAGATATGTATGTCAGTGTCACTCAAGCATCATTTACTATTGCTGTCACTGTGTTTTAGAGCTGGAGAAGGGGAGAAGTTAGAGGGGAAAAAATAAATAAAAAATAAATGAAAAGAGATAAGTCTTCTGATGCTAGTAGTGTGGTTTATATACAAACTTTTCAGGGCAAGGGGAGCAACTTTGGTTCGGCCCGATTCAATTGGAGTCCGAACCAAACTTTTAAAAAAATTCATTGAACTGGACCTGAAACAAATCTTGACTGGAACAAATTTTAAAAGGAGAAAATATGTGCTCGGTCTTTTGCTATCAAACTAGTTTCTTTGGTAACATACTACGAAAAAACTTTGTGTAGTCAGATCCATCTGTCACATTTAGTAGGCTATCCTTTAATTAAGGAACTTATGCAAAACAATATGACTGTATGTATCATTTGACTACAGTGTTGAGCGAACAGTTCGAGCATCGTTTTTTTTCAAAAAAGTTCGGGTTCGTTGTTGGTCGATTACTTCCCGCTTTCTGAAGGGCTGCACAGCAGCCAATCAGCTAGTGTTTTACTTCTTGCCCTAAGAGCCCATCACAGCTATGCCTACTAATGGCATGGCTGTGATTGGCCAAGTGCAGCATGTGACCCAGCCTCTATTTAAGCTGGAGTCACGTAGCACCGCACGTCACATTGCTCTGATTAGTGTAGGGAGAGGACGCAGCTTCTGTCAGGGCAAGATTAGGCAGGGTAAAGTCAGAAACAGCACCTAATGAACGGATCGATCTACAGCTGTGAATGATTGAACTTCTGCTAGTTACTTGCTCACTGGTTTTTAGGCTGCATAGAGCATTTTTCTGTCACTTATTTTCTGGGTTGATCGGCGGCCATTTTGTGACTTGTGGTGCACCAGAACAAGCTGCCACCAAGTCCATCAATACTAATTTTTTTTGCTTTATCCTACATTAGGGGCTTGGCTGTGCTAATTGTCACCCCTAGAAACTCAGGATAGCAATTTCTATATTTTATTAAGGGGTTAAATACAATTGCCCAAATACCAATCCCCTAAATCTGGTGTTCCAGGTTTGGCTAGACAAGTATAATACTGTCTGCTGTCTGGCAAAGGATAGATTATTTTCTGTGGTGAAGTTCAATTGCCAAAATAGCAATACCCTGAATCTGGTGTCCCAGCTGTTGCAGGCAAAGTTTCATAGTGTCCGCCAAAACATATATTTTGTTCTGGGGTGAAATTAATTTGCCAAAATAGCAATACCCTGAATCTGGTGTCCCAGCTGTTGCAGGCCAGGTTTCATAGTGTCCGCCAAAACATATATTTTCTTCTGGGGGGAAATTAATTTGCCAAAATAGCAATACCCTGAATCTGGTGTCCCAGCTGTTGCAGGCCAGGTTTCATAGTGTCCGCCAAAACATATATTTTGTTCTAGGGTGAAATTCAATTTGCCAAAATAGCAATACCATAAATCTAGTGGTTTCAGCTGTGGCTGGCCAAGATATAATAGTGTCCGCCAAAACATATATTTTGTTCTGGGGTAAAATTCAATTGCCAAAATAGCAATACCATAAATCAGTGGTTTCAGCTGTGGCTAGCAAAACATAATAGTGTCCGCCAAAACATATATTTTGTTCTGGGGTGAAATTCAATTGCCAAAATAGCAATACCCTGAATCAGTGGTGTCTCAGCTGTTGCAGGCCAAGATTCATAGTGTCCGCCAAAACATATATTTTGTTCTGGGGTGAAATTCAATTGCCAAAATAGCAATACCATAAATCAGTGGTGTCCCAGCTGTGGCTGGCAAGATATAATAGTGTCCGCCAAAACATATATTTTGTTCTGGGGTGAAATTCAATTGCCAAAATAGCAATACCCTGAATCTAGTGGTCCCAGCTGTTGCAGGCCAAGATTTATTAGTGTCCGCCAAAACATATATTTTGTTCTGGGGTGAAATTCAATTGCCAAAATAGCAATACCATAAATCAGTGGTTTCAGCTGTGGCTGGCAAAATATAATAGTGTCCGCCAAAACATATATTTTGTTCTGGGGTGAAATTCAATTGCCAAAATAGCAATACCCTGAATCTGGTGGTTCCAGCTGTTGCTGGCCAAGATATCATAGTGTCCGCCAAAACATATATTTTGTTCTGGGGTGAAATTCAATTGCCAAAATAGCAATACCCTGAATCTGGTGTCCCAGCTGTTGCAGGCCAAGATTCATAGTGTCCGCCAAAACATATATTTTGTTCTGGGGTGACATTCAATTGCCAAAATAGCAATACCCTGAATCTGGTGTCCCAGTTGTTGCAGGCCAAGATCCATAGTGTCCGCCAAAACATATATTTTGTTCTGGGGTGAAATTCAATTGCCAAAATAGCAATACCATAAATCAGTGGTTTCAGCTGTGGCTGGCAAAACATAATAGTGTCCGCCAAAACATATATTTTGTTCTGGGGTGAAATTCAATTGCCAAAATAGCAATACCCTGAATCTGGTGTCCCAGCTGTTGCAAGCCAAGATTCATAGTGTCCGCAAAAACATATATTTTGTTCTGGGGTGAAATTCAATTGCCAAAATAGCAATACTCCTGAATCTGGTGTCCCAGCTGTTGCAGGCCAAGATTCATAGTGTCCGCAAAAACATATATTTTGTTCTGGGGTGAAATTCAATTGCCAAAATAGCAATACCCTGAATCTGGTGTCCCAGCTGTTGCAGGCCAAGATTCATAGTGTCCGCCAAAACATATATTTTGTTCTGGGGTGAAATTCAATTGCCAAAATAGCAATACCATAAATCAGTGGTATCCCAGCTGTGGCTGGCAAAATATAATAGTGTCCGCCAAAACATATATTTTGTTCTGGGGTGAAATTCAATTGCCAAAATAGCAATACCATAAATCAGTGGTATCAGCTGTGGCTGGCAAAATATAATAGTGTCCGCCAAAACATATATTTTGTTCTGGGGTGAAATTCAATTGCCAAAATAGCAATACCATAAATCAGTGGTTTCAGCTGTGGCTGGCAAAATATAATAGTGTCCGCCAAAACATATATTTTGTTCTGGGGTTAAATTCAATTGCCAAAATAGCAATACCCTGAATCTGGTGTTCGAGCTGTTGCAGGCCAATTGTAAATCTGTCCTAAAAGGATACCTTTCATCCAGGGCCTAAATACTAGCCCTAAAAGAGATATTCCCCTAAATCAGTGGTTACTGCTGTGCCTGGATTAGTGTAATACGCTACATAAACAAATAGGCAGATAGTGTTAGGTGCCTGTAAAAAAAGGCCTGAATTTGAAATCAATACAAATATTTTTTTTCCTATTGTGGTGCTTGGTGAACGGTAACAATGAGGAAAACATCTAGTAAGGGACGCGGATGCGGTCGTGGTGGTGTTAGTGTACCCTCTTGTGCTGGGAGAGGACGTGGCCATTCTGCCACAGCCACACGTCCAAGTGAACCAACTACCTCAGGTTCCAGTACCCGCCAGAATTTACAGCGATATTTGGTGGGGCCCAATGCCGTTCTAACGATGGTAAGGCCTGAGCAGGTACAGGCGCTAGTCAATTGGGTGGCAAACAGTGGATCCAGCATGTTCACAACATTATCTCCCACCCAGACTTCTGCAGAAAGCGCACAGGTGGCACCTGAAAACCAAGCCCATCAGTCTTTCACATCACCCCCATGCATATAAGGGAAACTGTCTGAGCCTCAAGTTATGCAGCAGTCTCTTATGCTGTTTGAAGACTCTGCTGGCAGGGTTTCCCAAGGGAATCCACCTAGCCCTTCACCAGTGGTGTAAGACATAGAATGCACTGATGCACAACCACTGATGTTTCCTGATGATGAGGACATGGGAATACCACCTCATCGGAGTCCGCACGTCTCTGATGATGACGAAACACAGGTGCCAACTGCGACGTCTTTCTGCAGTGTGCAGACCGAACAGGAGGTCAGGGAGGAAGACTGTGTGGAAGACGATGGAGGGGACGATGAGGTCCTAGACCCCACATGGAATGAAGGTCGTGCCACTGACTTTCATAGTTCAGAGGAAGAGGCAGTGGTGAGACCGAGCCAACAGCGTAGCAAAAGAGGGAGCAGGTGGCAAAAGCAGAACAGCCGCTGCCAAGAGATTTCGCCTGCTACTGGCCACCGCCACCAGGGACCGAGCACCCCAAAGGCAGCTTCAAGGAGTTCCCTGGCATGGCACTTCTTTAAACAATGTGCTGACGACAAGACCCGAGTGGTTTGCATGCTGTGCCATCAGAGCCTGAAGCAAGGCATTAACGTTCTGAACCTTAGCACAACCTGCATGACCAGGCATCTACATGCAAAGCATGAACTGCAGTGGAGTAAACACCTTAAAAGCAAGGAACTCACTCTGGCTCCCCCTGCTGCTGCTGCCTCGGCCTCTTCCTCCACCTCGGGAGGAATGTAGGCACCGACCGCCCACCAAACAGAGGATGTGCCACCGACACCACCACCTTCGTCACCAAGCATCTCCACCATGTCACACGGCAGTGTTCTGCTCTCCATCTCATAAACCTTGGAGAGAAAGCGTAAATTCCCACCGAGCCACCCTCGAGCCCTGGTCCTGAATGCCAGCATTTCTAAACTCCTGGCTTTTGAAATGCTGTCATTCAGGCTGGTGGACACAGACAGATTCAAACAGCTGGTGGCCATGGCAGTCCCACAGTATGTTGTTCCCAGTCGCCAATACTTCTCCAAGACAGCCGTGCCTTCCCTGCACAACCAAGTATCCGATAAAATCAAGTGTGCACTGTGCAACGCCATCTGTGGAAAGGTCCACCTAACCACAGATACGTGGACCAGTAAGCACGGCCAGGGACGCTATATCTCCCTAACTGCACACTGGGTTAATGTAGTGGCGGCTGGGCCCCAGGCGGAGAGTTCTATCGCAGGGCATCATTCTTTGCCTCCTGTAGCCTCCTCCTCGGCTTCCTCCTCCTCTGCTTCCACCAGCTCATCCAGTCAGCCACACACCTTCACCACCAACTTCAGCACAGCCCGGGGTAAACGTCAGCAGGCCATTCTGAAACTCATATGTTTGGGGGACAGGCCTGTTGGCCTCAAGCCCGGCCTGGTGGTGTGCGATAATGGGCAAATTCTCTTCGCAGCTCTGGGACTAGCCGGTTTGACACACATCCCTTGCCTAGCGCATGTGCTGAATTTGGTGGTGCAGAAGTTCATTCACAACTATCCCGACATGTCAGAGCTGCTGCATAAAGTGCGGGCCGTCTGTGCACGCTTCCGGCGTTCACATCCTGCTGCTGCTCGCCTGTCTGCGCTACAGTGTAACTTCGGCCTTCCCGCTCACCGCCTCATATGCAACGTGCCCACCAGGTGGAACTCCACCTTGCACATGCTGGAGAGACTGTGCGAGCAGCAGCAGGCCATAGTAGAGTCTCAGCTGAAGCACGCACGCGTCAGTCGCACTGCGGAACAGCACCACTTCAGCACCAATGATTGGGCCTCCATGCGAGACCTGTGTGCCCTGTTGCGCTGTTTCGAGTACTCCACCAACATGGCCAGTGGCGATGACACCATTATCAGCGTTACAATACCACTTCTATGTCTCCTTGAGAAAACGCTTAGGGCGATGATGGAAGAGGAGGTGGCCAAGGAGGAGGAGGAGGAGGATGAGGGGTCATTTTTAGCACTTTCAGGCCAGTCTGTTAGAAGTGGCTCAGAGGGAGGTTTTTTGCAACAGCAGAGGCCAGGTACAAATGTGGCCAGCCAGGGCCCACTACTGGAGGACAAGGAGGATAAGGAAAAGGTGGAGGAGGATGAGGATGAAGCAGGTTCACAGCGGGGTGGCACCCGACACAGCTCAGGTCCATAACTGGTGTGTGGCTGGGAGGATACGGAGGACGATTACGATACGCCTCCCACAGAGGACAGCTTGTCCTTACCGCTGGGGAGCCTGACACACCTGAGCGACTACATGCTGCAGTGCCTGCGCAACGACAGCAGAGTTGCCCACATTTTAACGTGTGCGGACTACTGGGTTGCCACCCTGCTGGATCCCCGGTACAAAGACAATGTGCCCATCTTACTTCCTGCACTGGAGCGTGATTGGAAGATGCGCGAGTACAAACGCACACTGGTAGATGCGCTCCTGAGAGCATTCCCAAATGTCACAGGGGAACAGGTGGAAGCCCAAGGCGAAGGCAGAGGAGGAGCAAGAGGTCGCCAACGCAGCTGTGTCACGGCCAGCTCCTCTGAGGGCAGGGTTAGCATGGCAGAAATGTGGAAAAGTTTTGTCTCCACGCCACAGCTAACTGCACCACCACCTGATACGGAACGTGTTAGCAGGAGGCAGCATTTTACTAACATGGTTGAACAGTACGTCTTCACAATCCTACACGTACTGACTGATGATTCGGCCCTATTTAAATTCTGGGTCTCCAAATTGTCCACGTGGCGAGAGTTAGCATTTTATGCCTTGGAGGTGCTGGCCTGCCTGGCGGCCAGTGTTTTGTCTGAACGTGTAATCAGCACGGCAGGGGACTTCATTACTGACAAACACAGCCGCCTGTCCACAGCCAATGTGGACAAGCTGAAGTTCATAAAAATAAACCAGGCATGGATCCCACAGGACCTGTCACTCCCTTGTGCAGAATAGAAATTTATAACTGCCTCCCTCTCAACCATGTATTCTTGTACTCCGGGGCACTTCTTTAATGAATCCTTATTTTTTAACTTTACCGTGATCTTGGGGGCAAACCAAAGTTGAATGAACCTCTTCTCAAGCTGGGCGCCGGGGCCTAAATAACTGAAAGTGGCCTGTTACAATGGTGCGTGATATGACACCATAATCCTTGCTGTGGGACCTCTCTCCTCGGTCTAGGTGCTGGGGCCGAAATAACTGAAAGTGGCCTTCTCCAGTGGTGGGTGATATGACGCCTTATTTCTTGATGTGGGATCTCTCTTCTCTGTCTGGGTGCTGGGTCCTAAATAACTGAAAGTGGCCTTCTCCAGTGCTGGGTAATATGATGCATGATTCCTTGCTGTGGGACCTCTATCCTCTGTTTAGGTGCTGGGGCCGAAATAAATGGAAGTGGCTTTCTCCAGTGGTGGGTGATATGACACATGATTCCTTGCTGTGGGACCTCTCTCCTCTGTCTGGGGTGCTGGGGCCTAAATAAGTGAAAGTGGCTTTCTCCAGTGGTGGGTGATATGATGCCTTATTTCTTGATGTGGGACCTCTCTCCTCTGTCTGGGTGCTGGGGCCTAAATAACTGAAAGTGGCCTTCTCTAGTGGTGGGTGATATGACGTATGATTCCTTGCTGTGGGACCTCTCTCCTCTGTCTGGGGTGCTGGGGCCTAAATAACTGAAAGTGGCTTTCTCCAGTGGTGGGTGATATTACTCCTTATTTCTTGATGTGGGACCTCTCTCCTCTGTCTGGGTGCTGGGGCCTAAATAACTGAAAGTGGCCTTCTCCAGTGGTGGGTGATATGACGCCTTATTTCTTGATGTGGGACCTCTCTCCTCTGTCTGGGTGCTGGGTCCTAAATAACTGAAAGTGGCCTTCTCCAGTGGTGGGTGATATGACGCCTTATTTCTTGATGTGGGACCTCTCTCCTCTGTCTGGGTGCTGGGTCCTAAATAACTGAAAGTGGCCTTCTCCAGTGGTGGGTGATATGACGCCTTATTTCTTGATGTGGGACCTCTCTCCTCTGTCTGGGTGCTGGGGCCTAAATAAATAAAAGTGGCCTTCTCCAGTGGTGGGTGATATGACGCATGATTCCCTGCTGTGGGACCTCTCTCCTCTATCTGGGTGCTGGGGCCTAAATAACTGAAAGTGGCCTTCTCCAGTGGTGGCTGATATGACGCCTTATTTTTTGATGTGGGACCTTTCTCCTCTGTCTGGGTCATGGTGCCTAAATAACTGAAAGTGGCATTCTTCAGTGGTGGGTGATATGACACCTTATTTCTTGATGTGGGACCTCTCTCCTCGGTCTAGGTGCTGGGGCCGAAATAACTGAAAGTGGCCTTCTCCAGTGGTGGGTGATATGACGCCTTATTTTTTGATGTGGGATCTCTCTTCTCTGTCTGGGTGCTGGGGCCTAAATAACTGAAAGTGGCCTTCTCCAGTGGTGGGTGATATGACGCCTTATTTCTTGATGTGGGACCTCTCTCCTCTGTCTGGGTGCTGGGTCCTAAATAACTGAAAGTGGCCTTCTCTAGTGGTGGGTCATATGACACCTTATTTCTTGATGTGGGACCTCTCTCCTCTGTCTGGGTGCTGGGGCCTAAATAACTGAAAGTGGCCTTCTCCAGTGGTGGGTGATATGACGCCTTATTTCTTGATTTGGGACCTCTCTCCTCTGTCTGGGTGCTGGGTCCTAAATAACTGAAAGTGGCCTTCTCCAGTGGTGGGTGATATGACACCTTATTTCTTGATGTGGGACCTCTCTCCTCTGTCTGGGTGCTGGGGCCTAAATAACTTAAAAGTGGCCTTCTCCAGTGGTGGGTGATATGATGCATGATTCTCTGCTATAGGACCTCTCTCAAATTGATATTGTTTAATTTTTATTAATTTTATTTTATTTGAATTTATTTCCCTATCCACATTTGTTTGCAGGGCATTTACCTTCATTTTGCTGCATTTTGAAGCCCTCTAGCCCTTTTCCTGGACTATTTTACAACCTTTTTAGTGCCCAAAAGTTCGGGTCTCCATTGACTTCAATGGGGTTCGGGATAAAGTTCGGGTCAAGTTCGGATCCCGAACCCGAACATTTTCGGGAAGTTCGGTAGAACTTCTCGAACCTGAACATCCAGGTGTTTGCTCAACTCTAAAACCAAGCTGATTTATCTAGTCATCTTTTATTATCATACTATCAATTTGGGGGCTCGTGTCCAGGATCGAGAGGTCGTCCTCGGGTCTGGTGAGAAGTGACATCGATTTTTGTCCACTGCCCGATCCGAGGGCACCGGCCACGTCTTGATCTACAATAGTAAGTACGGATGAACCCTATTTTAGACTAGAGAGCTACAGAAGCTGCGTCAGGGACACATGTAACACAACTCAAGGAGTTGTGCATATATACAAAGACAAAGAGGGGAGTGCACTCCAAAATCCCGCTGTTCAGGGAACAGGGAAGTCAAAGCTTGGATTAACTCTGAAATGTCAAATATACATAGATGTTATAAGATCTTGTAGAAGTATAAGATTATCTGTTTGTATGAACTGCAGACTGGTTGGTAAATGCACAGTTGCTCTTCATTGTTATTAATACTCTGTGAAATTGTGTTGAGTAAACTTGTATGCGTTGTGAGAATCGTTAGACGCCCCGATAGTCTGGCGGGGAGAAATCCGGTATAACCCAGAAAAACCGAACGCAAGTGGCGATTCGAAACAGCTCTAGTCATTAGGGATTCAGAGGAATATTCCTCATATTCAACACAGCCATCCCTGGGCAGATATTGTTCCAAAAATTCTCTGATTACAACAATGGGAGGGCGGGGATCCAAGACTGATTACCCCAAACCTGAACCAGGTGAAACATGTAAAATTTACATGTCAAGAGTTAGTCCTACCAACTACTATTTAGTAAAACCCATGGGTAGACAATTTAGCAGGGTGGACTGAGACAATGGAGCCAGCTGATGGAATTATAGGTACACACACAGATTGGGATTGGAAAAAGGTGAAGACCATCTCAGAAATCCAACCAAACTCAGATGCAGATAATTACATCTATAACACACCCGATGGCATAAAAGAGATATGGACACAGGTACAGGAACACATGAGTGAAGTGTTCAAACAGAAATCATGACTTCCTGTATCAGTGGCACGTAAACAAAAACCTGCTGAGACTGTTACTGAATTCTGAAAACGATTCATGGATTGCTGGAAGCTGGAGGCCGGTTTACCCGTGCACCAGAATGACAGCTTAAACATTTCCACTTTCATTAACAACCTGTCTGATAAACTGATCCTCACTGTTAAACAACATGTTTCATCATGGACATCCGATAACACGAAGGACTTTGACAAACATCTTTATGAAAAGGAAGCCGCGTGATGTTTTCATGTGAGGAAACTCCCAGCCCCAGCTACACACTTGTATGCAGGCACAAGGGGGAGGGGTAGACGCAGACGCACGGGGAGAGGTGGTTACTACAGACAAGGAGACAGAGAACAGATCACAAACCCATATTCAAACACCAGCTGTTATAATTGTGGGCAGGAAGGACACTGGGCAAGGCAGTTCACGGCATCACGTAGAAATACATCAGTGCAGGTAGCACATAACCAACAACTGCCGACACAGACAGGACAGAACAGGAACCAACAGAACACACAGAACCAGCCCAGATTCCCTATTGACTGGAACAATCAGCAAGCCTACTGACGGGGGCCCAG
Organism: Bufotes viridis; assembly: GCA_033119425.1. Taxonomy (NCBI): domain Eukaryota; kingdom Metazoa; phylum Chordata; class Amphibia; order Anura; family Bufonidae; genus Bufotes; species Bufotes viridis. The sequence continues at coordinate 433,543,972 of CM065589.1, forward strand.
AGGGAGTCACCCCAACTTTCACACAGGTCACATCACACTGGAAAGACACGCCTATCATCTTACTTAAAGTAGCAGGAAGAAAAACAGGGTTTATGGTAGACAGCGGTGCCACCTCTAGTGTGTTAAACAAAGATTTCTACAAGGGACCTTTGAGAGAGTCGGACCCCTCTACAGGATTTGAGGGCAATCAACAATCTCATTGTACCCATTGCATCCGTAGTTCCAGACATCACCGCCCTCGTATCCTCCATCCCCGCAGAAGCCGCCTGGTTTAGTGTTATTGATTTGAAGAATGCCTTCTTCTCAATCCCAGTTAATAAGAGTACCAGACTACTTTTTTCTTTTTCTTTTTTCTTTGAGGGACGGCAGCTAACCTGGGGCCGGATGCCACAGGGATATGCTGATTCACCAGTTGTGTACAGCATTGACCTCCAAGCCACTTTGAAACCATGGCACCCCCCCCCCCCCAGGTTCTTTGCTGATACAATATGTGGACAATTTGTTATTGTGCAGTATGTCAGAGGAGGCCAATGTAACTGATGGTGTGTCTTTGTTAAAATGGTTATCAGAATGTGGACACAAGATGTCACGCAAGAAAAAGCAATGGTGTAAAAAGCAAGTTGAGTACTTGGGCTTTGTCCTCACAGAAGGCGAAAGGCAGATCAGTCCGGAGCGAGTCCAGTCTGTAGCAGGGACTGGTCACCCCGCACACCAAGAAGGAAATGCTGTCCTTCGTTGGTATGATAAATTATTGCAGACAATGGATCCCTGACTTTTCCTACTATGATAATATCCTGAGGCAAGCCACTCTGGAAGACAAACCAGAGCTCATAAGATGGTTTGAGGAAATGTTGAATGCTTTTGATATGTTAAAATATTTGCCCATAGCATTCTGCAGCAAAGAAATCTGCAGCAAGGGCTTGCTGAACAGAGTATCCCCTAAAGCAGAGACAGAGTCCTCCGTGAGGAGGAACGAATACAAAATAGGGGAAGACAAACAAAACAAGACAGGCAAGACTAATTAGGGCAGAAGCATAAAGACATAATAATAAACACAAGGAGACTCAAACATAACTGGCAGAACTAATAGCAGAAACACAGGAATAAGGACGACAATGAGCAAGTAGGCGAACTCACAGAACACAGACAGACACAGATCCCATGGGTCAGCAGTATGGGAAACAGAGTACGAACCAGGAGTAGGACAGGACAAACACACACCAGGAGAGCTGACCCAGAACTGAAAACCCCCACTGCGCCACTGTCTAGTAATGCTCCAGAGGGGCGTGACGAAGCAACTCCTAGTATTTACTAGGGCCCCAGATGGTAGGCTTAGGCTTTGCAGCAGGAAGTTGCCAGGGTCCACTCCAGAGTGTGAACTAAACAGTGACGACAGGAACGAACGGACAAAGGTACCGACGGTACATAGGCAAACATAACATAGACTGAAAAATACAAAGAAGGCAACTAATAAAACAAGCAGAAGTTCTAGGCAAGGAAACAGGAGTGGCAATGAGCAGAGAAGGACTTGCTCCACCAGTAGTATACTGCATGGCCTTGCCCATAGCATTCTGCAGCAAAGAAATCTGCAGCAAGGGCTTGCTGAACAGAGTATCCCCTAAAGCAGAGACAGAGTCCTCCGTGAGGAGGAACGAATACAAAATAGGGGAAGACAAACAAAACAAGACAGGCAAGACTAATCAGGGCAGAAGCATAAAGACATAATAATAAACACAAGGAGACTCAAACATAACTGGCAGAACTAATAGCAGAAACACAGGAATAAGGACGACAATGAGCAAGTAGGCGAACCCACAGAACACAGACAGACACAGATCCCATGGGTCAGCAGTATGGGAAACAGAGTACGAACCAGGAGTAGGACAGGACAAACACACACCAGGAGAGCTGACCCAGAACTGGGGAACATCAGCCTTATATACAGGTTCCATGCGTGCAGCCCATGAAGCAGACAGAGAGGATTAACTCCTAATAGAACCACATACAAGACACAGGAACGGAACTGCAGCGAGGAGCTGCAGTACGAGCATAGACAGAAGGTTACAGCCAGAGATAGCGACTGTGACAGATGCGTTTATATAAGGTAGAACTAGTTAGAGGCCTGAACCGAGACTAAAAGGGCATACAGGGCAATAGTTAACTTAGTGGGGAAAAGGTGGGATAAGAGAAGGAGGAGAGGGAATGGTTAGGGGGAAATGGGAGGGGGAAAGGTAAGAAAAGAGGATAGGGAGGTATGGAAGGGAAGCTGTGGGAGAGGGAAAGCAAGAGCACCAAAGGTCATATAAAAACAATTTTTCAACTGCATGAAAGAGGTTGAGAGGGTAGGAATACCAGTGAAGCTGTAAACCTAGCATAGAGAACAACAACTTATGTGTCTTGGGGTTTATCTCATTGAAGGTGCGTAGCTAACTAGATGAGATATAGAAAGATAATAAGTGGAGTTGGAAGTTCCCCTTGTATGTGATTCTAGCAATGGCTAAGGGGGGGGAGTTTTAAAGTGCCTCTAAGCTATGAAAGTAAAAGCCATGTTAGAGGAGACACTATTAGGAGTCACCAAATCTGGTCGCCTGTCCCCTGGGGAGGGGATGGTATGTAGAAGCTGGAGCTAGATGTTAGGTACTGAACAATGTCCCAGTCTTCAAAGTCCCGAGGCGGAATGTCCAACGGGTCACATATCGGGCCAAGATTAGTATGATTTTTGATGGTAATTCTCTGACCCTTAAAGGAGAAGGAGAGGCCAAAAGGAAAGTTTAATCAGTAATGGATCCGATGGTTCCGGAACCATTCTGTTAATGGTTACAGAGCCTTTCTCTTTTGGACGGTAACAGGGGCCAAGTCCTGAAAGATGTTAATGTCCACTCCATTAAATTTAACACCTCTGGGTCTACGGGCCTTATTTGGGATCGCCTCCTTGGTTTGAAACTTGAGGAATCGGCATATTATGTCCCTAGGGGGATCTGAGGCGGACGGCTTGGGGTGCAATGCCCGGTGCGCTCTTTCAATGATATTGGGGTCAGGGCAGTTGGGGCCTAGTAGGTCTGTGCATATAGCCCTAATAATGTCAGAAGGGTCTTGGTTAGAATCCAACTTTGGAACACCACGGAATCTCAGATTATTTCTCCTGCCCCTATTTTCCTGGTCTTCCAGGGCATTATAGACTGCATTTAAATGGATTTTACATTTCTGCACGCTGGAAGCGGTGGCGGCCTGAAAGTCTAATATGGCGGCCTGTGTGTTTTCTAGGGCCTCTGCCCTGTTCCCCACTTGCCTGACATCCTGGCGCAGAGATTAAATTTCGTCCACCAGAGGATCTAAGGCCTTCTGTAGAGCTGAATCCAGGTAATTCCTCGAAATCGTAAGGTGTTTGCCTCTGACTTCTTCATTATCGCGCGTGTCTGCCTGTAGGTCAGGCTCACTGTCCTTCGTCTCTTTGAAAGCATCAGGCGCCATCTTGGATTCTTTAGCAGCGCACACGGCAGCTGCTTTTTTAATAGATTTGTCCATGTCTCCTCCATTTGAGCGGTTATCGTGGTGCTGGGACGAGTCCCCAGTCCTTTGTTGTCCAATCTTGCCCATATAGTAGTAGGGTAGCTAACATGAGCTGGAGGAAAGCCGTGTCTTAGCTGCAGAGCTCAGACACACACGTCCATGCTGGTCCGGTGCTGTCTCTGCCCACCGGTTCCAAGTTTTAAAGTGGTTTTCCACTTTAGAAATCAACTACCAAAGTTATTCAACAAAGTCTTAGACGACTGCAAATGACTGACTTTAACTCATTGGAACCCGTACATTTTAACGCTGTACTGAGACGGATCTCCATGCAGCATTAATCCAAAGTTTTGAACAAATCAACTATGGATGTAGCATCCGAAGCTCGCTTTGCTCATCACTAGATATGAGATTGTGTTAAAAAGGAAGAAAGGCAGATGGCAGAAGGAGGGCTTCTAACTGTAGGGCAGGAGAGCGCTGAGGTTGGAGAAGTCGGTATAAAAAAGCTGATTAATATTCTGTGTTTACTGTCAAAAAACCTGCAGGAAATTGCAGGACAGAACAGCAATAATATGCCTACTTTGCCCTCAACTAACCAGCCAAACCCCATACTAGCATTAAAGGTGCCGCATGGCCATTAACAATGAAGCCTGACTAAAGAAGTTCCTTCTTCATTTTTAAATTAAAGGCAGCTGCAGGCTAATTGGCTGCACGGTTCTTCACTGTAGCATGGCCATAACCCACCTTCAGCACCGCTGCTTTATGTGGCCGTACCCTAAGTTGCCTGGAAAAATAAATTTAGAACTATATACATTTCTTTGCTAACTTTGAAAAGTTGCTGAATCAAATTTTTCAAAACTTTGCTACACTACATATTCATTATGCTACTTTTTCATTTAAGAATGTAGAGGCTGTGTACTCCTCATTAAATTCTAAAATGGATAGTAGTGCTATTGTTTGCTCAATTAAGAATATGGGATGTCACATGCCATTAATCGTTTTCAGTGTTTTCGGGTAATTACTGTAATCATTGCCAGGAATACTAACCTCAAAAGTGACTCCATAAAAAAATAGTAATGATGATATAACACAAATTTTCCTTTTGCTGATTAAAAATGAAAAATGTAGTAGAAAATTACCCATCATTCAAAAACAGCATTCACGTTCTTAACTTTTGTACAACATTACCTTACGTGCCTTCTTTCAATGTAAGAATTGCATGAGATCTGCCTCTTACCAAGCCTAGAAATATGATTAAGTACAATAATGATTTTAATTCATGACCTTTCGCTCTAACTGAAAACAGGAAATTCAAAAATGTATGTCATTAGGATACTTGGCATAATATGAAAATAGACATAGATTTACTGTAATTAAATTGTATGCTATTGTTAGAAAGAAAGGTCATAACAAGAAAATGACATTTTGGAAGTATATTAGTATCAACCATCCAGTGTTATTTGCATCTAAAATGTATACTTTGTACTTGACATTTAGACAGGAAATTGGAACTACTTATTATGGATGACTGAATGCTTTCTTTTCCTGTGTAAAGTTTGTTGACATCATATGTACAGTAATCAGATAGATGTTTCATGCAGTTGTTGCTATGCACAAGCAAACAACTCATCTGAAGATCAGCAGAATAAATACAAAAATCACACAGACTTGTCAAAGTCATTTATTATGAGAAAAGTCACATTTTATTAAAATATTTATATTTTAGAGTGTAAAAAGTACAGTATAATGTGTGTACTACATTGGTCAAACAATATGTTAAAGGTTTTTGTCAATTACATTGATGTCTTATTCTTACAAAGTAAGATTGGAGGTGGCCCAACCCACCAGAGCTTTCAACAATAAGCAGAATTTAGGAGCCAGCAGTGCATTTGTGCATTCAGCTGTGTTGGGTGCTGTTGATCACTCATAACATAGCCCAATCCACTTGTACAGGGCTGAGATGCAGTACCAGGCACATCCTCATCTAAAAAAGAAGCACAGTTTCTGATACAACAGTGAAGAGACAGAGGCACTTGAACAAATCTAGTAGAACCCGCATAACAACTATAAAGGATGTGGTGTGACTCGGATTCCACTGAAATGCCATATCTATGAAAAACGTGAAATTTTCTCTTTGCGTGCTATGTTGCACTTTAATTTCTGCAAAATACTTATGGGTCAAAATGCTCACTCCACCCCTTAACAAATACTTTAAGGGGTTTATTTTCCAAAATCAGGTCACTTCTCAGGGGTTAAATATATCAATTTCACCCCAAAGCCTCTACATTTGTCAGAACAAGCAGTGTAAATCACCACATTGGGCCTCAAATGTGTATGGTGCTTTTTTACTACTGAGCCCTTTCATATGTTCAAGCAAAGGAATAGGGCCACATATTGTGTCACAATGTCACACAATAATCATAAGGTATTGGGCACTGAAATGGCATATCTGTTGAAAAAAATTTGCACCATCTGTTTTGCAAAACATCTGTGGGGTCAAAATTATCCCTCCACCCTTTAAAATATTTGTGGTGGAGTGCATTTTCCAAAATGGGTTTACTTTTAGGGGGTTTCCACTGTAGGGGTACCTCAAGGTTTCTTCAAATGCGACATGGTGCAAAAAAACAAAAACACAACAAAAAAAGCATTTTAGATAAATCTGCCTTCCAAAAGTCATATAGCACTCCTTCTCTTCAGAGTTATATGATGTGCCCATACAGACAGTTTTGAGAACATTTTTGTTGCCATAATTACATACATAAGAAATTGTTAGATTAATTTTCTCCATTGACCCCTTATGAAAATGAATCTTGGGCTAAAGGAGCATTTTATTGTCAAACAAATAATATAAAAATAAGGTTTCGTTTTCACAGCCAAGTGTGTCTAATTTATATGGAATGCCTGTTGGGTCAAAGTGCTCACTACACACCTTGAAAAGATCCTTGTGGGGTGTAGTATGCAAGATAAGGTCCATTTAATCAACCATTTAATCAAAATTTGCACTCCAAAAGCCAAATAGTGCTCCTTCCATTCTGAGTCCTGCAGTGTGCCCATACAGCAGTTTACAACCACATATGGGATGTTGCCATATTCAGGAGAAAATTTGTATAGAATTGTGGGTGATTTTCTTCTGTTACCACTTGTAAAAATGAAAAATCTGGGTTTAAAATTACATTTTATTTAAAAAAAATTGAATGTCTAATTTTTACAGGTAAGTGTTTCTAAATTCTATGAAACGCCTGTCAGGTCAAAGTGCCCACTAGCCCCTACAACACCGGTCTTAATAAATATGCCCCATATAAGGTTGGAAAAAGACAAAGTCCGTCGAATCCAACCGGTAAGGCTACTTTCACACTAGCGTTAGAGGAATCCGGCATGCAGTTCTGTAGTTGGAACTGCCTGCAGGATCTGGAAATCCGTGTGCAAACGGAAACAATTTTTTTCTGGATTTGACAAATGCATTAATATAACGGATTTGTCTCTCTGGCATCATCCGGAAAAACGGATCCGGTATTTATCTTTTTTACATTTTTCACAGACCTGAAAGCCGGATCTGTTTTTCCGGAACACTTGGTACCGGATCCGGCAGTAATACATTACAATGGAAAATAATGCCGGATCCGACATTCCGGCAAGTGTTCTGGAATTTTTGCCAGAGAAAATACCCAAGCATGCTGCGGTATTTTCTCCGGCCAAATACCGTAAAAGTGACTGAACTGAAGACATCCTGATGCATAATGAACAGAATGCATTCCATTCAGAATGCATTAGGAAAAAACGGAAGCGTTTTTCTCCAGTATTGAGCCCCTAGAACTAGTGATGGACGGACATCCGCCGGGGCGTTTTCAAATATTCGCGAACCGCTCATTCGCGGCGGGTTCCATTCACTTTAATGGCAAGCGAACCTGAAAAACTTTCAGGTCATATTTGCAGCCACCAAATGCTTACTAAAAGAGCACAAAAATTGCCACAAAAATATGTATTTTAATCAGGGGCCATTTTTATGCGCCTTAAAGGGAAACTCTCAAAAATGTGCCCTGCTGGAGCCTAGAAAAATGCTATTTTAGGCCAGTGGAGTACAAACCCCAAACATTATGCATTCACCGGACAGAAAAGAACAAGTGATTATGTGGCTTGAGGTTTATTAGGCTGTCAGTGGATAACAATTTTACATAAGGCCAGAGGAGTACAGGCCCCAAAAATTAGGCATTTACCTGACAGAAAAGGCCTTTTATGCCCCTGTATATACATAAGACAAGGACCATTCTTTGTTCTGGGTGGTGGCAGATATGTGTGGGCTGGCATAAGGAAATTCAATTAAACGTGGTCGTCACAGGTGTTGAATTTCTCCGACATCCATGCCTCATTCAATTTTAGAAATGTGAGGTAGTCCACACTGTCATGAGCTCATCCAGTGCCCTTATCGGTCACGAACCCCCCTGCTGCGCTTAACTTCCTTTCGGAGAGGACACCCAACGAGGGGCAAGCCAAGAGTTCCATGGCAAATTGTGCCAGCTCTGGCCACAGGTCAAGCCTGCACACCCAGTAGTCCAGGGGTTCCTCCCTTCTCAGAGCGTCCACATCGGCTGGTAACCCGATGTAGTCGGACACCTGTCCGTCTAGGCATTCCCTGAGTCTGGATCCGGAGGGCGGCTGTCGATGGGTTGGCTGCAAGAATGATCTCATATCTGAAGTGACCAACACATCTTCAAACTGCCCTCTTCTTGCAGGCGCGGTAGGATTGGTACCCGCACCTGTTTCGCTGTTTTGCAGCATCTTTCGCAGCAAGGCTTAGAAAAGCTGCATTCTGCTAGCCCTCTGTGATGCTGGTAACATATCCACTATTTTGTGTTTGTATTAGGAATCTAAGTACGTTGCCACCCAGCACTGGTCCTTGCCCTTTATGCTTTTTATATTGGGGTCCCTCTTAAAACACTGAAGCATGAAGGCCCCATTTGCACTAAATTGGATGCGGTGGAGCACCCTGGCTCCTGATCATCGCCCAGGAGAATATCGTCCTCGGTCTCCTCCCCCCAGCCACGGACAATACCAGGGATAGAGAGAAACATTGAAGTAGTCCAGCAGAAATGTATGTAGCTGTGTCTTCTTTATTAAGGTGAAATTCTTACAAAAAGCAGCACAGTATTCACAACAGGATTCACAACATCAACGCGTTTCGAACAGAGTTCTTATTCATGACTGTTTTTCTGGCTTCTCTGTCACAGTTTTATAGCTGTTTAAATGGTGTGAAAATCACTCCCACCTGAGTTTGAAGGAGGGGAGTAGTCAGCTGTGATCAATTCACATCAGAGAAGACAGAGAAAATTCAAACAAGGGATTAATATACTTTGCACTGCATTTAAAATGACATGTTTAAATTGCATATATGAAAAACATTCCAATTATTATTTGTACATTATAATACATGTCAATAAATTAAAAACCAAAGTGCATATCTTCTATGGCATATAAACCAAAAAATCAAAAAAAATCAAAAGAAAATCAAAGGATACTTTTCAAGCGTGGCGGTTGATGTGTAATAAAAGAGCTATGAGAAAAAAATAAAAAAAAATTTTTTTTTTTTATATATTATGTAGCTCTTTGTCTTGTGCTGGTCTACACCCGCTATATATTCAGCAATGATATTGATTATTTACTGTGGATGGAATGACCGTCACAATAAATTAATAAAAATACAGCAATTCCTTTTTATAATTCATACACTTGGGAAAATATGTGTCCAATCTAAACATCCAATATGCTTCTCTTTTTAGAACCTTCCGTTTTAAGTCTCCTCCTCTCAGAGAGTGTGACACTTTCTCTATTCCAAAAACTCGAAATCCACTGGTATTTCTGTTGTGGATATGAATAAAATGTTTAGCAGCTCCCGATACATTCGTGTACGAGGGGTTGTGGATGTAATTTAAATGTTCCAACGTTCGAGTTTTTAGTTTTCGAATTGTACTTCCCACATAAAACAGATCGCATAGTGTGCATGCGATTATATAGACTACATGATCGCTGTTGCAGTTGATATATGATTTTATGTTAAATATTTCACTGCCACTTGAATTGCGAAATGTTTTTGTGGGAAAAGCATATGAGCAAGTTTTACATGGATGGCTTCCACAACGTGAGTAGCCCTGATACTTCAACCATGTGTTCATATTGCTATTTTTCGTTGAAGAAAAAAGAGAGGGGGATAATTTAGACGCAATCGTGGGAGACCGTCTGGGAACGACTCTGTAACCTTTTTTCAAAATGCTTCTTACTGTATCATTTTCATGCATTATAGAGATATTATCATTTACAATCTGTTTGATGGCCTCAAATTGCTTACTGTACGTCAGTACTAAAGTGGGCAACGGTTCACCTTTGTTATTACAATTGTTTTGAAAAAGTAAATCATGTCGTTTTTTATTGACTACTAGTCTACGACCCCTTTCTATCATCCAAGAAGGGTAGCCTCTAGATGAGAGGCGTTTCTTGATGATATCACATTCCTTTTGGAAATCTCGATCCCCACTGCAATTTCTTCTTGCACGTGTGAATTCGCCTACTGGTACAGATTTAATGACATGTGCCGGATGGTGACTATTGGCTTTAAGTAAAGTGTTTCCTGATATGGGTTTCCTATAGGTGCATGTACCAATAGGCATGTTTGCTGTTCCAGTGAGTGTGAGATCTAGAAAATTGATAGTATGGGTGTCGTAGGTATGCGTGAACCTCAAATTGTATTTGTTACTGTTGCAATACTGTATGAATGAGGGTATGGCAGGTACATCACTGCTCCATATAAGGAGCAAATCATCGATGTACCTGCCATACCACTCAATGGAGGACACAAATGGATTGTCCGTAGAGAAAATATAATGTTCCTCCCAGTATGATACTGTCAAGTTTGCTAATGAAGGGGAAAATTTCGCCCCCATAGAAACTCCTTGAGTTTGTAAAAAGTAGTTGCCGTCAAAAAGGAAATAATTATGTGTTAAAAGAAATTCAGTAACTTCCAAAATAAATTCAATATTAGATTTACTGTGACGACTATACTTATGGAGATGAAATTCCAAGGCAGTCAGGGCTACTGTGTGGGGTATAGAAGGATATAGTGAAATTACATCGGTAGAAAGCCAAACATAACCTGGTTGCCATAGGCGATTATGCATGCTTCTAAGAACATCTCCAGTATCCTTAAGATACCCCGGAACTCTGACTACCAAGGGTTGTAACATTGAGTCGAGCCACTGGCCCAACCTTTCAGTTAGAGACCCAATTCCGGACACTATGGGGCGCAGTGGTGGTGGGTTCACGCCTTTGTGAACTTTGGGGAGTGCATGTAAGATTGGTGTAACAGGAAATTCAACATTCAAATAATTAAATTGTTGTTGGTTATACAAACCCATATCTGCACCTCTTTTGATTATGCTGGTGTACACTTCCCGATAATTTTTCAAAGGATTACTAGAAAGTTGTGTATATGTGGAATTATCCCCCAGCATAACCAACATTTGTTGGCGATAAACCTCGCTATCCATCACCACCACTGCACCCCCCTTGTCCGCCATTTTGATTATAATGTTATCTCTCTGACTCAATTTTGTTATGGCCTCGCTTTGATTTTTGGACAAATTAGAGGATTTAGCAAAATCATCTCTGCACTCATAAAGCTCCAAAAGTTGTTTCTCTACAACCGCTTGAAAAGTATCCATGCCGGGGGTACGTGATTGGGTGGGATAGTAGAGGGGATTCTGTGTCACAAACTTGTGTGACCCCAAATCTCCACTACTATGTGTAGACTCACTGGAGAGATTCTCCAAAACTATGACCGATACCTGCTCACTGAATGATAAATTCTCATAGTTATTACCTTTGGCATTCTCATTGGTGGTTTGTGTTTGTGATATTTTTTCCTCCATAATGAAATGTTTTTTAATGGTGAGATCTCTCACAAATTTGTTAATGTCAAGAATGGTGGAAAAAATATCAAACCCACAGGAAGGAGAAAAATTGAGTCCTAATTTTAGGACATCAAGTTCATTCTCAGTTAGTTCAATTGCAGACAAATTTATTACATCATATACACATGCTTTGTTATTTATTTGCGGCGTCTTGTTGCCATAACGTGATGTTTGTCTGTGTTTTCTACCGCCACGTCTTCTATGGGGTTTTTTGTTGTTGGTTTTTTCGAGTCCCCCTTGTACTTTTTTGGTTTTTTGTAATATGACGGTTTAGTAGGAGAATGATTGTTGCTTTCATCAGAGAAGGAGACTTGATGTATAGAATGATGTGTGTCTCCTTTGTCTTGGCTGTTGTCCAAACCCGAAGAATCAAAACTGACCGCAAGGGTTTTTTGTGCGGTTTTATTATGGTGCGATTTTTTCAATATGGATTTCGGAGTACTTTGCATATTTTCTCTCCTCCCCCATTCATATACCTGATTATGTTGGTAATCAAAAAGATCTCGCTGGAATTTTTTTGTTTAATTTCCATAATATTGTTCTCTAGATCCTGTAGAATGGTGTTTGATTTCATTTGTTCTTCGTATTCCTTGAGATTGGCATATACAGATAATTCCTGTCTCAGGTTTTCTATATCTTTTTGCACATTACTTAGTTTATTTTCTTCATGTTCCACAATGAGAGTCATTAGTTTAAATGAGCAGTCGGATAATATGCGATTCCATGTTTCCACAAAGGTCTCAGAAAAAATAGTTGTCGGTATTTTTTTAAGTCTTAGACCCCGTGGGATCATAGTTTTATTAAAATAAGTAGTGAGCGTAGTATGGTCCCACCAAAGCCGGATTTCTTGTATTTGCAATTCTTCTAGTATAGATAATTTAGTATTCATGTCCATGACATTTTGTATAGCTTTATTGTCCGTAGCAAATACCATGTCCGCTTTAGATTTGCGGTCCGGCAGATTAGCAAATGCCATGTTTGAACGAAAATGTGAATTAATGTTGTATAGCGCTGTTTTATACGTATAATACTTGCAATTTGTCACCAACTGAAGCAGCTAGAGGGAAGTCTTTGCTGGGAGACCACGGACTGACTTGGTAAACATATAGGAAAATGTGATGTCCAGCTCACCTGCTTGATCTGTTCCCTTCTGGGATCCCTCCTGCACGGACTTTGTGGTAAGTAGCCCAAGGTTGTCAGAGAGAAACATTGAAGTAGTCCAGCAGAAATGTATGTAGCTGTGTCTTCTTTATTAAGGTGAAATTCTTACAAAAAGCAGCACAGTATTCACAACAGGATTCACAACGTCAACGCGTTTCGAACAGAGTTCTTATTCATGACTGTTTTTCTGGCTTCTCTGTCACAGTTTTATAGCTGTTTAAATGGTGTGAAAATCACTCCCACCTGAGTTTGAAGGAGGGGAGTAGTCAGCTGTGATCAATTCACATCAGAGAAGACAGAGAAAATTCAAACAAGGGATTAATATACTTTGCACTGCATTTAAAATGACATGTTTAAATTGCATATATGAAAAACATTCCAATTATTATTTGTACATTATAATACATGTAACTCACAGAAAAAAGATGCACCACATGGATAAGCACCTGACAACACTGGCTAATCCCTCACTCTGGTGTTAAAAGCTGAGAGATTCGCCAATATTTCCAATCAGGAACATATCGGAGCCCCTTTAGGCACCACTTCACGGTTTCTCAGCATGACATGGGGTCCTACCACTAGACTACCTATGGTGTGTGAACAAGGTCTGGACAGGTATTAAGCAGCCTACAGCCCCCTCCCACTCACCTGCATTGCAGGACCAACAATGCAATGGGGAACAAATGAGGCTGCAAGCTACACCTACAACAGACCATGTGACACCGGCTTCCAGGTGCAACAGAATGTTTACCAGCCATATGCAATGGCACATTCAATACATATAAAACAAGAATCACAAAAATAAACGTGGCCTAAATGGGTGGGACTGCTCCAAACCCCAAACACTGTGGCGTGTTTCTAACTGGGGGCAGTTCTTCCGCATGTGGTTCGCAGCGAACGGCTATCCCCAGCAAAAATTGCATACAATGGAGGATACCGCGCGAACCACAAGCACCACACAAACATCCTACACAAAATAAAACATGTGCGGATGAAAATATATAAACACATAACTCACAGAAAAAAGATGCACCACATGGATAAGCACCTGACAACACTGGCTAATCCCTCACTCTGGTGTTAAAAGCTGAGAGATTCGCCAATATTTCCAATCAGGAACATATCGGAGCCCCTTTAGGCACCACTTCACGGTTTCTCAGCATGACATGGGGTCCTACCACTAGACTACCTATGGTGTGTGAACAAGGTCTGAACAGGTATTAAGCAGCCTACAGCCCCTCCCACTCACCTGCATTGCAGGACCAACAATGCAATGGGGAACAAATGAGGCCGCAAGCTACACCTACAACAGACCATGTGACACCGGCTTCCAGGTGCAACAGAATGTTTACCAGCCATATGCAATGGCACATTCAATACATATAAAACAAGAATCACAAAAATAAACGTGGCCTAAAATGGGTGGGACTGCTCCAAACCCCAAACACTGTGGCGTGTTTCTAACTGGGGGCAGTTCTTCCGCATGTGGTTCGCAGCGAACGGCTATCCCCAGCAAAAATTGCATACAATGGAGGATACCGGCGCGAACCACAAGCACCACACAAACATCCTACACAAAATAAAACATGTGCGGATGAAAATATATAAACACATAACTCACAGAAAAAGATGCACCACATGGATAAGCACCTGACAACACTGGCTAATCCTCACTCTGGTGTTAAAAGCTGAGAGATTCGCCAATATTTCCAATCAGGAACATATCGGAGCCCCTTTAGGCACCACTTCACGGTTTCTCAGCATGACATGGGGTCCTACCACTAGACTACCTATGGTGTGTGAACAAGGTCTGAACAGGTATTAAGCAGCCTACAGCCCCCTCCCACTCACCTGCATTGCAGGACCAACAATGCAATGGGGAACAAATGAGGCCGCAAGCTACACCTACAACAGACCATGTGACACCGGCTTCCAGGTGCAACAGAATGTTTACCAGCCATATGCAATGGCACATTCAATACATATAAAACAAGAATCACAAAAATAAACGTGGCCTAAATGGGTGGGACTGCTCCAAACCCCAAACACTGTGGCGTGTTTCTAACTGGGGGCAGTTCCTCCGCATGTGGTTCGCAGCGAACGGCTATCCCCAGCAAAAATTGCATACAATGGAGGATACCGGCGCGAACCACAAGCACCACACAAACATCCTACACAAAATAAAACATGTGCGGATGAAAATATATAAACACATAACTCACAGAAAAAAGATGCACCACATGGATAAGCACCTGACAACACTGGCTAATCCCTCACTCTGGTGTTAAAAGCTGAGAGATTCGCCAATATTTCCAATCAGGAACATATCGGAGCCCCTTTAGGCACCACTTCACGGTTTCTCAGCATGACATGGGGTCCTACCACTAGACTACCTATGGTGTGTGAACAAGGTCTGAACAGGTATTAAGCAGCCTACAGCCCCTCCCACTCACCTGCATTGCAGGACCAACAATGCAATGGGGAACAAATGAGGCCGCAAGCTACACCTACAACAGACCATGTGACACCGGCTTCCAGGTGCAACAGAATGTTTACCAGCCATATGCAATGGCACATTCAATACATATAAAACAAGAATCACAAAATAAACGTGGCCTAAATGGGTGGGACTGCTCCAAACCCCAAACACTGTGGCGTGTTTCTAACTGGGGGCAGTTCCTCCGCATGTGGTTCGCAGCGAACGGCTATCCCCAGCAAAAATTGCATACAATGGAGGATACCGGCGCGAACCACAAGCACCACACAAACATCCTACACAAAATAAAACATGTGCGGATGAAAATATATAAACACATAACTCACAGAAAAAGATGCACCACATGGATAAGCACCTGACAACACTGGCTAATCCCTCACTCTGGTGTTAAAAGCTGAGAGATTCGCCAATATTTCCAATCAGGAACATATCGGAGCCCCTTTAGGCACCACTTCACGGTTTCTCAGCATGACATGGGGTCCTACCACTAGACTACCTATGGTGTGTGAACAAGGTCTGAACAGGTATTAAGCAGCCTACAGCCCCCTCCCACTCACCTGCATTGCAGGACCAACAATGCAATGGGGAACAAATGAGGCTGCAAGCTACACCTACAACAGACCATGTGACACCGGCTTCCAGGTGCAACAGAATGTTTACCAGCCATATGCAATGGCACATTCAATACATATAAAACAAGAATCACAAAAATAAACGTGGCCTAAATGGGTGGGACTGCTCCAAACCCCAAACACTGTGGCGTGTTTCTAACTGGGGGCAGTTCTTCCGCATGTGGTTCGCAGCGAACGGCTATCCCCAGCAAAAATTGCATACAATGGAGGATACCGCGCGAACCACAAGCACCACACAAACATCCTACACAAAATAAAACATGTGCGGATGAAAATATATAAACACATAACTCACAGAAAAAGATGCACCACATGGATAAGCACCTGACAACACTGGCTAATCCCTCACTCTGGTGTTAAAAGCTGAGAGATTCGCCAATATTTCCAATCAGGAACATATCGGAGCCCCTTTAGGCACCACTTCACGGTTTCTCAGCATGACATGGGGTCCTACCACTAGACTACCTATGGTGTGTGAACAAGGTCTGAACAGGTATTAAGCAGCCTACAGCCCCTCCCACTCACCTGCATTGCAGGACCAACAATGCAATGGGGAACAAATGAGGCCGCAAGCTACACCTACAACAGACCATGTGACACCGGCTTCCAGGTGCAACAGAATGTTTACCAGCCATATGCAATGGCACATTCAATACATATAAAACAAGAATCACAAAAATAAACGTGGCCTAAATGGGTGGGACTGCTCCAAACCCCAAACACTGTGGCGTGTTTCTAACTGGGGGCAGTTCCTCCGCATGTGGTTCGCAGCGAACGGCTATCCCCAGCAAAAATTGCATACAATGGAGGATACCGGCGCGAACCACAAGCACTCACACAAACATCCTACACAAAATAAAACATGTGCGGATGAAAATATATAAACACATAACTCACAGAAAAAAGATGCACCACATGGATAAGCACCTGACAACACTGGCTAATCCCTCACTCTGGTGTTAAAAGCTGAGAGATTCGCCAATATTTCCAATCAGGAACATATCGGAGCCCCTTTAGGCACCACTTCACGGTTTCTCAGCATGACATGGGGTCCTACCACTAGACTACCTATGGTGTGTGAACAAGGTCTGAACAGGTATTAAGCAGCCTACAGCCCCTCCCACTCACCTGCATTGCAGGACCAACAATGCAATGGGGAACAAATGAGGCTGCAAGCTACACCTACAACAGACCATGTGACACCGGCTTC
The DNA here is from genome assembly GCA_033119425.1 of Bufotes viridis. Classification (NCBI taxonomy): domain Eukaryota; kingdom Metazoa; phylum Chordata; class Amphibia; order Anura; family Bufonidae; genus Bufotes; species Bufotes viridis. The sequence continues at coordinate 433,560,937 of CM065589.1, forward strand.
CAGGTGCAACAGAATGTTTACCAGCCATATGCAATGGCACATTCAATACATATAAAACAAGAATCACAAAAATAAACGTGGCCTAAATGGGTGGGACTGCTCCAAACCCCAAACACTGTGGCGTGTTTCTAACTGGGGGCAGTTCCTCCGCATGTGGTTCGCAGCGAACGGCTATCCCCAGCAAAAATTGCATACAATGGAGGATACCGGCGCGAACCACAAGCACCACACAAACATCCTACACAAAATAAAACATGTGCGGATGAAAATATATAAACACATAACTCACAGAAAAAAGATGCACCACATGGATAAGCACCTGACAACACTGGCTAATCCCTCACTCTGGTGTTAAAAGCTGAGAGATTCGCCAATATTTCCAATCAGGAACATATCGGAGCCCCTTTAGGCACCACTTCACTGGATTATAATACATGTCAATAAATTAAAAACCAAAGTGCATATCTTCTATGGCATATAAACCAAAAAATCAAAAAAAATCAAAATAAAATCAAAGGATACTTTTCAAGCGATGGCGGTTGATGTGTAATAAAAGAGCTATGAGAAAAAAATAAATTAAAAAAAAATTATTTTTATATATTATGTAGCTCTTTGTCTTGTGCTGGTCTACACCCGCTATATATTCAGCAATGATATTGATTATTTACTGTGGATGGAATGACAGTCACAATAAATTAATAAAAATACAGCAATTCCTTTTTATAATTCATACACTTGGGAAAATATGTGTCCAATCTAAACATCCAATATGCTTCTCTTTTTAGAACCTTCCGTTTTAAGTCTCCTCCTCTCAGAGAGTGTGACACTTTCTCTATTCCAAAAACTCGAAATCCACTGGTATTTCTGTTGTGGATATGAATAAAATGTTTAGCAGCTCCCGATACATTCGTGTACGAGGGGTTGTGGATGTAATTTAAATGTTCCAACGTTCGAGTTTTTAGTTTTCGAATTGTACTTCCCACATAAAACAGATCGCCAGGGATACCCAAAATGTTTAAAGTCCCCCTCAATGCCTGCTCTTCTTGCTCCTCCTCCTCCTTCCCCCAGACTCCATCCTCCTCTTCAGACTCCTGCTAAATTGTCTCAGATTGAGAAGCCCCCCTGGGAATTCATTCAGCATTGCGGCTTCCTCATCTTCCAGCCCCTGCTCCTCAACGGTTTGAATAATGACATGAAACAATGCACGCTCCAGAAAGAAGACGTTAGGCACGATGTCACTGATGGCACCCTGTCTGCGACTGACCATTCTGGTGATCTCATCAAATGGCCGCAGAAGTCTGCATGCGTCGCGCATGAGCAGCCACTGGCGCGGTGAAAAGAAACCAAGCTCAGCAGAACCTGTCCTACTGCAGAGTTCGTACAGGTAGTCATTAATGGCATGTTGCTGCTGGAGCAGCCTATCAAGCATATACAAGGAGGAGTTCTAGCGTGTCAGGCTATCACAAATCAGACGACTGACGGGCAGGTGGTGTCGCCACTGAACATCAGCAAGTGTAATATCTTCTAAAATGGCTATAGATTTTCCTGGCATGCCGTAAGTCGTCTTGGTTCGTCTTTGGCAACGAATCACTAAGTTCAGGACATGTGCCATGCACAGCACGTGTGTCACTTTGCCCTGTTTTTGCGCGCTCAGCAGATTGGCACCGTTGTCGCACACCACTTTACCAACTGTCAAATTGAGCGGGGTTAGCCACTGATCGGCTGTGACCACAGAGCTGAAAGCAGTGCAGGACCGGTGTGGCTCTTGGCTTCCAGGCACAACAGCCGCAGCACAGCATGGCAAAGTCTTACCTGGCACGTCGAATAGGATCTTGGGAGCTTGGGGGCGCAGCAGAAGAGGCTGTAGTAGTCGAACAGGAGGAGTCAGCCAAGGAGGAGACGGAGGATGGAGTAGGAGGAGGAGAAGATGAGGCAGGCCTACATGCAATCCATGACGATAACACCAAATTCACACGCGAGCCATGGGTTAAATGCTTGACGCCCGTCAGAAGGTTCAGTCAGTAAAAGTTATGTACCTTCCCTGCCTGTGTTTGCCAGACCACATGTCTGTGGTCAGATGTATCTTGGCCCTGACACTGTGTGCCAGAGATATATTCACTTGGCGCTGAACGTGGCTATATTGCTCTGGGATGCCCTTCTGGGAGAAATATTTCCTTCCGGGGACCTTCCATTGCGTTGTGCCAACGGCCACAACTTTTCTAAAGGCCTCCGATTCCACCAGTTTATATGGCAGTAGTTGGGGGCTAGCAGTTCCGACAAGCCAGTGGTCAGCCGTTGGGCAAGAGGGTTATCCGGCATCATAAATTTTTTACGCTAAAACATTTGGGCCACGGAAGCCTGCATTCTGCCAGATCAACGCGATGAGGGCACGGTGGAAGGTGGAGTGGAGGACAAAATGGAGGAGAGAGTAGAAGAAGAAGAGGCAGGACATGGAGTGGTGAGAGTGTGGCTTTGTGGGTTTTGATGGCGTTGCTCCCACTGGGCTCGGTAATGGGAGGCCGAGTGCCTGCTTAAGGCGGTCGTCCCTAGGTGAGTGTTGGGCTTACCGCGACTTATGCGTTGACAGCATGGGCTGCAGACGGCAACACTAATGTCAGCACCTGACACTTTAAAAAAATCCCACACTGCAGAGCCATGTGCCAGCATCCTGGGAGCGCCAGATATGACCGTGCATGGTGGATAGCTCGCTCCAGATACATTTGCAGTCTGATTTTTGCCTCCTGTGCCGTGTGAACTCTGTCTGCTTCTCCTCCTTCTCCTCCCTTTCTGCTGCTCTGTCTCTCCCTCTGAACTACCCTCCTCTTTCTCTCTTGTGGGCACCGACTTGACGTCCATCGACACATCATCATCGTCACCTTCACCACCACTGACATTTCAGATCTTGAAGTAAGCAGCAACAGCGGGGACCTCCCTCCTTGGGCTAATCTGGGTACTGTTGTCAGACCACTGGGTGGCGGCCTTTGCTACCACCTCTTCCTCATCCAATTACAAGAATGGCTGCTCATTGGTAAGGTCTGGGAATGGATGGGGAAATAATTCCTCTGACTCGAGTGGGGGGACTATGGTGGTGGTGTCATTGGGGGTGAACACAGCAGAGAGTGAGGAGGGTGCAGATACAGAGGATGAGGAGGGTGCAGAAGCGGAAGGCTGAGTGAGCCACTCAACAAACTCTGGTGCGTCCTTTGAAGTAATTGCATGCACCTTCTCCAACTTCCCACTTAGGCCTGCCGGACCCCTACCACCCCAGTATAACAGCCTGCCTCTTCTTCTGCCTGTCATTTTCAAAATGACCCTGTGCCTGTCCCTAGAGAAGAGCAGTGTTTGTGGAAGTATTTTGAGATAGCAGATATATCAAACCCCTTAATCAGTATTTGGTGGAAGCAGGTATATCAAACCCCTTAATCAGTATTTTGTGGAAACAGGTATATTGCAGGACTCAATCAGTATTTGTTGGAAGCAGGTATATCAATCCCCTAATCAGTGTTTTGTGGAAGCAGGTATCTCGCAGACCTCAATCAATATTTGGTGGAATAAGGTATATCAATCCGCTTAATCAGTATTTTGTAGAAGCAGATGTATCGCAGGCCTCAATCAATATTTGGTGAAAACAGGTATATCAATCCCCTTAATCAGTATTTTGTGGAAGCTGGTATATCGCAGGCGTCAATCCGTATTTGATGGAAGCAGGTCTATCAAACCCCTCAATCAATATTTGGTGGAAGCAGGTATATCAATCCCCTTAATCAGTATTTTGTGGAAGCAGGTATATAACACCCCTCAATTATTTTTTTTGCCACAACAGTTATATCACACCACCCTGTTTATTTCGGGAAAAGGTTATAGGTATATCACAGCCGTCAATCAGTATTTTGTGGAATCAGGTATATCGCAGGACTCAATCAGTATTCGCTGGAAGCAGGTATATCTAAACCCCTCAATCTGTATTTTGTGAAAGCAGGTATCTCGCAGGCCTCAATCAATATTTGATGGAAGCAGGTACAATATATCAATACAAATGTACTATTTACTTCCTATGTTAGAAAGTAAATTATAGGTATATCACATCCATCAATCACTTTTTTGGGGGCAACAGGTATATCACATAAGTTGCAATTAGTTATTCCAATAGCATTTGTCCCTCTATATACCTGCAGTATCACAGCAGAACCGCACACAATTGCTGCACAATACAAATGCACTATAATATACTTTCTATGTTAGAAAGTATATTATAAGTATATAACATCCCTCAGTATGTCACACCTATCGATAGCACACCTATACCAGTCCTTAAAAAGACTTTTGTGGCCCTATTAGCTAGCATTTGGTGTCCCTAACAGTTTGCCCCTGCTCCACAAAGCAACCTCTCCCTACACTGGCAAAACACAGAATGTAAAAGGGCTGCCAGATCTGGTTAATTTATAGGGTAGGGGTGTGTCCATGTGCTGAAATGTCTCAATTGGCTGTCCCACCTGATGGATGCATCATGGGTCGAAGTTTGTCGCAATGCAAAAGAATATGGCGCATGCGAATATCGCTATATGTTTGCATGTTTGGCAAATCGCGAACGCGCAGAGTTCACCGCAAAACGGCCGCCGGGCGAACCACAAGGCCATCTCTACCTAGGACGGAACTCAATACCGGAAAACTTTTAGGCTAGTGTGAAAGTACCCTAATCCCGCTATATTGATCCTTGGATCAATATCTATATTCCTTTTAAGGAGGGGTCTGGCCAAAGGGAAAGGGTTTGTAGAACATAATTTCTGTAGATTGTCATAAGCCTCAATGTTATTTTGAAATAAAAAGTCATCTAAACCTATTTTGAAGCCATCTACTGTATTTGCTGTGACCAGCTCCTGCAGCAGTCTATTCCAGAGATTTATAGCACTTAATATAAATTATGCTTTTCGGCTCTTATGACTGAATCTTTTTTTCTCCACGTGTAGGGAGTGGCTCTTTATTTTTTGAGGGGCTTAAACACAGAATAGCTTTTCTCAATATTTTTGTATGGTCCGTTTATATATTTGTACAGATTAATCATGTCCCCCCCCCTTAGATGTCTTTTTTTAAGACTAAACAAATTCAGTTTTTTTAATCTTTGCTCATAGCTGAGATATTCCAGGCCCTTTATGAGTTTAATTTGCATTTTTTCTAACTCAAGGTCATCTTTTTTATGAACTGGTGCCCAGAACTGAACCACTTATTCAAGGTAAGGCCATATCAAAGCTTTGTACAGTGGCAATATTAAAGCGAGTCCATACCTCTTTTAATACAAAAGTTTGTTGGCCATAGAGGCATGCATTTATTTAGTTTATTATCTACAACTGTGCCCAGGTCATTCTCAGAAAGTGACTCTCCCAGTTTTACTCCCCTAGGACATAAGCTGCATGCAGATTATTAGTCCCCAGGTGCATAACTTTACCTTTAACCATATTAAACCTGATTTGCCAAGTGGAGGCCCAAACAGTAAGCTTGTTTCAAGTCAGCTTGTAATTTATTTACATATTTCATATTACTAAGTTTAGTGTCATCTGCAAAAATTAAAAAATGGAAATATAAAATGCAAATCTGCAAAACAATTAACATTTTTAAATGTCACCTCCATTTTGTTTCACTTCCTTTGGAACTCCTAAAGAGTTGACAATGTTCCTAAAATCAGTTTTGTATAGTTTGAGGGATGTAGTTTCTAAGATGAGGTTATTTATGGGTGGTTTCTATTGTTTAAACACCTCAATGTGGTCCTTAAAAAAGTTTAGGAAATTTCTTTTGAAAGTTTTAAAAATGTATTTTCCAATTCTAAGCCTTCTAACTTCCAAACAAATAAAATAAAATGACAGTAGAAAATGTATGCCAACATTGAACAGACATATGGTGAATGTTAAGTAATAACTATTTTATGAGGTATCACAATTTGTCTTAAAAGTAGAGAAATTAAAATTTTGAAAATTGCATATCTTTCCAAATTTTATGTGACTTTTTTATAAATAAATGTAAAACATATCAAATCAAATTTAGGACTCACGTGAGCTTTAATGTGTCATAACAAAACAATCTCAGAATGGCTTGAATAAGTAAAAGCATTCCAAAGTTTTTGCCAAATAAATTTATTGATTTGAAAAATTTTGCTTTGTAGTTGAAAAATGGCTTGGTCCTGAAGGGGTTAATTAACTCCTTTAACTCTAAAAATAACTCCACATCTATACCAATCCCAAACTTTTTCCAATTTGTTTATTTCTATTAAATAAATGTTTTAAAATAGAGATGTACACAAAAGTGTCCACTTAACCTTAAATAGAGGTATTTTATCCCACAATTGTATTATTAGTTCGACCATAGGATCCAACCATAGGATCTCAATCCAACTTTGTCCAACAGGCATAATTCCAAAAGTTGGAATATAACCTCAATTGAGACAACACTATTATGGACCAATTACAATTTTTATGTTATTATAATAATTATTATTATTTATTATTAAAGTGCCATTTATTCCATTCATTCCATGGCACTGTACATATGAAAAGGGGTATACATATATAATACAGACAATTGAACTAACCATGAACAAGACAAGTTACAAACTGGTACAGAAGCAGAGAGGACCTTGCCTGTGAGGGCTTAGCTATAAGTCTGATATGTTAGGGTAGAGAGTTCCAGAGTATGGGGAATGCACGGGAGAAATATTGGAGGTGATTGTGGGAAGAGGTGATGAGAGGAGAGAATGGGGTCTTGTGAGGATCGGAGATGTATCGGGAAAGCAGCTCAGAGATGCATTGAGGGAACAGGTTGTGGATGGCCTTATATGTATTTTCTAGTATTTTGAACTGAATTCGCTGGGCAATAGGGTGCCAGTGAAAATGTTGGCAAAGGGGTGAGAGGTGGATTAGACAGGCAGCAGAGTTGAGGATAGATTGGAGAGGTGCGAGAGTGCTAGATGGAAGGCCACAGAGGAGGATGTTGCAGTAGTCTGTAGATGATGAGGGCATGTACAAGCATTTTTGCAGACTCCTGGTTGAGGTATGCATAAATGCAGGAGATATTTTTGAGTTGGAGGGGCAGGTGGTCGAAAGGGCTTGGATATGTGGTCTGATGTAGGGGGCAGAATCCAAGGTCATTCCAAGGCAGAGGACTTAGTTGACTAGGGAGAGTGTGCAACCACTGATCGTGATAGGTAGTTCTGTTGATGGAGTTGAGCAACATGGGCGAAATACTGTTGAGAAATACTTTCCATTAAGCATATTTGAGTGTCTAATTCTTAAATACACAATTGCCATGGAACATGTTAGTACAAAAAACGTTCAATGTCATCATTCTTTGCAATCTCAGTATAATTTAAAGTGGACTTTCACACTGTTTCTTTTTATTACTAAGGTAACATTTGAAAACAAGTTTTTCTTTGAAGTGAAAATTACTTAAACACGCTAGAGGCAAAGGTAAGTAGCTTTGCAATTTTGTATTAGCTGTAAATTAACTTTAGTCTTCAACTGTACAGTTCTAGTTCTATTTTTAAGTAAAGAAATGAAAAGGAAAAGTAAGAAATGAAATGAAATGAACAGTGTAGTTGATAGGAGATTGAGTACAATATGCAGAATAAGCCAATCATACTGTTTTATTAAAGTACAAAAGCAAAAGAAGAATTTGTTAAATATATTAAATAAGAAGTAATATAATTTAAGCCATATAAGTGCTAAAACAGGAGCATGATCCTGTAAAATGCTGCCCTTTGATTTTAACAACGAAACTACTCTTGCCCTAAAAAGTAGGCATATTAAGTTAGACCATTCATCTGAATGGAAGCTGACTGAAGTAACCTCACATATCGAGACACCACCTATAATCAGGCAGAATACAGCATTTGCATAAGCATAATAATAAAGACAAATAGTACAACAGATTTCAACCCTAACAGCTCAAAGTACTAAAGGCTTCTGATGTCCTATGGATCGAGCATGACACAGTGAGATTGAAATCCAGCCACAAACCAAAATGTAATCCAGAACAGCCACAGTTATGAAACTTCATTGATGAAAGGGTACAAAGCATAAAACATTGATATGTTTCGGACTATACTAGCTCTTTGTCAAAATGTATCACAAAACAGTTACATACACATCATTAAACTAGGTATTCGAAATTTTGTTGAGCTAAGGCTACTTTTACACTAGCATTGTTAAAATCCAGCAGGCAGTTCCATTTCCGGAACTGCTTGCTTGATCCGGCAAACCGCATGCAAACGGATATCTTTTTTTTCCGGAACCGTTAGACGAATCTGTCTCATCCGTTATCATCCGGTTTCAAATGGAATAATGGATCTGGTATTTAAATTTTTTCAAAGATCAAAAGCAAAACTAGATCCTCCTATATCCCGTTGCAGGCGCAGACCGGAAAACCGGATCCGGCGACACGGCAATTTCAATTACACTTGATCTGACATTAATACATCTCTATAGAAATTAATGCCGGTACCAGCAAGTGCGGTATTGTTCCAGGATTTTGGCCGGTCAAATACCGTACAAGGGACGGAATGGAAGACATCATGATGCATACTGAACGGATTGCTTTTTATTCAGAATGCATTAGGACGAAACAGATGCATTTTTTCTGGAATCGAGATCCTTTACAGGATTTCAATACCGGAAAAGAATAACGCTAGTGTGAAAGTACCCTAATAGAAACAAGTCATTTGGATACATCATTAATTGGATAAGTGACACCCAAATTAACCATTAGGATAACATATCAGACAAAAAGCGAGTCAAGATGGGAAATGTGTATCGACCATCTTGAACATAATTTAGTAACTGATAAAATAATAACCATCAAAAGTAAACCCCTTATTAAATCAAGATGTTATTATATTACATAAATAATGATGTCTTACAATAAACAAATACGGGAAAACCATAGAAAGACAAACCCACTCCCTTTGGTCCATCTATGGTGCTAAGTAGAGATGAGCAAATTTCTTAAAAGTTCGATTCAGCTGATTCGCCGAATTCCACAAAAAAATTGCTTTGTGACTAATTTTTTAGTAAGTAGCGGGTACAATGACAGGGAGCTGTGATAGCGCTGCCCCCTTCAATGTATACCTTCGATGCCTCGTTTATAGATGATCACGGCATCTGAGTGCAAAATTAACAAAACAAAAAAAATGAAATCAAACTTACTGCCTCCATTTGCTTGCGACGGGCCGTCCGCCGTCATCTTGCTTGAAGATCTCAGCATGAGATTACATCATCATGCTGGCTGGCGTGGTGATGTATGACATCATCACGCCGGCTGGTGTGATGATGTAATCTCGGCCTGCAAGGGATTACGGGTGAGATCTTCACGCAAGATGGAGGCTGGCGGCCCGTCACGAGCAAACGGAGGAGGTAAGTTTGATTTTTTTTTTTTTTATACTTATTCAGGTTAAATCAATTCACTGACACGAAGCACGAGGAAATTCGGCTTCTAGGCAAATCTAATTTATAGTGAAATTCGGATCGAATTCCACTTTGTGGGATTTGATTTGCTCATCTCTAATGCTAAGCCCAGGATAGTAGGATTGAGTGGACAGCAACATTGCTAGAAAGGAGACTCCTAGTAACAGATATTTCAGAAGTGTTTTCAGGTGGATAAAATGCAAATTTTTAATCACAATGATAAACGGATTTGGTCAGGTTCACCCCAAAAAAATATTCCCATCACATTTCTAGCTGAGTTGGTGACCCCTTGTTCTTCCATTGCATGGACTCTTGTTTGGTCTCAGAATCACGGTGATGGACCCATGTTTTATTGCCCATAATAATTTGAGGATAGAAGTCTCCTAGATTTTCTTTAAGCATGGCTAAATTGCTCAGACGTCAACATTCGTGACATTCTCTGGGTACTGACCTTTGACATCATCAAAACATCACGAATGATACTGAAAGCTGTGCCAACTGAAATGCCTAATTCATGGGCTATAACACATAATTTGACCCCATGATCTTCCAAAATCATAGCCTCCACATTATGGCACATATCCTCGGAAGATACTTCGACAAGTTGCCCTGAAAGGGAGTCATCTTTAAAGGGCTTCTGTCACCCCCAAGTGTGCAATTTTGAGTAGCTGACATTAGCTATTTGCTAATGTCAGCTGATTTCAAACATACCTTTCTTACCTCAATCGGCACAGGTGTACTGAGTGGAGGACGGGCGCTTGCCAGCTCCGTCCTCAGTGGCAAGTGCCCATCCTCCACTCAGTACGCCTGCGCCGATTGTGGAATGGTACGGCGCAGGCGCGGGAATTCAGGAGAAGTCAGGGCCAGCGGGAAGAGGAGAGCGGGCTGGCCCTGTCTATTAACAGCAGAGGGGGCGGTCCTACAGCCCGAGGATGCGGCGGCTACCAGCAAGTACCTGCCCAACTTGCTGGTAGCGAAGAGAATTAGCATGTTTTAAAAGTATGATTTTTAGGAAATATAAAGCTCAGATTAAGGTAAGAAAGGTATGTTTGAAATCAGCTGACATTAGCAAATAGCTAATGTCAGCTACTGAAAATTGCACACTTGGGGGTGACAGAAGCCCTTTAATTGATTCCCTACTCCAATTAAACTGGTTATCCCAAAACTTTACTTGGTAGTAGGAAAGTGCATCATCACCATATATAGCAATCATTATTTTAATGATTTCTTTAGGCTTATTTTCTTCCTTTGTAAGGAATTTAATCATGGGGAAAAGGGTCCAAATTCCTCACTTTCTTTGTAGACCCACACTGTACTGCACTTGCCATCCTGTCGCTTCCATTGCTTTCATCAGACTGAGTTGCTACTGTGTGTGTTGCATTCCCAGACATGTCTCAAACTGCAAAGACAAGCTCAGCTCTTTAACACTGACAGAACATGTTAAAGTAAATAACTTATTGAACACCCCCTTATGCATGCTTTTCTCTCCTTTTTCTACAGAATGGTTGGGGTCTCAGCACTCAAAACCACACCAGATCAAATTTTTTGATATGTGTCCATGAAAAGTTAGTGACACTTTAAATGAACTGGGCTGCAGAGATCCCCTTTGTGGTCCATCTTCTCCAGCAATCTCCTGCACATTTTTGTAAAACTAGTGGGGGAGGTAGAAAAATGTAAAAAAGCTGCAAATTTTGGTGCCAAACAACACATACAGTACATCAAAAATGACTTTTGTAGGCCGGACAACCAGCATATAAAGGTGATATACTCCCTCCAAGGATGCACTTTGTTCTCCCTGCTGTAATTTGTTGTCCTGAATGTTGTGGACCACATGTGATAGCTGCAACCAATTACTGACGTCAGAGGTTTTATGTAGTAAATCCTTCAGGTCAGTTATTGACTGCAGTGAACACATACAGTACACAAGCATGTTCACGCTGCAGTCCAAACATTGTATGTTGGTTGCAATGACAGGAGAATACAAGCAGCGGCGCTCAATCAGAGGGGGGTTGGAATGATTAGTATACATTTATTTTTTATATTCTATTAGCATTCCGGCCTTTTTAAAAGCTTGCCTACAACTCATACACCTGGTCACTGAGCATATACTGTAACTTGCAGAGTTAGCAGCTGCATGCTAAATGTGCAGCTTTAGGAGTATATAGCCTGCTGTCACTTAGGCACCTTGCAGACGAGCGTGTCTGGATTATGTCCGGATGCGTTCAGTGAAAACTGCGCAATTTCACAAAGTAATTCAGTTTTGTTTGCGATCCCGTTCAGTTGTTCAGTTTTATCGTGCAGGTGCAATGCGATTTACTGTGTTTTGCACACACGTGATAAATAAATAAATGTGTACAAACTACATCTCTTAGCAACCATTGGTGAAAATTTAATTACATCCGCACTTGCTTGTGGATGTGATGTGATTTCCATGCAGCCCCATTCGCTTATATGGGGCCAGCGTTGCACGAAAATCGCAGAATATAGAACATGCTGTGATTTTCACGCAACGCAAAAGTGATGTGTGAAAACCACCGCTAATGTACACAGACCCATTTAAATGAGTTTGTCTGGATTATGTGCGGGTGCAATGTGTTCGCATCACGTATTGCACCCGCACGGAATTCTCGCTCATGTGAAAGGGGCCTTACAGCTGGGCTTCCATCTGGGTTTCTTTACTGAGTGTACCTTCTCCATCACTCTGCACTTAATTCTAAATAAGCACCACTTCCTGCTTCACTACCAGGAATCATGTAATCACTTGGCACCAAGTATTTGCATAAGCTACAGGGTCTTTGCAGATCCAAATCAGCTCTGCTGTGTTGCCATCTCCATTGCTGTATACACAACACTAAATGAGCATTTTATATACAGATATATGTCCTGCTTTGGTCCTAGCGATCATGTGATTGCTGAGACTAGGGCTCTGCATGAGCTGCTTTGTCTTAGTAGACGTAGATCTGCTCTTCAGTGAGGCTTAACAATCTTCGTAAAGCCTACAGGGGCTGAATTCCTGTTGTAATTGGGCTTAATATGTCAGCCCCAGTTAAAAAAGAAATCTATACAAATAAAAAAAAGATTTGTATGGCGGGTGTCACAAAGTCTAAACAATAAATAAATAAAGACAAAATCAAATAAAAAATAACCACAAATAGCCTACACCGTAGCTTATAGCGCTATTCCCAACAACTATAACCTATAAATCCACCATATCAAGATGACTATTATGAAAAGGGGACATAATTTAAAAAAAATTATTTGAACCCCTACCTGACATCTGACATAAATGTAGAGCCTTTAAAAATGCTCTCAGGGGCTGAGTGGGTGCCATAGCAGAACATGGCAGAGACATAATCTGCTGTCATCATGATCAGACACAACTCCAATTATGGACTTTTAACTGCTCATGTGCCATGGTCAATTGCAAACATGACATCTAAGCAGGAGCCATTAGGTTGCTATGACAGCCTGGGGCCTTCTAAAGACTCTGGGGTCTGCTATGGTATATTCCTATCAATCCCTGCATTTGGCTTATATCGGAAAGCAGGGATTTTATCATAGACTGCAATGGTAAACACACGTTGAGGTCTCCTGGGGAGACTAAAAATAAAGGTAAAAAAAAGTCTTAATAAATATTTTAAAAAAATCTATAAAAAAATTCAAATCACCCCTCCCCATTTTAAAGATACAAATACCTAAATAATAAAAAACTAAATATCATGGTATGAGGTATTTATCACTGTAATCATACTCACTAGAGTTGAGCAAATTTTTCAAAAATTAAATTCGGTCAGTTCGCCGAATTTTACGGAAAAATTTGCTTCGATCCGAATTTATTTGTGGCAAATCTCGTTAAAAAAGTCTATTTCTGGGCTGCAGGGAGCCTTTAAAGGGGTAAAGAACACTGTGCCTTGCAGTGACACGCATGGGGAGTCTGCTGTGGCAGTGAAATAACACTGTGAGTCAATATGATATGCAGATGACAGGCGTCACTCTTAGAATCACTGCACACTTCACTTATTTGGGCAGTCATTGGGGCCAAAACTGACCAAAGAACTCAAGAATGAACTCAGCCTTACAGATCAATGTTAGTATCAAGAAGAAGCACACTCCTTTTACACTCTAGTCAGCTGATTCCACATATATGTCAACAGAACCTGTTCTATTAAACCCTTATACAAGTAGAGCCCCCCGACGGAGTAAAGAGGGTCTCAGCAGTAAGTTTGTGTTGACGTCAATGATTATTTTGACCTTCCTCTAATCAGTCAGAACAATAACCCACAAAAAATGGATCCTGCCCATGTAGCATCCGCCTTCAATCGGTCAGCATTTGCTCAATAATCCATCAGTATTGCTAATGCCAAAAAACAGGATCTAAAACAGAGATGCTACTGAATGGAATATTTGCATGTCTTCTGTGTTTTGTACCCACTCCTGCTTTTGGCTACAAAATCATAAGCCAATTCTGATGGGACCATACAGGCCTTACAGCTGCTACACAGACAGGAGCCGTTATGCGTCTCACCTTTCTTTCCTTCTGACAGATCAGAAGAAAGGTCAAATAAATGATGATGTCAGCCAGGTCGAAAGGCAAAATAGTGGCCCAGTCACAGAATGAGAAGTCCACAGAGTGGCCTTATGACATAGTGGTGAGGTGGAAGCATCATGAAGAGACCACAGAGTTGACAAATGACAGAGTTTAGAGGTGACGGCAGCATCAGGAGGAAGCCACAGAGTGGCACAGTCTGGATATGGCAGCAGTATGGGGAGGCCACAGAGCGGCACAATGACAGAGTCTGGAGATGGCAGGAGTATGAGCAGGCCATCAAGTGGCAAAATGACAGATTCTGGAGTTGGCAGCAGTATGAGGAGGCCACCGAGTGGCACAATGACAGATTCTGCAGTTGGCAGCAGTATAAGGAGGCCACCAAGTAGCACAATTACAGAGTGTGGAGGGGGAAGCAGTATGTGGGGGCCACCGAGTGGCACAATGACAGAGTCTGGAGTTTGAAGCAGTATAAGGAGGCCTCCGAGTGGCACAATGACAGTCTGGAGTTGGCAGCAGTATGAGGAGTCCACTGAGAGGCACAATGACAGAGTCTGCAGTTGGCAGCAGTATGAGGAGGCCACCGAGTGGCATAATGACAGATTCTGCAGTTGGCAGCAGTATGAGGAGGCCACCAAGTGGCATAATTACAGAGTGTGGAGGAGGCAGCAGTACGAGGGGGCCACCAAGTGGCACAGTGACAGAGTCTGGAGGTGACGGCAGCAGCAGTAGTATCATCAGGAGAAGGCCACCGAGTGGCACAATAACAGAGTCTGGAGGTGGCGGCAGCAGCAGTAGCAGCATCAGGCGAAGGCAACCGAGTGGCACAATGACAGAGTCTGGGGATGGAAGCAGTATGAGGATGCCACCAAGTGGCACAATGACAGAGTCTGGAGGTGGTGGCAGCAGCAGTAGCAGCATCAGGAGAAGGCCACTGAGTGGCATAATAACAGAGTCTGGAGGTGGCGGCAGAAGCAGCATCAGGAGGAGACCACAGAGTGGCAAGGTCACATTGTATGGAGATGGAAGCAGCAGGATCAAGGACACCACAAAGTGACCTGGTGACAGAGTGGGGAGGTGGATGACAGTGCCAGTACCTGCTGACGAAGGTGGGTGAAAGAAGGAGCACTTGGCATCAAATATGTTGCATCATCAGAGTACTAACTGAGGCAGGTAGCCAGAAGAAACCGGTCTCTTTGTCAAGGTTTGGGTGAGACAGCATGGATGATCTAATCAGATGCTTCAAACATTGGTGGGTCGAAATCCTGGCTAAACCCGGCCTGATTCATCTTGACAAAGGTCAGCCTAATTACATTTTGGACAAGCGAGTTCTTCTTGGGGTAACTATGGCCCCCGCCGCACTAAACACCCTCTCTGATGCCACACTACTAGCTGGGCAGGACAGCTTTTTCAGGGCAAACTCAGCCAGTTGCGGCCAAAAATCCAGTTTGGCTGCCTAGTAGTCCAGCGGATCTTCAATGTTGGGTTGCAGGGTGCTGTCCAAGTATGCCACCATCTGCTGGTTCAGGTCCTGCTCCAGGTCTAGCTGCTGCTGCTGGTGAGTAGTTTCTTCACTATGCAGTAGTGTTGAGCGAACAGTTCGAGAATAGTTCGGGTTTGTACCGAATTTTGGGGTGTCCGGGACCCGGACCCGAACCCGGACATTTTCAAAAAAGTTTGGGTTCGGGTTCGGTGTTCGTCGATTACTTCCCGCTTTCTGAAGGGCTGCACAGCAGCCAATCAGCTAGCGTTTTACTTCTTGCCCTAAGAGCCCATCACAGCCATGCCTACTAATGGCATGGCTGTGATTGGCCAAGTGCAGCATGTGACCCAGCCTCTATTTAAGCTGGAGTCACGTAGGGCCGCACGTCACACTGCTCTGATTAGTGTAGGGAGAGGACGCAGCTTCTGTCAGGGCGAGATTAGGCAGGTTAAAGTCAGCAACAGCACCTAATGAACGGATCAATTTACAGCTGGGAATCATTGAACTTCTGCTAGTTACTTGCTCGCTGGTTTTTAGGCTGCACAGAGCGTTTTTCTGTCACTTATTTTCTGGGTTGATCGGCGGCCATTTTGTGACTTGTGGTGCGGCAGAAGAAGCTGCCACCAAGTCCATCAATCCATCAATGCTAGTTTTTTTTTTTTTGCTATATCCTACATCAGGGGCTTGGCTGTGCTAATTGTCACCCCTAGAAACTCAGGAAAGAAATTTCTATATTTTATTAAGGGGTTGAATACAATTGCCCAAATACCAATCCCCTAAATCTGGTGTTCCAGCTTTGGTTAGACAAGTATAATACTGTCTGCTGTCTGGCAAAGGATAGATTATTTTCTGGGGTTAAATTCAATGACCAAAATAGCAATACCATAAATCAGTGGTTTCAGCTGTGGCTGGCAAAATAGAATAGTGTCCGAGGTAACGCACACACGTACAGACGCACGTACACGATTCTTGAATAGTTGTATTATCGCGATAATAAAACTAACAGTGTAAAGTTGACTGTATTGCTCTAAGTTATATTCGCGTACGAATGTAACTTATATTACAGCACACCAATACTAAAACTGACTAAGAGACAGCTTTAAGTTCTATTCGAACGCGATTGCAACTTTGGAACTTAAAGTGGTGTACGATTTTAAAAGTTGAGTACTAAAAGTTGGAATCGCAATGCGATTCTTATGTATTTACATCGCATTGCGATTACAACTTTGAGCTACCGATCACCATGGGAACGCCTCCTCCAGTAGAATGTACTGTCGGATGTGAGACGTAAGTTGAAATCGCAATGCGATTATTATATATCTGCTTAATCGCATTGCCGTTTCAACTTAGCATTGCTAAATAATTCCATCCATATTCGTTAACTTACTGACTCAGTAAGTTAACGATATGGATGAAATTATTTAGCAATGCTAAGTTGAAATCGCAATGCGATTAAGCAAATATATAAGAATCGCATTGCGATTTCAACTTAATTCTCAGATCCGACAGTACATTCTACTGGAGGAGGCGTTCCCATGGTGATCGTTAGCTCAAAGTTGTAATCGCAATGCGTTTATTGCGGTATATTATCCCTCTGGGTGTCTTTTACAGCCTTTTTAGTGCCCAAAAGTTTGGGTCCCCATTGACTTCTATGGGGTTCGGGATCAAGTTCGGGTTGAGTTCGGATCACGAACCCGGACATTTTCCGGAAGTTCGGCCGAACCTCTCGAACCCGAACATCCAGGTGTTCGGTCATCTCTACTATGCAGGTCAAAAAAGCTGGTCATCAGCGACTCTAGACTCAGGCTGCTGTTGATGGAGCTGGAACTGCTTGTGACACCCTACCCCTCCCCAGCAGCCATAGCAGTGGAACGTGAGTGCTAAGGCCTGAGAGAGGAAGGCCGAGGGCGCAAATAGAGAGTGACCAACTGACTACATAGGATGTCTCTGTAATAATTAAGTTTGTCCTTCCTCTCAGTGGGTGTAAAAAAGGCCCCAATTTTGGACCGGGAGTGAGGGTCCAACATGGTGGAGAGCCAGAAGTCATCCTTCTGCCGAATGGTCACAATTTGGCTGTCACTACGCAAGCAAGTGAGAATCCATTAGGCCATTTGCCCAAGTGACTCAGAGGGACTCCCTGCCCCGTCTCCACTGCATACTGCCCCGGTGTGTCTGGGTCTTCTGTCTCGTCTTCCTCATCGCCCAGTAGCTCCTTTGGCTGCTCCTGCTCCTCCTCTCCTGTTGAGTAGCTGGAGTAGAAAAATCACCCATTTCACAACAAATTGCCTCTTTTCCAATGTCCTCCTCCTCTTCCAGTTCAGCCCCCACAGGGCTCATGTGGCCATAAGATCTTGGCGCCACGTCTCCTGTACCCTGACCAGCCATTGTTACTTCCATCTGTTCCAGAACATGAAGCAGTGGAATGACGTCTTCAATTTTGGACCGGGAGTGAGGGTCCAACATGGTGGAGAGCCAGAAGTCATCCCTCTGCAGAATGGTCACAATTTGGCTGTCACTACACAAGCAAGTGAGAATCCATTAGGCCATTTGCCCAAGTGACTCAGAGGGACTCCCTGCCCCATCTCCACTGCATACTGCCCCGGTGTGTCTGGGTCTTCTGTCTTGTCTTCCTCATCGCCCAGTAGCTCCTTTGGCTGCTCCTGCTCCTCCTCTCCTGTTGAATAGCTGGAGTAGAAAAATCACCCATTTCACAACAAATTGCCTCTTTTCCAATGTCCTCCTCCTCTTCCAGTTCAGCCCCCACAGGGCTCATGTGGCCATAAGATCTAGGCGCCACGTCTCCTGTACCCTGACCAGCCATTGTTACTTCCATCTGTTCCAGAACATGAAGCAGTGGAATGACGTCGTTCATCCTGTACTCCTGGCGACTGACATATATCGTGGCATCCTCAAAGTTCCTTAACAAACAGGTGTCACGCATGAGCTGCAACTGGCTGACATCAAAGTTACACAGGGGAGTACTCCTATCCGCATGGATCATCAATAAATCATTAATGGCTTTTTTCTGTTCGTATAGTCGGTCCAACATATGGAGTGAAAACATGGAGGCAGAAGCGGTATTATCTGCCCAAGTTGCTGGTGTGGCTGTGCAGGAACCACATTAACCCAGTGAGCCGTAAAGGACATGTATTTTTCCTGACCATAGTTAGAGCTCCACGCGTCGGTGCTGCCGTGCACCTTGGATGAAACTGACAGGCTCATGGACTGGCCCACCTTCCTTTCTACATATCTGTGCATGGCTGATACTGCCTTTTTCGCAAAGAAATGATGGCTTGATACTCTCCACCTCAGCTTGGCACAAGCCATAAGTTCTCTGAAAGGTGCAGAGTCCACCACTTGGAAAGGGAGGGACTGCAGCACCAGCCACTTGGACAGGAGCACATTCAGCTTCTGCGCCGTTGAATGATTTTACGCATACTGCTGTCTCTTGGCAATTGCTCCGGTGATCGATTGCTAACAGAATGACTGACGAGGAGTAGGAGGAGCAGGATCATCTGCACAGCAGAAGATGGGAATGACAGACAGCTCCCTACGGCTGAGATGGTGGAGCCTTGACTGCATGAAACCCCGTGTGTGCCACTTGGTGATGCAGCGGTTGCTGCGGCAGGCTGGACCACCACATCGGAACCCTAGTTCTCCCAGGACACTGTATGGTGACGCTGCATATGTTGACGCAGGGCGGTAGTGCCAACATTGGCCCCTTGGCCACGCTTGACCTTCTGTACACAGATTCTACATATGGCCATGTACACCTCCTCCGGCAGCTTAACAAAAACTGCCACACCGACGAGTAGGTGATTTTCCCCCCAACAGTCCCCACTGACTGACTTCTACCGTCGCTGCCTCCATGAATCCCTATACCACTACTTCCCATGTAGTTAGGCTGCTGCAAAGCAGGTGGTCTACCCTGGGCAAGTTTGGCTCCTGACCTCCCACTGCTACCTCCTGCTGACTTCCAGCCATTCTACCACCTGTCTGGCTCCGCCGCTTCCTCATGGGCAAGCTGCCATGCTCTTCTCATGGTGATGATAAAGCCCTTTCTGCACCCGGATCCCAAGTGCTATTGGCTTCATAATCATCGAGTATTGTTTGCACATCACTGATGTCCTCCTCAACGGTCTCTGTGTCAGGAGCGTGACCACTCGCAAGACCACCTCCCACTCCACTCTCCTCATCACTACTTGCCCGTCTAGCAGAGGAAGCAGCGGATGTCTCCTCCAGATTTTGGCTGGGCAGTAGCTGCTGACTGTCCTCTAGTAGCTCGTCCTCGCTATATAGTGGAGCTGAGCCCACGGCATACAATACTTCTGTGGCTGAGGGAACAGCAAAGGACAGGGGGAGGGTGAGGACAGGTGAGGGCACGGGGCCTGCTCCCGGGCCATGCCAACTAAGGGTTGTATCTGACGAACCCACCGACTGTTGGCTAGGGGACAGGGGTGTCTGATGTCACTTGAGCTGAAGTGGATGACCGAGTCAACCAATCAAGAACAGCTGGGTTGCTGGTCAAGACAAGAAAACTAGATGACATCGGAAGCTTAGGCCTCTCACTGTGACTCCTGCTGCCACGTCCCCTTACTCTGCTGCCAGAAACATTTATGCCTCTGCGAGTCCTCTGTGTATGGCCTAGCACTTCACTGTCTGAATGAAATAAATGAAAAACAAATTAAAACACCCCTAAAAGCAGTACTGAAATAGGCCACTAAACGTTTTTACCACAAATAACTGCAACAGTGAACTGGGAATATATTTTTCATTTTGTACTGAAATAAGCCACTTAATGCTTTCACCACAAATAACTGCAACAGTGAAGTGCATATATATTTTTATTTCTGTACTGAAATAGGCTACTAAATACTTTCACCACATATGACTGCAACAGTGAAGTGCGTATATATTTTTCTTTTTGTACTGTAATACTTTTCTAGCGCCTTCTGATGTCTCTCCCTGCACTAAGATGCTGTGAAATGATTCCTTCCTATCATTTCCCTGCACTTATAAATCGTTTTTTCATTTTTTTTTTTTCACAATTAGGTTTTTCCTATTGCTGTCCCTAGCGCCTTTTCACCTCTGTCCCTGCACTCAGAACGCTGGAAAATGTCTGAATCCAAGATGGCCACTGTATTTATAGGGCTGTGACTTCACAGGGCTGGCTGGCTGCTGATTGTCTGCATGCATGGCATTATGGGTCATCCCACCTTCCCAGAGTTCATTGCCCCATGTCCTCACACATGTAGCCACCATTTTAGCCACCATTTTAGGAAAGGTTGCAATTTGTTACCACAAAGCGCGAGGTAATTCGCATTCGTTGCAATTCCTTTTTTTTTTTTTTTTTATTCGTAAGCATTTCCATTTCGTCAGCTTCGATTTGCTCATCTCTAATACTCACCTAAGAATGAAGACAACATTTCATTTTTACTGCATAGGGAGCACAATAAAATTGAAACCCTTTAAAACAATGGGGGAATAGCGTTTTTGGGTGCTTTTTTTTGTAGTCCAATGAGTCCATCCCATTTAGATTTTTTCCAGCTTCCCACAACGTTATATGGAATACTAAGTGGTGCCACTGGAAAATACAACTTGTCTCACAAAATTCAAGTCCTGATATGTGAACAGAAAAATAAAAAGACGTTATGGTTCATGGAAGGAAGGGTGTAAAACACTAAAATGAAAAAAGGAAAAGTATCAGTAAGTGTCAGAAAAGGGTTACTTGTAAGTTGTGCTATTTTAATGATGAATTAAATCGATGCCCATGATGAGAACATAGTCCTGCCACTTTACAAATCGCTAGTCAGACCACATATGCAGTACTGTGTAGAGTTCTGGACTCCTGTGAACAAGGCAGACATAGCACGGCTGGAGAGGGTTCAGAGAAGGGCAACTAATGTAATAACTGGAATGGGTGAACTACAGTACCCAGAAAGATTATCAAAATTAGGGTTATTCACTTTTGAAAAAAGATGACTAAGGGGCAATCTAATAACTATGTATAATATATCAGGGGTCAGTACAGAGATCTGTCCCATCATCTATTTATCCCCAGGACTGCAACTGCGACGAGGAGACATCCTCTGCGTCTGGAGTAAAGAAGGTTTGTACACAAACATAGAAGAGGATTCTTTACAGTAAGAGCAGTGAGACTATGGAACTCTCTGCCTGAGGAGGTGGTGATGGTGAATTCACTAAAAGAGTTCAACCTGGATGTATTTCTGAAGTTTAATAATATTACAGGCTATAGCTACTAGAGATTGGTTGTTAATCCAGGGAGTTATTCTGATTGCCTGATTGGAGTCGGGAAGGAATTTTTCCCCCCTAAAGTGAGGAAAATTGGCTTCTGCTCACAGTTTTTTTTTTTTGCCTTCCTCTGGATCAACTTGCAGGATAACAGGCTGAACAGGATGGACAGATGTCTATTTTTTTCAACCTTATAAACTACGTTACTATGTTAATTAATTAGATTATTTTCCTCTTTTCACATTTTCCACGTATAAAGAATAAAAACAAACTAAAGTTAAATTAAAATAAAAAATAAAGTCCTATGTATCCCATGTATTTGCCTTTCTCTGGATCAACTTGCAGGATGACAGGCCGAACTGGATGGACAAACGTCTTTTTTCGGCCCTATGTACTATGTTACTATGGTACTATCATTTTAAAAAAGGGGCAAAATTATTTACATAATTAAATAAAAATGATTTCAAAGTTACTAACATGTTTAGATATCGCTATTACATACTTCTTATGTTGCCCGCTAGTGTTCTTTTTTCACTTTGAGAATGGAAGTGTGTCCAGTGTTGGTGAGAAACTTATATGTATATATCCTGGCCTGCAGGGAGAGTGTATCTCTGTGTATATCACTATGCAACATGCATACTTTCTAATGGTGAAACAGTTACTGTGACAGGCAGGTGGACACCCCAATAACAGTAGAATTAGACAGCTTATTCACCCCAATTTAAGAATTAAGGCCTAATAGAATTGCTTGGCTATTAAACAGGTTGGATACCCCAACAACAGTCGAACAAGACAAGTTATTCAGCCCGATTCGAGAATCAATGCATAATAGAATTGTTTATCTACTAAACAATGTGGACACCCTAATAACAGAAGAAGTTGACAGGTTTTTCACCCCAATTGGAGAATCAAGGCCTGATAGAATTGCTTACATAATATACAAGGTGGGCACCCCAATAACAGTAGAACTAGGCAGGTTATTCACCCTAATTTGAGAATCAAGGCCTAATAGAATTGCTTATCTATAAAACAATGTGAACACCACAATAACAGTTGAATTAGAAAGCTTATCTAACCAAATTTGAGAAACAATGCCTAATAGAATTACTTATCTATTAAACAAGGTAGACATCCCAATAACGGTAGAACTAGACAGCTTATTCACTCCAATTTGAGAATCAAGGCCTAATAGAATTGCCTATCTATTAAACGAGGTGGAAACCCCAATAACAGTAAAATTAGAAGGCGTATTCACCCCAATTTGAGAATCAAGGTGTGATACAATTGCTTAACTAATAAACTAGGTCGACACCCAAATAACAGTAAAATTAGACAGCTTATTCACGCCAATTTGAGAATCAAGACCTAACAGAATTGCTAATCGATTAAACAAGAAGGACACTGTTCAATTAGGTAGCTCAGTGATCTACACAAGGATTGATTTTAAACTGCACTGTCTCTTATAGATCCCTTCAGCTTCAGATTACAGACTCTACATTGTCTCTGCAGTCTCCTTATGCTTTCCCTACTATGTGTAAAATCTTCCCCTACAATCTCCCTACACTGTCCCTGCACTCTGCCTAGCCAATATTCCACAATTAAAAGCTTTTAGCAACACTATCCCTAACACTTGTAACATTTATCCCTATGCTCAACTCACAGTGAAATGGCAGGAACCGTGCAGGATGAGGCTTTTAAAGGGCTGTGACATCATAGGTGCTGGCTAGCTGCTGAGTGTCTGTCTACACGGTATTATGGCTGATTTTCGTTCTCAGGCTTCTTACTTTCACTTTGTAACACTATTGTAACCTGCATTTTAAATAAAAAAGTTACCACAAAGTGCAAATCAAATTTTACCTAAACTTTGACTCAAATTCCACTTTAAATGCTTTGATTCACTCGGCACTATTAGAGGGAGTAAGCTAGTGATCCTGTGTGACAGCCAGCAATGGACATATTAAAGGGGTTGGCCACTGAGGGATGTTGATGGATGGATTTTGGTCACATGACCCTCCATCAGTGGCCATGTTGGGACCAGAGCCCTTTAAAGCCAATTATGATGATTTGTAGTGATGAGCGAATTTCTCAAAAATTCGATTCGGCCGGTTCGCCGAATTTTCTGGAAAAATGTGCTTTCGTCCGAATTAATTTGCGACAAATCACATAAAATAAACTGCTATTTCCAGGCTGCATAGAGCCTTTATATTGGTGTAGAACACTGTGCCTTGCAGTAACACGCATAGGGAGTGTGCTGGGGTAGTGAAATTATACTATGATAATTATTATTTATTTTTAAAGTGCCATTCATTCCATAGCGCTGTACATATGAAAAGGGGTATACATACATGATACAGGCAGTTGCACTAAGCATGAACAAGACAGGTTACAAACTGGTACAGAAGGAAAGAGTGCCCTGCCCGTGAGGGCTTACAATCTACATGGTATGAGAGAAGGACACAGTAGGTGAGGGTAAAGCTGGTCATGGCGGTATAGAGGAAGCAGGGTCACTGGGAGTAGGCTTGTCTGAAGAGGTGGGTTTTTAGGTTTCTTTTGAAGGTGAGTCTGATATGCTGGGGTAGCGAGTTCCAGAGGATGGAGGATGCACGGGATAAATATTGGAGGCGATTGTGGGAAGAGGTGATAAGAGGAGAGAAGGAGGTCTTGTGAGGATCATAGATTGCGTGTGGGGATGTATCGGGAAAGTAGCTCAGAGATGTAGGGAGGGGACAGGTTGTGGACAGCCTTATATGTATTTGTTAATATTTTGAACTGAATTTGCTGGACAATGGGGAGCCAGTGAAGTGATTGGCAGAGGGGAGAGGCAGAGGAGTAACATTGTGAGAGGTGGATTAGTCAGGCAGCAGAGTTGAGGATAGATTGAAGGGGTGCGAGAGTGCTAGATTGAAGGCCATAGAGGAGGATGATTTAGTATGACATGCAGATGACACGCGTCACTATTAGAATCACTGCACACTTCACTTATTTGGTCAGTCACGAGGCCAAAACTGACCAAATAACTCAAGTATTAACTCAGCCTTACAGTTCCATGTTAGCATCAAGAAGAAGCGCACTCCTTTTACACCCTCGTCAGCTGATTCCACATAGATGTCTACAGAACCTGTTCTATTAAACGCTTATACAAGTAGAGCTCCCTGACTGAGTGGAGAGGGTGTCAGCAGTAAGTTTGTGTTGACGTCACTGATTAATTTGCCCTTCCTGTGATCCGTCAGAACAATAACCCACAAAGAAAGGATCCTGTCTGGGGAGCATACACCTTCACTCGTTTAGCATTTGCTCAATATTCCATCAGTATTGCTAATGCCAAAAAAAACAGGAGTGGATCTAAACCAGAGATAACACGTGAAGGTAATATTTGCATGTCTTCTGTATTTTGTGCCCACTCCTGCTTTTATCTACCAAATCATAAGCCAATTCTGATGGGACCATACAGGCCTTGCAGCTGCTACACAGACAGAATACGTTGTGCGTCTCATTTTTCCTTCCTTCTGACCGATCAGAAGAAAGGTCAAATAAATGGTGATTTCAAGAAGGCCAAACAAGGACCCAGTCATAGAGTGGGGAGTAGGTAACAGCATAAGAAGTCCACAGAGTGTCCCTATAACATAGTAGTGAGGTGGAAGCAGCATGAGGAGACCACCAAGTGGCACAAGGAAAGAGTCTGTAGGTGGTGGCAGCAGCAGCATTAGGAGAAGGCCACTGAGTGGCACAATGACAGAGTCTTGAGGTGGCAGCAGTATGAGGAAGACACCGAGTGGCACAATGACCGAGTCTGTAGGTGGCAGCAGCATGGGAAGACCACAGAGCGGCACAATGACAGAGTCTGGAGGTGGCGGCAGCATGAGTAGGCCACAGAGCGGCACAATGACAGTGTCTGGAGGTGGCAGCATCATGACTAGGCCACAGAGTGGCACAATGACAGAACATGGAGGTGGCGGCAGCAGCAGCAGCATCAGGAGGAGGCCACAGAGTGGCACAATGACAGAGTCTGGAGTAGGCAGCAGCATGAGGAGACCACAGAGCAGCACAATGACAGAGTCTAGAGGTGGAATCAGCATGAGTAGGCCTCAAAATGGCACAGTGTGGAGGTGGCGGCAGCATCATGAGGCTACAGAGTGGCATGGTGACATACTGTGGAGGTGGGTGGCAATACTAGTACCCACTGAAGACGGTAGGTGAAAGAAGGAGCACTTAGCATTAGTGTTGAGCGAACAGTTCGAAAATCGTTCGGGTCCGTACCGAATTTTGGGGTGTCCGTGACACGGACCCGAACCCGGACATTTTCAAAAAAGTTCGGGTTCGGGTCCGGTGTTCGTCGATTACTTCCCGCTTTCTGAAGGGCTGCACAGCAGCCAATCAGCTAGCGTTTTACTTCTTGCCCTAAGAGCCCATCACAGCCATGCCTACTAATGGCATGGCTGTGATTGGCCAAGTGCAGCATGTGACCCAGCCTCTATTTAAGCTGGAGTCACGTAGCGCCGCACGTCACACTGCTCTGACTAGTGTAGGGAGAGGATGCAGCTTCTGTGAGGGCGAGATAGGCAGGGATAAAGAAGTGATTGAATCATCTACCTTTCTACACCTGTGCATCAGAACAACTCAGCTGAGCTGTTCACTGAAAGTCACTATTTTGTTGAGACTGGCCAGAGCGATTTTTACTGGCACATGTAACTGGGCTGACCGGCGGTGGCCATTTTGGGACTTGTGGTGCGCCAGCACTTGCTGCCACAGAGTGTAAACCAAAGCTCCAAAGAAGTTAAAAATCTACACCTGTGAATCAGAACAACAGCGATTCAGCTGCTCAGTCAAAGTCAATTTTTTTCTGGCTGGGCAGACTGTTTTCTGGCACATGTTACTGGGCTGATAGGCGGCGGCCATTTTGGGACTTGTGGTGCTACAGCAAAAGCTGCCACAACGTCCATTAATCTAATGTAATAGTCGATTTTTTCATAGATATACTACATCAGGGGTTTGGCTGTGCTTGTGTCACCCATACTAACTGCAAAGATATTTAATATATCAGTGGTGAAACTGAAAGTAACCCACTTGGATAGCAAATCCCATGAATGTGCTGTTCCAGCTAGGCTAGCCAGTGCCACTACTTTGTCCAATACTGTCAGCCAGAAATATATATTTTTTTATGTGCCAGAAATATAAATTAGAAAAAGCTTTCACCGTAATAATAAAATTATTCTGGTGTTAGACCAGAAGAAGCACTCCTGTTGTAATTAATACTGTAAAAAGGCTTAGGCAATATTTCTCCCAGTGTGGGAAATTTATCTAGCAAAACTAGCATTTTAACAATTCCGGTGTTCTGAAATACCAGCAGTCCTCTTGTAATTAATACCGCCAAAAGGCATTATATCGTCCAGTGTTGTAATTTTGGTGAAAAAAGGCCAATTTAATCAATCTGGTGTTTGTTAGACCAGAAAAACTAGGCCTCACGTTTTCACTCCTCTAAAAGGAATTATATTTCCCGTGTGGGAATCTATGTACCAAAACTAGCATTATAAAAATCTGGTGTCCAATTAGCAGCAGTGTTCTTGTAATTAATACCGCCAAAAGGCATTATTGTCCAGTGTTGTAATTTTGGTGAAAAAAGGCCAATTTAATCAATCTGGTGTTTGTTAGACCAGAAAAACTAGGCCTCACGTTTTCACTCCTCTAAAAGGAATTATATTTCCCGTGTGGGAATCTATGTACCAAAACTAGCATTATAAAAATCTGGTGTCCAATTAGCAGCAGTGTTCTTGTAATTAATACCGCCAAAAGGCATTATTGTCCAGTGTTGTAATTTTGGTGAAAAAAAGGCCAATTTAATCAATCTGGTGTTTGTTAGACCAGAAAAACTAGGCCTCACGTTTTCACTCCTCTAAAAGGAATTATATTTCCCGTGTGGGAATCTATGTACCAAAACTAGCATTATAAAAATCTGGTGTCCAATTAGCAGCAGTGTTCTTGTAATTAATACCGCCAAAGGCATTATTGTCCAGTGTTGTAATTTTGGTGAAAAAAAGGCCAATTTAATCAATCTGGTGTTTGTTAGACCAGAAAAACTAGGCCTCACGTTTTCACTCCTCTAAAAGGAATTATATTTCCCGTGTGGGAATCTATGTACCAAAACTAGCATTATAAAAATCTGGTGTCCAATTAGCAGCAGTGTTCTTGTAATTAATACCGCCAAAGGCATTATTGTCCAGTGTTGTAATTTTGGTGAAAAAAGGCCAATTTAATCAATCTGGTGTTTGTTAGACCAGAAAAACTAGGCCTCACGTTTTCACTCCTCTAAAAGGAATTATATTTCCCCGTGTGGGAATCTATGTACCAAAACTAGCATTATAAAAATCTGGTGTCCAATTAGCAGCAGTGTTCTTGTAATTAATACCGCCAAAAGGCATTATTGTCCAGTGTTGTAATTTTGGTGAAAAAAGGCCAATTTAATCAATCTGGTGTTTGTTAGACCAGAAAAACTAGGCCTCACGTTTTCACTCCTCTAAAAGGAATTATATTTCCCCGTGTGGGAATCTATGTACCAAAACTAGCATTATAAAAAATCTGGTGTCCAATTAGCAGCAGTGTTCTTGTAATTAATACCGGAAAAAGGAATTATATCTTCCAGTGTGGGAATTTTGGGGCTAAAAAATAATATATTTTATTGTGGTGCGAGTTGAATCGCAACAATGAGGAAACATTCTATTAAGGGACGAGGACGCGGTCGTGGTGGTGTCCGTGGAGCCTCTGTTGCTGGCAGAGGGCGTGGCCGTTCGGCCTCAGGCGCACAAAGTAGTGAAACAACTCCCTCAAGTAGCCGGCAGAATTTACAGCGATATTTGGTGGGGCCCAATGCCGTTATGAGGATGGTAAGGCCTGAGCAGGTACAGGCATTAGTCGATTGGGTGGCCGACAGTGCTTCCAGCACGTTCACCACATTGTCTTCCGCCCAGTCTTCTGCGGAAAGCGCACAGGTGGCACCTGAAAACCAAGCCCATCAGTCTGTCACATCACCCCCATGCATATCAGGGAAACTGGCTGAGCCTCAAGTTATGCAGCAGTCTCTTCTTCTGTTTGAAGACTCTGCTCCCACGGTTTTCCAGGGCGTCCACCTATCCCTTCCCCAGCGGTGGAAGACATTCCATGCACTGGCGCTACAACCACTTATGTATCCAGATGATGAGGACATGGGAATACCACCACAGCAGAGTGACCGAGTGTCTGATGATGACGAAACACAGGTGCCCACTGCCGCGTCTTATTGCAGTGTGCAGACTGAACAGGAGGAGGTCAGGGAGGAAGACTGGGTGGAAGACGATGCAGAGGACGATGAGGTCTTAGACCCACATGGACTGAAGGTCGTGCCGCTGACTTAAATAGTTCAGAGGAAGAGGCAGTGGTGAGACCGAGACAACAGCGAAGCCAAAGAGGAGCAGGGGGCAAAAGCAGAACAGCCGCCGTCCAGAGAGTTCGCCTGCTATTGGCCAGCGCCAACAGGGACCCAGCACCCCAAAGGCATCTTCAAGGAGTTCCCTGGCATGGCACTTCTTCAAACAATGTGCTGAGGACAAGACCAGAGTGGTTTGCACGCTGTGCCATCAGACCCTGAGGCGAGGCATTAACGTTCTTAACCTGAGCACCACCTGCATGATCAGGCATCTACATGCAAAGCATGAACTGCAGTGGAGTACACACCTTAAAAACAAGGAACCCGCTCAGGCTCCCCCTGCTCCCTCTACCGCTGCTGCCTCGGCTTCCGCCTCGAGAGGAATGTTGCCACCTGCCGAGCAGCAAACAGAGGATGTGCCACCGACACCACCACCACCACCGCCACCGTCACCTAGCGTCTCCACTATTTCACACAGCAGCGTTCAGCTCTCCATCTCTCAAACCTTTGAGAGGAAGCGCAAATTCCCACCTAGTCACCCTCGAGCCCTTGGCCTGAATGCCAGCATTTCTAAACTACTGGCCTTTGAAATGCTGTCATTCCGGCTGGTGGACACAGACAGCTTCAAACAGCTGATGGCCATGGCTGTCCCCAGTATGTGGTTCCCAGCCGCCACTACTTCTCCAAGACAGCCGTGCCTTCCCTGCACATGCAAGTGTCCGATAAAATCAAGTGTGCACTGCGCAGCGCCATTTGTGGCAAGGTCCACCTAACCACAGATACGTGGACCAGTAAGCACGGCCAGGGACGCTATATCTCCCTAACTGCACACTGGGTAAATGTAGTGGCGGCTGGGCCCCAGGCGGAGAGTTCCTTGGCGCACGTCCTTCCGCCGCCAAGGATCACAGGGCATCATTCTTTGCCTCCTGTAGCCTCCTCCTCCTACTGGCTTCCTCCTCCTCCTCCTCTGCTTCCACCAGCTCATCCAGTCAGCCACACACCTTCACCACCAACTTCAGCACAGCCCGGGGTAAACGTCAGCAGGCCATTCTGAAACTCATATGTTTGGGGACAGGCCCCACACCGCGCAGGAGTTGTGGCGGGGTATTGAACAACAGACCGACCAGTGGTTGCTGCCGGTGGGCCTCAAGCCCGGCCTGGTGGTGTGCGATAATGGGCGAAATCTCGTGGCAGCTCTGGGACTAGCCGGTTTGACGCACATCCCTTGCCTGGCGCATGTGCTGAATTTGGTGGTGCAAAAGTTCATTCACAACTACCCAGACATGTCAGAGCTGCTGCATAAAGTGCGGGCCGTCTGTGCGCGCTTCCGGCGTTCACATCCTGCCGCTGCTCGCCTGTCAGCGCTACAGCGGAACTTCGGCCTTCCCGCTCACCGCCTAATATGCGACGTGCCCACCCGGTGGAACTCCACCTTGCACATGCTGGAGAGACTGTGCGAGCAGCAGCAGGCCATAGTGGAGTTTCAGCTGCAGCACGCACGGGTCAGTCGCACTGCGGAACAGCACCACTTCACCACCAATGATTGGGCCTCCATGCGAGACCTGTGTGCCCTGTTGCGCTGTTTAGAGTACGCCACCAACATGGCCAGTGGCGATGCCACTGTTATCAGCGTGACGATACCAATTCTATGTCTCCTAGAGAAAACGCTTAGGGCGATGATGGAAGAGGAGGTGGGCCAGGGCCAGGAGGAGGAGGAGGAGGATGACGGGTCGTTTTTAGCACTTTCAGGCCAGTCTGTTAGAAGTGGCTCAGAGGGAGGTTTTTGCAACAGCAGAGGGCAGGTACAAATGTGGCCAGCCAGGGACCACTACTGGAGGACGAGGAGGATGAGGAGGAGGTGGAGGAGGATGAGGATGAAGCAGGTTCACAGCGGGGTGGCACCCAGCACAGCGCAGGCACATCCCTGGTGCGTGGCTGGGGGATACAGAG
Source organism: Bufotes viridis (assembly GCA_033119425.1). NCBI lineage: Eukaryota > Metazoa > Chordata > Amphibia > Anura > Bufonidae > Bufotes > Bufotes viridis. The sequence continues at coordinate 433,592,010 of CM065589.1, forward strand.
GATGATGACGATACGCCTCCCACAGAGGACAGCTTGTCCTTACCTCTGGGGAGCCTGGCACACATGAGCGATTACATGCTGCAGTGCCTGCGTAACGACAGCAGAGTTGCCCACATTTTAACGTGTGCTGACTACTGGGTGGCCACCCTTCTGGATCCACGGTACAAAGACAATGTGCCCACTTTACTTCCTGCACTGGAGCGTGATAGGAAGATGCGCGAGTACAAGCGCACACTGGTAGACGCGCTCCTGAGAGCATTCACAACTGTCACAGGGGAACAGGTGGAAGGCCAAGGCCAAGGCAGAGGAGGAGCTAGAGGTCGCCCACGCAGCAGTGTCACGGCCAGCTCCTCTGAGGGCAGGGTTAGCATGGCAGAAATGTGGAAAAGTTTTGTCTCCACGCCACAGCTAACTGCCCCATCACCTGATACTGAACGTGTTAGCAGGAGGCAACATTTCACTAACATGGTTGAACAGTACATCTGCACACAACTCCACGTACTGACTGATGGTTCGGCCCCATTCAACTTCTGGGTTTCCAAATTGTCCACGTGGCCAGAATTAGCATGTTATGCCTTGGAGGTGCTGGCCTGCCCGGCGGCCAGCGTTTTATCTGAACGTGTATTCAGCACGGCAGGGGCGTCATTACTGACAAACGCAGCCGCCTGTCCGCAGCCAACGTGGACAAGCTGACGTTTATAAAAATGAACCAGGCATGGATCCCACAAGACCTGACCCTCCCTTGTGCAGAGTAGTCCTTAATAACTGCCTTAAACCATGTTGTCTTGTACTCCTGGCCACTTCTTCATTGAAAAATCAATTTTTGAAATTAAGTAGGATCTTGGGGTGCAACCCAGAGTTGAATGAACCTTCCGTCTGTCTGGGTGCCGGGGCCAAAGTACATGAAAGTGTCCTTCTCCTGTGCTGGGTGATATGAATGTTATACTTGTGCTGTCTGACATGTCTCCTTTGTGTGGGTGCAGGGGGCCAAAGTCACTGAAAGCGGCCTTCTCCTGTGGTGGCTGATATAAATGCCTGAATCTCTGCTGTGGGACCTCTCTCCTCCGTGTGGCTGCAGGGGTCAAAGTCTCTAAAAGTGCCCTTCTCCTGTGGTGGTTGATGTGAAACTGATGCTTGTGCTATCTGACCTGTCTCCTCTGTGTCGGTGCTAAGGCCTAAGTCACTGAAAGCGGCCTTCTCCTGTTCTGGCTGATATAAATGCCTGAATCTCTGCTGTGGGACCTCTCTCCTCTTTCTGGGTGCAGGGTCAAAGTCTCTAAAAGTGCCCTTCTCCTGTGGTGGTTGATGTGAAACTGATGCTTGTGCTATCTGACCTGTCTCCTCTGTGTCGGTGCTAAGGCCTAAGTCACTGAAAGCGGCCTTCTCCTGTTCTGGCTGATATAAATGCCTGAATCTCTGCTGTGGGACCTCTCTCCTCTTTCTGGGTGCAGGGGTCAAAGTCTCTAAAAGTGCCCTTCTCCTGTGGTGGTTGATGTGAAACTGATGCTTGTGCTATCTGACCTGTCTCCTCTGTGTCGGTGCTAAGGCCTAAGTCACTGAAAGCGGCCTTCTCCTGTTCTGGCTGATATAAATGCCTGAATCTCTGCTGTGGGACCTCTCTCTCTTTCTGGGTGCAGGGGTCAAAGTCTCTAAAAGTGCCCTTCTCCTGTGGTGGTTGATGTGAAACTGATGCTTGTGCTATCTGACCTGTCTCCTCTGTGTCGGTGCTAAGGCCTAAGTCACTGAAAGCGGCCTTCTCCTGTGCTGGCTGATCTAAATGCCTGATTCTCTGCTGTGAAAACCCCTCTCCTCCGTCTGGGTGCAGGGGTCAAAGTCTCTCAAAGTGGCCTTCTCTTGTGCTGGGTGATGTGAAGCTGATGTTTGTGCCATCTGACATGGTTGCCGGGGTCCCATTAAATGGTGGCCTACTCCTGTGGTGGGTGATCTAAATGCCTGATTCTCTGCTGTGAAAACCCCTCTCCTCCGTCTGGGTGCAGGGGTCAAAGTCTCTCAAAGTGGCCTTCTCTTGTGCTGGGTGATGTGAAGCTGATGTTTGTGCCATCTGACATGGTTGCCGGGGTCCCATTAAATGGTGGCCTACTCCTGTGGTGGGTGATCTAAATGCATGATTCTCTGCTGTGAAAACTTCTCTCCTCTGTCTGGGTGCTGGTCCAAAATACATGAGAGTGGCCTTCTCCGGTGGTGGTTGATATGAAGCATGATTCCTTGCTGTGGGACCTGTATCCTCTGTCTGGGTGCTGGTCTGAAATAAATGAGAGTGGCCTTCTCCGTTGGTGGTTGATATGACGCATGATTCCTTGATGTGGGACCTGTCTCCTCTGTCTGGGTGCTGGTCCAAAATAAATGAGAGTGGCCTTCTCCGGTGGGGGTTGATATGACGCATGATTCCTTGATGTGGGACCTCTCTCCTCTGTCTGGGTGCTGGTCCAAAATACATGAGAGTGGCCTTCTCCGGTGGTGGTTGATATAAAGCATGATTCCTTGCTGTGGGACCTGTATCCTCTGTCTGGGTGCTGGGCCGAAATAAATGAGAGTGGCCTTCTCCGTTGGTGGATGATATGACGCATGATTCCTTGCTGTGGGACCTGTATCCTCTGTCTGGGTGCTGGGCCAAAATAAATGAGAGTGGCCTTCTCCGTTGGTGGTTGATATGAGGCATGATTCCTTGCTGTGGGACCTGTATCCTCTGTCTGGGTGCTGGTCCGAAATAAATGAGAGTGGCCTTCTCCGTTGGTGGTTGATATGAGGCATGATTCCTTGCTGTGGGACCTGTATCCTCTGTCTGGGTGCTGGTCTGAAATAAATAGAGTGGCCTTCTCCGTTGGTGGTTGATATGACGCATGATTCCTTGCTGTGGGACCTGTATCCTCTGTCTGGGTGCTGGTCCAAAATAAATGAGAGTGGCCTTCTCCGGTGGGGGTTGATATGACGCATGATTCCTTGATGTGGGACCTCTCTCCTCTGTCTGGGTGCTGGTCCAAAATACATGAGAGTGGCCTTCTCCGGTGGTGGTTGATATGAAGCATGATTCCTTGCTGTGGGACCTGTATCCTCTGTCTGGGTGCTGGTCCGAAATAAATGAGAGTGGCCTTCTCCAGTTGTGGATGATATGACGCATGATTCCTTGCTGTGGGACCTCTCTCCAATTGATATTGGTTAATTTTTATTTATTTTATTTTATTTTAATTCATTTCCCTATCTACATTTGTTTGCAGGGGATTTACCTACATTTTGCTGCCTTTTGCTGCCCTCTAGCCCTTTCCGGGAGTCTTTTACAGGCTTTTAGTGCCCAAAAGTTCGGGTCCCCATTGACTTCTATGGGGTTCGGGTTCGGGATGAAGTTCGGGTTGAGTTCGGATCACGAACCCGGACATTTTCCGGAAGTTCGGCCGAACCTCTCGAACCCGAACATCCAGGTGTTCGCTCATCTCTACTTAGCATCAGATGTGTTGCATCAGGCGGGTGGCAGCATCAGAATACTAGCGGAGGCAGTTAGCCAAAAGAAACCGGACTCTAATGTCAAAATGTTGGTGTGGCACCATGGATGATCTAGTCTGATGCATCAGGCATTGGTGTGTGGAAATCCTGGCTGATCCACACCTGATTCATCTTGATGCAGTGTCCCACTATGTGCTATATATGGGCACTTTAAACTCAAATGTCATATCAAATGTATTATGGTATCATGCTGTAATTCCCTTTAACAGGCTGGCAGTATCATTTACCTTTATTCGCTCCTAGGTGGAGTTGGCACCACTGATATACACTGAACAAAAATATAAAAGCAACACTTTCGGTTTTGCTCCCATTTTGCATGAGCTGAACTCAAAGATCTGAAACATTTTCAACATACACATCTTCAAATATTGTTCACAAATCTGTCTAAATCTGTGTTAGTGAGCACTTCTCCTTTGCCGAGATAATCCATCCCACCTCACAGGTGTGGCATATCAAGGTGCTGATTAGACAGCATGAATATTGCACAGGTGTGCCCACTGCCTACAATAAAAGGTTACTCTGAAATGTGCAGTGTGATAACACAGCACAATGCCACAGATGTCTCAACGTTTAAAGGAGCGTGCAATTGGCATGCTCACTGCAGGAATGTCTACCAGAGCTGTTGTCCGTGCAATGAATGTTCATTTCTCTACCATAAGCCATCTCCAAAGGCGTTTCAGAGAATTTGGCAGTACATCCAACTGGCCTCACAACCACAGACCACGTGTAACCACATCAGCCCAGGACCTCCACATCCAGCATATTCACCTCCATGATCGTCTGAGACCAGCCACCCGGACAGCTGCAGCAACAATCGGTTTGCATAACCAAAGGAGCAAAACCGAAAGTGTTGCATTTATATTTTTGTTCAGTACATTTTTCTTTTTTGAATGAAATACGCCCCTATACGCTTTCAACAGAAATCACTGCAACACTGCAGTGCGTATATATATTTTTCTGTTTTTACTGTAATAGGCCCCTATACGATTTCACCAGAAATAACTGCACAAGTGACCCGAGAATATATATTTCTTGTTGGACAGAAAAAGTACACTATATGCTTTAACCAGAAAATAATTAAAGAGTGAAGTGCATATATATTTTTCTTGTAGTTCTGAAATACGACCCTATACTATTTTCACCAGAAATGACTGCAAACGTGCAGTGGGTTTATATTTTTTTGTGTATTACTGAAATACCGCCCTATACTCTTTCACTAGAAATGACTGCAAATTATTTTAGCATAAATAACAAGTAACAATAACAAGTAATGTTCCCTGCACTTTTAAATCACTTTTTTTCACAATGAGGATTTTCCTATGACTCTCTCTAGCATCTGCACACATCTCTCCCTGCCTGTGAAATTATTCCTCTCACTATCCTTTCCCTTCACTTGTAATTGGCTTTTTTTTTCACAATGAGGATTTTCCTATGACTCTCCCTAGCATCTGCGCACGTCTCTCCCTGCCTGTGAAATGATTCCTCTCACCATTAGCGTTGAGCGAACAGTTCGAGCATCGTTCGGGTTCGTACCGAATTTTGGGGTGTCCGGGACACGGACCCGAAGCCGGACATTTTCAAAAAAGTTTGGTTTCTGGTTCGGTGTTCGTCGATTACTTCCCGCTTTCTGAAGGGCTGCACAGCAGCCAATCAGCTAGCGTTTTACTTCTTGCCCTAAGAGCCCATCACAGCCATGCCTACTAATGGCATGGCTGTGATTGGCCAAGTGCAGCATGTGACCCAGCCTCTATTTAAGCTGGAGTCACTTAGCGCCGCACGTCACACTGCTCTGACTAGTGTAGGGAGAGGATGCAGCTGCTGTGTTAGGGCGAGATTAGGAAGGTATTAACTTAGCCAAAACACTTAATGAAGTGATCGATCAACAGCTGAGAATCATTGAACTTCTGCTAGTTACTTGCTCACTGGTTTTTAGGCTGCACAGAGCGTTTTTCTGTCACTTATTTTCTGGGTTGATCGGCGGCCATTTTGTGACTTGTGGTGCACCAGAAGAAGCTGCCACCAAGTCCATCAATCCATCAATACTAGTTTTTTTTTTGCTATATCCTACATCAGGGGCTTGGCTGTGCTAATTGTCACCCCTAGAAACTCAGCATAGCAATTTCTATATTTTAATAAGGGATTAAATACAATTGCCCAAATACCAATCCCCTAAATCTAGTGTTTCAGCTTTGGCTAGACAAGAATAATACTGTCTGCTGTCTGGCAAAGGATAGATTATTTTCTGGGGTGAAATTAACCTGCCAAAATAGCAATACCCTGAATCTGGTGTCCAAGCAGTTGCAGGCTAGATTTCATAGTTTCCGCTTACACATATGTTTTGTTCTGGGGTGAAATTAACCTGCCAATATAGCAATACCCTGAATTTGGTGTCCAAGCAGTTGCAGGCCAGATTTCATAGTATCCGCTTACACATATATTTTGTTCTGGGGTGAAATTAACCTGCCAATATAGCAATACCCTGAATCTGGTGTCCAAGCAGTTGCAGGCCAGATTTCATAGTGTCCGCTTACACATATATTTTGTTCTGGGGTTAAATTAACCTGCCAATATAGCAATACCCTGAATCTGGTGTCCAATAGTGTTGAGCGCGAATATTCGAATAGCGAATTTTTTTAGCGAATATCGGCACTTCGCTAATTCGCGAATATTTCGAATATAGCGCTATAAATTCGCTATTTCGAATATTCGTTTTTTTTTTTTTTTTTGTTATATTTTTCTTTCCCTCTTCCCAACAGTAGTTCTTACCTGTCCTGAGGATTCCTGGCTTCCTGGCTGCTCTAGTCAGTGCCCATTGCCGCTTCTGCCGACTTCCGTGCTCATGGAGCGTCCCCATCCATGGGAACGTCTCCATATACTAAAATGTACTGTCGGATTTGAGGAATTACGTTGAAATCGCAATGCGATTAATTCAAGTTATATTAATCGCATTGCGATTTCAACTTAGAGCTGGGTTTATAATGGGTCAGCTTGCTAGAATGAGCGAAGTTAACGAATATGGAATATAGCAGCACTGCTAAGTTGAATTCGCAATGCGATTAATTTAACTTAAAGTAATCGCATTGCGATTTCAACTTAGCACTGCTAGTGCCACTGCTATATTCCATATTCGTTAATTCTAACCTATGTAAGATAGCAGTGCTAAGTTGAAATCGCAATGCGATTACTTCAAGTTAAATTAATCGCATTGCGAATTCAACTTAGCAGTGCTGCTATATTCCATATTACGTTAACCGTTCATTGAATCGTTAACTCGTTCATTCTAGCAAGCTGACCCATTATAAACCCAGCTCTAAGTTGAAATCGCAATGCGATTAATATAACTTGAATTAATCGCATTGCGATTTCAACGTAATTCCTCAAATCCGACAGTACATTTTAGTATATGGAGATGTTCCCATGGTGATGGGGACGCTCCATGAGCAAGGAACTTTATGGTTGGCTTGGTAGAATTAGCGAATAGCGAATATGACGAATGTATTCGTCATATTCCTCAAAACGAAGATAGCAGTATTCTACATCTTCGTTTTAGCAACCTATTCGTCAACCTCGCTAATTCTAGCAATCAAATAGGAAGGTTGACTATAGAGACAGCTGTGTTAAATTCGCTATGCGATTTTTAATTTTTTTTAATAGAATAATTATATTACTTGATATAATTATTATAATTATTCTATTTATTAAAAAAATATATAAATAATCGCATAGCGAGTTAAGCACAGTTGTCTCTATAGTCAACCTTCCTATTTGATTGCTAGAATTAGTGAAGTTGACGAATAGGTTGCTAAAGCAGATGTAGAATACTTCGTTATCTTCGTTTGAGGAATATAGCCGACTACATTCGTCATATCCGTCATCTTCGCTATAATTCTAGATATGAAACCAATAGGAAAGTAGCCTTAAGTTAAAATCGCAATACGCGATTATTTTAAATCGCATATTAATCGCGGTAACTAGAATAATGACGAATATTCGATTTCGACGAATATGAAACGAATATTCATTCGAATATTCGCGAATTTCGTCGGAAATCGAATATGGCACCTGCCCGCTCATCACTAGTGTCCAAGCAGTTGCAGGCCAGATTTCATAGTGTCCGCTTACACATATATTTTGTTCTGGGGTGAAATTAACCTGCCAATATGGCAATACCCTGAATCTGGTGTCCAAGCAGTTGCAGGCCAGATTTCATAGTATCCGCTTACACATATATTTTGTTCTGGGGTGAAATTAACCTGCCAATATAGCAATACCCTGAATCTGGTGTTCAAGCAGTTGCAGGCCAGATTTCATAGTATCCGCTTACACATATATTTTGTTCTGGGGTGAAATTAACCTGCCAATATAGCAATACCCTGAATCTGGTGTCCAAGCAGTTGCAGGCCAGATTTCATAGTGTCCGCTTACACATATATTTTGTTCTGGGGTGAAATTAACCTGCCAATATAGCAATACCCTGAATCTGGTGTCCAAGCAGTTGCAGGCCAGATTTCATAGTGTCCGCTTACACATATATTTTGTTCTGGGGTGAAATTAACCTGCCAATATAGCAATACCCTGAATCTGGTGTCCAAGCAGTTGCAGGCCAGATTTCATAGTGTCCGCTTACACATATATTTTGTTCTGGGGTGAAATTAACCTGCCAATATAGCAATACCCTGAATCTGGTGTCCAAGCAGTTGCAGGCCAGATTTCATAGTATCCGCTTACACATATATTTTGTTCTGGGGTGAAATTAACCTGCCAATATAGCAATACCCTGAATCTGGTGTCCAAGCAGTTGCAGGCCAGATTTCCTAGTATCCGCTTACACATATATTTTGTTCTGGGGTTAAATTAACCTGCCAATATAGCAATACTCTGAATCTGGTGTCCAAGAAGTTGAAGGCCAGATTTCATAGTATCCGCTTACACATATATTTTGTTCTGGGGTGAAATTAACCTGCCAATATAGCAATACCCTGAATCTGGTGTCCAAGCAGTTGCAGGCCAGATTTCATAGTATCAGCTTACACATATATTTTGTTCTGGGGTGAAATTAACATGCCAATATAGCAATACCCTGAATCTGGTGTCCAAGCAGTTGCAGGCCAGATTTCATAGTGTCCTGCTAAAACATATATTTTGTTCTGGGGTGAAATTAATCTGCCAAAATAGCAATACCCTGAATCTGTTGTCCCAGCAGTTGCAGGCAGTGTAAATCTGCCATAAAGGATACCTTTCATCAGGGCCTAATGCCCTAAAGAGATATTCCCTAAATCAGTGGTTACTGCTGTGCCTGGATTAGTGTAATACACTACATAAACAAATAAGCAGATAGTGGTAGGTGCCTGTAAAAAAAGGCCTGAATTTGAAATCAATACATTGGGCCAAATATTTTTTTCCTTATTGTGGTGCTTGGTGAATGGTAACAATGAGGAAAACATCTAGTAAGGGACGCGGACGCGGTCATGGTGGTGTTAGTGGACCCTCTTGTGCTGGGAGAGGACGTGGCCATTCTGCAACACGTCCTAGTGAACCAACTACCTCAGGTTCCAGTACCCGCCAGAATTTACAGCGATATTTGGTGGGGCCCAATGCCGTTCTAAGGATGGTAAGGCCTGAGCAGGTACAGGCGCTAGTCAATTGGGTGGCCGACAGTGGATCCAGCACGTTCACAACATTATCTCCCACCCAGTCTTCTGCAGAAAGCGCTACAGGTGGCACCTGAAAACCAAGCCCATCAGTCTGTCACATCACCCCATGCATATCAGGGAAACTGTCTGAGCCTCCAAGTTATGCAGCAGTCTCTTATGCTGTTTGAAGACTCTGCTGGCAGGGTTTCCCAAGGAATCCACCTAGCCCTTCCCCAGTGGTGGAAGACATAGAATGCACTGATGCACAACCACTGATGTTTCCTGATGATGAGGACATGGGAATACCACCTCATCGGAGTCCGCACGTCTCTGATGATGACGAAACACAGGTGCCAACTGCTGCGTCTTTCTGCAGTGTGCAGACCGAACAGGAGGTCAGGGAGGAAGACTGTGTGGAAGGCGATGCAGGGGCGATGAGGTCCTAGACCCCACATGGAATGAAGGTCGTGCCACTGACTTTCATAGTTCAGAGGAAGAGGCAGTGGTGAGACCGAGGCCAACAAGCGTAGTAAAAGAGAGAGCAGGGGCAAAAGCAGAACGTCCTTCCGCCGCCAAGGATCACAGGGCATCATTCTTTGCCTCCTGTAGCCTCCTCCTCCTACTCGGCTTCCTCCTCCTCTGCTTCCACCAGCTCATCCAGTCAGCCACACACCTTCACCACCAACTTCAGCACAGCCCGGGGTAAGCGTCAGCAGGCCATTCTGAAACTCATATGTTTGGGGACAGGCCCCACACCGCGCAGGAGTTGTGGCGGGGTATTGAACAACAGACCGACCAGTGGTTGCTGCCGGTGGGCCTCAAGCCCGGCCTGGTGGTGTGCGATAATGGGCGAAATCTCGTCGCAGCTCTGGGACTAGCCGGTTTGGCGCACATCCCTTGCCTGGCGCATGTGCTGAATTTGGTGGTGCAGAAGTTCATTCACAACTACCCCAACATGTCAGAGCTGCTGCATAAAGTGAGGGCCGTCTGTGCGCGCTTCCGGCGTTCACATCCTGCCGCTGCTCGCCTGTCTGCGCTACAGCGTAACTCGGCCTTCCGCTCACCGCCTCATATGCGGCGTGCCCACCAGGTGGAACTCCACCTTGCACATGCTGGAGAGACTGTGCGAGCAGCAGCAGGCCATAGTGGAGTTTCAGCTGCAGCACGCACGTGTCAGTCGCACTGCGGAACAGCACCACTTCACCACCAATGATTGGGCCTCCATGCGAGACCTGTGTGCCCTGTTGCGCTGTTTCGAGTACTCCACCAACATGGCCAGTGGTGATGACACCGTTATCAGCGTTACAATACCACTTCTATGTCTCCTTGAGAAAACGCTTAGGGCGATGATGGAAGAGGAGGTGACCCAGGAGGAGGAGGAGGAGGATGAGGGGTCATTTTAGCACTTTCAGGCCAGTCTGTTAGAAGTGGCTCAGAGGGAGGTTTTGCAACAGCAGAGGCCAGGTACAAATGTGGCCAGCCAGGGCCCACTACTGGAGGACGAGGAGGATGAGGAGGAGGTGGAGGAGGATGAGGATGAAGCAGGTTCACAGCGGGGTGGCACCCGACACAGCTCAGGCCCATCACTGGTGCGTGGCTGGTGGGATACGGAGGGACGATGACGATCGCCTCCCACAGAGGACAGCTTGTCCTTACCTCTGGGGAGCCTGGCACACATGAGCGACTACATGCTGCAGTGCCTGCGCAGCGACAGCAGAGTTGCGCACATTTTAGCGTGTGCGGACTACTGGGTTGCCACCCTGCTGGATCCCGGTACAAAGACAATGTGCCCACCTTACTTCCTGCACTGGAGCGTGATAGGAAGATGTGCGAGTACAAGCGCACGCTGGTAGAGCGCTCCTGAGGCATTCCCAAATGTCACAGGGGAACAGGTGGAAGCCCAAGGCGAAGGCAGAGGAGGAGCAAGAGGTCGCCAACGCAGCAGTGTCACGGCCAGCTCTTCTGAGGGCAGGGTTAGCATGGCAGAAATGTGGAAAAGTTTTGTCTCCACGCCACAGCTAACTGCACAACCACCTGATACGGAACGTGTTAGCAGGAGGCAGCATTTCACTAACATGGTTGAACAGTACGTCTGCACACCCTCCACGTACTGACTGATGGTTCGGCCCCATTCAACTTCTGGGTCTCCAAATTGTCCACGTGGCCAGAGTTAGCATTTTATGCCTTGGAGGTGCTGGCCTGCCCGGCGGCCAGCGTTTTGTCTGAACGTGTATTCAGCACGGCAGGGGCGTCATTACTGACAAGCGCGGCCGCCTGTCCACAGCCAACGTGGACAAGCTGGCGTTCATAAAAATGAACCAGGCATGGATCCCACAGGACCTGTGCCTCCCTTGTGCAGAATAGACATTTATAACTGCCTCCCCATCAACCATGTATTCTTGTACTCCGGGGCACTTCTTTATTGAATCCTCATTTTTAACTTTACCATGATCTTGCGGTGCAACCCAAAGTTGAATGAACCTCTCCTCTGTCTGGGTGGTGGGGCCGAAATAACTGAAAGTGGCCTTCTCCGGTGGTGGGTGATATGACGCATGATTCCTTGCTGTGGGACCTCTCTCCTCTGTCTGGGTGCTGGTCCCAAATAAATGAAGTGGCCTTCTCCAGTGGTGGTTGATATGACGCATGATTCCTTGCTGTGGGACCTGCTATCCTCTGTCTGGGTGCTGGTCCAAAATAAATGAGAGTGGCCTTCTCCGGTGGTGGTTGATATGACGCATGATTCCTTGCTGTGGGACCTCTCTCCTCTGTCTGGGTGCTGGGCCAAAATAAATGAGAGTGGCCTTCTCCGTTGGTGGTTGATATGAGGCATGATTCCTTGCTGTGGGACCTCTCTCCTCTGTCTGGGTGCTGGGCCGAAATAAATGAAGTGGCCTTCTCCGTTGGTGGTTGATATGACGCATGATTCCTTGCTGTGGGACCTCTCTCCTCTGTCTGGGTGCTGGGCCGAAATAAATGAGAGTGGCCTTCTCCGGTGGTGGTTGATATGAGGCATGATTCCTTGCTGTGGGACCTGTATCCTCTGTCTGGGTGCTGGTCCGAAATAAATGAGAGTGGCCTTCTCCAGTGGTGGGTGATATGACGCATGATTCCTTGCTGTGGGACCTCTCTCCAATTGATATTGGTTAATTTTTATTTGTTTTATTTTATTTTAATTCATTTCCCTATCCACATTTGTTTGCTGCCTTTGACAGCCCTCTAGCCCTTTTCTGGACTATTTTACAGCCTTTTTAGTGCCTAAAAGTTCGGGTCCCCATTGACTTCAATGGGGTTCGGGTTCGGGATAAAGTTCGGGTCGAGTTCGAATCCCGAACCCGAACATTTTCGTGAAGTTCAGCCGAACTCTCGAACCCGAACATCCAGGTGTTCGCTCATCTCTACTCACCATCCTTTCCCTGCACTAGTATATCGCTTCTTTCATTTTTTTTTTTAACAATTCGTTTTTCTTTCACTCTTCATAGCGCCTGCATACACGTCTGTCCCTGAACAAAGTACGAATATGAATGGCAGAATCTAAGATGGCCACTGAATTAATAGGACTGTGACATCACTGGGCTGGCTGCTGATTGGCTGTGATCCTCACATGTGTAGCCGCCATTGTAGCTGCCATGTTAGGAAAAATTACGATTTGTTACCACGAAGCGGGAGGAAATTTGCATTAGTTGCAATTCAAATTTATCCTGAAATTCTAAACGAATTCTACTTTGTTACCTTCGATTCGCTTATCTCTAATGATTTGACTAAACAAGGTAATAAGGCACTATGGAAGCAGGACATCCATGCACTTATGAATAAAATAAAGAACATCAGGGGGCATCATATCACATATGTAACTGTTAGCTTTTTTTATGATTTCAACTGAAATATTATGTTGTACATGATCGAAAAGAGAAAATACACAGTATTATTATTTATTAATAATATGTGTGTGAGCACTCACACACATAGAGATGGTTCTGAATAGACAAGATTGCTATATATGAGCTGCTGTATCACAATGGACAACCACGACACAAAGATTGCTTCTACAGTAGCTTCTGTAGTGACTGCCCAGACCATAGGGAACCAGCTTTTTAAAGCTGCAATGCACTAGTTTGCCACTGACCTCTCATCATCTCCAAGAGCACCAGCACTGGTGCTGCCAGATAGTCCATTGGAGGCATCCATGGCAAACAATAGTGTTCAATGATGAAAGCATGTTCTGCCTTGGTACTATTGAAGGCTGTATCAGAGTTCTTATGAGAGCTGCAGAATGCATATTGTAATCATGCATTGACGCACAGGTTCAATACCAAGTGTCATGATGTGGGGTGCCTTTAGATACCATGGCTGTTTAATCCTATTACCTTTTTTAACTCATTTTATGCGATGGGACTGGATGGGGTGACGGATTTTCCATGCACAGCAGCCAAGTTGAAAGAGCTTGGAATGACAAAAAGGAGGATATCCAACATTTGAATGACCATTTCCATACCAGAGTGGGAGCCTATATGGCAACAAGGGAAGAAGCCACCAGTATTATTGTGATCCTGTCACACCATATACCCAGAATCGAAAATAAAGGGAGTATCACCTCGGTTGTGCGATCATTGACCAAGGTTCATCTATGATCATTTTTTTTCTTTAGGAATGATATGCTATTAATACACTACAGAACTGACCTTCAACTTAAATATACTTATAGCTGTATGATGGCTGAACAGTGATTATGTTTTTAACCTCCTTTCTTAAGACATATAGCCACCAGTTTAATTCACATTTCATCTCAACATATAATTTCTGAATCTAAGTGCTTCATCAGATGTTAATGTTTTGATATTAACTTATTCCAGAAGGTGGCACCAAAAGACTTATTTCTTTATTTATTCCTTCATTACTGCATTTTGATGAGGAAGATTCAACAATATATTTTTTTTTTTTCTGTGAGAATTTGTTCATTGACAGACAAATTGCATAGAAAGCTCAAGACAGGAAAACATTTTCATTTGTTAGACATTGAACAGCAGGCAATCTACAGCATGTGTTGGCATTTTCAAGTGTATCTGCAGCTTTGAAATTGAATGCACTAGAAACATGCTGTCGTTCACTAGAGACTGCATAAATTAAATTGAAGCATCCTTACTTAAAGATCTGTCTGGAAAAAACACTTTAGTCTATTGATGAGCACACGCTTGCTTAATTGTGAAGAGACTAACTGAAAAAGGATGACAAAATGCAACACTGTTGTGTGGAACTATATTGCAATAAATACAAAATGCTGGAAATTTGAAGCTATAAAATGAAAATAGCATAGATGTAGTGATGTCGCAAACATAAAATTTTCCGTTCATGATCGGCGAACGCGAACTTCCGCAAATGTTCGCGAACGGGCGAACCGGGCGAACCGCCATTGCCTTCAGTAGGCAGGCGAATTTTAAAACCCACAGGGACTCTTTCTGGCCACAATAGTGATGGAAAAGTTGTTTCAAGGGGACTAACACCTGGACTGTGGCATGCCGGAGGGGGATCCATGGCAAAACTCCCATGGAAAATTACATAGTTGACGCAGAGTTGGGTTTTAATACATAAAAGACATAATCCACCTAACAATCCTAAATTTTTTTGAACGAGGTTTAAAACATCCAGTGTGTGTATACGATCAGGTATGATGTTATATCGATCAGGTAGTGTAAGGGTTACGTCCGCTTCACAGACATTGACAGACCAAACTCCCCTTCTAATGCACCGCAAACAACCGCAAACAGTCCATTTGCACAACCACAAACTCCCCATTTGCATAAGGTTGGATACCAAGCTAGCCATGTCCCGGTGATGTAATTGAAGGTTTCTTCCTCCATCCACCCACGTACAACACCAAGGGTCCCCGAAAGGTGAATTTAATTGATTTTTTGAATGGGGAGATGGTTAAAAAAACGCTGGCTCCCTCCCCTTTGTTTTAATCCACGGTCACTGCGTCTGCGCCGTGCAATTTACTGTCACACCCGATATGAGTGGTATTTTCTGTAGTACTATTCTCATCAGTTTAATCCCTCTAACGTACCCAATCTGGGGTCCATTTATTGAATTGATTTTTCGAACGGGGAGATGGTTAAAAAACCGCTGGCTCCCTCCACTCTGTTTTAATCCACGGTCACTGCGTCTGCGCCGTGCAATTTACTGTCACACCCGATATGAGTGGTATTTTCTGTAGCACTTTTCTCATCAGTTTAATCCCTGTTACGTCCCATATCAGGGATTGCCTTTTGTGAAAAAAAATCTAGGCCGGGTACCTTCGACTGCCTTCACAGTGACAGACCAAACTCTCATACACCAAACTGAATGGATTTAAGGAACCGGGAGATGGAAAAAGCAGCTTGGTCGGTCCTCTTACTCCCAAATTGGGGCACTGCGCGTGCACAGAGCAATGTGCTGTGACACCCTATATGAGTGGTGTTATAACTAGTACTATTCCTATCAGTTTAATCCCTGTTACGTACTCTATCCGGGGACATGTGTCGAATTGATTAACCATTGTCTAATTAATGAACCATTACGACATCATGAAATAATTTAGTTCTGAGCTCTGTACTTGCTTTGTATTGGAATTGATGGGGATTTTTTCAATTGTCTGCATTATTTCTAATAAACTATTAAGAGACTTTATTATGATTTTTTATTTTATGTATTAAAAACCCATACAACGTAAAAAAAAAAAAAAAGGTAAATTAATGTTTTTTCTATGAAATATTATTCAGCCGTCCGATCACTTTTGGTCTGACCATAATGAAGCAACGGCCTTATCATTTGGGGAGTGGCAACATTGCCAACACACTCATAGAGGTGATGATTGCTTCATTGTGATACGCAAGCCCCTTCACCACAACAAGGTAACGATCACGAAGGGGAATTGACACTTGTGTGTGCCTTTTTTTTTTTGTTTTTGCAGCCACAGTGCTGCACCATACGACAGAAAAATTTGGCATGCACACATGCCTGATAAATAATGGCATTGTTGCAGCCGCTGTTGTAGCAGCGGCCGGAAAAATTGATGTTTTCCAGGCAGAAAAGTGACTAAATCATTGCGGCTTGAACCCTAGTTGGTGGCCGAGAATTCATGACAGTCATCCGGTATGCAGACATTAAATACAGCAGCATGGGGACCATTTTGAGGCCAAGGCATGTCATCAGACCTTTTGTTAGTCAAACATATCCCCCACTGTCAGTCCCTTATTGATTCATGCCTCATTCATCTTTATGAAGGTGAGGTAATCAACACTTTTTTGACCGAGGCGACTTCTCTTGTCAGTGACAATGCCTCCTGCTGCACTGAAGGTCCCTTCTGACAGGACACTTGAAGCAGGGCAGGCCAGAAGTTCTATCGCAAACTGGGATAGCTCAGGCCACAGGTCAAGCCTGCACACCCAGTATTGAAGGGGTTCATCGCTCCTCAGAGTGTCGATATCTGCTGTTAAGGCAAGGTAGTCTGCTACCTGTTGGTTGAGTCGTTCTCTAAGCCTGGATCCCGAAGGGCTGTGGCGATGTGTAGGACTGAAAAAGCTCTGCATGTCCTCCATTAACAACACATCTGTAAATCGTCCAGTCCTTGCCGACGTGGTAGGAAGAGGATTACATTCACCTCTTCCCCTGTTAGATTCCCGTTGTGCTGTGACATCCCCCTTATAAGCTGTGTAAAGCATATTTTTTAGTTTGGTTTTGAACTGCTGCATCCTTTCCGACTTTTGGTAATTTGGTAACATTTCTGCCACTTTCTGCTTATACCGGGGGTCTAGTAGCGTGGCCACCCAGTACAGGTTGTTCTCCTTCATCCTTTTTATACGAGGGTCCCTCAGACATGACAGCATGAAAGACCCCATTTGCACAAGGTTGGATGCAGAGCTACTCATTTCCCGTTCCTCGTCCTCACTGATGTCATTGACGGTCTGTTCTTCCCCCCAGCCACGTACAACACCATGGGTCCCAGATAGGTGACAACAACGAGAACCCTGGGGTGCCTGCTGTGGTTGGTCTTCCTCCTCCTCAAAGCCACATTCCTCCTCTGACTCCGCTTCCTCATACTCCTCTTCCAGCGTTGCCGCAGGTCCGGCAAGCGATGATGAGAAGGCTGTTTCTGGTGGTGATGGTGACCACAACTCTTCCTCTTCCTCTTCACGCTCATCTACAGCCTGATCCAGCACTCTTCGCAGGGCACGCTCCAGGAAGAAAACAAATGGGATGAGGTCGCTGATGGTGCCTTCGGTGCTACTGACTAGGTTTGTCACCTCCTCAAAAGGAATCATGAGCCTACAGGCATTACGCATGAGCGTCCAGTAACGTGGCAAAAAAATTCCCAGCTCTGCAGAGGCTGCCCTAGCACCCCGGTCATACAAATACTCGTTGACGGCTTTTTTTTGTTGGAGCAGGCGGTCGAACATTAGGAGTGTTGAATTCCAACGTGTCGGGCTGTCGCCAATCAAGTGCCTCACTGGCATGTTGTTTCTCCGCTAAATATCGGAAAAGTGCGCCATGGCCATGTAGGAACGCCTGAAATGGCCACACACCTTCCTGGCCTGCTTGAGGACGTCCTGTAAGCCTGGGTACTTAGACACAAATCGTTTTAAGATGAAATTCAACACATGTGCCATGCACGGCACACGTGACAACTTGCCCAAATTCAATGCCGACAAGAAAATTTGTTCCATTGTCACACACCACTTTGCCGATCTCCAGTTGGTGCGGGGTCAGCCACTGATCCACCTGTGCGTTCAGGGCGGACAGGAATGCTGGTCCTGTGTGGCTCTCTGCTTTCAGGGAAGTCAACCCCAAGACAGTGTGACACTGTCGTATCCGGGATGTGGAATAGCCCCTGGGGAGCTGGGGGGATTCATTTGATGAGCAGCCAGACGCCGCAGCAGAAGAGGACTCAGCTGAGGAGGATATCAAAGAGGATGGAGTAGGAGTAGAGGAGGTGGCAGTAGGCCTGCCTGCAAGTCGTGGCGGTGTCACCAACTCTGCTGCGGAGCCACGCATTCTATGCTTGTCAACCGTCAGCAGGTTGACCCAATGCGCAGTGTACGTAATATACCTGCCCTGACCGTGCTTTGCAGACCAGGTATCAGTGGTCAGATGGACCCTTGCCCCAACACTGTATACCAGAGATGCCATGACTTCCTTTTCAATAACATAGTAAAAATTTGTCCGGGTACCTTCCACTGTGGTGTCCCAATAGCGCTAAATTTTTTGAAGGCCTCAGACTCCATCAGCTGGTATGGTAAAAGCTGGCGGGCTAAGAGTTCCGTCAAGCCAGCTGTCAGTCGCCGGGCAAGGGGGTGACATTGGCTTTTTACGCTCAAACATTTCCTTAACAGACAAGTGACTGTGGGCAGATGAGCAGGAACTGCTGAAGGTGAGAGGCGGAGTGGCGGTTGGTTGAGAGGGGGCAGGGAGGACAGCAGTGGATGACGTGGCTGAAGATGCTGGACCAGGAGGAGCATGGTGGCTTTGAGTTTGTGTGCTGCTTGTACTCATGTGTTGATCCCATAGGCGTTTGTGATGTGAGATCATGTGCCTTCGCAAAGCAGTTGTACCGAGGTGGGTGTTGGACTTCCCACTACATAGTTTCTTTTGGCACAGGTTGCAAATGGCATTGCTGTTATCAGAGGCAGACACACAAAATAAAATGCCACACTGCTGAGATTTGCAATGACGGCATTCTGGTTGTGGCAACAGCATGCGTTGACTGGCGTGCTGTCTGGCTGACCCCGGGTGCCGATACATGCTGTCTGACTGTGCCACTAACTCCTTGCGACGACCTCCCCCTGCTTCCAACTCGCCTCCTCCCTCTCTCTGTCTCCCCTTCTGAACTTTCCCCCTCTTCTTCTCTTCGAGCAGGCACCCACGTGGCATCCATGGACACATCGTCATCATCAACCACTTCACTTGTATCTGCCACCTCAGCAAAGGAAGCAGCAGTGGGTACGTGGCCTCTGAACACTAGGCATTATTCGAGGGACAGTGGAAATCACAGCACCACGACCACGACAGCCCCTGCGGGATGGCCTTCCTCTGCCTGTCATTTTTTTTTAGATAAGTGGTACTACGCGTGCTAAGTACTGTGCCACCGGGTATGAGTGGTGGGCACTGGCAGTGGGCACACTACAGTCTGTGGAAGTCGGCCTGACACACACTGGCAGCAGGCAAGCAACTGAATTTAGACTAAAGTGTAAAAATTAAATGCCTTACTTACCGGCAAGCTACTGTGCCACCCGGTATGAGTGGTGGGCACTGGCAGTGGGCACACTACAGTCTGTGGAAGTTGGCCTGACACACACTGGCAGCAGGCAAGCAACTGAAATTAGAATAAAGTGTAAAAATTAAATGCCTTATTTATCGGCAAGCTACTTTGCCATCCGGTATGAGTGGTTGGCAGTGGCAGTGGGCACACTACAGTCTGTGAGAGTCGGCCTGACACACACTGGCAGCAGGCAAGCAACTGAAATTAGACTAATGTGTAAAAATGAAATGCCTTATTTATCGGCAAGCTACTGTGCCACCTGGTATGAGTGGTGGGCACTGGCAGTGGGCACACTACAGTCAGTGGAAGTCGGCCTGACACACACTGGCAGCAGGCAAGCAACTGAAATTACACTAAAGTGTAAAAATCAAATGCCTTATTTATCGGAAAGCTACTTTGCCACCCGGTTTGAGTGGTGGGCACTGGCAGTGGGCACACTACAGTCAGTGGAAGTGGGCCTGACATACACTGGCAGCAGGCAGGCAACTGAAATTACACTAAAGTGTAAAAATTAAATTCCTTTTTTTGATGCAAAGTACTGTGCCACACGGGATGAGAGGTGGGCACTGGCAGTGGGCACACTACAGTCAGTGGAAGTCGGCCTGATACTCACTGGCAGCAGGCAAGCAACTGAAATTACACTAAAGTGTAAAAATTAAATGCCTTTTTTTATGCAAAGTCCTGTGCCACACGGGTTGAGTGGTGGCCACTGGCAGTGGGCACACTACAGTCAGTGGAAGTCGGCCTGACACACACTAGCAGGCAAGCAACTGAAATTACACTAAAGTGTAAAAATTAAATTCCTTTTTTTAATGCAAAGTCCTGTGCCACACAGGATGAGTGGTGGGCACTGGCAGTGGGCACACTACAGTCTGTGGGCCTGCAGCTCCTCACACACGGGCAGGCCAGGCAACTGCAATATATATATGGAGAAAGAAAAAAAAAGCAGACTAATGTAGCAGCCCTAAAAAGAGCTTTTTGGGGTGCGGTCAGGACACTGTCCTTTCAGCAGAGATCAGATGAGTCTTTCAGGACTGGAGTGGACACTGAATACACTAGCCTAGCTATCGCTCTCCTAATTAAATCAGCAGCAGCTACACTGTCCCTCCTCTCACTAATACTGCAGCTTTCGAATGAATCTAAAATGATGCTTTTCAGGAGATGGGAGTGTCTGGGAGGGAGGGTATGCTGCTGATTGGCTGGAATGTGTCTGCTGACTGTGAGGTACAGGGTCAACGTTTGTTTAATGATGATGTATAGGGGCGGACCGAACATCGCATATGTTCGCCCGCCGCGGCGAACGCGAACAAGCTATGTTCGCCGGGAACTGTTTGCCGGCGGATAGTTCGGGCCAGATCTACATAGATGAATAGTACATTTACAAGAATTCGAACTTAGGGTTATTTGCTTCGGATGAATCCCGCAAAACTGTGCTGGCGCCATTTAACTGTGAACATTAGTGGGAAACAGGCAGGGGATGATAAAGATGGAGGATCACATGACCCTGGGAGGGAGAGAGGCTTGCCCTGATTGCCTCAGAGACTGACAGACAGGCTGCAGACCAATCAAGGGGCAGGGTTTTGGCAGGTCCTTTAATTCTGTGCTATGTATAAACCACAGATGCCAGTCTAAGTACAGTATGGCTTGCAATATGAGAGAACGTATTTTGAATTTGCCTGCCAAAAAGCTATTACAGACACAAGCCAGCAATCATATTGTATTTTAGGGACAGTATTGGGGCATATTTAGTAGGTAGATTACATCAATAAGTAGAAAAGTTATATTTGACAGGGAAAATACAGGTTCACTCAGAGTTCTCTGTGTGTTTCATACTGAGGGCAGGTGCTGCAATTGCAAAGCTTCATACTGCAATAACCAAAGTCCTGAGGTGCCTACAGAAATATCATTTTTTTTATGCAGTCAGCCTTTTTTTTATAAAAAACAAACAAAACTGAAGCTTGTACAGTTCAGAATTGTTTCATAGGCATATTTTCAGGCAATCCCAGCACCACAGCATACATTTTGCTGGCTAGGTTACACGATTGCGCCTTTTTTCTTTCTAAAAACCAGCTACATTTTTGCCACAGTTTAAAACTGTGCTGTTAAAAGCATTGAACTACTACAAATATATACCAGTTCAACACATTACACTGTTGCATTGATATACTCATTAAATTATACACATTATACTGTTAAATAAATGAAGGATTTAATTTTAATGCATTATACTGTTGTATTAAAGGGGTTGTTTTGTTTTAGCAAATAGCACTTATGTACACACCTACTAATATATAGTGTTTGTCCATATTGTCCATATTTGTCCTTTGCTGGCTTGACTTATTTTTTAATTGCTTTATACAGTGTTCTAGTCCAGTGGTTACAACCACTGCTGCAATCCAGCAGCAGTGGCAGTGCTTGCCAAGAAAAGCAGTAGCCTCTCATCTCGTATCTGCGCTGCAGTGGTAGCCATAACCCCTAAAAATGATCAGTATGTAATGTGATGGAAAAATGTATTACGTTTGTCTACATGATAAATGCCATTTACTGAAGTGTGACAACCCATTTTTTATATGTAAGATAAATTTAACGCATTATACAGTTACATTAATATACCAGTTAAATTTAACGAATTATACTTTTGCATAAATAAATCATTTACATTTAACACATTATACTGTTGTGTTAATATACCAGAGAAATCTAAAGCATTATAAATGTAAAGCATTTACATTTAACACATTATACTGTTGTGTTAATATACCAGAGAAATCTAAAGCATTATACTGTTGCCCTATTATACCCATTAAATTCAACACATTACACTATTGCATTAATAAACCAGTTCAATTTAACATATTAAACTGTTGCGTTTATATACCTGTTATATTCAATGTATTATACTGTTGCGTAAATTAAGCATTTAAATTTAACTAATTATACTGCTGCTTTAATATACCAGTAAACTATAATAATTTGTGCAGCTGTCTTAATACACACAATAAATTCAACTCATTATACTATTGCATAATTATTACAATTATTAATCGCTTTGTGAATCCATTTGATGCCTCTATTTGATTGTATATGACGGTTGACTATGACTACCACCAATGTTCTGCTGCCTCCAAAGCAAGATATCTGAACCCCCCAGGGGCCACTTGGGCGTTTTTGATAGAAAACGCATCAAAAACGCATCTGCGTTTTTATAATTTTTTCATTTTTTATCTTATTTTTTTGTGTATTTTGCCACATTTGGTTGCATATTTACATTTGGTATAGGCAAATATGGTAGTCTAGATCATTACTCTGCCCAAATCTATATTCAGCTACATGGCTTAGAAAATATGCTGTCAAACAATGATCCTAGGTTTTGCTATAGACACATGATCTAGAAAACCATATTTGCCTATACCAAATGTAAATATGCAACCAAATGTGGCAAAATACACAAAAAAATAAACTAAAAAATGAAAAATTATAAAACGCAGATGTGTTTTGATGCGTTTTTATCAAAACGCCAAATGGCCCTGAGAGTTCAGATATCTTGCTTTGGAGGCGGCAGAACGTTGGTGGTAGTCATAGTCAACCGTCATATACAATCAAATAGAGGCATCAAATGGATTCGCAAAGTGATTAATAATTGTAAGTATTATTCGCATTGCGATTACAACTTAGAGCTGAGTTCCTAATGGCTGTATTGCTAGAATATAACGTATATTCTAGCAATACAACAACCATTAGAAACTCAGCTCTAAGTTGAATTCGCAATGCGATTAATGCAGGTTATATTAATCGCATTGAGAATTCAACTTAGATCTGAGTTCCTAATGGTTGTTGCATTGCTAGAATATAACGAAGATTGAGAATATAGCGCTAAATTCTCAATCTTCATTATATTCTAGCAATACAACCATTAGGAACCCATCTCTAAGTTGAATTCTCAAATAAGATGTCCCAAACTATTCACCGGCGAATAGTTCCCGACGAACATAGCTTGTGCGCGTTCGTCGTGGCGGACGAACATATGCGATGTTAGGTCCACCCACTATCATTGAGTAAACTTTGACCCTCTACCTCACAGTCAGCAGACGCATTCCAGCCAATTATCATACCCTCCCTCCCAGACCCTCCCATCTCCTGGACAGCATCCATTTTAGATTCATTCGGAAGCTGCAGTCTTAGTGAGAGGAGGGAGAGTGTAGTTGCTGCTGATTTAATAGGGAAATCGATAGCTAGGCTAGTGTATTCAGTGTCCACTCCAGTCCTGAAAGACTCATCAGATCTCTGCTGTAAGGACAGCGTCCTGACAGCACCCCAAAAAGCCCTTTTTAGGGCTAGTACATTAGTCTCCCTCCCAGACCCTCCCACCTTCTATCAAAAAGCAAGGACGGTATCCATCTTAGATTCATTCTGAAGCTGCAGTGTTAGTAGTTGTAATCGCAATGCGATTAATATAACCTGTATTAATCGCATTAGGATTACAACTTAGATCTGTTCCTAATGGTTGTATTGCTAGAATATAACAAAGATTGTGAATATAGCGCTATATTCTCAATCTTCGTTATATTCTAGCAATACAACCATTAAGAGCTAGATCTAAGTTGTAATCCCAATGCGATTAATACAGGTTATATTAATCGCATTGCGAATTCAACTTAGAGCTGGGTTCTAATGGTTGTATTGCTAGAATTTCTAGCAATACAACGATTAGAACCCAGCTCTAAGTTGAATTTGCAATGCGATTAATATAACCTGTATTAATCGCATTGCGATTACAACTACCACACTCTGCGTCAACTAAGTATTTTTCCATGGGAGTTTTGCCATGGATCCCCCTCCGGCATGCCCCGGTCCAGGTGTTAGTCCCCTTGAAACAACTTTTCCATCACTATTGTGGCCAGAAGGAGTCCCTTTGGTTTTTAAAATTCGCCTGTCTATTAAAGTCTATGGCGGTTCACACTGTTCGCATGTTCGCGAACATTTCCGGAAGTTCGCGTTCGCGGTCCGCGAATGGAAAATTTTATGTTCGCGACATCACTATCTATAATGCTTTATGTATACATTTTTGTATTATTTGGATGAATTTAGACAGATAGGAGGGCATAATACAATCACAGAGTGGAAATTTTTATTTTTATTTATTGTGTTTTATCTATTCATTGTGTTTAATCTATGTATTTTATATTTTTTATAGATATTATGATATTATCGATTCATAAAAGATATAATGATTTAAACAATATAGGGAAATTTTTTGTGCTGTACTAGATCATAGTGTGTCTGTCACTAAAACCATTTTTGACACTATGAATACCAATTTTGCATTGGGTGTGCCAAAGACAGAGTACCATTTTCCAGAAGTTTAGGAAAGGGAGCCTCTGTATAATTAGTATACTACCACTGGATTTTTATTAAATTAGTCTTATTAACTCCTCTACCCACCTCAGACATACATTTCTCCAATTCCTCAAGATCATACCCTGTTTCTAAAAATCTCTCTCTTAACAATAAATTCTGTTCACTATAATCTTCTTTAATACAGCCATTCCAATAGATTCTTTGATACTGCTCCTTGGGAACAGTACAGAATTCATGGGTTACAATGGCATCAAGTAGTGTCAATATAAGCATTACTATCTGTGGTTTAAATTATATTTTTGTTTTGATAATTTCCCCTTCTACAAAAATTTCCACATCCAAAAAACACACCGATTCATTATTGGCAGTGTCTGAAAACCTGAGGTTATTATTGATATAATGCAAAAAATAACTAAAAGATCTTCATATGGGCCCCTCCAAATAAAAAAAAAAACACAATCTTCAATGAACCTTTTTAACAGTATCAGGCCTTCTTCATTTTTTCTTTTTATAACGGAATCTTTAACATTTTTCCATTAAGTCAAAAAATATCTGCAAAACTTGGGTGAATTTAACCCCCCTCACCATTGCGGTCAACTGAAGTTAAAAATCATCTTGAAACCAAAGAAAATTGTGCTTTAAACTAAACTCCATAATAATATCCATTTCATTGTCTTCTGTAAGGTGATATTTAAATGCCTCAATCCCTTTCTCTATAGGGATAATCTTATATAATCTGCAATCACTATATCAATACTGAAAACGACATATATTTATTTAATATTATAATGATGTCTCTAGTATTGTTTAGAGATGAGCGAATTTTTAAAAAATTTGATTCGGCCGTTTTACCAAATTTTCCAAAATGAGTCGATACGAATTTATTCACGGCGAATCACGTTAAAAAACAGATAATTTCCTGGCTGCAAAGAGCCTGTATGGTGGTTTAGAATACTATGCCTTGTAGAAACATGCATAGGGAGTCTGCTGTGGTAGTGA
Source organism: Bufotes viridis (assembly GCA_033119425.1). Lineage (NCBI taxonomy): Eukaryota > Metazoa > Chordata > Amphibia > Anura > Bufonidae > Bufotes > Bufotes viridis. Next base: position 433,617,807 of record CM065589.1, read on the forward strand.
AACAATAATGTGAGTCAATATGACACGCAGATGACAGGCGTCACTCTTAGAATCGCTGAACACTTAAATTATTTAGGCAGTTGCGGGGCCAAAACTGACCAAATAACTCAAGTATGAACTCAGCCTTACAGGTCAATTTTTAACGTCAAGAAGAAACGCACGTCAGCTGATTCCACATAGATGTCTACAGGACCTGTTCTATTAAACACTTATACAAGTAGAGCCCCCTGATATAGTGGAGAGGGTGTCAGCAGTAAATTTGTGTTGACGTCACCGATTAATTTGCCCTTCCTCTGATATAGTCAGAACAATAACCCACAAAAAACGGATCCTGTCTGTTGAGCACCCGCCTTCACTCGGTCAGCATTTGGTCAGTAATCCATCAGTATTGCTAGTGCCAAAAAAAAAACAGGAGTGGATCCAAAACAGAGATGTAATATTTGCATGTCTTCTGTGTTTTGTACCCACTCCTGCTTTTGGCTACCAAATCATAAGCCAATTCTGATGGGACCATATAGGCCTTACAGCTGCTACACAGACAGGATCCATTGTGCGTCTAATTTTTCCTTCCTTCTGACAGATACGAAGAAGGGTCAAATGAATGGTGATGTCTTCCAGGACAAAAAGGCAAAATAATGGCCCAGTCATGGAGTAGGGAGGGTGGTAGAACAGCTTGAGAAGTCTACAGAGTGGTCCAATGACATAGTGGTGAGGTTGAAGCAGCATGAGGAGACCACAGAGTTGTTCAGTGACATAGTGTGGAGGTGGCAGCAGCAGCATGAGGATGCCACAGAGTGGTAAGGTGACATAGTATTGAGGTAACAGCAGCAGCATCAGGAGGCCACAGAGTGGCACAATCACAGATTGTGGAGGTGGCAGCAGCAAGAGGAGGCCACAGAGTGGCAGGGCTACATAGTGTTGAGGTAGCAGCAGCAGGAGGAGGCCACAGAGCGGCACAATGACAGAGTGTGGAGGTGGAATAAGCAGCATGAGGAGGCCACAGAGTGGCAAGGTGACATAGTGTGGAGGTGGCAGCCCCAGCATGAGGAGACCACAGAGTGAACCATTGACAGAGTGGGGAGGTGGGTGGCAATAACAGTACCCACTGATGATTATGGGTGTAAGAAGGAGCACTTGGAATCAAATGTGTGGAATCAGGCGGGTGGCAGCATCAGAATAGTAGCTGAGGCAGGTAGTCAGAAGAAACCAATCTCTTTTGTCAAGGTTTGGGTGAGGCAGCATGGATGATCTAATTTGATGCATCAGGCATTGATGGGTGGAAATCCTGGCTGATCCATGCCTGATTCATCTGGACAAAGGTCAGTCTCTCCACATTTTGGGTGGACTGGAGCGTTCTCCTTGGGGTAACTATGGCCCCCGCCACACTAAACACCCACTCTGATACCACACTACTGGCTGGACAGCTTTTCCAGGGCAAACTTCGCCAGTTGCGGCCACAAATCTAGTTTGGCTACCCAATAGTCCAGCGGATCTTCAATGACGGGTGGCAGGGTGCATTCCAAGTAAGCCACCACCTACTGGTTAAGGTTCTCCTCTATGTCTAGCTGCTGGTGAGTAATTTCTTGACTATGAGGGTGAAGAAAGCTGCTCATCAGCGACTCTAGACTCAGGCTGCTCCTGATGGAGCTGGTGCTGCTCCTGCCACCCCCCCCCCAGCAGCCATGGCAGTGGAACGTGAGCGCACAGGGCCCTGCGAGCAGATGGGCGATGGCGCAGATATGTAGCGGCCAACTGACTACATAGGATGTCTCTATTGTAGTTCAGTTTGTCCTCCCTCTCACTGGGAGCAAAAAAGTGCCCCATTTTGGACTGGTAGCGAGGGTCTAACATGGTGGAGAGCCAGTAATCATCCCTCTGGTGAATGGTGACAATTCTGCAGTCACTACGCAAGCAAGTGAGCATGCATCGGGCCATTTGTGCAAATGAAGGGACTCACTGCCTCCATCTCCACTGCATACTGCCACGGTGTGCCTGGGTCATCTGCCTCGTCTTCCTTATCTCCCTCTTGCTCTTCTGCTGCTCCTGCTCCTCCTCTCTGGTCACCTGTATAGAGAAACCACCCATTTCGCTACACACAGTTCAGCCCCCACAGAGCTCATGTGGCCGTAAGATCTAGGCGCCACGTCTCCAGTCCCCTGACCAGCCAGATTTACCAGCATCTTTTCCTGGATATGAATCAGTGGAATGACATTGTTCATCCCATATTCCTGGCGACTAACAAATAAAGTGGCCTCCTCAAAGGGCATGAGTAAAGAGCAGGTTTCATGCATGGGTTGCCACTGGCTAACATCGAAGTTAGACAGAGGAGTACCTCTGTCCACTTGGATCATCAAGAAATCATTTCTGGCCTTTCTTTGTTCATATAATCGGTCCAACATATGGAGGGTGAAATTCCAATGGATGGAAACGTCGCATATCAGCCTATGTTGGGGGACGCCGTTCTGCTGCTGCAGCTCAAGGAGGATATGCTTGGCGCTGTATGAGTGGCTGAAGTGCATGCAAAGTTTCCTGGCCATTTTTAGGATGTCTTGCAGATGGGTGGAAGACTTCAGGAACAACTTTACAACCAGATTGAACATGTGCACCATGCACGGTGCATGGCTCAGCCCTCCTTGACGCAGCGCCGACACCATGTTCTTCCCATTGACGGTCACCATGGTTCAGATTTTGAGTTGTCGCGGAGAAATCTGGGATTTGATTTCTTGAGAAAGGACACAGAGCAGTTCCTCCCCTGTGTGACTCAGTTCACCCAGGCAAATTAGGTGTAGAACAGCGTGACACCGCCGTGCCCTGCACATGTGGTATGTTGAAGGAGCACTGGGATTTGTCGCTGCAGTCAAGGCTGAGGACACGGTGGAGTATAAGGAGGATATTGTCGCAGGACCAACGGCGTGAGAACGTGGAGGCGGAAGCGGCGTCACCTAGCCAAGTTGCTGGTGTGGCTGGGCAGGAACCATATTTACCCAGTGGGCTGTAAAGGAGATATATTGTCCTTGGCCATAATTATAGCTACCAACCAATTTTCCCGAACAAGGCTTTATCACAAACAAATTTCACCACTTAATGGTTAATCGACGCAATTACTTAGTCCCTACAGAAGAAAGTCTACATTCACCTACCAATTTTCCCAAAAAAGGCAGTATCACAAACAAATTTCACCACTAAATGGCTACTTGACGAATTGTTAGTCCCTACGGAACATACTCTACAATCACCCATCAATTTTCCCAAAAAAGGCTGTTTCACAAAAAAAAATTCACCACTAAATGTCTAATTGACGCAACTACTCAGTACCTAAAGAAGAAAGTCTACATTCACTGACCAATTTTCCCAAAAAAGACTATATCACAAAATAATTTCACCACTGAATGACAATCTAAATTCACAGAATGGCTAATAAGAAGTACTTATTTTTTCTATTAATAAACACCAACAATGTCTGTACGACAACTTAAATTCACCGCAGAATGGCTAATAACACTTTTTCCCATGAATACACGACAACAATGGCTGTATTACAATGTCGATTCACTGCAGACCGGCTAATAAGGGCTCTTTCACATTTGCATTGTGAGGATCCGGCGTGCACTTCCGTTGCCGGAAATGCCCGCCGGATCTGTCACAACGCAAGACAAATAAAAGCATATTAAAGACTGATCAGTCTTCAATATGCTTTCAGGTAACCATGGCACCCAGGATGCTACTGAAGTCCTGGCTGCCATGGTAAGTACTCAGCAGTGTACTTACCTGCGCTGCGGCCGCCGTGCGCTCCTTCATGACGTCACAGGTCGCTGAGGCGCATAATTCAATGCGCCGCCCAGACCTGTGATGTCATGAAGGAGCACCTGGGGGCCGCAGCGCAGGTAAGTACACTTCTGCAGAGTACTTACCATGGCAGCCAGGACTTCAGTAGTGTCCTGGCTGCCATGGTAACCGATCGGAGCCCCAGCTTACACTGGGGCCCCAATCGGAACGGCTGCTGCGCATGCGCAGAGCTAAACATCGGATCCATTGATACGCCGAAATGAAGTTTAGCTTAATTCCGGATCCGGATTAATGCACTTCAATGGGCATAAATTCCGGATCCGGCGTTATGGCATGTCTTCCGGATTTTTGGACGGAGACAAATCCGCAGCATAGGATAATCCTGATCAGTATCTTTCCGTCCTAGAGCCCCGAGGACGGAACTCTAGGACGGAAAGCAAAAACGCTGATGTGAAAGGGGCCTAAGACGTTTTCTTTTTTATATTAATACACCCAAAAAAATATATATAACAATCACAATTCAGCGCAGAACAGCTAATAGGACGTATGTATCTATCTCATTAATACACCCCGTGAATGGCTGTAGTACAATGGAACTTCACCGCTGAACGGCAAATAATATATATTTTTTTGCAACTAATACTCACCAAAATAATTTTCTCACTTCCCAACACAACGTCTATTAAGCCCTTTTTCTATTTTCCCACTAATACACGCCAAAAAAAGGCTTTAGAACATATAACTGCGGCTGTGAACGTCAAATAATAATATTTTTTTTTGCCACTAATATACGCCAAAAAGGGCTGTAATTTTCTCACTTCAACACTCAACGGCTAATAAGGACCGCCCCCCCCCCCCCCGCTAACACACGACAAAAACAAGGCTTTAGAGCATATATATAACTGCCCAGCACAAGGGCTAATATGACCTCAATAACAAGAACGGTTTTCTGGAATTACAGATGTATTGCAAACCTGAAATGAACAGCATTATAATGGCAATTTGGATCTGCAGTCAGTGCAGCAAGGTGTAATGAGATTGTTCCTATTACCCAGGCTGTAAACACCCCTATTGTACCCTGTTCTGCTTCAATACTGTGTAATAATTCCTCCCTATCCTTTCCTACACTTTTAATGCTCTTTCCCTGAACTTCTATTGAGCAAAATATAAGTTTTCATGTCTTTCCTAGCACTGTCCCTAGCTCCAGCTAACATCTCTCCCTGCACTAAGTACACTGGAAAATGGCTGAATCCAAGATGGCTGAGCCTATTTATAGGGCTGTGACATCACAGGGCTGGCTGGCTTCTGATTGGCTGCATGCATGTCATTGTGGGTGATCCCTCATTCCCAAAGTTCATTGCTCCATGTCCTAACATGTGCAGCAGCCATTTCAGGAAAAAAATGTGATTCGTTACCACTAAGCGTAAGGAAATTCAAATAATTCCCGAAACTCGGATCTAATTCCACTCTGTCAGCTTCGATTCGCTCATCTCTAGTATTGTTCAAGAATGAGGGGCTTACTGAGCATATTTTTGCAAAAATGCCGCATCTAGCAATGTGAACAGTGATAGATTACTTTGATGGCAGAAATTGGCAAAGTGAACCATGACACATCTGGGTGATCTATCTTAATAGTCTTCTACGAAAACTCTTTCTGGAAAGGAGCAGTGAAAATCTGATAATCACCATAGAAGAGTTTCAGCTTGGCCGGTGGCATCATCATACCCAAAAGAGCAAATTTTTTCCCCACAAGTGCACCAAACATCACTTTTATAAAAATGAATGAGACATGGGTCTTTGAGGATTGACTAGAGGCAGATGACTAGATCTGAAATTGCTGATGGTGAATATTCATCTCCAGCCCGATCATGTCACTGCCGCTGTCTACCTGCCATCCTGTTTCATACTGTATGGCTGCATCTACTGCTGCAATTAGAGCTGCTACTTCCAATATTCTCAAGAGGCTAAAGAAAAAATGCCTCTAAAGGGTACCCTTAGAAATACTCTCTCTCTCTCTCTCTCTCTCTCTCTCTCTCTCGTACACAGTATACTTATTCTCAGGGCTGATTGTTACAGCATCACTTCCCTCTATCTTTGCAATGTTTACTAACTAAGTGTGACACTGAGAAGATAGGGGTAGCATGGCAAATCATAGCACACACCTTGTTAAAATATCTTTACACACATAGTGAGGCTGGGACTGGGTTAGACGAGAGACAGTGATCTTACAGTTAGCCATCTTCAGTGTTCAGTAGAATGCTGAAGAAGAATTCTCAGTTAGAGGACTGTTAAGGGGACCCTTTAGAGGCATTTTTAGTAATAAAATTACACATATTTCCTAATAAAGTATTTTGCATAAGTTGTAACTGCCATACTGTCCATACATATTTAAAAACAAAAAGGTTGAATGGATAATTACACTTTAGGGTTTTGGAATAGCCATACTCACCAGACTTGAATGTTGTACAACATATATTGATAACTCTCAAACAGGTTGTACATGTATGTCAATAACTGAATAATTGAAACTAGAAGAGTTCTGAAAAGAAAAGTGAAATGTTTACTAACTAAAAGAAATGTTTGGAGGTTGTCATTTCTGTCAAATGAGAGTCTACTAAATATTGAGTCCATGCACATGCCGCATTCTATGTTGACTTCATTCTCAGCCTGCTTTCCTTGATACTGAAGATGACACTAAGTTTAGACACATTGCATAAAATGTGTTGTTTGGATTAGAAATATAATTTTAGAGAATTATGAGTTTATAGAGAGGTTACCCCATTCAGTACCTTTATCGATTAGCAACCAAGAGATTCTTTTTGACAGAAGGATACTGCATGACTACCTATAACATTAGTAACCCACTGAAAGGAAACTGACTAATGACTCCCCACCTTCCCTTGAATGACAGGTCCAGGCATCATGTCTTCCTCCTGGCACTGCCATACCATACATGTGCTGTTACAGCTTCTGTCAGCACATATGCAGTGCATTATATCGCTTCTGAGTGAAAAACCGGAAGCAGAATCTGCAGTTTCCATGTTTTTCTATGGAGAGCAGATACTCTTTACCTAACAGCTCTGAGGCAACTGAGAATTAGTGATGCAGCATGAAAAGGTAAAAACTGCCAAAAAATGTCAGATATAATGCAAGTCATACAATGGTCAGTGGTTTCACTCATGTACAAATATAGCAGCTTATTCTGAAAAGTTCTCACAAATGACAGGTACTAATTAACCACCTCAGCCCCCCTAGCTTAAACATCCTTAATGACCAGGCCACTTTTTACAATTCTGCACTACACTATTTTACCGTTTATTGCTCGGCCATACAACTTACCACCCAAATGAATTTTACCTAATTTTCTTCTCACTAATTGAGCTTTCATTTAGTGCTATTTCATTCTTGCTGACATTTTTACTTTTTTTGATATTTACTTTTTAGACTAAATTTTTGCAAAAAAAGGACATTTTTCACTTTCTGTTGGAAAATTTGTCAAATAAAACTACATTTCTCTATAATTTTTTCTCTAACTTTATTGTTCTACATGTCTTTGATAAAAAAAAATGCAATAAGTGTATATTTATTGGTTTGGGTAAAAGTTATAGCGTTTACAAACTATGGTGCAAAAAAGTGAATTTCCACACTTTGACTTTCTGAGCACCTGTCCTGTTTCCTGACGTACTACAATGCCCAGACAGTAGAAAAACCCCACAAATGACCCCATTTCGGAAAGGAGACACCCTAAGGTATTCGCTGATGGGCATAGTGAGTTCATGGAAGTTTTTATTTTTTGTCACAAGTTAGCGGATATATAATTTTTTTTTTCTTACAAAGTCTCATATTCCAGTAACTTGTGACAAAAAATAAAATTTTACATGAACTCACCATACCCTCACAGAATACCTTGGGGTGTATGCTTTCTAAAATGGGGTCAGTTGTGTGGTATTTTTACTGCCCTGGCATTTTAGGGGCCCCTAAAGCGTGAGAATGAGTTTGGAATCCAAATGCGTAAAAATGTTCTGTGAAATCCTAAAGGTACTCATTGGATTTAGGGCCCTTTTGCGCATCTTGGCTGCAAAAAAGTGGCACACATGTGGTATCACCGTACTCGGGAGAAGTAGGGCAATGTGTTTTGGGGTGTATTTTTACATATACCCATGCTGTGTGTGAAAAATATCTCTGTAAATGACAACTTTTTCAATTTTTTAATACAAAGTTGTCAATTTACAGAGATATTTCTCTCACCCAGCATGGGTATATGTAAAATACACCCAGACACATGTGCCCTCCTTCTCTGAGTCTATCGATACCACATGAGTGACAATTTTGAAGCCAAGATGCGAAGGGCCCTAAATCCAATGATTACCTGTTAGGATTTCACAGGGCATTTTGCGCATTTGGATTCCAGACTTCTTCTCACAATTTAAGGGCCCTAAAATGCCAGGGCAGTATAAATACCACACAAGTGACCCCATTTCGGAAAGGAGACACCCTAAGGTATTCGCTGATGGGCATAGTGAGTTCATGGAAGTTTTTATTTTTGTCACAAGTTAGCGGATATGATAATTTTTTTTTTTTCTTACAAAGTCTCATATTCCACTAACTTGTGACAAAAATAAAACTTTACATGAACTCACCATACCCCTCACAGAATACCTTGGGGTGTCTGCTTTCTAAAATGGGGTCACTTGTCTGGTATTTTTACTGCTCTGGCATTTTAGGGGCCCCTAAAGCGTGAGAAGGAGTTTGGAATCCAAATGCGTAAAAATGTTCTGTGAAATCCTAAAGGTACTCATTGGATTTAGGGCCCTTTTGCGCATCTTGGCTGCAAAAAAGTGGCACACATGTGGTATCACCGTACTCGGGAGAAGTAGGGCAATGTGTTTTGCGGTGTATTTTTACATATACCCATGCTGTGTGTGAAAAATATCTCTGTAAATGACAACTTTTTCAATTTTTTAATACAAAGTTGTCAATTTACAGAGATATTTCTCTCACCCAGCATGGGTATATGTAAAAATACACCCGAAAACACATTGCCCTCCTTCTCCTGAGTCTATCGATACCACATGAGTGACAATTTTTGAAGCCAAGATGCGCAAAGGGGCCCTAAATCCAATGATTACCTTTAGGATTTCACAGGGCATTTTTGCGCATTTGGATTCCAGACTTCTTCTCACACTTTAAGGGCCCCTAAAATGCCAGGGCAGTATAAATACCACACAAGTGACCCCATTTCGGAAAGTAGGCACCCTAAGGTATTCGCTGATGGGCATAGTGAGTTCATGGAAGTTTTTATTTTTTGTCACAAGTTAGCGGAAATGAAATTTTTTTTTTTTTTTTTTTACAAAGTCTCATATTCCACTAACTTGTGACAAAAAATAAAACTTTACATGAACTCACCATACCCCTCACAGAATACCTTGGGGTGTCTGCTTTCTAAAATGGGGTCACTTATCTCGTATTTTTACTGCTCTGGCATTTTAGGGGCCCCTAAAGCGTGAGAAGGAGTTTGGAATCCAAATGCGTAAAAATGTCCTGTGAAATCCTAAAGGTACTCATTGGATTTAGGGCCCCTTTGCGCATCTTGGCTGCAAAAAAGTGGCAGACATGTGGTATCACCGTACTCAGGAGAAGTAGGGCAATGTGTTTTGGGGTGTATTATTACATATACCCATACTGTGTGTGAAAAATATCTCTGTAAATGACAACTTTTTCCATTTTTTTATACAAAGTTGTCAATTTACAGAGATATTTTTCACACCCAGCATGGGTATATGTAAAAATACACCCTAAAACACATTTCCCTACTTCTCCTGATTACCGCAATACCACATGTGTGCCACTTTTTTGCAGCCAAGATGCGCAAAGGGGCCCTAATTCCAATGAGTACCTTTTAGGATGGCATTTTTACCCATTTTTCTTCTCACGCTTTAGGGCCCTTAAAATGCCAGGGCAGTTAAAATACCCCAAATGTGACCCCATTTTAGAAAGAAGACACCCCAAGGTATTCTGTGAGGGGCATGGCGAGTTCATAGAAGATTTTTTTTTTTTGGCACAAGTTAGCGGAATTAGATTTTTTTAGTTTTTTCTCACAAAGTCTCTCTTTCCGCTAACTTGTGACAAAAAGTTCAATCTTCCATGGACTCAATATGCCCCTTAGCGAATACCTTGGGGTGTCTTCTTTCCAAAATGGGGTCACATGTGAGGTTTTTGTACTGCTCTGGCATTTGAGGGTCTCCACAATCATTACCTGTATGACCAGCTCTAGGAGTTTCTGCTATTCTCCTTATATTGAGCATACAGGTAATGAGATTTTTTTTCCGTTCAGTTTCTGGGCTGAAAGAAAAAATGAACAGCACAGATTTCCTCATTCGCATCGATCGATGTGGATGAAAAAATCTCTGCCCAAAAATATGCAAGAAAAAAAAGAGGGGCCTGGCGATTGCCAGGAGATAGGGGCTCCGCCCAAACATCCATACCCACTTCAGCTCCTATGTCCTGGCAAACGTGATTTCTCCATTCACATCGATCAATCAATCGTTGTGGAGGAAGACATCTTTGCCAGATTTTTTATATAAAGTGTTTGCCAAAGCATATGAACTCCAACACCTCTCCTCAGCTCATATGCCTGGGCAAACGTACCTGTACTGCAGAGGAGAAATCTCATCTTGCAGCGCCACATACACTGACTTCACATGTCTTCTGACAGCAGCGCAATGCTTCTCTCAGAATGCACATCAGTGCTGCAGCGTTTTCGTCGGTTGGTCCGTTGGTCTACTTGGAAAATAAAGGGGGGTTAGGGGGGAAAAAAAAGGAGAAAAAAGAGGCAGCAGGCTCATAAACTTAAACGTTACAAACTTTATAAAACCTGAACATCAAAACTTTTAAAACCTGAACTAACTCAAGCTTTCTTTTTCTTGCTACCTGTTTAATTTTTTCTTCTTTTTTTCTTTTCACTCTTTATTTTCCTTGCAGAAACCTCTCCTCTCCCATGGGACAATGTGTAAAGTGTAAATCACACAGAGATGGTGCGAAGTACATTATGCACTTTATCCCAAGTAAAAGGAGAGGTTTCTACTGTTTCACATTTCTGCCATTAGCACACCAGCACCCCTATGTGTTAGGGTCTCTCGAAACCTATTATCCTGAGAGACCCTAAAGCCTGATTGTAAAAACTACCTGTGTTGTGCTGTCCCTACGCCCCTAAGTGTACCTGAGTGTGGTACTTCCGGAAACACTCCCCTAGGCATAGGGCAGGGTGGTCAGGACAGTCAGAACAGAAATAACGGGTGTCACGCCTTATTCCACTCCTGCTACAGACACGACATCTTTTTCAGGGTGGCGGTTGGGTTGAGGTACCAGCAACGACATTGGGGAAATGTCGCTCGTGTAGACGGCTCACTACACTGGTGGTTGGGGCCACGGAACCTCCTGGATACAGGAGGTTCTCGATGATCTCTTCCTGAAATTTGAGGAAGGATCCTGTTCTCCCAGCCTTACTGTAGAGAACAAAATTATTATACATAGCCAATTAAAATAAATATACAGGCACCTTCTTATACCAGCATCTGGTGTGGCGGGAAATCAAATAGGGGGCCAACATCTGGTCATTGATGTCCACCCCTCCCATGTGGAGGTTATAGTCTTGGACTGAGAGGGGCTTTTCAACGACACTGGTTGCCCGTTCATTTTGTATTGTCGTGTCTGCGTAAATGGAGGACAGCATGTAAACGTCACGCTTGTCTCTCCATTTCACCGCGAGCAGTTCTTGGTTACACAAGGCAGCCCTCTCCCCCCTTGCAAGACAGGTGGTAACGAGCCATTGGGGGAAGCCCCGGCGACTAGGTCGTACGGTGCCACAGCAGCCAATCTGTTCTAAGAACAAATGCCTGAAGAGGGCCACACTTGTGTAGAAATTGTTCACATAAAGATGGTACCCCTTGCTGAATAAGTGTGACACCAAGTCCCAGACTATCTTCCCACTGTTCCCCAGGTAGTCAGGGCAACCGACCGGCTCCAGGGTCTGATCTTTTCCCTCATAGATCCAAAATTTGTGTGTATAGCCTGTGGGCCTTTCACAGAGCTTATACAATTTGACCCCAAGGCGCGCTTGCTTGGGATGTACTGTTTGAAGCAGAGGCGCCAGGTAAAATGTATCAGGGACTCGTCTACGCAGATGTTTTGTGCGGGGGTATACAAATCTGCAAATTTCAGGTTGAAGTGGTCTATGAGGGGCCGAATTTTGTGGAGCCAGTCAAAAGCTGGGTGGCCTCTGGGACGGGAGGTGGTGTTGTCGCTAAAGTGCAGGAAACGCAGGATGGTCTCAAATCGTGTCCTGGACATGGCAGCAGAGTACATGGACATGTGATGAATTGGATTTGTGGACCAATATGACCGCAATTCATGTTTTTTTGTCAGGCCCATGTTGAGGAGAAGGCCCAGAAAAGTTTTACATTCGGAAACTTGGAGTGGTTTCCACCGGAAAAGCTGGGCATAGAAGCTTTCCGGGTTGGCGGTTATCAATTGAGTGGCATACCGATTTGTTTTTGCCACGACTAAGTCATAAAGCTCCGCAGTGAAGAACGGCTCAAAAAACCCCAGTGCCGATCCGATCTGAGATGTCTCCACCCGAACTCCTGACTGGGCGGTGAAATGGGGAACTAATTGTGCGGCTGAAGATGGGGACTGGCAATCAGGGTTTGCCAGCACCTCTGGGATTCTAGGGGCTCTACGGGCCTGTCTGCGCGGTGGCTGCGACGGGGAATTACTGCACGTGTCAACGTACCAGCTTCAACTGCCCTTCTGGTGCTCGCCACTTCACTATATTGTACGGCAGTGCTGGTAGTAGGTCCAGGATGGGCTGCGCTGCTGGTGTATGCCTCACCACCTAATCCGGCAGCGCCAGCCCCACTCTGCTGCCCTTGAAATGGATCCTGAGCTACCTGTGGTGTAGCAAAACGGGCCGGGTACGCCTGGTGGTATCAGGGACCTCAACCTTCTCGTCTGAACTTTGGGTCAGACTGCCACTGCTTTCTACAGGTTCATATTCTGACCCGCTAGATTTGTCAGATGAGGGTTCCCATTCCTCATCCGACTGGGTCAGAATCCTGTAGGCCTCTTCAGGAGAATACCCCATATTTGACATTTGGACGACTAAATTGAGGGGGTATTCCCTGAGACTACCCAAGAAAAAGAGCAAGCCTGTCTTACAAATGGGAGGGTAGCGAAGTACAGAAGCCGCTGCGATTGATAAAAAAGATCAAAACTGATCGTCGCAGCGCTTGTGAAGTGATTGTGCAGTGATTACAAAAAAAAAATTTTTTTGTCACTGCGGTGGGAAGGGTGTGGGTGAACGGACGTGTGGGCGACCGATCAGGCCTGATCGGGAAAACACTGCGTTTTGGGTGGGGGGCGAACAAAGGTGACACTAATACTATTATAGATCTGACCGTGATCAGTTCTGATCACTTACAGATACTATAAAAGTACAAATGCTGATTAGCGCTACGCTAATCAGCGAATCAGTGACTGCGGTGCGGTGGGCTGGGCGCTAACGCTAACTACCTACCAAAAGGGGGCCTAAACTAATCTAAACCTAAAAGTCAATCCTGGTGAAAAAAAAAAAGTGACAGTTTACACTGATCACTTTTTTCCCTTTCACTAGATGATTGACAGGTGACTGAGAGGGGTGATCAAAGGGTTAATTGGGGTGATGGGGGGTGATCAGGGTCTGGAAGTGTGGTGCTTGGTGTACTCACTGTAGAGATGTGCTCTCTCCTGGGTCCAACCGACGAAAAGGACCCAGGAGAGGGCACAGAAGCCATTTAATGCATTATTTTTATAAATATAATGCATTACATGGCTCTTGATTCGTTTTTTTAAAAATCACCAGCCTGCCAGCGACGTTCATTGGCTGGCAGGCTGGTGACGAACTTCTCCTGTGCCGGTCCCGATAGTCTGTGCGCCTGTCCAGGCGCATAGATCGCGTCATCTCGCCTCTTGCGTCAATGAGGAACAGAAGGACCGCCAAGATCAGGCGTATCTTTGTGCGGCGGTCCTAAAGAGGCTAAATATCTTTAGTGTCAGACACTAGTTATATCTGTGCTGGTATATTGACATTTTCTGTACAGAAACAACAGCTTTATAGTTACCTTTTACTAGTTATTTATGTCAATACATATACATTTATTGTATTTCAATTAGTATGCATCATATATACATTGTCATTTATTGTTACTCTCATTATTTTATCAAATCTTAGCTACACTCTAGCTTTGTTCATTTTTTTTTTTTCATTTTAATAGCTTCCATCTTTCTTTTTTATACTTCCAGAGGAGAGTAGAGAGAAAGTAAACTTTTTCATTACACTTTCAGCACAAGAAGCTTAGCATTTCAAATCCCAAACATGTTACAATTTTTGAAAGCACTATATAAGAATTATTGGATAAGTCAACAACAAGCTCATAATTTTTCCAAAGCACAATCACTGAGATTGAGCAAAGACCATAAACTGGGCTTTATAAATCTACTCTGCTAAGACAGATGAAAGATGTCTCTTGATGTATGGCAGGCATTGTAAATGATCTTAAAGCCGAATGCACATTGGGAAAGAACTTATCAAGTGAAGTGTACAAAAAACAATGTTTGTGATTGCATTTAGTTTTGGTAGGATGCTCATATTTTAATCAGTGCTGCAACAGCTACATATATACTTAATATTTTACTCCATTATGATTGTCTTATGATTTTATTTAAATTCATATACACAACACTACAGTATATCTATTTTTAACATAGATGAAAACAGGAAAATACAGAGCTTGTGTGTGGTATATGTAACTCTCACTAAAGAAATAAATGAATAGTAATCATATTGTTAGAAACAAGTTAAAACATTAAAATAAAGTCTGCACACACAATACAATAAATGAACGCAGACACTGGAATATAATGAATAGAGATGAGTGAATTTAAGTTGACGATGTGGAATTCAATTAGAATTTTAGGAAAAATTTGATTTGCACCGAATCCGAATTTCCTCATGCTTCGTGGTGACTAGAGTTGATTGAATCGGAACAGTATAGTTCGGGTTCGTACCGAATTTTGGGGTGTTCGGGACACGGACTCGGACCCGAACATTTTTAAAAAAGTTTGGGTTCGGGTACGCTGTTCTGCGATTTCTTCTGGCTTTCTGAAGGGCTGCACAGCAGGCAATCAGCTAGCGTTTTACTTCTTCCCCTAAGAAGCCATCACAGCCATGCCTACTAATGGCATGGCTGTGATTGGCCAAGTTCAGCATGTGACCCAGCCTCTATTTAAGCTGGAGTCACGTAGCACCGCACGTCACTCTGCTCTGATTAGTGTAGGGATAGGATGCAGCTGCTGTGAGGGCGAGATTAGGCAGGGAAAAGATAGCAAAATCACCTAATGAAGTTATCGATCTACAGTTGTGAATCATTCAACTTCTGCTAGTTAATTGCTCACTGGTTTTTAGGCTGCACAGAGCGTTTTTCTGTCACTTTTTTTCTGAGGTGATCGGCGGACATTTTGTGACTTGTGGTGCACTAGAACAAGCTGCCACCAAGTCCATCAATACTAGTTTTTTTTTTTTTTTTGCTATATCCTACATCAGGGGCTTGGCTGTGCTTATTGTCACCCCTAGAAACTCAGGATAGAAATTTCTATATTTTATTGAGGGGTGAAATTCAATTGCCAAAATAGCAATCTGGTGTTCCAGCTATGGCTAGCCAAGTGTAATACTGTCTGCTGTCTGGCAAAGGATAGATTTTTTTCTGTGGTGAATATTCAATTGCCAAAATAGCAATCCCCTAAATCTGGTGTTCCAGCTGTGGCTGGATAAGGTAAATACTATCCGGCAAAGGATAGATATTTTTCTGGGGTGAAATTCAATTGCCAAAATAGCAATACCGTAAAACAGTGGTTTTAGCTGTGGCTGGCCAAGTTTAATAGTGTCCTGCAAAGGATAGATATTTTTCTGGGGTAAAATTCAATTGCCAAAATAGCAATACCGTAAATCAGTAGTTTCAGCTGTGGCTGGCCAAGTTGAATAGTGTCCGGCAAAGGACAGATGTTGTTCTGGGGTGAAATTCAATAGCCAAAATAGAAATCCCCTAAATCTGGTGTCCCAGCAGTGGCTGGCCAAGTTTAATAGTGTCCGGCAAAGGATAGATTTTGTTCTGGGGTCAAATTTAATTGCCAAAATAGCAATACCGTAAGTCAGTGGTTTCAGCTGTGGCTGGCTAAGTTTAATAGTGTCCGGCAAAGGATATATTTTGTTCTGGGGTGAAAATCAATTGCCAAAATAGCAATCCCCTAAATCTGGTGTCCCGGCAGTGGCTGGCCAAGTTTAATAGTGTCCGGCAAAGGATAGATATTTTTCTGGGGTAAAATTCAATTGCCAAAATAGCAATACCGTAAATCAGTGGTTTCAGCTGTGGCTGGCAAGATTAATAGTGTACGGCAATGGATATATTTTATTCTGGGGTAAAATTCAATTGCCAAAATAGCAATCCCCTAAATCTGGTGTCCCAACTGTGGCTAGCCAAGTTTAATAGTGTCCGGCAAAGGACAGATGTTGTTCTGGGATGAAATTCAATTGCCAAAATAGCAATCCCCTAAATCTGGTGTCCCAGCAGTGGCTGGCCAAGTTTAATAGTGTCCGGCAAAGGATAGATATTTTTCTGGGGTAAAATTCAATTGCCAAAATAGCAATACCATAAATCAGTGGTTTCCGCTGTGGCTGGCCAAGTTTAATAGTGTCCGTCAAAGGATACATTTTGTTTTGGGGTGAAATTCTATTGCCAAAATAGCAATCCCATAAATCTGGTGTCCCAGCAGTGGCTGGCCAAGTTTAATAGTGTCCGGAAAAGGATAGATTTTGTTCTGCCGTGAAATTCAATTGCCAAAATAGCAATACCGTTAATCAGTGGTTCCAGCTGTGGCTGGCCAAATTTAATACTGTCCGGCAAAGGATATATTTTTTAATTGTTGGGTGAAATATTACCATTTTTGCCAGGTACAAATCCCTGCACTGCATAACTGACAGGGAACTTACAATTGGTGTTTAGATTCTTGCATGAAATAAAGCCTTTTTGGGCTGTGAAGCCAAAGGTAGTCGCCAATAACTGTTTTTTTTATTTTTAATCTTTTTAAATAAATTATTGTAGACCTCAAATACATTGGGAAAATATAAAAAATAAAACAAAGTGTAAGTGCAAGATAGTATAACAGTGGTTGGGTGAGGCCGGTAAACATGTCTATTCTGCATAAGGTACAAACAAGTCCTGTGGGATCCATGCCTTGTTCTATTTAATAAACAAAAGCTTGCACACATTGTCTGCGGAAAGGCGGCTGCGCTTGTCTGTAATAATAAGATGAAAGTCACCACGGCACTCCAAAGGAATATTCAATTTCTTTATTTAATCCAAGAAGACAGCAACGTTTCGACTATTCAAGTCTTTGTCAAGCTCTCAAATTACATTACCAAGTGAAGCACAATATATACACACATAAGTGATGCAATTCCCACCCCCAATTATCTACCTCACTTCCTCCCATCTATCCATTTACATATAATCATATAGTTGCCTCTATATTATTGCATCTGTATCATTAATGTCTGGGGAACACATACCGGAGTGTAGACCACATTTCTGTTAGAAGTGAGGCTTGGCACAGATCGCGGCGTCTCAGTTTTCCCACTGCGCCTGCGCCACTGCCGTCACATCGGGTTAATCACCGCCCTCTCTTGCATATTCAAAAGGCTGCTTTTCGGCTTGCAGCACATGACCGGTCAGCTGTTATGACGCCATCGTGACGCGGTGATCACCTGACTATCAGCCGGTCCGTTTGTTGCCTAGCAAACTGACGCTCTAAAAGATCCTGTTATGACAGCCAGTTAAACATTAGTAAGGGCACTTCCTTCACAACGCTGCTATGGAGATCGCTTACCATACATGTCTTACTCAGTGGGCTGAGACAGGGGACCTCATTCAGAAGTCTAATATACATTTTAGTAACATCCCACCTTCCAGCCTTACATTTGTACAACTGCAGATCAAATCTCCTGTCCTCCCATGGCTCCACACCATAGGGGACAGAGGATAACTGCACTTCACATAAACGCTTATTAGTTCATGTGTGTTCTCCTAGCCGGATCAGGTCAGGAGTAGCCTCACTTAATTACCACGCACTCCGGCTAGGGTGGGACCCCCTGCATTAAAAACAGGGTGTTCAGACTGCCTATATCAGCACCACTAGATCATTCAACCGACATACAAATGTCTCACATTATCATGGATAGCCATCTCCTACTAGCCGGAAAGGAGAAGGGAGGCATCTGCCCCTCCTTTTTTTTTTTACAAAAATACAAATATGGCCCCCAACAGGAGCTTATCCAGCCCTTCCAGTATTCATGTGGTCCAGACTCCAGCAGGTATCCTCACAGCACTCATACAGCATAGCCTGCAAAACATGAGAGGAAAGAGGTCAAGAGTTATAAACGTCATATTATATATAACATAAAAGCATCTCACGGCCGGGCACCAAACTTCATAATATCTCTATACCCCAGATATCCTAGTGTTTCAGAATAGGGACCCAATCTTAAAGTCTCTATTTAAGCCCTTTGGCTCCAAAGTATCAAGTTCATAAATCCATTTTAATTCTTTACGTTTCAATAATTTCTCCCTATCACCACCTCTACGTAAGGGTGGGACACTATCTATCACCATGAATCCTAATTGGGCTACATTATGTCGATATTTCCAAAAATGTTCTGGAACTGGTAATTCAAATTCCTCCTTGTAATTAGGGTCCTGTTTTTTCACAAACAATTTCCTTATGGTGTACCTGTGGCTATTTATCCTATTTTTGCAGTGCTGTGTGGTCTCCCCTACATAAAGGAGGCCACATGGGCACTGCAAAATATAAATCACATACTCTGAATTACAGGTGTAAAAATTCTGTATTTTATATCTTTTTCCTGTCCTTGGATGACAAAAGGACTGGCCTTTGATCATATTGTTATAGTTGCAACAGCCCAGACAGGGGAAGCAGCCCTTTCTGCCTTAATTTTTTTCAATGGGTTTTATATCTGCGCAGGTTAACTTGTCACTAAGATTCCTTGATCTTTTATAGGACATCAAGGGAGGCCTTTTAAACACCTCTACCTTTGGGAACGATTCCTTCAGGATATGCCAATTCTGCCGTATTATCCTTGAAACCTCATTGCTAGCTTTTGTATACGTGGATACAAATGGTATCCTACATCCTTTTTCCTCGTTCAACTTCACCTTAGGGGTCAGTAATTTCTGACGATGTATTTCCCTAGCTCTCTTCATCTGGTTCTCCACTAGCTGCCTCGGGCGCCTGGGGGGATCCTGTAATCTCTTGTGGATTTTAGGTAAGATGTATAACATAGGAGTAATCGGATTCTGTGGTAATAGATAAGTGTGTAGTTTATCATCAATAAGGTCATTTGCATACGCATTGTCCACAAGCAATTTAATCTTACGTAGAATGTCCCATTTTGGATCTTTACTTAAAGGGCTATAAACCTCAGTGTCTTGTAGCTGCCTTAAAATTTCCTCTCTATAACTCTCAGTGTCCATAATAACCGTTGCTCCTCCCTTATTGGCCCTCTTAATAGTGATTTCAGAATTACCTTTCAGCCTATTTAAAGCCCCAATTTTTAATGCAGGGAGTCCCACCCTAGCCGGAGTGCGTGGTAATTAAGTGAGGCTACTCCTGACCTGATCCGGCTAGGAGAACACACATGAACTAATAAGCGTTTATGTGAAGTGCAGTTATCCTCTGTCCCCTATGGTGTGGAGCCATGGGAGGACAGGAGATTTGATCTGCAGTTGTACAAATGTAAGGCTGGAAGGTGGGATGTTACTAAAATGTATATTAGACTTTTGAATGAGGTCCCCTGTCTCAGCCCACTGAGTAAAACATGTATGGTAAGCGATCTCCATAGCAGCGTTGTGAAGGAAGTGCCCTTACTAATGTTTAACTGGCTGTCATAACAGGATCTTTTAGAGCGTCAGTTTGCTAGGCAACAAACGGACCGGCTGATAGTCAGGTGATCACCGTGTCACGATGGCGTCATAACAGCTGACCGGTCATGTGCTGCAAGCCGAAAAGCAGCCTCTTGAATATGCAAGAGAGGGCGGTGATTAACCCGATGTGACGGCAGTGGCGCAGGCGCAGTGGGAAAACTGAGACGCCGCGATCTGTGCCAAGCCTCACTTCTAACAGAAATGTGGTCTACACTCCGGTATGTGTTCCCCAGACATTAATGATACAGATGCAATAATATAGAGGCAACTATATGATTATATGTAAATGGATAGATGGGAGGAAGTTAGGTAGATAATTGGGGGTGGGAATTGCATCACTTATGTGTGTATATATTGTGCTTCACTTGGTAATGTAATTTGAGAGCTTGACAAAGACTTGAATAGTCGAAACGTTGCTGTCTTCTTGGATTAAATAAAGAAATTGAAGATTCCTTTGGAGTGCCGTGGTGACTTTTATCTTATTTACTTGTACCTGGGAATCCTGTGGTTGGATCCGAACACTGCTGGCACCGCCGCATATTGGCAAAAAGAAAGTGAGAAAGTGGTGCTCCCTGAACCTATATTGTGACTATGTCTGTAATAATGCCACCAGCCATGCTAAACACACGTTCAGACAATACAGTGGCTGCAGGGTAGGGCAGCACCTCCAAGGCGTAAAGTGCAACCTCAGGACATGTGCCCAATTTGATGACCCAGAAGTTGAATGGGGCAGACCCAGTGGCGTAGCTAGAAATGATTGGGCACCACAGCAAATTTTTGAATGGGGCCCCCCTCCCCCAGTAATTTTTGCGTAGACCCCTTCCTTTCATGCCACTATGCCTGTGGCTACTAAAGATCGCTCTCTCTCGTTTTTTTGAGTCCGGGCGTCCATGCAGGTTCCTCTCTACTCTACTATCATGCCGTGAAGGGAATAATAAGATAAATGCTATTAAAGATAGGTCCGGTAAACTGAGAACAAGTGAAGAGGAGATACGAGAGGAATTTGCGGGGACCTTTTCAGAGCTATATATGTCAGAAATTGGGGATAGAGAATGTCGAATACAGGGCTACCTTGATCAAGTGTGTTTGCCTTGTTTGGATGAAGCCGCCTCTGCGGGGCTTGGTAAGCCTATACTTTTGACAGAACTCCAAGAGGTAATCGCACAGGTCAGGTGTGGGACTGCCCCGGGAAATGATGGGCTCCCCTTTGAGTTGTATAAATATCATGCTAAGTCCCTCCTGCCTATTTTGTTGTAGGTATTTGAGGAGTCAGTTAAGTGTGGAAAACTCCCCCCGTCTTTTGATGAGGCGGTGATAGTCCTCATATTAAAAAAGGGTAAGTGCAGCGGCGAGGTCGGTTCTTATAGGCCGATCTCGCTGCTGAACGCAGATTATAAAATTTTAGCCAAGATATTGGCAAATCGACTGAGGACTGTGGCCGCCTCCTTGATCCATGAGGATCAGACGGGCTTTGTTCCCGGGAGGCAGATTCAGGATAGCCTGGTTAGGGCTCTCCTGGGACTGCGGATTGAGAGGGGCGGGGACCACTCCATCCTGTCATTAGACGCGGTTAAGGCGTTTGACAGGGTGGAGTGGCCCTTCCTGTGGGAAGTGATGTCCCGCTTTGGTTTGGGGGATTACTATATAGGAATGGTTAAAATGCTCTATGGTCATCCCAGTGCAGTGGTGAGGGTAAATGGGGGTAACTCTAGGAGGATAGATCTGAACCGGGTACGAGGCAGGGCTGTCCGCTCTCCCTCTGCTCTTCGCCTTAAGTATCGAACCTTTAGCTGAGAAGATCAGGCAGGATGGAAGTATTATTGGGTTCGGAGTGGAGGGAGGGGCGGACAAGTTGAGCCTCTACGCAGATGATATGTTGATGTTCCTGCGGGATGGAGGGCAGGCGATCCCAAGAGTTATGGAGGTCATTGAGGAATATGGGAGTCTTGCGGGGCTGAGAATTAATTGGGACAAAACCGCATTGTTGCCATTGAGCCGGCCGCCCCTGGGGGTTGAGAGCAACATTAGGGTTCTACAAGTTACAGATCATATAGAATATCTAGGTGTGAAG
Organism: Bufotes viridis; assembly: GCA_033119425.1. NCBI lineage: Eukaryota > Metazoa > Chordata > Amphibia > Anura > Bufonidae > Bufotes > Bufotes viridis. Next base: position 433,639,752 of record CM065589.1, read on the forward strand.
TTAGGGGCGAAATTAGAGAGTTTTAATGAATTAAATCTGTACCCACTCCTAGAAAAGGTGAAGGCGAAGGTCAGAATATGGGGGATTTACCATTGTCCCAAGCTGATAGGATAGTGTTGATTAAGTCAGTAATCCTCCCGATGGTACTCTATCCAATTACGGTGTCCTTGTTATGGGTAGAGGATCGGTTCTTCTATCAACTGGAAAGAATACTGAATGATTTAATTTGGGGAGGAAAAAGGTCCGTATGAAGCAAAAATTTCTGTGGTTGGCTGAAAAGATGGGGGTTGGCGGTACCCTGGCTTCAGGGTTATTTCTTTAGTGCACAGCTGAAAAGATGTATGGGGGTAGGGAATCAGAGATTTCTGAAATATTTGGTTGCAGAGGGGGTGGTCAAATGGGCAAGGTGTTTGTAGAATTGGAATCTGGTCGTATGGGGGAAAAAGACACGGTATGTAAAATAAAATGGTCACTCCAAAAGTATGGCACAGAGTTAAAAACATATTAGAGATTTCGGTGCTCTTCCCTTCACGGAATTATGGAATAATCGGCAATTGGTGGAATTTGCTAAAATAAAAGAGATAGGATTTTGGATTAAAAGGGGAATCACGAAAGTGTCAGATATTGTAGGTCCTAGTGGGCTTAAGAGGGTGAATGAGTTGATGGGGAACAATGCACGTTTATGGATACTTTAAATTTACTCAGCTTAAATCTGCATATGAGAGTACGGTTAATAAAGGGTTATTAAAGGTACAAGGGGATGAATTCATGGAATATTGTGTTTTGAACAATAAGGAGGTGAGGTATAAGATATCACAGATATACAGTAAACTAAGGGGGCACTAGGGAGAGTCACGGTATTTAGAAGCACTAGAAAATGGAAGGCTGCGCTAGGGGTATCAGAGAGGTGTTGGCCAGAGATTTTTAAAAACATAAGGCATGCTACCCAGTCAATAAACTATAGATTAATTCAGTTTAAAATAGTACACGAATTATACTATTCCCCCAGATTGCTGAATAAAATGAGCCCTAGGGGCCGCCCGGCTCAATGTTGGAAATGTGGATATAAAGATGCGGACTCCCTCCATCTCCTTTGGGGATGTGGAGAGGTCCAGAAATTTTGGGGACAGATCACGAGATCCATCTTCAAAACGATTGGTAGGAGCTCGACGCCAGACTGTAAGTCAGTAATTTTAGGCCTAGGATTGGAGGATGATATCAGAGGGAATATTAAGCGGGAATGGCTAAAAGGCTGTTTGGTGGCAAAAGTGTTGTTGGTTAGATACTGGGGCACAGAGGTGCTGCCGTCCCTCGCAGAATAGGAACAGTTAATGTACCGGATTTCAATCTATGAGAAATTAAGGAATAATTAGGTTATTGGCAGGTGATGGATATTAGGAAGCGGTGGTCTGAGGGAGTGCATCGGCGTCTACAGGGGTGGGGGAGGGATGAAAAATATTGTAACAATCATGAATTATTCCTTCTTTTTTGATGGCTTTTGTATTCAATCATGGTTGTAATAAATAAAATTATTTAATAAAAAAAAAAAAGATCGCTCTCTCAGACCAGGCCCAGCAGCTGTTCTATTCGCTTTCTACACTGTTTATACTGCCACTGTATTTAATTTCATTGTATAATACTGTTAGTCCTCCTCCTCCTGGATGGGCCCTTTCTAGGTCACAGCCCCAAAGCAGTTGCTTCCCCTGCTTTCCCTGTAGCTATTCCCCTAGGCAGACCCATCAGTCAGTACATGTACTATTCCACCATGTTGCTGAAATGCTGCCTCCTGCTAAGATGTTCCAGATCTGCTGGTGGTGCAGGTTGTTGTGGCGTGATGACAAAGCTTTTCCACATTTTTCCCATGCTAACCCTGCCTTCTGAGGTGTTGCTGGTGACCCTGCTGCATTGGAATATTCTTCCTCCTCCTCCTCTGCCTTCACCTTGTGCTTCCACTGAGTCCCCAGTCTCAGGTGTGAATGCCATCAGCAGCGTGTCTACTAGCGGGCTCATCTTCCTATTACACTCCGGTGAGGGAATTAAGGATGGCACGTTGTCCTTGTAACAGAGATGCAGCAGGGTGGCCATCCAGTAATCATCAAAAGTTAGAATGTGGAAGTAAGTGGGCGGTCGTTGCGCAGGCACTTCAGCATGTAGTTGCTCATGTCTGCCAGGCTGCCCAGAGGCAAGGACAAGCTATCCTCTTTGAGGGAGGTATATCGTCTGTGTCCTCTGTATCCCCCAGAGTTCCTCCTACTCCTCTTCCTCATCCTCCAGAACTGTGCCCTGGCTGGAAAATTGTGTTCCAGGCCAGGGCCTATGTTGGTGCAGATACCCACCCTCCAAGCCACTTGTATTTGGTTGGCCTTAATTTAAGGATAAGGCGTGTATATAGTTTTGTTTCTATATATGGTTAGTTTAGCTGCCTTATAGTTATTTCAATATGTTTTTAAGTAAATTTGCAAATAGTTTGTTAATGGTTTGAGTGAAAGGGGGGGGGGTGTTGTTGAGTGTGTAGGGAGTGAGGCTGTTTGGGTTTTTTTTCCATCCACTTTCTACACTGTCTATACTGCCGCTGTATCTAATTTCATTGTATAATGCTGTTCAGGGGGCCCTGACAAAGTCTTTCAGTCCTCCTCCTCCTCCTCCTCCACCTGGATGGGCCCCTTCTAGGTCAGGGACCCAAAACAGTGTGCTTCCCACGCTTCCCTGTAGCTACGCCCCTGGGCAAACCCATCAGTAAGTACATGTACTCTTCCACCATGTTGCTGAAATGCTGCCTCCTGCTGAGACGTTCCAGATCTGCTGGTGGTGTATGTTGTTGTGGCGTGATGACAAAGCTTTCCCACATTTTGCCAATATTAACCCAGCCATCTGAGGTGCTGATGGTGACCCAGCTGCCCGTGAGCTGGCTTGGGTGCCACCCTGCTGAGAACACGGTTCCCCCTACTCCTCCTCATCCTACTTATCCTCTTCATCCTCCAGAACTGTGCCCTGGACAGACAATTGTGTTCCAGGCCAGGGACTATGTTGGTGCAGGAACCCACCCTTTGAGCAACTTGGATGTCACTGGCCTTAAGTTAAGGGTAAGGCGTGTATATAGTTTTGTTTGTTTATATAGTAAGTTTAGCTGCATTATAGTTATTTTAATATGTTTTTAAGTAAATTTGTAAATAGTTTGTTAATGGTTTGAGTGAAAGGGGGGGGGTGTTGTGTGTGTTCGATTAACTGAATTGATTTTCACTGTCTGGTGTTTAGGAATTTCTGCACCCCAAATTCAGCACATGTGGCAGGCAGGGAATGTGTTAAACCGGCTTTGCCAAAACCTGCTAGTATATTTCGCCCATTAGCGCACAACACCAGGGGCTGGAGGCTCAGTGGCACCAACCAATGGTCGGTCTGTTGTTCCATGCCTGTCCACAGCTCCTGCACGTTGCAGGGTTTTTCCCACAAACACACAAGTTTTAAAACAACCTGCTGTTGTTTCCCCCTGGCTGTGCTGCTGTGGGTGATACTTAAAAAACCTTGGCATGGTGCTCGGGCTTAAGACATGTCCTCCACTGCAGGACATGTTGACTAATCTCTCAATTTTAACATCAGTTTGAGGACTTAGTAAGACCACAGTGGGCACCTGTTTTGTCATGTGTTATTGCTATATTGTTATATTACTTATTACAGTACATCCACACAATTGCCATCTTGTGTAGGATGTCTATTGTGGTACTTGTGGTCCGCTGCAGGCATCCTCCACCGTATGCATTTTTTCTGGGGATCGCCATTAGCAACAGGCCACAAGTGCAGGATCTGCTCCCCTGTATATATATGCACAACTGCATTTTTGGGTTAAGCACATCCTGCTTCATGCCACCTTTCAGTTGGTTTGTGTATATATAATTGTTTGGAGGTGTATAAACTCCCATGTAAATGTAGCCTGTTTTCCATCCACAGGCTATATTTAGGTGCACCTGTGAGGCCTGGGCCATATCAGCCAATCTTTGGTGGGGCTCACAGCCTTCTCCCTCCTCCCTGCGAGTCGGCCTAATACGTTCATGTAATTTTGCCCACTGGCCCCTGGTATTGCCCATCTGGCACAGGTAGGTGAGTGTTAGGTCCCGAGCTACTTGAGAAACCTTGGCGAGCTGCTCGGGCTTAAGACATGTCCTCCACTGCAGGACATGTTGACTAATCTCTTAATTTTAACATTAGTTTGAGGGCTTAGTAAGACCGCAGTGTGCACCTGTTTTGTCATGTGTAGAGATGAGCGAACACCTGGATGTTCGGGTTCGAGAAGTTCGGCCGAACTTAACGAAAATGTCCGGGTTCGGGATTCGAACTCGAGCCGAACTTTGTCCCGAACCCGAACCCCATTGAAGTCAATGGGGACCTGAACTTTTAGGCACTAAAAAGGCTGTAAAATAGTCCAGGAAAGGGCTAGAGGGCTGCCAAAGGCAGCAAAATGTAGGTAAATCCCCTGCAAACAAATGTGGATAGGGAAATTAATTAAAATAAAATAAAATAAATAAAAATTAACCAATATCAATTGGAGAGAGGTCCCACAGCAAGGAATCATGCATCATATCACCCACCACTGGAGAAGGCCACTCTCATTTAGTTCGGACCAGCACTCAGACAGAGGAGAGAGGTCCCACATCAAGGAATCATGCGTCATATCAACCACCACCGGAGAAGGCCACTCTCATTTATTTTGGACCAGCACCCAGACAGAGGAGAGAAGTCCCACATCATGGAATCATGCGTCATATCAACCACCACCGGAGAAGGCCACTCTCATTTATTTCGGACCAGCACCCAGACAGAGGAGAGAGGTCCCACAGCAAGTAATCATGCGTCATATCAACCACAACTGAGAAGGCCACTTTCAGTTATTTAGGCCCAGCACCCAGACCGAGGATACAGGTTCCACAGCAAGGAATCATGCGTCATATCACCCACCACCGGAGAAGGCCACTCTCATTTATTTTGGAACAGCACCCAGACAGAGGAGAGAGGTCCCACAGCAAGGAATCATGCGTCATATAAACCACCACTGGAGAAGGCCACTTTCAGTTATTTAGGCCCAGCACCCAGACCGAGGATACAGGTTCCACAGCAAGGAATCATGCGTCATATCAACCACCACCGGAGAAGGCCACTCTCATTTATTTTGGACCAGCACCCAGACAGAGGAGAGAGGTCCCACATAAAGGAATCATGCGTCATATCAACCACCACCGTAGAAGGCCACTCTCATTTATTTCGGAAAAGCACCCAGACAGAGGAGAGAGGTCCCACAGCAAGGAATCATGCGTCATATAAACCACCACTGGAGAAGGCCACTTTCAGTTATTTAGGCCCAGCACCCAGACCGAGGATAAAGGTTCCACAGCAAAGAATCATGCGTCATATCACCCACCACCGGAGAAGGCCACTCTCATTTATTTCGGACCAGCACCCAGACAGAGGAGAGAGGTCCCACAGCAAGGAATCATGCGTCATATCAACCACCACCGGAGAAGGCCACTCTCATTTAGTTCGGACCAGCACCCAGACAGAGGAGAGAGGTCCCACATCAAGGAATCATGCGTCATATCAACCACCACCGGAGAAGGCCACTCTCATTTAGTTCGGACCAGCACCCAGACAGAGGAGAGAGGTCCCACATCAAGGAATCATGCGTCATATCAACCACCAACGGAGAAGGCCACTCTCATTTATTTTGGACCAGCACCCAGACAGAGGAGAGAGGTCCCACAGCAAGGAATCATGCGTCATATCAACCACCACCGGAGAAGGCCACTCTCATTTAGTTCGGACCAGCACCTAGACCGAGGAAACAGGTTCCACAGCAAGGAATCATGCGTCATATCAACCACCAACGGAGAAGGCCACTCTCATTTATTTTGGACCAGCACCCAGACAGAGGAGAGAGGTCCCACAGCAAGGAATCATGCGTCATATCAACCACCACCGGAGAAGGTCACTCTCATTTATTTTGGACCAGCACCCAGACAGAGGAGAGAGGGCTCACATCAAGGAATCATGCGTCATATCAACCACCACCGGAGAAGGACACTCTCATTTATTTTGGACCAGCACCCAGACAGAGAGAGAGGTCCCACAGCAAGCAATCATGCGTCATATCAACCACCACTTGAGAAGGCCACTTTCAGCTATTTAGACCGAGCACCCAGACAGAGGAGAGAGGTCCCACAGCAAGGAATCATGCGTCATATCACCCACCACTGGAGAAGGCCACTCTCATTTAGTTCGGACCAGCACTCAGACAGAGGAGAGAGGTCCCACATCAAGGAATCATGCGTCATATCAACCACCACCGGAGAAGGCCACTCTCATTTATTTTGGACCAGCACCCAGACAGAGGAGAGAAGTCCCACATCATGGAATCATGCGTCATATCAACCACCACCGGAGAAGGCCACTCTCATTTATTTCGGACCAGCACCCAGACAGAGGAGAGAGGTCCCACAGCAAGGAATCATGCGTCATATCAACCACAACTGGAGAAGTCCACTTTCAGTTATTTAGGCCCAGCACCCAGACCGAGGATACAGGTTCCACAGCAAGGAATCATGCGTCATATCACCCACCACCGGAGAAGGCCACTCTCATTTATTTTGGAACAGCACCCAGACAGAGGAGAGAGGTCCCACAGCAAGGAATCATGCGTCATATCAACCACCACTGGAGAAGGCCACTTTCAGTTATTTAGGCCCAGCACCCAGACCGAGGATACAGGTTCCACAGCAAGGAATCATGCGTCATATCAACCACCACCGGAGAAGGCCACTCTCATTTATTTTGGACCAGCACCCAGAAAGAGGAGAGAGGTCCCACATAAAGGAATCATGCGTCATATCAACCACCACCGTAGAAGGCCACTCTCATTTATTTCGGAAAAGCACCCAGACAGAGGAGAGAGGTCCCACAGCAAGGAATCATGCGTCATATAAACCACCACTGGAGAAGGCCACTTTCAGTTATTTAGGCCCAGCACCCAGACCGAGGATAAAGGTTCCACAGCAAAGAATCATGCGCCATATCACCCACCACCGGAGAAGGCCACTCTCATTTATTTCGGACCAGCACCCAGACAGAGGAGAGAGGTCCCACATCAAGGAATCATGCGTCATATCAACCACCACTGGAGAAGGCCACTTCATTTAGTTCGACCAGCACCCAGACAGAGGAGAGAGGTCCCACATCAAGGAATCATGCGTCATATCAACCACCACCGGAGAAGGCCACTCTCATTTAGTTCGGACCAGCACCCAGACAGAGGAGAGAGGTCCCACATCAAGGAATCATGCGTCATATCAACCACCAACGGAGAAGGCCACTCTCATTTATTTTGGACCAGCACCCAGACAGAGGAGAGAGGTCCCACAGCAAGGAATCATGCGTCATATCAACCACCACTGGAGAAGGCCGCTTTCAGTTATTTAGGCCCAGCACCCAGACCGAGGAAACAGGTTCCACAGCAAGGAATCATGCGTCATATCAACCACCAACGGAGAAGGCCACTCTCATTTATTTTGGACCAGCACCCAGACAGAGGAGAGAGGTCCCACAGCAAGGAATCATGCGTCATATCAACCACCACCGGAGAAGGTCACTCTCATTTATTTTGGACCAGCACCCAGACAGAGGAGAGAGGGCTCACATCAAGGAATCATGCGTCATATCAACCACCACCGGAGAAGGACACTCTCATTTATTTTGGACCAGCACCCAGACAGAGGAGAGAGGTCCCACAGCAAGCAATCATGCGTCATATCAACCACCTCTTGAGAAGGCCACTTTCAGTTATTTAGACCGAGCACCCAGACAGAGGAGAGAGGTCCCACAGCAAGGAATCATGCGTCATATCACCCACCACTGGAGAAGGCCACTCTCATTTAGTTCGGACCAGCACTCAGACAGAGGAGAGAGGTCCCACATCAAGGAATCATGCGTCATATCAACCACCACCGGAGAAGGCCACTCTCATTTATTTTGGACCAGCACCCAGACAGAGGAGAGAAGTCCCACATCATGGAATCATGCGTCATATCAACCACCACCGGAGAAGGCCACTCTCATTTATTTCGGACCAGCACCCAGACAGAGGAGAGAGGTCCCACAGCAAGTAATCATGCGTCATATCAACCACAACTGGAGAAGGCCACTTTCAGTTATTTAGGCCCAGCACCCAGACCGAGGATACAGGTTCCACAGCAAGGAATCATGCGTCATATCACCCACCACCGGAGAAGGCCACTCTCATTTATTTTGGAACAGCACCCAGACAGAGGAGAGAGGTCCCACAGCAAGGAATCATGCGTCATATAAACCACCACTGGAGAAGGCCACTTTCAGTTATTTAGGCCCAGCACCCAGACCGAGGATACAGGTTCCACAGCAAGGAATCATGCGTCATATCAACCACCACCGGAGAAGGCCACTCTCATTTATTTTGGACCAGCACCCAGACAGAGGAGAGAGGTCCCACATAAAGGAATCATGCGTCATATCAACCACCACTGTAGAAGGCCACTCTCATTTATTTCGGAAAAGCACCCAGACAGAGGAGAGAGGTCCCACAGCAAGGAATCATGCGTCATATAAACCACCACTGGAGAAGGCCACTTTCAGTTATTTAGGCCCAGCACCCAGACCGAGGATAAAGGTTCCACAGCAAAGAATCATGCGTCATATCACCCACCACCGGAGAAGGCCACTCTCATTTATTTCGGACCAGCACCCAGACAGAGGAGAGAGGTCCCACAGCAAGGAATCATGCGACATATCAACCACCACCGGAGAAGGCCACTCTCATTTAGTTCGGACCAGCACCCAGACAGAGGAGAGAGGTCCCACATCAAGGAATCATGCGTCATATCAACCACCACCGGAGAAGGCCACTCTCATTTAGTTCGGACCAGCACCCAGACAGAGGAGAGAGGTCCCACATCAAGGAATCATGCGTCATATCAACCACCAACGGAGAAGGCCACTCTCATTTATTTTGGACCAGCACCCAGACAGAGGAGAGAGGTCCCACAGCAAGGAATCATGCGTCATATCAACCACCACCGGAGAAGGCCACTCTCATTTAGTTCGGACCAGCACCCAGACCGAGGAAACAGGTTCCACAGCAAGGAATCATGCGTCATATCAACCACCATCGGAGAAGGCCACTCTCATTTATTTTGGACCAGCACCCAGACAGAGGAGAGAGGTCCCACAGCAAGGAATCATGCGTCATATCAACCACCACCGGAGAAGGTCACTCTCATTTATTTTGGACCAGCACCCAGACAGAGGAGAGAGGTCCCACATCAAGGAATCATGCGTCATATCAACCACCACCGGAGAAGGACACTCTCATTTATTTTGGACCAGCACCCAGACAGAGGAGAGAGGTCCCACAGCAAGCAATCATGCGTCATATCAACCACCACTTGAGAAGGCCACTTTCAGTTATTTAGACCGAGCACCCAGACAGAGGAGAGAGGTCCCACAGCAAGGAATCATGCGTCATATCACCCACCACTGGAGAAGGCCACTTTCAGTTATTTAGGCCCAGCACCCAGACCGAGGATACAGGTTCCACAGCAAGGAATCATGCGTCATATCACCCACCACCGGAGAAGGCCACTCTCAGTTATTTCGGCCCAGCACCCAGACAGAGGAGAGAGGTCCCACAGCAAGGAATCATGCGTCATATCAACCACCAACGGAGAAGGCCACTCTCAGTTATTTCGGACCAGCACCCAGACAGAGGAGAGGTTCATTCAACTTTGGGTTGCACCGCAAGATCATGGTAAAGTTAAAAAATGAGGATTCAATAAAGAAGTGCCCCGGAGTACAAGAATACATGGTTGATGGGGAGGCAGTTATAAATGTTTATTCTGCACAAGGGAGGCACAGGTCCTGTGGGATCCATGCCTGGTTCATTTTTATGAACGCCAGCTTGTCCACGTTGGCTGTGGACAGGCGGCTGCGCTTGTCAGTAATGACGCCCCTGCCGTGCTGAATACACGTTCAGACAAAACGCTGGCTGCCGGGCAGGCCAGCACCTCCAAGGCATAAAATGCTAACTCTGGCCACGTGGACAATTTGGAGACCCAGAAGTTGAATGGGGCCGAACCATCAGTCAGTACGTGGAGGGGTGTGCAGACGCACTGTTCAACCATGTTAGTGAAATGCTGCCTCCTGCTAACACGTTCCGTATCAGGTGGTTGTGCAGTTAGCTGTGGCGTGGAGACAAAACTTTTCCACATTTCTGCCATGCTAACCCTGCCCTCAGAAGAGCTGGCCGTGACACTGCTGCGTTGGCGACCTCTTGCTCCTCCTCTGCCTTCGCCTTGGGCTTCCACCTGTTCCCCTGTGACATTTGGGAATGCTCTCAGGATCGCCTCTACCAGCGTGCGCTTGAACTCGCGCATCTTCCTATCACACTCCAGTGCAGGAAGTAAGGTGGGCACATTGTCTTTGTACCGGGGATCCAGCAGGGTGGCAACCCAGTAGTCCGCACACGTTAAAATGTGCACAACTCTGCTGTCGTTGCGCAGGCACTGCAGCATGTAGTCGCTCATGTGTGCCAGGCTCCCCAGAGGTAAGGACAAGCTGTCCTCTGTGGGAGGCGTATCGTCATCGTCCTCCGTATCCCCCCAGCCACGCACCAGTGATGGGCCTGAGCTGTGTCGGGTGCCACCCCGCTGTGAGCCTGCTTCATCCTCATCCTCCTCCACCTCCTCCTCATCCTCCTCGTCCTCCAGTAGTGGGCCCTGGCTGGCCACATTTGTACCTGGCCTCTGCTGTTGCAAAAAACCTCCCTCTGAGCCACTTCTAACAGACTGGCCTGAAAGTGCTAAAAATGACCACTCATCCTCCTCCTCCTCCTCCTGGGCCACCTCCTCTTCCATCATCGCCCTAAGCGTTTTCTCAAGGGGACATAGAAGTGGTATTGTCACGCTGATAACGGTGTCATCGCCACTGGCCATGTTGGTGGAGTACTCGAAACAGCGCAACAGGGCATACAGGTCTCGCATGGAGGCTCAATCATTGGTGGTGAAGTGGTGCTGTTCCGCAGTGCGACTGACGCGTGCGTGCTGCAGCTGAAATTCCACTATGGCCTGCTGCTGCTCGCACAGTCTCTCCAGCATGTGCAAGGTGGAGTTCCACCTGGTGGGCACGTCGCATATGAGGCGGTGAGCGGGAAGGCCGAAGTTACGCTGTAGCACAGACAGGCGAGCAGCTGCAGGATGTGAACGCCGGAAGCGCGCACAGACGACCCTCACTTTATGCAGCAGCTCTGACATGTTGGGGTAGTTGTGAATGAACTTCTGCACCACCAAATTCAGCACATGCGCCAGGCAAGGGATGTGCGTCAAACCGGCTAGTCCCAGAGCTGCGACGAGATTTCGCCCATTATCGCACACCACCAGGCGGGGCTTGAGGCCCACCGGCAGCAACCACTGGTCGGTCTGTTGTTCAATACCCCGCCACAACTCCTGCGCAGTGTGGGGCCTGTCCCCCAAACATATGAGTTTCAGAATGGCCTGCTGACGTTTACCCCGGGCTGTGCTGAAGTTGGTGGTGAAGGTGTGTGGCTGACTGGATGAGCTGGTGGAAGCAGAGGAGGAGGAAGCAGAGTAGGAGGAGGAGGCTACAGGAGGCAAAGAATGATGCCCTGTGATCCTTGGTGGCGGAAGGACGTGCGCCAAGGAACTCTCCGCCTGGGGCCCAGCCGCCACTACATTTACCCAGTGTGCAGTTAGGGAGATATAGCGTCCCTGGCCGTGCTTACTGGTCCACGTATCTGTGGTTAGTTGGACCTTGCCACAGATTGCGTTGCGCAGTGCACACTTGATTTTATCGGATACTTGGTTGTGCAGGGAAGGCACGGCTGTCTTGGAAAAGTAGTGGCGGCTGGGGACAACATACTGTGGGACAGCCATGGACATCAGCTGTTTGAAGCTGTCTGTGTTCACCAGCCTGAATGACAGCATTTCAAAGGCCAGTAGTTTAGAAATGCTGGCATTAAGGCCCAGGGTTCGAGGGTGGCTAGGTGGGAATTTACGCTTTCTCTCCAAGGTTTGTGAGATGGAGAGCTGAACGCTGCCGTGTGACATGGTGGAGATGCTTGGTGACGCAGGTGGTGGTGTCGGTGGCACATCCTCTGTTTGGTGGGCGGCAGGTGCCAACATTCCTCCCGAGGCGGAGGAAGAGGCCGAGGCAATAGCAGAGGATGGAGCAGGGGGAGCCTGAGTGAGTTCCTTGCTTTTAAGTTGTTTACTCCACTGCAGGACATGCTTTGCATGTAGATGCCTGGTCATGCAGGTTGTGCTAAGGTTCAGAACGTTAATGCCTCGCTTCAGGATCTGATGGCACAGCGTGCAAACCACTCGGGTCTTGTCGTCAGCACATTGTTTAAAGAAGTGCCATGCCAGGGAACTCCTTGAAGCTGCCTTTGGGGTGCTCGGTCCCTGGTGGCGGTGGCCAGTATCAGGCAAACTCTCTTGGCGGCGGCTGTTCTGCTTTTGCCCCCTGCTCCCTCTTTTGCTATGCTGTTGGCTCGGTCTCACCACTGCCTCTTCCTTTGAACTATGAAAGTCAGTGGCACGACCTTCATTCCATGTGGGGTCTAGGACCTCATCGTCCCCTGCATTGTCTTCCACACAGTCTTCCTCCCTGACCTCCTGTTCGGTCTGCACACTGCAGAAAGACGCAGCAGTTGGCACCTGTGTTTCGTCATCATCAGAGACGTGCATCAGTGCATTCTATGTCTTCCACCACTGGGGAAGGGCTAGGTGGATTTCCTTGGGAAGCCATGCCAGCAGAGTCTTCAAACAGCATAAGAGACTGCTGCATAACTTGAGGCTCTGACAGTTTCCCTGATATGCATGGGGGTGATGTGACAGACTGATGGGCTTGGTTTTCAGGTGCCATCTGTGCGCTTTCTGCAGAAGACTGGGTGGGAGATAATGTTGTGAACGTGCTGGATCCACTGTCGGCCACCCAATTGACTAGCGCCTGTACCTGCTCAGGCCTTACCATCCTTAGAACGGCATTGGGCCCCACCAAATATCGCTGTAAATTCTGGAGGGTACTGGAACCTGAGGTAGTTGGTTCACTAGGACGTGTGGCTGTGGCAGAATGGCCACGTCCTCTCCCAGCACCAGAGGGTACACTAACACCACCACGACCGCGTCCGCGTCCCTTACTAGATGTTTTCCTCATTGTTACCTTTCACCAAGCACCATAATAAGGAATAAAATATTTGGCCCAATGTATTGATTTCAAATTCAGGCCTTTTTTTACAGGCACCTAACACTATCTGCCTATTTGTTTATGTAGCGTATTACACTAATCCAGGCATAGCAGTAACTCGTTAATTTCTAACGATAATTTGTTTCCCTTAGTCCTAACAGCAGCACAGATGGGGTTAATTGCCCCCTGTGGACTGGTAGGACCGGCGGAATATTAATGAGCCCAAAGAAAAACAACCAATAAAAAGACTCCAGCTCTCCTAAAAGGAGGGGAGCAACCCCCAGCCCACTGTGTCTGTAACAAGAATATGTCAATAGGGTGGGAAAATTTGTGTGCTGCTGTTAGGACTAAGGGAAACAAATTATCGTTAGAAATTAACGATTCCCCTTACGTCCTACCAGCAGCACAGATGGGGAGATAGCAAGAAGAAACCCCTAGGGAGGGTCCTCATGCCTGGCAGAAGAAAGAACTGAATGCCCAAAAGCCGAAAACTCAGCCACCTTCAAGTCAACCCTATAATGGGAGATGAAGGTAGACAGAGAGCTCCAGGAAGCTGCCTTACAGATCATCTCCAGAGGGAGAAGATTCCTCTCTGCTGTAGAAGTAGCAACGGCCCTAGTTGAATGAGCCTTTACAAACTCTGGAGGATCTAAAGACTGGGAAACAAAGGTTTCCCTGATGGCCTCCCTGATCCAGCGACTAATGGAAATCTTAGACGCTTTGCGGCCTTTAGACTTACCGGCGAATAGAACAAAAAGGTTCTCGTCTATTCTAAACTCCTTGGATCTATCCACATAGATCTGGAGGCATCTCGAGATGTCTAATGAATGTTTGACAGGAGTATCAGAGGAGGTGGTAGAAAATAACACCGGACGAGAAATCACCTGATTGATGTTATGAAAAGTTGGAACTTTTGGTCTAAAAGAAGGGAGGTACCTTAGAAGGACTCTGTCCTGTAAAAAAAATGATATAAGGGTGGATAGCCGCGAAGGCTTGAAGCTCCGATACTCTCTTGGCGGAAGTTATAGCCAGAAGAAAAACAGCCTTAAGGGTTAGATATTTAAGGCTTACCTCCTCCAAAGGCTGAAAGGGGGGAGATGCTAACCCCCTGAGCACCACAGACAAATCCCATTGGGGAATTGGTTTTACGATAGTAGGCTTTAATCTCTCTGCTCCTTTAAGGAAGTGTTTGATGAGCCGGTCCCGAGTAAATGGCCTGTCGAGACAGGCTGAGATAGCACAGACTTGAACCTTCAGTGTAGATGGATAGAGACCCTTGTCAAGACCATCTTGCAGGAATTGCAATATCGCAGGGAGGGGCGGATCTGCAGACGCCACCTGTTTGGAGCTGCACCATAAGGTGAAGATTCTCATGATCCGAGAATAGGCCTTCTTTGTTGACTCCGCTCTGGAATGCGATAATGTTCTCAGGACCGACTCAGATAGCCCTTCTACTCTGGGAAGGGACTGATCAACCTCCAGGCTGTCAGATTGAATCTGTGCAGATCTGGGCAGAGATGCGTGTCCCACGACACCAGGGTCTGCTCTGGGGAGCCTCCAATATTGTCCCTGGCTCATCTGAATGAGCTGGGTAAACCAGGATCTCCTGGGCCAAAACGGTATGATGGCTATTACCGAGGCCTGATCCATACAAATCTTCATCAATACCCTGGGTATCATGGAAAAGGGAGGGAAGATGTAGGCCAGCCTGAACCTCCACGGTATCGTCAGAGCATCTATCGCCAGTGGGTTGTCCTCCCTGTATAGGGAACAGAACCTCGGTACCTTGGCGTTGAACCTGGTGGCCATGAGATCCACCTCTGGCATGCCCCATCTGAGAACCAACTGCCTGAAGATTTCCGGATGTAAGGACCATTCCATGGTTGGAAGCCCACGACTCAGGCGATCTGCGATCATATTGAGAGAGCCTCGAATGTGAGTGGCAGATAGATGGGTTAGGTTCAGCTCTGCCCACCGTAGAATTACCCCGACTTCTGAAAGAAGAGGTAGTGATCTCGTGCCTCCCTGCTTGTTCAAGTAGAGCACCGCAGTCATATTGTCTGACTGTACTTTCACCGCCTTGCCCCGGATCTGAGGGGCGAAGTGAAGGAGGGCTAGCCGGATAGCACGCATCTCTCGAAGATTTGAAGATAGATGCCTCTCCTGTGGAGACCAAGATCCCCGAACTGTGGATCCGTCTAGGTGAGCGCCCCAGCCTACAAGGGACGCGTCCGTAGTCAATATGAGCCAAACTGGTTGGGTCATAGACTTCCCGGGAGGCAGATGAACCCACCATCTGAGAGAACCTCGGGTCTGACGAGACAGGGAGCACAGAGAATCTAGCCCCGAGGGGCTTCCGTCCCACTTGTCCAGGACTTCTGACTGAAGAGGACGGAGGTGCCATAACTCCCAAGGGACTGCATCCGCAGTCGCTGACATGAGCCCCAGCATCTTCATAAGAGTTCGAATCGGAACTCGGCGCGGGACCGAAAGAAATCTTGCTTGGTCTTGAACGTGGGATTTCCTCTCTGGGGTCAACCGGAGGGACATCTCTACAGAGTCCACTATGAAACCCAGGTATTGGATTGAAGTAGATGGGCTCACGTTCGACTTCTGCCAGTTGACAATCCAGCCTAAGCGGAGCAGAAAGGAAATGGCTACCTGAAGATGATGGGTGAGTATTGGGACAGAAGAGGCTAAGAGTAGCCAATCGTCCAAATATGGGATAATGGTCAGTCCCTGGAGTCTCAGAGCCGCCACTACGGATACCACTACCTTGGTAAAGATAAGGGGGGCAGAAGAGATTCCGAAGGGGAGAGCGGCAAATTGAAAATGCAGACGAACTCCAGAAATTTGGACTGCGATCCTGAGAAACTTCCGAGAAGTGAGATGGATCGGGATGTGAAGGTAAGCATCCTTGAGGTCCAAAGTAGCCATAACATCCCCGGGCTTGAGGATGTGGCTGACCGACCGAATGGTTTCCATTCGGAACCTTGTCCTTCTCACAAAGCGATTGAGAAACCTCAAGTCTATGATCATCCGGAGATCTCCCGTTTTCTTGGGGACTAAGAAGACTGGAGAATAAATGCCTAGACCCTGTTCCCCTGCCGGTACCTCCTCCAGGGCCCCCTTGGATATGTAGTCCTGGATATAGGACTCTAGAATTTTCTGTTTGTTCGGCAAAAAATTTCGAGTGGCAATGAATCTTTCTGGGGGAGAGAGATGAGATCTATCTTGTAACCTGAAGCCACTACACTTTGAGTCCAGGGATCCGAAATATCCTTGGCCCATACGTGCCTGAAGTGAAACAGGCGCCCCCCTACGGGAAGGTGGGGATGGGGGACGGGAAAATCCAGAGTGGTAACGGCCGAGGTAGCAGGGTTTAACCAAGAGCCTCGGGGAGGCCCGTAGTCTGGAGGGTTTAGCCTCCCTGGTGGGTTTGCGGGAGCGTCTCGAGGTTGTCCGAGACTGCCCCCCCCAATTGCTACGTGCCCTGCTTTGACGGCGAGATCTGCCTCCACGCTCTTGGCCTCCGCGCCGTCGAAAGGGCTGCTGGGGGAGACTTTTGCCCTTCTTATCTGAAAGGCCCTCCATGATGTTATCAAGCTCAGATCCAAACAGCCGGTCTGGCTCAAAAGGAAGAGCGCACAAATTAAATTTCGACGCATTATCTGTGCTCCATGGTCTCAGCCACAATGGTCTTCTGGCCGCTGAAACTAGAGCCATAGTTTTGGCCGCCAACCTAAGTTGTAGCTGGGTGGTATCAGCCAGGAAATCCACTGCCAGGTTAACTGCCTTGAATGCTGCCAGTATGTCGTCCCGGGAGACACTTCGGTCGATGTCCGACTGGATCTGATTCAGGCTTGAACGCAGGAAAGATGCCACTTCGGTGGAGGCGATGGAAGTAGAAGCGGAGGCCGCAGCAGCGGAGTAGCTTCTTCTGAGGGTACACTCAGCTCTTCTGTCAAGAGGGTCCTGCAGACTAGACCCATCGTCTGCCGGGACAAGTGTACGCCTGGACAATTTGGCTATTGCCATGTCCACCTTGGGAATGGAACCCCACGATTCCACCAAGGGTTTTGCCATCGGAAACATAAGCTTGAAGCGTCTGGTGAGGACCGGGCCTTTCTCAGGCTTCTTCCACTCTGTGCGCATCACAGAGAGGAGGGTCTCATCCGCCTTAAAGACACGCTGGGTGCGTCCGGCGGGATCGGAGGACTCCCCCATGTCAACATCCTGGTCCCTCGACCGGATGGACTTCAAAAGCTTTTGTGTTCTTTCTGGTGGGAAAAAATATGAGGTCGGCTCCTCATTTTCAGATGAGGACGAGGAGGAATCCACGGAGAAAGGCATAGGCCTATCCACGGGAGCGGAGGTTTCCATAGGTGCCTGCGGAACCGGAAGCCTCTCATTAAGCAGCCGCACCACTCCTTTGATGGAGTCATCCACGTAGGTTTTTGCCCAGGAATACATATCCTGCATAGTGGGTTCAGAGACGGTGCAGGAGCGGCAGCTGTCACATCTGGAGTAAGGGAAGCTATCGTAACAGTCCAAATGTCTGCGTTTGGCGGACGACTTGCGTTGCTGGTCCGATTCTCTGGGAGAAGACATTTCTGAAACAGAAAAGAATATTAATACTGCGAACATTGTGCCGCAGAAAAAAATTTACGAGAGAAACGCCCACCAACAACAGGAGCAAGTGACAGTAGACAAGAATCAAGAAAGGAAAAGCAGAACTTTCTGATTAATGCGGAGGAGCTCTGAAGCTAGCTTAGGTAAAGCGCAACAGAGCCCAGAAAGCTGGGCTGAGCAAGTATTTAAGGGCAAAAACTCCGCCCAGAGGAGGGACCCCAGTAATCCACCCTCCAGAGTATAAAAAATGTGTATCCCTTATAAAAACACACAATCAAAGGAATAAGGAAGCCTCCTTATGCCTAAAAGAAAAGGCACAGGTTGATTTCAACAAAAAATCAAAGTAAGGAGGAAGCTAGCTTCTCCCTCCCTACCCCCAGCACCGCCCGCAATTCAATGCCACGCCCCCCTCCCCCCCGGCGCCGACCGAGCAGGACCCGGGAGTAACAACAGCCGCGTCCCCAACGGGAGACGCGGCAGAGCCGGATCGCAGAGCCGGAGGAGAGGGGCAAAGCCTCCACAAGTAAGCGGAAGGAGCGCAATGCTAGGAGGAAGGGGGGGGGGAAATGAATAAGGGCAAAAAGCCCACACAAGTAAGCAAACTGCAGCTCCCCCAAGGAGGGGGAGCCCCGCCAGTCCACCTGTCCGGAGGACAAAAAAAGACACAGTGGGCTGGGGGTTGCTCCCCTCCTTTTAGGAGAGCTGGAGTCTTTTTATTGGTTGTTTTTCTTTGGGCTCATTAATATTCCGCCGGTCCTACCAGTCCACAGGAGGCAATTAACCCCATCTGTGCTGCTGGTAGGACGTAAGGGGAACACTGATTTAGGGGAATATCGCTTTTAGGGCTAGTATTTAGGCACTGGATGAAAGGTATCCTTTTATGGACAGATTTTCACTTGGCCTGCAACAGCTGGGACACCAGATTCAGGGTATTGCTATATTGGCAGGTTAATTTCACCCCAGAACAAAATATATGTGTAAGCGGACACTATGAAATCGGTCCTGCAACTGTTTGGACACCAGATCCAGGGTATTGCTATATTGGCAGGTTAATTTAACCCCAGAACAAAATATATGTGCAAGCGGACACTATGAAATCTGGCCTGCAACTGTTTGGACACCAGATCCAGGGTATTGCTATATTGGCAGGTTAATTTAAGCCCAGAACAAAATATATGTGTAAGCGGACACTATGAAATCGGTCCTGCAACTGCTGGGACACCAGATCCAGGATATTGCTATATTGGCAGGTTAATTTCACCAAAGAAAAAAATATATGTGTAAGCGGACACTATGAAATCTGGCCTGAAACTGTTTGAACACCAGATCCAGGGTATTGCGATATTGGCAGGTTAATTTAACCCCAGAACAAAATATATGTGTAAGCGGACACTATGAAATCGGTCCTGCAACTGCTGGGACACCAGATCCAGGGTATTGCTATATTGGCAGGTTAATTTCACCCCAGAACAAAATATATGTGTAAGCGGACACTATGAAATCTGGCCTGAAACTGTTTGGACACCAGATCCAGGGTATTGCTATATTGGCAGGTTAATTTCACCCCAGAAAAAAATATATGTGTAAGCGGACACTATGAAATCTGGCCTGAAACTGTTTGGACACCAGATCCAGGGTTTGCTATATTGGCAGGTTAATTTAGCCCCAGAACAAAATATATGTGTAAGCGGACACTATGAAATCGGTCCTGCAACTGCTGGGACACCAGATCCAGGGTATTGCTATATTGGCAGGTTAATTTCACCCCAGAACAAAATATATGTGTAAGCGGACACTATGAAATCTGGCCTGAAACTGTTTGGACACCAGATACAGGGTATTGCTATATTGGCAGGTTAATTTCACCCCAGAAAAAATATATGTGTAAGCGGACACTATGAAATCTGGCCTGAAACTGTTTGGACACCAGATCCAGGGTATTGCTATATTGGCAGGTTAATTTAACCCCAGAACAAAATATATGTGTAAGCGGACACTATGAAATTTGGCCTGAAACTGTTTGGACACCAGATCCAGGGTATTGCTATATTGGCAGGTTAATTTAACCCCAGAACAAAATATATGTGTAAGCGGACACTATGAAATCTGGCCTGAAACTGTTTGGACACCAGATCCAGGGTATTGCTATATTGGCAGGTTAATTTCACCCCAGAAAAAATATATGTGTAAGCGAACACTATGAAATCTTGCCTGAAACTGTTTGGACACCAGATCCAGGGTATTGCTATATTGGCAGGTTAATTTAACCCCAGAACAAAATATATGTGTAAGCGGACACTATAAAATCGGTCATGCAAACTGCTGGGACACCAGATCCAGGGTATTGCTATATTGGCAGGTTAATTTCACCCCAGAAAATAATCTATCCTTTGCCAGACAGCAGACAGTATTATACGTGTCTAGCCAAAGCTGGAACACCAGATTTAGGGGATTGGTATTTGGGCAATTGTATTTAACCCCTTAATAAAATATAGAAATTGCTGTCCTGAGTTTCTAGGGGTGACAATTAGCACAGCCAAGCCCCTGATGTAGGATATAGCAAAAAAAAACTAGTATTGATGGATTGATGGACTTGGTGACAGCTTCTTCTGGTGCACCACAAGTCACAAAATGGCCGCCGATCAACCCAGAAAACAAGTGACAGAAAAACGCTCTGTGCAGCCTAAAAACCAGTGAGCAAGTAACTAGCAGAAGTTCAATGATTCCCAGCTGTAGATCGATCCGTTCATTAGGTGCTGTTGCTGACTTTAACCTGCCTAATCTCGCCCTCACAGAAGCTGCGTCCACTCCCTACACTAGTAAGAGCAGTGTGACGTGCTGCGCTACGTGACTCCAGCTTAAATAGAGGCTAGGTCACATGCTGCACTTGGCCAATCACAGCCATGCCATTAGTAGGCATGGCTGTGATGGGCTCTTAGGGCAAGAAGTAAAACGCTAGCTGATTGGCTGCTGTGCAGCCCTTCAGAAAGTGGGAAGTAATCGACGAACACCGAACCCGAACCCGAACTTTTTTGAAAATGTCCGGGTTCGGGTCCGGGTCCCGGACACCACAAAATTCGGTACGAACCCGAACGATGCTCGAACTGTTCGCTCAACACTAGTCATGTGTTATTGCTTTATTGTTATATTACTTATTACATCCACACAATAGCCATCTTGTGTAGGATGTCTATTGTGGTACTTGTGGTCCGCTGCGGGCATCCTCCACCGTATGCATTTTTGCTGGGGATCGCCATTAGCAACGGGCCACAAGTGCAGGATCTGCTCCACTGTATATATATGCACAACTGCATTTTCGGGTTGAGCACATCCTGCTTCATGCTACCTTTCAGTTGGTTTAGGTTCTTGGCAATAGCCAAAGAAGGCCCCTGGTATTGCCCATCTGGCACAGGTAGGTGAGTGTTAGGTCCCGAGCTACTTGAGAAACCTTGGCGAGCTGCTCGGGCTTAAGACATGTCCTCCACTGCAGGACATGTTGACTAATCTCTTAATTTTAACATCAGTTTGAAGGCTTAGTAAGACCGCCGTGTGCACCTGTTTTGTCATGTGTTATTGCTATATTGTTATATTACTTATTACATCCACTCAATTGCCATCGTGTGTAGGATGTCTATTATGGTACTTATGGTCCGCTGCGGGCATCCTCCACCGTATGCATTTTTGCTGGGGATCGCCATTAGCAACGGGCCACAAGTGCAGGATCTGCTCCCCTGTAAATATATGCACAACTGCATTTTTGGGTTGAGCACATCCTGCTTCTTGCCACCTTTCAGTTGGTTTGTGTATATATAATTGTTTGGAGGTGTATAAACTCCCATGTAAATGTAGCCTGTTTTCCATCCACAGGCTATATTTAGGTGCACCTGTGAGGCCTGGGCCATATCAGCCAGTCTTGGGTGGGGCTCACAGCCTTCTCCCTCCTCCCATTGCAGGCATGGTTACATGCTGGAGGTAACTGAGGAGTCTTCTGCGAGTCGGCCTAATACGTTCCTGTAATTTTGCCCACTGGCCCCTGGTATTGCCCATATGGCACAGGTAGGTGAGTGTTAGGTCCCGAGCTACTTGAGAAACCTTGGCGTGCTGCTCGGGCTTAAGACATGTCCTCCACTGTAGGACATGTTGACTAATTTCTTAATTTTAACATCAGTTTGAGGGCTTAGTAAGACCGCAGTGTGCACCTGTTTTGTCATGTGTTATTGCTATATTGTTATATTACTTATTACATCCACACAATAGCCATCTTGTGTAGGATGTCTATTGTGATACTTGTGGTCCGCTGCGGGCATCCTCCACCGTATGCATTTTTGCTGGGGATCGCCATTAGCAACGGGCCACAAGTCCAGGATCTGCTCCACTGTATATATATGCACAACTGCATTTTTGGGTTGAGCACATCCTTCTTCATGCCACCTTTCAGTTGGTTTAGGTTCTTGGCAATAGCCAAAGACAATTACCTTTCCCAACTGGTTCAGGACCCCACTAGAGGGACGGCCATACTGGACTTAGTATTAACCAATAGACCTGATAGAACAACAGATGTGCAGGTCGGGGGACACCTAGTAAATAGTGACCATAAAGTAATAACCTTCCAATTATCCTTCAAACGAGAGTTTCTAAAAGGAGGAACAAAAATACCAAATTTCAAAAAGTCTAAATTTAGCCAACTAAGCGAGGCCATAGGCCTAACTAACTGTGACAAAGTCCTCAAAAATAAAAATACAACCATAAAATGGGAGATTTTTAAAAGCATTGTAGCATCTAATTGTGAGAGGTACATACCTTATAGGAATAAAAGGCTAAGGAACAATAAGAAACCAATGTGGATAAATGGAACCGTAAAGAAAGCAATAAATGACAAAAAGAAAGCATATAAATCACTAAAACAGGAGGGAAGCCAGGAAGCACTGATAAACTATACAGAAAAAAATAGAATATGTAAAAAACTAACAAAATTTGCCAAACTAGAAACCGAGAGATTAATTGCCAAAGAGAGTAAAACTGACCATAAAGTGTTCTTCAATTATATAAATAGTAAAAAATATAAATCTGAAGGAGTCGGCCCTCTACATAGCAATGAGGATAAAGTAAAACTATTAAATATTTTTTTCTCCACTATATTCACTGAGGAAAATAAACTGTCAGATGAAATGCAGAATGTAAAAGTAAATTCCCCATTAAAAGTGCCCTGTCTGACCCAGGAAGAAGTACAACAGCGACTTAAAAAGATTAAAATAGACAAATTGCCAGGACCGGATGGCATACACCCCCGTATCCTAAGGGAATTAAGTGATGTCATAGCCAAAACTTTATTTCTGATATTTACGGACTCTATACTGACAGGGAATGTTCCACAGGATTGGCGCATAGCAAATGTGGTGCCAATATTCAAAAGGGGTCCAAAAACAGAGCCTGGAAATTATAGGCTGGTAAGTTTAACATCTATTGTTGGTAAACTGTTTGAAGGGTTTCTAAGAGATGCTATTTTGGAGTATTTCAATGAAAATAAGCAAATAACGCCATATCAGCATAGCTTCATGAGGGATCGGTCATGCCAAACTAATTTAATCAGCTTCTATGAGGAGGTAAGTTCTAGACTTGACAGCGGCGAATCAATGGATGTCATATATCTGGACTTCTCCAAAGCATTTGACACTGTACCTCATAAAAGGTTAGTATATAAAATGAGGAGGATGCTCGGACTGGGAGAAAATGTCTGTATGTGGGTAAGTAACTGGCTGACTGACAGAAAACAGAGGGTGGTTATTAACGATAGATACTCAGATTGGGTCACTGTCACTAGTGGGGTACCTCAGGGATCAGTATTGGGCCCTATTCTCTTTAATACATTTATTAATGATCTTGTAGAAGGCCTGCACAGTAAAATATCTATTTTTGCAGATAACACTAAACTGTGTAAAGTAATTAACACTGAAGAGGACAGTTTTCTGCTACAGATGGATCTGTATAGATTGGAGGCTTGGGCAGAGAAATGGCAGATGAGGTTTAACACTGACAAATGTAAAGTTATGCACATGGGAAGAAATAATACAAGTCACCCGTACGTATTAAATGGTAAAACACTCGGTAACACCGACATGGAAAAGGATCTAGGAATTTTAATAAACAGCAAACTAAGCTGCAAAAACCAGTGTCAGGCAGCTACTGGCAAGGCCAATAAGAAAATGGGTTGCATCAAAAGGGGCATAGATGCCTGTGATGAGAACATAGTCCTACCAAATCACTAGTCAGACCACACATGGAGTACTGTGTACAGTTCTGGGCTCCTGTGAACAAGGCAGACATAGCAGAGCTGGAGATTGTTCAGAGGAGGGCAACTAAAGTAATAACTGGAATGAGGGATCTACAGTACCCTGAAAGGTTATCAAAATTAGGGTTATTCACTTTAGAAAAAAGACGACTGAGGGGAGATCTAATAACTATGTATAAATATATCAGTGGTCAGTACAGAGATATGTCTCATCATCTATTTATCCCCAGGACTGTGACGAGGGGACATCCTCTGCGTCTGGAGGAAAGAAGGTTTGTACACAAACATATAAGAGGATTCTTCACTGTAAGAGCAGTGAAACTATGGAACTCTCTGCCTGAGGAGGTGGTGATGGTGAGTACAATAAAGGAATTCAAGAGGGGCCTGGATGTATTTCTGGAGTGTAATAATATTACAACAAAAATGGACAGGCACACCGAATCTGGTCAGAAGAAATTTGATATTCACAGTCTAGTCCGTGCTATAAATTTATTGTATGTAAGATAGTATAAAAGTAAAAAGGAGTATGCAAGTATCCGGTTTCAGACAAAATATGGAGAGACGGATAAGACGACTCGAATCAAAGTCCATCCATCCGTCCAGTCCATTGGTCATCCAAGCCAGTGAATGCCGTACACTCCAAATAATCAAATTTCCAATAGTTCACCATATTTCATCAATATTATACAAATTCCCAGGAAAGTGCTGATGCAGAAAAGTTATAAATGATAATAATATAATAAATTAATTAGAAAGTACATATAATTCATACAAGATGGGTCCATAAAATCCTCAAGTGATAAGGTTCATCAGATTCGAAACAAATAGATGTTGGAAGTATCAGTTTGTTCAGTCAGGTCTATCTAAGCCTTTGTTATCCTGTACCTCGCTAAACAGTCCAGCGGCAGATATGAGAATGATCCTCTATAGTCATTAGCAATAGTTCATGTATAGCACCTAATGATCGATATTGATTATGATGTATATTGTAGTCCTCTGTGTATTTCATATATTTAAAAGATCTCACCCGCTCAGACGTCTCAGTCTCCGCCTGCAGGACATATCGGTGCTGCGGCTCCTTGCATCGGTAACGCGATCGCTGCTCCGGCTCCTTCTCATCACAGTGGCGTCCCACGTGGCGTAGCGCAGAGCGCCTTACCTCAGAGGCACGCTGATGGTAGGCGGGCTTGGAAGGACGCTGAGGTGGGCGGGCTTGGAAGGATCGCTGGTACCTCAATAGACTGCCGTCTTATTCACCTTGGATTTTAGTGGAAATTTCACTCTGAGTCTTCTCCTGTGCTCAGACACATCCAGATCATTTTCAATTGACCTGAACCGCTGTTAACCCTTTCTTCTTTGGGATTATTGTGTACAGAGATACAATATCGAACCAGAGTTGTTCCCAGGAGCAGAGACCAGAGTCTCTGCCCTGGGAACAACTCTGGTCTGATATTGTATCTCTGTACACAATAATCCCAAAGAAGAAAGGGTTAACAGCGGTTCAGGATCAATTGAAAATGATCTGATGTGTCTGAAGCACAAGGAGAAGACTCTAGAGTGAAATTTCCACTAAAATCCAAGTGGATAAGACGGCAGTCTATTGAGAGTACCAGCGATCCTTCCAAGCCCGCCCACCTCCAGCGTCCTTCCAAGCCCGCCTACCATCAGCGTGCCTCTGAGGTAAGACGCCTGCGCTACACCACGTGGGACGCCACTGTGGTGAGAAGGAGCCGGAGCAGCGGTGCGCTACCGACTGCGAAGGAGCCGCAGCACCGTATATGATCCCTGCAGAAGCGGAGACCGAGACCGTCTGAGCGGGTGAGACCTTTTAAATATATGAAATACACAGAGGAATTACAATATACATCATAATCAATATCGATCATTAGGTGCTATACATGAACTATTGCTAATGACTATAGAGGATCATTCTCACAATCACTCTGCCGCTGGACTGTTTAACGGAGGAACACAGGATAACAAAAGGCTTAGATAGACCTGACTGAACAAACTGATACTTCTAACATCTATTTGTTTCAGGTCTGGGATGAACCTTATCACTTGAGGATTTTTATGGACCCATTTTGTATGAATTATATGTACTTTTAATTAATTTATTATATTATTATTATCTTTATAACTTTTCTGCATCAGCACTTTCCTGGGAAATTTGTATAATATTGATGAAATATGGTGAACTATTGTGAAATTTGATTATTTGGAGTGTACGGCATTCACTGGCTTGGATGACCAATGGACGGACGGATGGATGGACTTTGATTACGGTCGCCTTATCCGCCTCTCCATATTTTGTCTGAAACCGATACTTGCATACTCCTTTTACTTTTTATACTATCTTACATACAATAAATTTATAGCACGGACTAGACTGTGAATATCAAATTTCTTCTGACCAGATTCGGTGTGCCTGTCCATTTTTGTTGTTGAATCTATAGACCATTTGTTGTGGGTCCGGTGAGTACCCATACTTGGACGTTAGTGCACCCACTTTCCTATCTCCTTTGCAGAGTGAGCCACCCATTACACAAATATTTATTTTAATAATATTACAGGTTATAGCTACTAGAGAGAGGTCGTTGATCCAGGGAGTTATTCTGATTGCCTGATTGGAGTCGGGAAGGAATTTTTTTCCCCTTAAGTGGGAAAAATTGGCTTCTGCCTCACAGGTGTTTTTTGCCTTCCTCTGGATCAACTTGTAGGAAACAGGTCGAACTGGATGGACAAATGACTTTTTTTGGTCTTATATACTATGTTACTACTATATGTTAATAATGGCTGCTGCACATGTTATGACATGGAGCATGGAACGAGGGATCACACATAGTGTTGAGCGAGCAGTTCGAAAATCGTTCGGGTCCGTGGCGAATTTTGGGGTGTCCGTGACACGGACCCGAACCCGGACATTTTCAAAAAAGTTTGGGTTCGGGTCCAGTGTTTGTCGATTTCTTCCTGCTTTCTGAAGGGCTGCACAGCAGCCAATCAGCTAGCGTTTTACTTCTTGCCCTAAGAGCCCGTCACAGCCATGCCTACTAATGGCATGGCTGTGATTGGCCAAGTGCAGCATGTGACCCAGCCTCTATTTAAGCTGGAGTCACGTAGCGCCGCACGTCACACTGCTCTGACTAGTGTAGGGAGAGGATGCAGCTTCTGTGAGGGCGAGATAGGCAGGGATAAAGAAGCGATTGAATGATCTACCTTTCTACACCTGTGCATCAGAACAACTCAGCTGAGCTGTTCACTGAAAGTCACTATTTAGTTGAGACTGGCCAGAGCGATTTTTACTGGCACATGTAACTGGGCTGACCGGCGGTGGCCATTTTGGGACTTGTGGTGCGCCAGCACTTGCTGCCACAGAGTGTAAACCAAAGCTCCAAAGAAGTTAAAAATCTACACCTGTGAATCAGAACAACAGCGATTCAGCTGCTCAGTCAAAGTCAATTTTTTTTCTGGCTGGGCAGACTGTTTTCTGGCACATGTTACTGGGCTGATAGGCGGCGGCCATTTTGGGACTTGTGGTGCTACAGCAAAAGCTGCCACAACGTCCATTAATCTAATGTAATAGTCGATTTTTTCATAGATATACTACATCAGGGGTTTGGCTGTGCTTGTGTCACCCATACTAACTGCAAAGATATTTAATATATCAGTGGTGAAACTGAAAGTAACCCACTTGGATAGCAAATCCCATGAATGTGCTGTTCCAGCTAGGCTAGCCAGTGCCACTACAGCCAAGTCCAATACTGTCAGCCAGAAATATTTTTTTTTTTATGTGCCAGAAATATAAATTAAAAAAGCTTTCACCGTAATAATAAAATTATTCTGGTGTTAGACCAGAAGAAGCACTCCTGTTGTAATTAATACTGTAAAAAGGCTTAGGCAATATTTCTCCCAGTGTGGGAAATTTATCTAGCAAAACTAGCATTTTAAAAATTCCGGTGTTCTGAAATACCAGCAGTCCTCTTGTAATTAATACCGCAAAAAGGCATTATATTGTCCAGTGTTGTAATTTTGGTGAAAAAAGGCCAATTTAATCAATCTGGTGTTAGTTACACCAGAAACAGTAGGCCTCACGTTTTTACTCCTGTAAAAAGGAATTAATACCGGAAAAAGGCATTACATTGTCCAGTGTTGTAATTTTGGTGAAAAAAGGCCAATTTAATCAATCTGGTGTTAGTTAGACCAGAAGCAGTAGGCCTCACGTTTTTACTCCTGTAAAAAGGAATTATATCTCCCCGTGTGGGAACCTATGTACCAAAACTAGCATTTTAAAAATTCTGGTGTCCAATTTGCAGCAGTTTTCTTGTAATTAATACCGGAAAAAGGAATTATATCTTCCAGTGTGGGAATTTATGTACACAAACTGGCATTTTAAAAATTCTGGTGTCCAATTAGCAGCAGTCTTCTTGTAATTAATACCGCAAAAAGGCATTACATTGTCCAGTGTTGTAATTTTGGTGAAAAAAGGCCAATTTAATCAATCTGGTGTTAGTTACACCAGAAACAGTAGGCCTCACGTTTTTACTCCTGTAAAAAGGAATTAATACCGGAAAAAGGCATTACATTGTCCAGTGTTGTAATTTTGGTGAAAAAAAGGCCAATTTAATCAATCTGGTGTTAGTTAGACCAGAAGCAGTAGGCCTCACGTTTTTACTCCTGTAAAAAGGAATTATATCTCCCCGTGTGGGAACTATGTACCAAAACTAGCATATTAAAAATTCTGTTGTCTAATTTGCAGCAGTTTTCTTGTAATTAATACCGGAAAAAGGAATTATATCTTCCAGTGTGGAAATTTATGTACACAAACTAGCATTTTACAAATTCTGGTGTCCAATTAGCAGCAGTCTTCTTGTAATTAATACCGCAAAAAGGCATTACATTGTCCAGTGTTGTAATTTTGGTGAAAAAAAGGCCAATTTAATCAATCTGGTGTTAGTTACACCAGAAACAGTAGGCCTCACTTTTTTACTCCTGTAAAAAGGAATTAATACCGGAAAAAAGCATTGCATTGTCCAGTGTTGTAATTTTGGTGAAAAAAGGCCAATTTAATCAATCTGGTGTTAGTTAGACCAGAAGCAGTAGGCCTCACGTTTTTACTCCTGTAAAAAGGAATTATATCTCCCCGTGTGGGAATCTATGTACCAAAACTAGCATATTAAAAATCCTGATGTCCAATTTGCAGCAGTTTTCTTGTAATTAATACCGGAAAAAGGAATTATATCTTCCAGTGTGGGAATTTATGTACACAAACTAGCATTTTAAAAATTCTGGTGTCCAATTAGCAGCAGTCTTCTTGTAATTAATACCGCAAAAGGCATTACATTGTCCAGTGTTGTAATTTTGGTGAAAAAAGGCCAATTTAATCAATCTGGTGTTAGTTAGACCAGAAACAGTAGGCCTCACGTTTTTACTCCTGTAAAAAGGAATTATATCTCCCCGTGGGGGAACCTATGTACCAAAACTAGCATATTAAAAATTCTGGTGTCCAATTTGCAGCAGTTTTCTTGTAATTAATACCGGAGAAAGGAATTATATCTTCCAGTGTGGGAATTTTGGGGTTAAAAATAATATATTTTATTGTGGTGCGAGTTGAATCGCAACAATGAGGAAACATTCTACTAAGGAACGAGGACGCGGTCTTGGTGGTGTCCGTGGAGCCTCTGTTGCTGGCAGAGGACGTGGCCGTTCGGCCTCAGGCGCACAAAGTAGTGAACCAACTCCCTCAAGTAGCCGGCAGAATTTACAGCGATATTTGGTGGGGCCCAATGCCGTTATGAGGATGGTAAGGGCTGAGCAGGTACAGGCATTAGTCGATTGGATGGCCGACAGTGCTTCCAGCACGTTCACCACATTGTCTTCCGCCCAGTCTTCTGCGGAAAGCGCACAGGTGGCACCTGAAAACCAAGCCCATCAGTCTGTCACATCACCCCCATGCATATCAGGGAAACTGGCTGAGCCTCAAGTTATGCAGCAGTCTCTTCTTCTGTTTGAAGACTCTGCTCCCACGGTTTTCCAGGTGCGTCCACCTAGCCCTTTCCCAGCGGTGGAAGACATTCCATGCACTGACGCACAACCACTTATGTATCCAGATGATGAGGACATGGGAATACCACCACAGCAGAGTGACTGAGTCTCTGATGATGACGAAACACTGGTGCCCACTGCCGCGTTTTATTGCAGTGTGCAGACTGAACAGGAGGAGGTCAGGGAGGAAGACTGGGTGGAAGACGATGCAGAGGACGATGAGGTCTTAAACCCCACATGGACTGAAGGTCGTGCCGCTGACTTAAATAGTTCAGAGGAAGAGGCAGTGGTGAGACCGAGACAACAGCGAAGCCAAAGAGGGAGCAGGGGGCAAAAGCAGAACATCCGCCGTCCAGAGAGTTCGCCTGCTATTGGCCAGCGCCAACAGGGACCCAGCACCCCAAAGGCATCTTCAAGGAGTTCCCTGGCATGGCACTTCTTCAAACAATGTGCTGAGGACAAGACCAGAGTGGTTTGCACGCTGTGCCATCAGACCCTGAGGCGAGGCATTAACGTTCTTAACCTGAGCACCACCTGCATGATCAGGCATCTACATGCAAAGCATGAACTGCTGTGGAGTACACACCTTAAAAACAAGGAACCCGCTCAGGCTCCCCCTGCTCCCTCTACCGCTGCTGCCTCGGCTTCCGCCTCGAGAGGAAAGTTGCCACCTGCCGAGCAGCAAACAGAGGATGTGCCACCGACACCACCACCACCACCGCCACCGTCACCTAGCGTCTCCACTATTTCACACAGCAGCGTTCAGCTCTCCATCTCTCAAACCTTTGAGAGGAAGCGCAAATTCCCACCTAGTCACCCTTGAGCCTCTTGGCCTGAATGCCAGCATTTCTAAACTACTGGCCTTTGAAATGCTGTCATTCCGGCTGGTGGACACAGACAGCTTCAAACAGCTGATGGCCATGGCTGTCCCCCAGTATGTGGTTCCCAGCCGCCACTACTTCTCCAAGACAGCCGTGCCTTCCCTGCACATGCAAGTGTCCGATAAAATCAAGTGTGCACTGCGCAACGCCATTTGTGGCAAGGTCCACCTAACCACAGATACGTGGACCAGTAAGCACGGCCAGGGACGCTATATCTCCCTAACTGCACACTGGGTAAATGTAGTGGCGGCTGGGCCCCAGGCGGAGAGTTCCTTGGCGCACGTCCTTCCGCCGCCAAGGATCACAGGGCATCATTCTTTGCCTCCTGTAGCCTCCTCCTCCTACTCGGCTTCACCACACACCTTCACCACCAACTTCAGCACAGCACGGGGTAAACGTCAGCAGGCCATTCTGAAACTCATATGTTTGGGGGACAGGCCCCACACCGCGCAGGAGTTGTGGCGGAGAATTGAACAACAGACCGACCAGTGGTTGCTGCCGTTGGGCCTCAAGCCTGGCCTGGTGGTGTGCGATAATGGGCGAAATCTCGTGGCAGCTCTGGGACTAGCCGGTTTGACGCACATCCCTTGCCTGGCGCATGTGCTGAATTTGGTGGTGCAAAAGTTCATTCACAACTACCCAGACATGTCAGAGCTGCTGCATAAAGTGCGGGCCGTCTGTGCGCGCTTCCGGCGTTCACATCCTGCCGCTGCTCGCCTGTCAGTGCTACAGCGGAACTTCAGCCTTCCCGCTCACCGCCTAATATGCGACGTGCCCACCCGGTGGAACTCCACCTTGCTCATGCTGGAGAGACTGTAGGAGCAGCAGCAGGCCATAGTGGAGTTTCAGCTGCAGCACGCACGGGTCAGTCGCACTGCGGAACAGCAACACTTCACCACCAATGATTGGGCCTCCATGCGAGACCTGTGTGCCCTGTTGCGCTTTTTCGAGTACGCCACCAACATGGCCAGTGGCGATGCCACTGTTATCAGCGTGACAATACCAATTCTATGTCTCCTAGAGAAAAAGCTTAGGGCGATGATGAAAGAGGAGGTGGGCCAGGGCCAGGAGGAGGAGGAGGAGGATGACGGGTCGTTTTTAGCACTTTCAGGCCACTCTGTTAAAAGTGGCTCAGAGGGAGGTTTTTTGCAACAGCAGAGGGCAGGTACAAATGTGGCCAGCCAGGGTCCACTACTGGAGGACGAGGAGGATGAGGAGAAGGTGGAGGAGGATGAGGATGAAGCAGGTTCACAGCGGGGTGGCACCCAGCACAGCGCAGGCACATCCCTGGTGCGTGGCTGGGGGGATACAGAGGATGATGATGATACGCCTCCCACAGAGGACAGCTTGTCCTTACCTCTGGGGAGCCTGGCACACATGAGCGATTACATGCTGCAGTGCCTGCGCAACGACAGCAGAGTTGCCCACATTTTAACGTGTGCTGACTACTGGGTGGCCACCCTGCTGGATCCACGGTACAAAGACAATGTGCCCACTTTACTTCCTGCACTGGAGCGTGATAGGAAGATGCGCGAGTACAAGCGCACGCTGGTAGACGCGCTCCTGAGAGCATTCCCAACTGTCACAGGGGAACAGGTGGAAGGCCAAGGCAGAGGAGGAGGAAGAGGTCGCCCACGCAGCAGTGTCACGGCCAGCTCCTCTGAGGGCAGGGTTAGCATGGCAGAAATGTGGAAAAGTTTTGTCTCCACGCCACAGCTAACTGCCCCACCACCTGATACGGAACGTGTTAGCAGGAGGCAACATTTCACTAACATGGTTGAACAGTACGTCTGCACACAACTCCACGTACTGACGGATCGTTCGGCCCCATTCAACTTCTGGGTTTCCAAATTGTCCACGTGGCCAGAATTAGCATGTTATGCCTTGGAGGTGCTGTCCTGCCCGGCGGCCAGCGTTTTATCTGAACGTGTATTCAGCACGGCAGGGGGCGTCATTACTGACAAATGCAGCTGCCTGTCCACAGCCAACGTGGACAAGCTGACGTTTATAAAAATGAACCAGGCATGGATCCCACAAGACCTGACCCTCCCTTGTGCAGAGTAGTCCTTAATAACTGCCTTAAACCATGTTGTATTGTACTCCTGGCCACTTCTTCATTGAAAAATCAATTTATTAAATTAAGTAGGATCTTGGGGTGCAACCCAGAGTTGAATGAACCTTCCCTATGTCTGGGTGCCGGGGCCAAAGTACATGAAATTGTCCTTCTCCTGTGCTGGGTGATATGAATGTTATACTTGTGCTGTCTGACATGTCTCCTTTGTGTGGGTGCAGGGGGCCAAAGTCACTGAAAGCGGCCTTCTCCTGTGGTGGGTGATCGAAATGCCTGATTCTCTGCTGTTTGACCTCTCTCCTCTTTCTGGGTGCAGGGGTCAAAGAAACAAAAGGTGGCCTACTCCTGTGGTGGTTGACATGATGCCTGATTATGTGCTGTGGGACCTCTCTCCTCTTTCTGGGTGCAGGGGTCAAAGTCTCTAAAAGTGCCCTTCTCCTGTGGTGGTTGATGTGAAACTGATGCTTGTGCTATCTGACCTGTCTCCTCTGTGTCGGTGCTAAGGCCTAAGTCACTGAAAGCGGCCTTCTCCTGTGGTGGCTGATATAAATGCCTGAATCTCTGCTGTGGGACCTCTCTCCTCTTTCTGGGTGCAGGGGTCAAATTAACTAAAGGTGGCCTACTCCTGTGGTGGGTGATCTGTAAAACTGATGCTTGCGCTATCTGACCTGTCTCCTCTGTGTCGGTGCTAAGGCCTAAGTCACTGAAAGCGGCCTTCTCCTGTGCTGGCTGATATAAATGCCTGAATCTCTGCTGTGGGACCTCTCTCTCTTTCTGGGTGCAGGGGTCAAATTAACTAAAGGTGGCCTACTCCTGTGGTGGGTGATCTGTAAAACTGATGCTTGCGCTATCTGACCTGTCTCCTCTGTGTCGGTGCTAAGGCCTAAGTCACTGAAAGCGGCCTTCTCCTGTGCTGGCTGATATAAATGCCTGAATCTCTGCTGTGGGACCTCTCTCCTCTTTCTGGGTGCAGGGGTCAAATTAACTAAAGGTGGCCTACTCCTGTGGTGGGTGATCTGTAAAACTGATGCTTGTGCTATCTGACCTGTCTCCTCTGTCTCGTTGCTAAGGCCTAACTCACTGAAAGTGGCCTTGTCATATGCTGGGTGATATAAATGTTATACTTGTGCCTTCTGACATGGTTGCCGGGGTCCCATTAAATGATGGCCTACTCCTGTGGTGGGTGATCTAAATGCCTGATTCTCTGCTGTGAAACCTCTCTCCTCCGTCTGGGTGCAGGGGTCAAAGTCTCTAAAAGTGGCCTTCTCCTGTGCTGGGTGATGTAAAACTGATGCTTGTACCATCTGACATGGTTGCCGGGGTCCCATTAAATGGTGGCCTACTCCTGTGGTGGGTGATCTAAATGCCTGATTCTCTGCTGTGAAACTTCTCTCCTCCGTCTTGGTGCAGGAGTCAAAGTCTCTCAAAGTCGCCTTCTCCTGTGCTGGGTGATATAAATGTTATACTTGTGCCATCTGACATGGTTGTATGTTAATCTTTGGTGTTCCAGAAGGAATGGTGAGCATCAATAATGGCTGTTCTATTTTCTTACCTATGCGGCCAGAGGTAGAAGTGAGAAAAATGGTAAGAGGTACGTGCAGCCCTCCGGCCGCCAACGAGTTTGTCTGTCATGGTGTGTACTGATCCAGTCCCGCTTTATATCATGATGGTGGGACCGGAACAGGGGGAGGAGGCACGGCCTGCGTGCGTTTCCCACAAGCGGAAAAAGGGCGGTGGAACGCACGATGCGTTCCAAATAGTAGGAAGTGAGGAGTATGTGCGCTCTATAGACCGGAAATGACACCGGTGGAGCGCACTGGACAGAGATTGATACAGTAATGGTAATGTTAACAGAACAGAGGAGAAGTTATTGAAAAAGAATACCTCCTGCGGCATGGTCCTTAGGTATCTATTTAGGATACCTATAAGGATTGTGAAAAATATGAGATATTAGTATTTATGAAGATAATCATGAGACGTACGGACTATGGCAATATGCAGATTCTGGCAATACAGAGATCAACCGTCTAGATAATACTTATCATCATAATTTCCTAGAATAACCAGCCCATAGTTTTGTCATCCACATTATTCATTGAATGCATATCCATGCTCACTAATAGACATCATAATAAGGTAAGAGGTTACATAAACGCATAAAGTTCATATTCTCTGTTCAGTCCTTTGGGAGACAGGGTCTGTAGGGTGTGGATCCAGAATGCCTCCCTATGTTTCAACATTCTGAATCTATCTCCTCCTCTTCTAGGTGGTAGCACATGTTCAATAATTTTAAATTTCAGTTGTGAAATACTGTGTTTGGCTTGATCGAAATGATATGGGAGTGGTAATAATAGATTTGGAAAGCGTATTGTGGATTTATGTTGACATATTCTCTCTCTGATTGTTTAGTTTCGCCTACATATATCAGACTGTAAGGACATTTAATGGTGTACACTACGTAGTCTGTGTCACAAGTGAAATAACCTTGAATTTTGAACGATTTGCCTGTATGTGGGTGAGAAATGATTGATCCTTTTTGCACATTGCTACATTGCGCACAGTGTAAACATGGAAAAGTACCGGTTTTCTGGGTCTGAAACAGTAATTGTCTTGGATGTGATTTGGATGGGCCTATGTCTGCTCTAACGAGGAAATCCTTGATATTTTTCGGTCTGAGATTACATGGAAGAATGGGATTCTGAAATTCCTCGATTTCCGGAAAGGCCTTTCGTAAGAGAGGCCAGTGGGATTTGATTATATTAATTATTTTACGAGCACTGGGATGAAATTTAGGGACAAAGGCAAGACGTTTGCCATCTGCGATTTGTCTGATTTTCCCTTTTGTTGGGGTCTGTAAAGTGTGTGAGGGATAGCCTCTTTCTCTGAACCGGTCCTTCATTTCCGTTTCTCGTTCCTTCCTAAGTAAAGAATCAGTGACTATTGTCTGTACTCTTCTGAGTTGTGAACCTGGTAAGGCTTTCTTTGTTGTAGGAGGGTGAAAACTGGTAAAATGTAACAGATTATTTCTATCTGTTGGTTGACGAAAAAGATCAGTGGATAATTTACCTAATGAGTCCTTGTGTACTGTTGTATCCAGAAAACTGATGGATGTCCTGTCATGGTGTATTGTGAATTGTAATTCCGGATAGATGTTGTTAAGAAACTGATGAAATTGTATTAGAGTATCCATGGGTCCTAACCAGATGCAAAAAATATCATCTATATAATGTTTCCATAATCGGCTATATTGTTGAAAAAGTGGATTTTAATACAAATATGACTCCTCTACCTCTGTCATGTAACTGTTAGCGTATGGGGGGGCTACATTAGATCCCATTGCTGTTCCTTGTATCTGCATGTAATAGGTATCTTGGAAGAGGAAAAAATTGTTATGTAGAACAAGAGTCGATAAATATATACTGAGTGAGATGATGTCCTTGTCTATCTGGTTGTTCTGGAGTAGTTTGTGTACTTCGGAGATGCCTTTGGAATGTTGTTCTCTTAACATTACCATTACTGTATCAATCTCTGTCCAGTCCGCTTCACCGGCGTCATTTCCGGTCTATGGAGCGCACATACTTCTCACTTCCTGCTATTTGGAATGAAATCTTGCGTTCCACCGCCCTTTTTCCGCTTGTGGGAAACGCACGTAGGCTGCGCCTCCTCCCCCTGTTCCGGTCCCACAATCATGATATAAAGCGGGACTGGATCAGTACACACCATGACAGACATACTCTTTGGCGGCCGCAGCGCTCCACATACCTCTTACCATTTTTCTCACTTCTACCTCTGGCGGCATGGGTGAGAAAATAGAACGGCCATTATTGATGCTCACCATTCCTTCTGGCACACCGAAGATTAACATGCGATGTTTAGTAGGAGCTGCTAAGATATAGATAGATCTTTGAAATTGGATATAAGATACACTAAGTGACCGTATTATAAATTTATTCCATATATCAAGCTATTTATAGGTAATAAGATAGAAGAACATCTATGGTGGATTTTTTCCCTATTACTTGTATAACAGACATGACTGTCAAGGTTCTTCTACTAGCACACATTATTTGTATTTATATTGAAGAGACGGCTAATTTTTGCAAATTGATATACCATATCTGCAATGTAAAACATGCAAGCTGACAACAATGTTTACATGTATTGATTTATACCAATATTACTTTTTGTAGTGCCTGACGAAGGCCAAGTAAGGCCGAAAACGTTTGCACTTATATATTGCTGCTTTTCCAAAGAAATAAAATACTTCACAGATCAAAGAAAAACATCTATCTTGCTGTGATTTTTGTATATTATTATTAGGGGTGGGGACCCTATCCACAGCATCTAAGGAGCCAGGTAGCCACAAAGCCTGGCTAAAATTATTGTTCTTCCCAATTTGGAAGGCTCTTGCTGAAGACCATACGATGACAGACAACACCATGTCCTATACCGCGGAAGAGATATCCACGGTCTTGTCTCAGGTAACCTTGTCAAATGAGTTTCTTCAAACCCCAGTGGCGGATCTCCAGGCAAGAGACCTTGAAAAGGAATTAAGGCGACTCCAGAGTTACGAACTCCACAGCGTGACCTTTGCGGAGTACATAAAAACACAACGAATCCCAAGGGGATTAAGAATGAGAATCAAACCAACTTTTTTTTAGAGAAAACAAAGAATATTGTACACGATTTGCGCAAATCCTAAACAAGTGCTCATTTGACTTAATGACACTTACTCTCAAATACCTGCAAACAGCTATTACGGATACAAAAAGATCCACTCTATTGAACTTCAACTACAAGCATTATATCCTCTGAGGAATATAAAAAGTTTCAAGACAAAATCTCTTCATCCTTGATGACAGCCAGAAAGAACATTGAAACAACTTAAAGGAAGAAATTCCTACGGGATTGTGATGACTATAGAAATAATACCGTCTATAACTGGTCGGAAGGAAGCCAACGCACTAGAGACAGATCCTCGTCCAGAGACTCACAGATGTCTACTTCTAGCAATGAACAATCAAGACAACCGAACCGCGGTTTTCGGAGAACGCGAGGTACCAACCAAGGAAGCAGAGGCGGAGAAACCAACACAAACCTGAATACCACCAGGATCACTAGATCACAGGTAGTGACATTAGATAAGACAACACATTCCTTAGTGATCAATATTTCATCGGAACTGTTAAATCCAGCTGAATTGGAGCTTTTGCAGAAAAGGTATATCCTTCTGCCCTTCATATCATCTGGACACCTTTCAGCTGGACTTGGACTTAGAATGCTTTTTTAGAAATGTACTCCTGAAGGCGCATTTCTCAAAAACTATGTCACACACCGTACAGGAAGTTCCTACAAACGTCTCCATCACCCACTTAGGATTGCGTAAAAAGTAGAGTTGAGCAAACACCTGGATGTTCGGGTTCGAGAAGTTCGGCCGAACTTCCCGAAATTGTTCGGGTTCGGGATCCGAACTCGACCCGAACATCATCCCGAGCCCAAACCCCATTGAAGTCGATGGGGACCCGAACTTTTGGGCACTAAAAAGGCTGTAAAATAGTCCAGGAAAGGGCTAGAGGGCTGCAAAAGGCTGCAAAATGTAGGTAAATCCCCTGAAAACAAATGTGGAAAGGGAAATTAATTAAAATAAATAAAAATGAAAAGAAAAAAAAAAAAAAAAACAATATCAATGGAGAGAGGTCCCATAGCAGAGAAAAAGGGTTAAAGTCACCCACCAATGGAGAAGGCCACTTTCATTTATTTAGGCCCCAGCACCCAGACAGAGGACAGAGGTCATATAGCAGAGAATCAGGCGTCATGTCACCCACCAATGGAGAAGGCCACTTTCATTTATTTAGGCCCCAGTACCCAGAAAGAGGACAGAGGTCGTATAGCAGAGAATCAGGCGTCATGTCACCCACCAATGGAGAAGGCCAACCAAGCAAGCAGAGGCGGATAAACCAACACAAACCTGAATACCACCAGGATCACTAGATCACAGGTAGTGACATTAGATAAGACAACACATTCCTTAGTGATCAATATTTCATCGGAACTGTTAAATCCAGCTGAATTGGAGCTTTTGCAGAAAGGTATATCCTTCTGCCCTTCATATCATCTGGACACCTTTCAGCTGACTTGGACTTTGAATGCTTTTTTAGAAATGTACGTCTAAAGGCGCATTTCTCAAAAACTATGTCACACACCGTACAGGAAGTTCCTACAAACGTCTCCATCACCCAGTTAGGATTGGCTAATAAGTAGAGTTGAGCGAACACCTGGATGTTCGGGTTCGGGTAGTTCGATCGAACTTCCCGAAATTGTTCAGGTTCGGGATCCAAACTCGACCCAAGGGATAGAGGGGTGCAAAAGGCTGCAAAATGTAGGTAAATCCCATGCAAACAAATGTGGATAGGGAAATGAATTAAAATAAAATAAAATAAATCAAAATTAAAAGAAATAAAAATTAAAATTAAATAAAAGCAATATCAATGGAGAGAGGTCCCATAGCAGAGAATCAGGCTTCAAGTCACCCACCAATGGAGAAGGCCACTTTCCTTTATTTAGGCCCCAGCCCTCAGACAGAGGACAGAGGTTGTATAGCAGAGAATCAGGCGTCATGTCACCCACCAATGGAGAAGGCCACTTTAGATAATTAGGCCCCTGGCACCTAGACGGAGGAGAGGTTCATTCAACTTTTGGTTGCACCGCAATGAAATGGTAAAATTAAAAAAAGTGGATTCAATAAAGAAGTTCCCCGGAGTACAAGAATATATGGTTGAGGGGGAGGCAGTTATAAATGTCTATTCTGCACAATGGATGGACAGGTCCTGTGGGATCCATGCCTGATTCATTTTTATGAACGTCAGCTTGTCCACGTTGGCTGTGGACAGGTGGCTGCGTTTGTCAGTAATGACGTTACCTGCCGTGCTGAATACACGTTCAGACAAAACGCTGGCTGCCGGGCAGGCCAGCACCTCCAAGACATAAAATGCTAACTCTGGCCACATGGACAATTTGGAGACCCAGAAGTTGAATGGGGCCGAACCATCAGTCAGTACGTGGAGGGGTGTGCAGACGTACTGTTCAACCGTGTTAGTGAAATGCTGCCTCCTGCTAA
Organism: Bufotes viridis; assembly: GCA_033119425.1. Taxonomy (NCBI): domain Eukaryota; kingdom Metazoa; phylum Chordata; class Amphibia; order Anura; family Bufonidae; genus Bufotes; species Bufotes viridis. The sequence goes on from CM065589.1 coordinate 433,680,056, forward strand.
CACGTTCCGTATCAGGTGGTGGTGCAGTTAGCTGTGGCGTGGTAACAAAACTTTTCCACATTTCTGCCATGCTAACCCTGCCCTCAGAGGAGCTGGCCATGACACAGCTGCGTTGGCGACCTCTTGCTCCTCCTCTGCCTTCGCCTTGGGCTTCCACCTGTTCCCCTGTGACATTTGGGAATGCTCTCAGGAGCGCGTCTACCAGCGTGCGCTTGTACTCGCGCATCTTCCTATCACGCTCCAGTGCAGTAAGTAAGGTGGGCACATTGTCTTTGTACCGGGGATCCAGCAGGGTGGCAACCCAGTAGTCTGCACATTAAAATGTGGGCAACTCTGCTGTCGTTGCGCAGGCACTGCTGCATGTAGTCGCTCATGTGTGCCAGGCTGCCCAGAGGTAAGGACAAGCTGTCCTCTGTGGGAGGCCACACACCAATGATGGGCCTGAGCTTTGTTGGGTGCCACCCCGCTGTGAACCTGCTTCATCCTCATCCTCCTCCAACTCCTCCTCATGCTCCTCATCCTCCAGTAGTGGGCCCTGGCTGGCCACATTTGTACCTTGCCTCTGCTGTTGCAAAAAACCTCCCTCTGAGGCACTTCTAATTGACTGGCCTGAAAGTGCTAAAAATGACCCCTCTTCCTTCCTCCCCCTCCTCCTCCTCCTGGGCCGCCTCCTCTTCCATCATCGCCCTAAGTGTTTTCTCAAGGAGACATAGAAGTGGTATTGTAACGCTGATAACGGCGTCATCGCCACTGGCCATGTTGGTGGAGTACTCGAAATAGTGCAACAGGGCACACAGTTCTTGCATGTAGGCCCAGTCATTGGAGGTGAAGTGGTGCTGTTCCGCAGTGTGACTGACCCGTGCGTACTGTAGCTGAAACTCTACTATGACCTGCTGCTGCTCGTACAGTCTCTCCAGCATGTGCAAGGTGGAGTTCCACCTGGTGGGCACGTTGCATATAAGGCGGTGAGCGGGAAGGCCGAAGTTACGCTGTAGCGCAGACAGGCGAGATGCAGCAGGATGTGAACGCCGGAAGCGCGCACAGACGCCCCGCACTTTATGCAGCAGCTCTGACATGTCGGAGTAGTTGTGAATGAACTTCTGCACCACCAAATTCAGCACATGCGCCAGGCAAGGGATGTGCGTCAAACCGGCTAGTACCAGAGCTGCGATGAGATTTCGCCCAATATCGCACACCACCAGGTTGGGCTTGATACCCACCGGCAGCAACCACTGGTCTGTCTGTTGTTCAATACCCTGCCACAACTCCTGCGCAGTGGGGGGCCTGTCCCCCAAACATATAAGTTTCAGAACGTCCTGCTGAAGTTTATCCCGGGCTGTGGTGAAGTTGGTGGTTAAGGAGTGTGGCTGACTGGATGAGCAGGTGGAAGCAGAGGAGGAGGAAGCAGAGTAGGAGGAGGAGGCTACAGGAGGCAAAGAATGATGCCCTGCGATCCTTGGCGGCGGAATGACGTGTGCCAAAGAACTCTCCGCCTGGGGCCCAGCCGCCACTACATTTACCCAGAGTGCAGTTAGGGAGCTATAGCGTCCCTGGCCGTGCTTACTGGTCCACGTATCTGTGGTTAGGTGAACCTTGCCACAGATGGCGTTGCGCAGTGCACACTTGATTTTATCGGATACTTGGTTGTGCAGGGAAGGCACAGCTGTCTTGGAGAAGTAGTGGCGGCTGGGAACAACATACTGTGGGACAGATTAGGGCATCAGCTGTTTGAAGCTGTCTTTGTCCACCAGCCTGAATGACAGCATTTCAAAGGCCAGTAGTTTAGAAATGCTGGCATTCAGGCCCAGGGCTCGAGGGTGGCTAGGTGGGAATTTACGCTTTCTCTCCAAGGTTTGTGAGATGGAGAGCTGAACACTGCCGTGTGACATGGTGGAGATGCTTGGTGACGCAGGTGGTGGTGTCGGTGGCACATCCTCTGTTTGGTGGGCGGCAGGTGCCAACATTCCTCCCGAGGCGGAGGAAGAGGCTGAGCCAGCAGCATAAGAGGGAGCAGGAGGAGCATGAGAGAGTTCCTTGTTTTTAAGGTGTTTACTCCACTGTAGTTCATGCTTTGCATGTAGATGCCTGGTCATGCAGGTTGTGCTCAGGTTAAGAACATTTATGCCTCGCTTCAGGCTCTGATGGCACAGCATGCAAATCACTCGTGCCTTGTCATCAGGACATTGTGTGAAGAACTGCCATGCTAATAAACTCATTGGAGGTGGCCTTAGTTTGCAATGTGCCTGGGTGCAGTGGACAGTAGCAGGCGTACTATCTCTGGAACGGCCACTGCTCTTTTGCACCCTGCTCCCTCTTTTGCTGTGCTGTTGCCTCTGTGCGACCACCGCCTCTTCCTCAGAACTGCACACCTCACTAGCATGACCTTCAGTCCAGTCTGCGTCTAGGACTTCATCATCCTCCACATCATCTTCCACCCATTCATGACCCCTGCCCTGCTCATCGGTCTGCACATTGCAGAAAGCCACAGCAGTTGGCACCTGTGTTTCATCATCATCAGAGACGTTTTGTGGTGGTATTCCCATGTCCTCATCCTGCAACAAAAGTGGTTGAGCATCAGTGCATTCAAGGTCTTACTCTTCTGGGGCAGGGCTAGGTGGATGGGCCGGGGAAACCCTGCCAACAGAGTCATCAAAAAGCATGAGACTTTCCTGCATGATTTGGGGCTCTGACTGCTTGGCTGATTTGCAAGGGGGTAAGGTGGAAGACTGATGGGCATGGGCTGCAGGTGTTAGAAACTGTGAAGGAGGCACTGTCAGCCTGCCAAACTACTATCGCCTGTACATGTTCTGGCTTCACCATCCTTAGAGCGGCATTTGGGCCTATCAAATAACACTGCAGATTCTGTCGCCTACTCGCACCAGAGGAAGGTGTTTGACTTGGAGCGGTAGTTGGCTTTGAACGGGCACGTCCTCTCCCAGCAACAGGAGCTCCACCAACATCACCACAACCATGCCCATGTTCTCCTCATTTTTTGCATTCATCCATCAAGCTGAAAGATTGGTCTCTCTCAGGTGTCAATTTACCTGCCACTAGTTGACAATCACGTTCGCTAAGGCAGTTCCAGTGTCATAAAAATGCTCTGTGGACCCAAAATAATGTTTTTTGTGCCCAAAATACACTGATTCTCAATTTCTATACAGAAATGTAAAAAATTTTGGGGGTACGCTGTATGCACAAGTGGTTTGGAACAAGAACAAGTATTTTTGTAATAAAATACTAAAAATTAGTATTTCACTGCTGTAAATTGAAATTGAAATAAAGTATTTATACGCCGGATGCACAGCAGTTTTTCAGCCTAGAACATGGCTTTTTTCAATAAAACCCCAAAATGCAGTTTTTACTGCTGTACATTAAAAGTAGATATTTATACTATGTATGGACACCTAGATTCGGGGACCCAGAACACAGATTTGGTCACCAAAATTTACAAATGCAGTATTAGACTGTTATAATTTGGAAATAATTATTTAAACAACAGATGCACAACAGGTTTTTCAGCCTAAAACTCGGCTATTTTCAATAAAACCCCAAAATGCAGTTTTTTACTGCTGTAAATTTAAATTGGATATTTATACCGTGTATGTACAACTGCTTAGTGAAGCAAGAATATTGCTTTTTTCACACAAAAAAGAATAATGCTCTATTTCTCAGCTGTAATGTGAAATCAGTAATTAAGCGGTGTATTTCAAGATGCTCTGTGGATCAGGATTACCACTCTTTTGTCAAAAAAAATACACTTATGCTGTATTTCACAGCAGCAATGTGAAATTGGTGGCTGTAATGGGTATTTCAGACTGTTTGGTGGACCTTGAATAACGTTTTTTTTTTTATATAAAAAACAAAGAAGCACTATTTCCATGCAGAAATATAAAATATGTCATTGAACGGTGTATGCAGAACTGTTTTGTGGACAAGGAATACGTTTTTTCCCCAAAATTACACGGATTCTCTATTTCACCGAAGAAATGTCAAATATATATTTTGGCGGTGTAAAATAGGCTTGGTGGATCAGGATGACCACTTTTTTTTTTAACTAAAATACACTGATGCACTAACTGAAATGGAATATATGGTTTAGTGCATTGTATGCACAAGTGCTCGGTGGCATCACAGAGGCTACACAAATAGACTATGTCACTTCTTAAACATACAAAAGGCAATATAGGGGACTTGAGCAGCCAGAAAAAATTGTTATTTTTCCTTCACTGAGCTACAAAATAGGATTAGGCTGATGTCCCTGGCAGACTGGCAGACATGCAGTACACTGCAGTGCCTAAAATGGCTGCCGACCCCCACCTCAGTAACAGATGGATTACAAAAAAAATATCCCTGGCAGTGGCTTGGTACAGAAATGTTGGATTGCTGAGGCTCCCTCCCTCTCTATGTGCTTTATCTTGTGGATTAAAGTTGCAAAGGTTCTTCAGATTTGTGCCCATTTCTGTCCCTGATCGCACCAGCAGCAACCTTGCTCTAATCTCAATTCAGCATTCTGACGTGCGGCACTACGTGACTCCAGCTTATAAAGAGGCTGGGTCACATGCTGCACTCAGCCAATCACAGCCATGCAATTAGTAGGCATTGCTGTGATGGCTTCTTAGGGCAAGAAGTAAAACGCTTGCTTTGCAGCCCTTCCGATAGCGGGAAGAAATCGCCGAATAACGGACCTGAACCTGAACTTTTTTGAAAATGTTCAGGTTCAGGTCCGTGTCCCGAACACCCCAAAATTCAGTACGAACCCGAACTATACAGTTCATTTTCGCTCAACTCTAATCATCAACATTTATAAAGAACGGCATTTTAGAAGCCAGTCTTAATAAACGCCTAAGCTGCCGGAAGATCCACCAAAGTTATGAAGAGGCGCCAGTCTCTCCATAACGTTGACGCATCCAGTGCCAGTACTAAGTATAAGACAGCTCCCTTGCTGACTTACATTTAGACCATTTTCTTCGCCTAAAACAGCCGCAGAAAACTATGAATGAGACGGGCCACGTTACGCCCAAAATTTTAGACTTGATGTGAGCGCGGTGAAGTCGCAGATAATGGTGCAACTACCCATTGCACCACCCTTTACGCCTGAAATACGCCTAATTTTGGCATATTTCAGAATAGTAAATGACCCCCAATACTGTTAAAATATACTGTGAATGTTACATTGAAAAAAAATCCAAATTACTGATTTGTGTTTTTTTTTTTTGCTTCACCTCTAAAAAAAAAGTAACAAAAAGAAAAGTGATTACAAAGCCCCACGCTCCAAAATGCTATCAATAAAAATAACTCAGATCAATCTGCAAAAAAATAGCTCTCAGGCAGCTCCATGAAATAGTTCTAGGTGTCAGAATATCACAATGCAAAAAATAATTAAAACACCAAAAAAATATATAAATGTGGTATTGTTGTAAATGATCTGACCTACTAAATTTAGGTCAGTTTTTCAACATAGGGAATACTGTAAAAACAAAACCTATAAAAAACTTCACCCTATTTGGAATTTTTTTCCTGCTGAAGGGAGTAATAAATGAAAAGGCAAAAAAGGTAAATCACTCTGTAATCAAGGGCTTAAAAACATGAGATTTAGAACTACTCTATTTCTTAGAGATAATTTTACAATGAGACATCATATTTTGTTCTCACTAGGTGAAGAAATGTCATACACAAAGAAATAAACATCATAGGGGTCAATTTTCTTCTCTCTCAACATATAATAAATGTTTGTTTCCAAGTTCTCACACCAGACTATATAACTGGAAATAACAGTTTAGACTCCAGCTAAATGACTAATATCTTTTATATGTTACAGTAGGTCAGGAGATATAAAAGGAGACATACACTCATGATGTCACAGTAAGTTAGCTGTGTATGTCATTCTTTCCATAGTTTTAACCCCCTCAGAACCCTGCCATTTTTTAAAAATTTCAAATTTAACAAAAATTTGGACAAAATATAAAAATATCACATGACATGACCTAACCGTTCAGATGAACACCATAAAAACAAAACAAAAAAATGGTGTAAAAAAAGCAATTATTTGTCACCCTACATCACAAAAAGTGTAATACCAAGCGATCAAAAAGGCGTATGCCATCTTATCCCGCAAAAAATAAGCCCCTACATAGCACAATCACCAAAAAAATACTGTGGGACAGATTAGGGCATCAGCTGTTTGAAGCTGTCTGTGTCCACCAGCCTGAATGACAGCATTTCAAAGGCCAGTAGTTTAGAAATGCTGGCATTCAGGCCCAGGGCTCGAGGGTGGCTAGGTGGGAATTTACGCTTTCTCTCCAAGGTTTGTGAGATGGAGAGCTGAACGCTGCCGTGTGACATGGTGGAGATGCTTGATGACGCAGGTGGTGGTGTCGGTGGCACATCCTCTGTTTGGTGGGCGGCAGGTGCCAACATTCCTCCCGAGGCGGAGGAAGAGGCCGAGCCAGCAGCATAAGAGGGAGCAGGGGGAGCCAGAGTGAGTTCCTTGCTTTTAAGGTGTTTACTCCACTGCAGTTCATGCTTTGCATGTAGATGCCTGGTCATGCAGGTTGTGCTAAGGTTCAGAACATTAATGCCTCGCTTCAGGCTCTGACAGCGTGCAAACCACTCGGGTCTTGTCGTCAGCACATTGTTTAAAGAAGTGCCATGCCAGGGAAGTCCTTGAAGCTGCCTTTGGGGTGCTTGGTCCCTGGTGGCGGTGGCCAGTAGCAGGCGAACTCTCTTGGAGGCGGCTGTTCTGCTTTTACCCCCTGCTCCCTCTTTTGCTACGCTGTTGGCCTCTGTCTCACCACTGCCTCTTCCTCTGAACTATGAAAGTCAGTGGCACGATCTTCATTCCATGTGGGGTCTAGGACCTCATCGTCCCCTGCATCGTCTTCCACACAGTCTTCCTCCCTGACCTCCTGTTTTGTCTGCACACTGCAGAAAGTCTCAGCAGTTGGCTCTTCTGTTTCGTCATCATCAGAGACGTGCGGACTGCGATGAGATGGTATTCCCGTGTCCTTATCATCAGGAAACATCAGTGGTTGTGCATCAGTGCATTCTATGTCTTTCACCACTGGGGAAGGGCTAGGTGGATTCCCTTGGGAAACCTTTCCAGCAGAGTCTTCAAACAGCATAAGAGACTGCTGCATAACTTGAGGCTCAGACAGTTTCCCTGATATGCATGGGGGTGATGTGACAGACTGATGGGCTTGGTTTTCAGGCGCCACCTGTGCGCTTTCTGCAGCAGACTGGGTGGGAGATAATGTTGTGAACGTGCTGGATCCACTGTCGGCCACCCAATTGACTAGCGCCTGTACCTGCTCAGGCCTTACCATCCTTAGAACGGCATTGGGCCCCACCAAATATCGCTGTAAATTCTGGCGGGTACTGGAACCTGAGGTAGTTGGTTCACTAGGACGTGTGGCTGTGGCAGAATGGCCACATCCTCTCCCAGCACCAGAGGGTACACTAACACCACCACGACCGCGTCCCTTACTAGATGTTTTCCTCATTGTTACCGTTCACCAAGCACCACAATAAGAAAAAAAATATTTGCCTATTTATTTATGTAGCATATTACACTAATCCAGGCACAGCAGTAACCACTGATTTAGGGGAATATCTCTTTTAGGGCTGGTATTTAGGCCCTGGATGAAAGGTATCCTTTTATGGACAGATTTAAACTAGGCCTGCAACAGCTGGAACACCAGATTCAGGGTATTGCTATTTTGGCAATTGAATTTCACCCCAGAACAAAATATATAATTTGCAGGACACTATGAAACTTGGCCGGCCACAGCTGAAACCACTGATTTATGGTATTGCTATTTTGGCAATTGAGTTTCACCCCAGAACAAAATGTACTGTATGTTTTGGCGGACACTATTATAGTTTGCCAGCCACAGCTGAAACCACTGATTTATGGTATTGCTATTTTGGCAATTGAAATTCACCCCAGAACAAAATATATGTTTTGGCGGACACTATTATAGTTTGCCAGCCACAGCTGTGACAGCAGATTTATGGTATTGCTATTTTGGCAATTGAATTTCACCCCAGAACAAAATATATGTTTTTGCGGACACTATTATAGTTTGCTAGCCACAGCTGTGACACCAGATTTATGGTATTGCTATTTTGGCAATTAAATTTCACCCCAGAACAAAATATATGTTTTGGCGGACACTATTATAGTTTTCTAGCCAGTGCTGGGACACCAGATTTAGGGGATTGCTATTTTGACAATTGAATTTCACCACAGAAAATAATCTATCCTTTGCCAAACAGCAGACAGTATTATACTTGGCTAGCCAAAGCTGGAACACCAGATTTAGAGGATTGGTATTTTGGCAATTGTATTTAACCCCTTAATAAAATATAGAAATTGCTATCCTGAGTTTCTAGGGGTGACAATTAGCACAGCCAAGCCCCTGATGTAGTATATAGCAAAAAAAAATTATAGTATTGATGGATTGATGGACTTGGTGGCAGCTTGTTCTGGTGCACCACAAGTTACAAAATGGCCGCCGATCACCCCAGAAAAAAAATGACAGAAAAACGCTCTGTGCAGCCTAAAAACCAGTGAGCAAGTAACTAGCAGAAGCTCAATCATTCACAGCTGTAGATCGATCACTTCATTAGGTGCTTTTGCTGACTTTTCCTTGCTAATCTCGCCCTCACAGCAGCTGCGTCCTCTCCCTACACTAATCCGAGCAGTGTGACATGCGGCGCTACGTGACTCCAGCTGAAATAGAGGCTGGGTCACATGCTGCACTTGGCCAATCACAGCCATGCCATTAGTAGGCATGGCTGTGATGGGCTCTTAGGGCAAGAAGTAAAATGCTAGCTGATTGGCTGCTGTGCAGCCCTTCAGAAAGCGGGAAGAAATCGCCGAACAACGAACCCGAACCCAAACTTTTTTGAAAATGTTCGGGTCCGGGTACGTGTCCCGAACACCCCAAAATTCGGTACGAACCCGAACTATGCTCGAACTGTTCGCTCAACACTAATAGTTAGACAAAGCAGGTCAGTTAATTATTTAGTGTTAACCTAAAGTATTCGCCACTTATTACCAATTAGTAATATATAGCAGGCTTATTAGAAATGCATTTACATGTAGGACACCAAAGTGTTTTAGTGCTCCAGGAAACATGCGACCGGTCCCATTGCTGCCTCTCAGTCGCATATGGGAACAAAACACAAGTATGAGCACTGTTTCCATCAATAGCATCACATTATCAAAGATTCTAGTGTGGTATGTGATTTTGTTTCCCTCAAATATATGCATAACTGCCGTCTAATGCTATCAAATAACCACCATAATTGGCAGTATTTTATGATAAAGAGATAAATAGATAAATCCAATGCTGTTTTCCGTAATTATAGCCAGTTTATATTAAAACAATGTCACAAAGATCTTTTAACCTTATATGTCTTATTAAGGTATTTTTGTGGGCATACTTTATGTGGTGTTCCCAGGTGGTGGAAGGCCTCAAAATAATTTTGAGGTACAGTGGACGGGACTATAAGAATGGCTTGTAGGACAAAAATTCATTAAGCCTCTTAGGTGTTACAGAGTCCATCCTGTAGATCCATTTCGCTTCAGCTTTAAGGATCATTTTGTCCCAGTCTCCACCCCTCACTGGTGGAGCGATCTGTTGGATACCTATAAATCTCAGACTACTGATGTCTCCATTGTGGCATTGCAACATATGACGTGCCACTGATGTATCCTTTTTATTGAGGATATTGTTCACATGGTCCCTTATCCTCCGCCTGAACTCTCTTTTAGTCTTGCCCACATAATCAAGAGGGCAAGAACATTGGGCCAGGTATACTACACCCATTGTGAGACAGTTGATGAAGTCTCTAATAGTGTAAAATTCCCACATCTGTATGTCCTTATGGGACGACTGGAGAGCCAGTTGCCTGGTGCCTCAGGGGATTGAAAATGACTATTCACTAGTCTATCTCTGAGGCTATGACCCCTCCTATACGTTATTTGAGGATACGGTGCCAATATATCTTCTAGGTCAGGATCTGCTCTCAATATATCCCAGTGTCTGGCTATTACTTTCCTCACTTCCTGATGTGCATTGTCAAATGTGCCTATGACGCGGAAATTTTTCTGACCATCTTTTATCTCCGTCCTGTTTGCTTTAGGGACCAGTAGAGTGTCTCGCTCCTTACTACAAGCGGCTTCAAAGGCTGTTCGTAAGACACCATCCGGGTAGCCCCTGTCCCTAAATCTCGCTCTGAGGTCCCTGGCCTGACTCCTATATGTTATGATGGTAGAACAATTACGACGGAGTCTCAAATATTGGCCTTTTGGGATACCCCTACGGAGCGAGTATGGGTGGGCGCTATCCCAATAGAGTATGCTGTTTGTTGCCATTGTCTTACGATAAACTGAAGTAACAGTGTTATTTTGAGGGCCCCTTTCTATAAGTACATCTAAGAAAGGAAAAAGGTTAGGGTTACACTCAAAAGTGAACCTCAAGCCCAAGTCATTGTTATTAATGACCTCAACAAATCTGGAGAAGGACGCCTCCGTCCCCCTCCAAAGAACGAAGATGTCATCTATGAACCTTAGCCTATAGAACCACCTTGTCCTGCCAGCAATCCATCTCCTCTGACCCGATGTAATTGGCCTCCCACCAGCCCAGGAGTAAATTTGCGTAGGACGGTGTGCAAGAACTGCCCATAGAGGTACCCATGAGCTGGTGGTAGAAACGGTTGCTGAAGACAAAGTGGTTCCTGGTAAGGCTAAAGTTCAATAGTTCTAATATGAGACTATTGTAAGGGTTCCAGCCTTTTGTCCCTCATAGACAGATACATTTCCACTGCCTGTAGCCCCAAATGATGGCGAATGGAGCTATAAAGTGCCTCCACATCTATGGAGGCAAAAATGGTCATTTCGTCGAGACATACTTCATTTAGTCGCAATAGAAGGTCAGAAGTGTCCCGGATATATGATGGGAGCCCCTCCACAAACGGGCGGATGATTTTATTAATATATTTACCCACATGCTGTCCTATACTCCCTACCCCTGACACTATTGGGCGACCCCTCAGGGGCTTTGTGCTCTTATGTATCTTAGGTAGGGAGTAAAAGGTAGCAGTAACTCGATATTGTGGTAGGAGGAAATCAAATTCAGCCTCACTTATCAGTTTTTCTTTCAGCCCTCTGTTAAGGATCTCCTTTAACTCAGAGAGATACAGGGATCCTGGGTCACTTGATAGTTGTTCATAGGTCTCCCTATCCTCAAGGATGTCAAGACACATCCTTTTATTTGTCCCTTGGTCCAGAAGGACCAGAATGCCTCCCTTATCTGATGGTTTTATTACCAACCCCCGGTCTCTCTCTAGTTTTTAAGGGCCAGGTATTCCGCTTTTGTGAGGTTTAGACCTCCTTTGGGTCTACTTATTTCCTCAAGATGCCTCAAAACCAGCTTATGGAAGATAGTAACACTGGAATCTGGTATGGGAGGTGGCATTTGTGTACTTTTTAATTTGAGCTCCGTGACCTTCAGCCCTGTCACGTTCTCCTTCCACCATCAGATTCACCAGCGTTCTAGTCGCTTCCAACTCATGAGTGTTCATATTAAGCTCAGCACATTTTTTCTTGTCTTGTAAGGCAAAATGTTTGTGCCAAAGGAGTTTCCTAGTGAATAGGGCAATATCTTTGCTCCATTCAAAAGGATCAAATTGCACAGTGGGCACAAATGAGAGTCCTTTACTTAAAAGGGACCTGTCTTCTGGGGTAAAGGTATAGGAGGACAAATTGATAATTTGTAATTTATTTATGCTTCCATGCCTCCCTGCACTTTGTTTCTCAGTTGATATGGTACCGGCATGGGGGCTTGGGCTAAAAAAGAGGATTGTGAACCAGAGGATGGAACATTCAAGGTATGACCTATAGTGTCGCATGTTCATACACCCCCTGTATTGAATCTCTTGTATCCCCTATTTTGCCCTCTTGTTCCTCTCCCTCTTCCTTTTTGTCCCCTTCCTCCTCCTTTAGTCGTTCGCCCCTGTTCGGACTCTGACCCTTCTGCCTCAGAGGAGGATATCTTACTTTGTGCCTCCTTTTGCGTGGGTTTGGTGAGGAACAAGTAAGCCCTATTTTCCTTAAATTCTAGGGAGTCCCTCGCGTATTGCTGATGTTTCCTTTCACAGATAGTGTGTTGGAATCTGTCTATTGTATTTTGGAGAAACTCCTCTTTTTTGGCAAATTGTGTTTCCTCCTTAAATTTAAGCGCTTGCTCTCTCAAGTTGTTAACTCGTTTCTGTTTGAGTTCAAGATTGTTTCTCTCTTCCTCAAGGAGCAGGCGCATAAATCTATGCGAACTGGAGGTGGCTTCCTCCTCCCACTTCTTAATGAGACCTGTATTCCTTAATCTATCAGCTGGGGCTAAATTAATCCTCAACCCCTTTGGCACAATCTTTTCTCTCAGGTAGTGTTCTAATGATTGAATCTCCCACCACGACACTATCAAATCTTTATAGGCACTGGTTAAAACCTTAAAGACATTTTTAATGCTATTAGAAGATGTTGTCTGAATATAGTCAGATTCTGAAAAAACACTCTTGGCCTCTGTGGCCCAGGCTTCTAAATTCGGACTAGCTGCCAGGAAGCCTGCCATCTGCGTTGAAGCGTTATTAATCAATCTAAACACGTTTATTGGAGGTCCACAAGGGAAAAACGTGGTCTGCCAATGTACACTCAACGGTCTCTAAACTGTACACTATAATAAGAGTGTGCCTTGTGTTTAAAATATAACTTTTAATTATTATCCAATAATTTTTTTTTGGAGTGGTCACTCTTACATTGATTATTTATTCCCTGTATCTATGGGAAAATGGTGAGCGGGTGCAGACTGGGACAATATGATCCTTAAAGCTGAAGCGAAATGGATCTACAGGATGGACTCCTTAACACCTAAGGTGCTTAATGAATTTTTGTCCTACAAGCCATTTTTATAGTCCCATCCACTGTACCTCAAATTCTTTTTGAGGCTTCCCACCACCTGGGAACACCACATAAAGTATGCCCACAAAAATACCTTAATAAGACATATAAGGTTAGAAGATCTCTGTGACATCAACTGGCTATAATTACGGAAAACAGCATTGGATTTATCTATTTACCTCTTTATCATAAAATACTGCCAATTATGGTGGTTATTTGATAGCATTAGACGGCAGTTATGCATATATTTGAGGGAAACAAAATCACATACCTCACTAGAATCTTTGATAATGTGATGCTATTGATGGAAACAGTGCTTATAGTTGTGTCTTGTTCCCATGTGCGACTGAGAGGCAGCAATGGGACCGGGCGCATGTTTCCTGGAGCACTAACACCCTTTGGTGTCCTACATGTAAATGCATTTCTAATAAGCCTACTATGTATTATTAATTGGTAATAAGCGGCGAATACTTTAGGTCAACACTAAATAATTAACTGACCTGCTTTGTCTAACTATCTATGTCACTGATCCCCAGAGCTAAAATAAATAAACATCAACCAGTACTAGATCTGAGGATCTTTTACTTAGCTTGTACCACCAGAGAGTAATTTTGAGATAAAATTGAGCTGACTACATCTCTGTATCTGTCAGTAGTAATATAGTCCCACAAAAGTGAAGATCGCTATTGCTTGAACACTCTGGTGCCTTACTGGGTTTCCACTGCTGTCAGTGAGCGATGCCGAGGACGCGGTGAGAAGATCCCCATGATGACAGGCACGCCCACTGGGTGAGTGACTTCTGGGAGGCGAGGTGGGAAGCGCGCCACACTGGCTGTTCAGTGTGGTACTTGTGGCGTGCCCCCGCCCCGGAGGGAGGTGATTGGCCAGGGATGACGTTAAGGGCGATAAGCCTAGAGCTGGCCCGCCCCTCCCCTTGTCGAGATTAGCTACTATTGGCCATAGACAAGTGAGGGAGTGGTTAGACGGTTATATAGAGGCAGCACTCACTGTTACATGCTGCCACTGCCAAAACATTTTTCAGGGGGTAGCGCTGCCACTGCACCAGGCGCTCCCCTGATCTTTAAATCCCTGAAGAGCCACAAATAGTGGCGAAACGCGTCGGACAATCTTTCTTTAGGAATGCGGGGTACCGTATAGGATAGTAGCTTGGTCTAGGGATTATTAGACAGATCCGAGGTTCCAGAGGCTGGGGATTGCCCTTTTTGGGGTGGGTGCTCTAACTACAGCCATACAGGGATTTCCCGAATTATCTAGGGCCCTGAAGGGACAGAATTCAGTTAGCACCCGCTCTAGTTTGGTAGGGAACCCCCACAGCCACGTTTACCTCCAACTTGGAATACCCTACACCGGCTCAGCATTTTCCCATAGGTACAGGGAATAAATAATCAGTGTAAGAGTGACCACTCAAAAAATGTTTTATTGGATAATTACTAAAAGTTGTATTTTAATAACGAGGCACACTCTTATTATAGTGTACGCATTACAATACAACCTGTAATGTAATGTATTGGCTGTCAGCTTTTATGCTGAAAGCCTGCCTGTAAGACTAAGCCTAAGGGCTGGATCTCACATTCTTCCATAGAAGGCAAGCACCGATGCCTATGGAATGCACCTGTACCCTCCGCAAAATTTCTGCATGCTGCGGACAGCTTTGACCGCGGCATACAAGGGGTTAACACGCCAGCATCAGTGTTTTCACCGATGCCAGAGTCTGCAGCAGGAGTCCGGCTGTCAGTGACTGCTGGGTCCGTGCCGCTGATCGGGAGGGCTCAGCTCCTGCACCCGTCCGATCAGCCCGCCGTACATGTATGGCGCTGGTCCTTAAGTCACATCCACCAGCGACGTACATGTACGACGCGGGTCCTTAATGGGTTAAAGAAGAAAAAATTGTTGGACACTTTTTACGTAGAGACAAAAATTAACTGAAGGTGCTTATACAATATAAACCATAACACTGAGGACTGAGCCCACAAATAGCACCCAATGACCTCAACATTTTGATGGTAAAGCCAAATTATTAACATTAAAATAAAGCAGCCATTGGCTGCCACTAGTGGGCGAAGATTGGCCCACATAGGTCTAAACTAGAGACAAGTGTACCACTTGAGATTTGGTCCAAGTTTGCAGAATTATTTTTTAAAGTTTAGTTCGAACCCAAATGGATTCGGGATAAATTAAAGTTGCTCCAATTAGCCTGAAGATTGGTATATATCCCCCTCTAGCCTCCTAGGACTCAGGATTTTGGGGAAAACTTGATATCTCTTTTTGTTTATTTTTTAAAATTTTTCTCTTTTCCCCAATCTCTTGAATGCAATGACAGCAATAGTAAATGATGTGTAAGTGACATTGGCATACATAATGTAAATATCTGTAAACACACGTTTGACGTTATTAACATACAGTATGTTCAAAAGCACACTGCAATAGCACATGTGTTATGCATTTTCATACTCCAAAGCATCCAAAAATTGCCTTTTATTGGGGGAGATGATGTTTAACCTCTTAAGGACACGGGGTGTATGGGTACACCCTAATGTCCGAGGAACGCCATATGGTTTTTGGAAGGCAGATTTTGATGGACTGGTTTTTTGCACCATTTGAAGCCCCCCTGATGCACGCCTAGAGTAGAAACTCCATAAAAGTGACCCCATATAAGAAACTACACCCCTCAAGGTATTCAAAACTGATTTTACAAACTTTATTAACCCTTTAGGTGTTCCTCAAGAGTTTATGGCAAATGGAGATGAAATTTCAGAATTTCTATTTTTTATTACCTTTTCTCACAATAATGTGTTATAGAGAAACAAAAAATCATATGTACCCTAAAAATAATACCATCAAAACTGCCAGCTAATCCATTATTTTCCAAAATGGGGTCACTTTTTTGGAGTTTCTATTCTAGAGGTGCATCAGGTGGGCTTGAAATGGGCCATGGTGTAAATAAACCAGTCCATCAAAATTTGTCTTCCAAAAACCATATGGCGTTCCCTTCCTTCTGTGCCCTGCCGTTTGGCGATACAGCAGTTTACAACCACATATGGGGTGTTTCTGAAAACTATAGAATCAGGGCAATAAATATTGGGTTATGTTTGGCTGTTAACCCTTGCTTTGTTCCTGGAAAAAATGGATTCAAATGGAAAATTTGCCAAAAAATCTAAATTCTGAAATTTTATATCCATTTGCCATGAACTCTTGTGGAACACCTAAAGGGTTAACAACATTTGTAAAATCAGTTTTGAATACCTTGAGGGGTGTAGTTTCTAGAATGGGGTCATTTTTGGGTGGTTTCTTTTATGTAAGCCTCACAAAGTGACTTCAGACCTGAACTGGTCCTTAAAAATTGGGTTTTTGAAATGTTCAGAACATTTTCAAGATTTGCTTCTAAACTTCAAAGCCTTGTAACATCCACAAAAAATAAAATGGCATTCGCAAAATGATCCAAACATGAAATAGACATTTGGGGAAAGTAAAGTAATAACTATTTTTGGAGGTATTACTATGTATTTTAGAAGTGGAGAAATTGAAACTTTAAAATTTGCAAATGTTTAAAAAATTTTGGTAAATTTAGTATTTTTTTATACAAAAAAATGAACTTTTTTGACAAAATGTTACTAGTGTCATGAAGTACAATATGTGACGAAAAAACAATCTCAGAATGGCCTGGATAAGTAAAAGCATTTTAAAGTCATCACCACATAAAGTGATACTGGTCAGATTTGCAAAAAATGGCCTGGTCCTTAAGATGAAATAGGGCCGTGTCCTTAAGGGGTTAAACACACAGTCTTAAGGGGAAAAAAAAAGAAGTGACTTGGGAGGGGGGAAACCAAGCGTCCAAAAATCATGCCTTGACAGGGTCAGAATGCCTGTCATATGACACACACAGGTGTTTATTGTCAGAAGAAAAAGTGTCTCATTGTAAACAAGCCTAAAAAATTCAGCTTTTTAATTGTGAACAGCAGTAGTGCAGTGAGGATATGGAAAAGGTATGGTATGGATATAGCATGTCATGTGGCTGCAATAGTAGTGACAGTAGAAGCAGCATAGCATGGAACATGCAAGGCTGTCTATAGGTAGCAGTAGTAATAATAATAATAATAATAATAATAATAATAATAATAATAATAATAACAGTAGTAGTGGTAGTAGTGGCAGATGTTTTGCATTAATAGTGGTGGCAGTAAGGAATTAGCAGTGAGGAGCAGTGGCAGCTGAGGCAGAACATAATGGTTGGCAGGGTGCAGCAGTGATTTGATGGTGATGGTGAAAGATGGAAGCAGCAGCAGCAGTACAGAACAAGATGGTTGTCAGGTTGCAGCAGTGGCATGATAGTGGCAGTGCATGATAGAGGTAGCAGCCATACAGAACAGGATGGTTGGCAGTTCTCAACAGTGACATGATGGAGGTGGTGGCATGATGGAGGCAGCAGCAGCTGTACAGAACATGATGGTTGGCAGGTTGAAGCAGTGACTTGAAGGCGGCGGTGAATGATGGAGGCGGCAGCAGCTGTACAGAACATGATGGTTGACAGGTCACAGCAGTGGCATTATGGTGGTGGTGGTATGATTGATGCAGCAGCAGCCATACAGAACATGATGGTTGGCAGGCTGCAGGAGTGTCATGATAGAGGCGGTGGCATGATGAAGGCAGCAACAGCAGCTGTACAGAACATGATGGTTGACAGGTCCTAGCAGTGGCATGATGGCGGCGGTGACATGATAGAGGGAGGTAGGCAGCAACAGTGACAAAATGGGGAACCACCAGCAAGACCAGAACTATTCATTGGCCCCAGTTGGAGGAGTGTGAAAATCCTCCTGAATCCAGGCTTGGTCAAAGTGATGTTTTGGACACTGGCAAAGGACAACTTATTCCGTTTGGATGTCACCACATCACCATGTCCCTATGGAGCTGAAAACCCTCTCCGAGATGACATTGGAAGCTGGGCAAGAAAGAAGAAAGAGAGCGTGCTGTGTCAGTTCGGTGCACTGTTCCAGTCTGCCTGCCCAGAAATCCATGGGGTCAGGGAACAGTTTATGTCCCAGTTTTAGGTAGGTCTGAACCTGGGTGTTGAAAAGGGAGCTGTTGACTTGCTGACTTGCCTCAGCCGGGCTCGGAACTTGGAAAATCTGTGCCATCATGTTGAGGAGACTGAAATGGCTGCTGCCACTGTTGCTACTGCTGCTCGTGGAAGCTGGAGGGGGGTGACTGTGAATGGCAGAGAGGGACCTCCATTTCATATATGCTGGTGGTAGGCGTCTTTTTGCCATAAGCTGGTAGAAAATGAATTAGTCCTCCCTTTAGGAGGGAGGAAAACATTCCTTCATTTTGCTTTGATAGCAAGGATCTAAAAGCATGGCTAGCCAGTAATCATCAGACTGCTTGATGTCACCAATCCTCCTGTCACGGCGTAAGTAAGCAACACAGGTCGCTATTACATTGCAGCCAACGCTGACACGATTGGGTGTCCTGGCAGGTGTCACCGTTATCATCATCATCCTATTGCTCTTCCAACTCTTACTCCTCTTTCTTCTCCTCAAGTGACAGCACTTACTCCTCCACCCCCATGAAAGTTACAAATTGTGGGTCCCCAACAGCTACACGACAGACAACAAGATGTGTTAGCTATTCTTCTTGCGGCGTATGTTCAAAAATACATATGAGGGAAATGAAGGACAACTGCAGCATGAAAGGCATGAGCTGCCACTACCCGACCTGGAAACAACACATTTCACTGCCGAGGTGGTCTGGTGCATGACAAAATCATCCATGTCTTTCCAGACACTCGAGCATGTGCAATGTTGCATTCTAGTGAGGTGAAACATCGCGGATTATGCAGTGTAGCTGCAGACCATTCTAAGGGCCCATGCACACGAACATATTTTCTTTCTGTGTACGTTCCATTCATTTCAATGGGTCAGCAAAAAAAAAAGGAAGTTACTCCGTGTGCATTCCGTTTCTGTATGTCATATTTCCGTTCCGCAAAAAAATAGAACATATCCTATAATTGTCCACATTATGGACAAGGATGTTACTGTTCTATTAGGAGCCAGATGTTCCGTTCCACAAAATACAGAATGCACATGGATGTCAAATGTATTATTTGCGGAAGAATTTTTTGCAGACCGCAAAATACATACGGTCGTGTGCATGAGCACTGCAAGTCTGAGAGAGCGCACCACATGAGAATGGCTAAAAAGAGGGACATTGTCAGTACCTTGCACTATGGATAGGATAGAACCGTGCTGCTCCTTATTCACACTGGTAGTTTTCACGCAATCCTACACATTTGCTGGCACTGGATATCAACAGGCTACACAGGTGCTTGGTCTCCACAAATGTTCCTGCGTATTTCTGTTGAGAATGCGCACAAATAGGGAGGTAACTTCGGGATATTTTTCTTTAAAAGGCTTTATTGTACTCCCAAAATTTTAAAATATTTAAAATACAGCATGTAAATCCATCCGCCCTAGCCAGTACATTTTTTAAAAGATCATGCAGGGAGCATGCGCTATTTCAGGGTGGCCAGGATGTTCTGCCCATTGTCACTAACTACCTTGCTCAGTTGGAGTTGGCAGAGTGACAACCAGCAGGATTTTTGCTGCTTGATGTACTTTAGCTGCAACTGCATGATTCACTCAGGTAAAAGGAATAAGGGGTAATATGAGCAACGCTGTGCTCTGCTGGTGTTGGGGATGGAAATATGTCCATGAAGTAGGAGGTGGAAGAGGCGCATACGTGCTTGCTGTGGGAAGCAAGCCGATACAATCTTTGGGGGGCTCAAAGGGTCCTGGCCATGTTCCTGGGGAGCTGCCTCTCCACTGCTGCAAAAATTATTGACCCAGTGGGCCGTGCAAGAAATGTAGCATCCCTGCCTGTAACAACTGCTGCAGGGCTTAGCTCTGGCATGTTTTGGGCCTAACCCACCCACAGTGTCAGCAGCATCACCAAATCCCAAAACAGACATGACCCTGGCTGTTCTTTGGGAGGTACGTCGCCTGTGCTCTTTATTGCTGCAACTGTTACTGCCCCCACCACCAATGGCGTGAATACAGGTGCCACTATTACCACCACCATCAACACAGCTATTTATGGGGTCATCAGCCTTTACCCGAAACTCAGGGTAGCCCGAATGGTGGGGGCTCTCCCGCAAGTCGTCAACAAGGAGAATCTCTTGACTATCTGCTGTAGGGCGTGATAGGGTTTTCTTGACACTTCTTACACTGAACAAAAATATAAACGCAACACTTTCGATTTTGCTACCATTTTGCATGAGCTAAACTCAAAGATCTGAAACGTTTTGTACATACACAAAAGACTCATTACTCTCAAATATTGTTGACAAATCTGTGTAAATCTGTGTTAGTGAGCACTTCTCCTTTGCTGAGGTAATCCATCCCACCTCACAGGTGTGGCATATCAAGGTGCTGATTAGTCAGCATGAATTTTGCACAGGTGTGCCTTAGACTGCGCACAATAAAAATCCACTCTGAAATGTGCAGTTTGCTCACACAGCACAATGCCACAGATGTTGCAACGTTTGAGGGAGTATGCAATTGGCATACTGACTGCAGGAATGTCTAGCAGAACTGTTGCCCGTGCAATGAATGTTCATTTCTCTACTATAAGCCATTTCAGAGAATTTGGCAGTACATCCAAGTGGCCTCACAACCACAGACCATGTGTAACCACACCAGCCCAGGAGAAGTGCTCAATAACACAGATTTAGACATATTTGTGAACAATATTTGAGAGTAATGGGTCTTTTGTGTATGTAGAAAATGTTTCAGATCTTTGAGTTCAGCTCATGCAAAATGAGAGCAAAACCAAAAGTGTTGCATTTATATTTTTGCTCAGTGTAGAAAACAGGAAGGTGATCCACCAGGAAAGGTCAGTGATGACTGAGAGGACTCCACTAAACACCTTCTCTGAAGCTGCAAGGAGGAAGAGCAGGAGGAACGCTGTGACCCCTGGCTCCATGGCATAGTGTCAGACTCCAAATTTATCTCCATATCATCCTGTAGCGACTGAGAGGGGAGTGAGCCATCCAATCCAAAATCTCATCCTCTTACTCCTCAAAGATAATGTCTCTTTCCGAAGCCAGCTGGGACAACTGCAGCCCACTGCTACTACTACTTCTGGGCAAATATCTGTTGCTGCTACCTCCCACATTCTGGCTCTGTATCTTTAGTTTGGAACCCTTCTGTGGCCCTGACATATTTGGGCCTCTCAGATAATATTGTGTGCTACCCTGTGTATTGGTGTAGTAATCACATATATGTTGGTTTTAAAAACTTCGACAACCTCTCAGGAAAAAAATTTGATTGGAAATGCGTTGAGATAGAAATAAAGGAAAACAAATTTAGGCCTAAATTCCTTATCAGTCACAGATAATTTTGTGCGATATCCTATATATTGGTGTAGTAATCACATATATGTTGTAGTGCTGATCGAGCACCAAAATGCTCGTGGGCTCGAGTAGAACACTTTCCGAGCACAATAGAAGTCAATGGGAGAACCCAAGCATTAAACCAGGAACCCCCTGCTCTGAAGAGGGGAGGGTGTCGGGACTCTAGTTCGGCTTAGGAGTCCCTGCTCTGACTCCATATATAGCTATGTCCATATATGGAGTTAGTGCTTGGGGACACCCCAGTGTATTTGTATCTAATTTATCCTCTATTTCTATGCAGAAGATCGCTGTACATTGAGAGAATCCCTCAGTGTGAGTCCACGGCTTAGGAGTCCCTGCTCTGACTCCATATATAGCTGTGTCCATATATGGAGTCAGTGTTTGGAGACACCCAGTGTATTTAAATCTAATTTAGTCTGTATTTCAGAAAAGTTTCTGCTGGGATTCAAACTCATTATCTTTTGCATTAGAGGCAAGGCACTTTATCACTCATCTACCACTCAGTTACTAAAAATAAATAAATGAATAAAAAAAATATGAGACTTCTACTGTAGAGGAATACTAAGTATTCCTATACAGTAGAAGTCTCTCTTTTTTTTGTGACTGGCTATGCAGCTATATAGTGTAGTGGTTATAGTTCTGGGCTGTGATGCAGAAGCTGTTTTTTTAGAAATAGAGGCTAAACTTAATTTACAGTAGAAGTCTTATATATTTTTTTTTTTTTTTTTTGTAACTGGCTATGCAGCTATTGAGGCTGAGTGATTAAGTGCCTTTCCTCTAATGCAGAAGGTCATTAGAGGCAAGGCAACAACTTTTCTGAAATATAGGCTAAACTAGATTTAAATACACTGGGGTGTACCCAAGCAGTGACTTTATATATGGACATAGCTATATATGGAGTCAGAGCAGGGACTCCTAAGCCACGGACTCACACTGAGGGATTCCCTCACTGTACATCGATCTTCTGCAAAGAAAAAAGAATCTAAATTAGATTTAAATACACTGACTCAAGCATCGCGCTAGAGCACACGTGGTGTTCGGCCGAACTCTGCGATGTGCCGGGCATAGTGATGTTCAAGCCGAACTGGTGTTCGGAAGAGCATGCTCGCTCAACACTAATATGCTGGTTTCAATATTATCAACATCCTCTAAAAACAACTGATTGAAAATGTTTGGAAACAGAAATTAAGAAAAACTGATTTAGTCCTAAATCCATAATCACTCACAGATACTTTTGTGCTCTACCGAGTGTTTTGTTGCACTGATATATCTATTTGCTGGTTGTAACCACAGTAGGCAGGAATACACAGTCAGTGAGCCCTAACTGGAATCCCTGCCCGGTCTCCCTGCCTACTTGCAGTGTAAGCCCTGAGCAGCAAGTCTGCATTTAGTCGACACACACAGAACAACTGGCACTGGTGCAGGGCCAGGAAGTGGTTTAAATAGAGCACCAGGTCCAAGGATCAGAACCTTATAGGTCATGACTGGGCACTCCATTAATCAGAACAATAGCACATAGGAATAGATCAGCTGAGCAATTAATCCTGTTAGTCTCCTCCAGCAGACGCTCGCTGTGGGGAGAAAGAGCATTGCATCCTGATGCTATTGACACTCTTCACCAGGGAACATAGCTTAGCAGTGGGTCTCTTCGGGCACAGCCGCACCAAATCTGGAGATCTTGCCGCTAGAGCCCGTACAGGTGAGTTCATGACATTGGTTTAAATAAATTTAGCTACCAGCAAAAAAATTAAATTCCAACTGTGTGGATATTAAATAAACAAAAATTAATGATTAAGGGCCAGTCCTATATGCTGGTTCAAATAAATTTAACTGACCGGATTTTTTTTTATTCCAATCGTGTGGAAATAGAATGGACGATTGAGACCTGATTCGTAACATCATTTTATCACTCATATATATGGTTGCCCTACCCTGTGTATAGGTGTACTAACCATCTATATGCTGGTTTAATTACATTGAACCCACCAAAAAAAAAAAAAAGAAATTCCAACTGTGTGAAGTACAAAAAACGGAAAGTGACAAATTAAGCATGACCCTTAATATCATGGTATCACTTATAGGTAAATTACTGCCCTGCCCTGTGTATTGGTGTACTGATCCCCTATACTGTATGCTTGTTTAATTTAATTGAAAAATCCCCAAAAAATCTCATTCCTACTATGTGGATATAGAATAAACAGAAATGGATGATTAAGGCCTGATGCTAATTTTTCCATTAACATTCACAGATAAATTGTTCACTACCCTGTGTATTGGTGTACTAATCACCTATATGCAGATTTAATAACATTTATTGTTTAATTTCTTCAGGACCCTGCCATATTTCACCATAAGGACCAGGCCGTTTGTGTCACTTTATGTGGTAATGACTTTGAAATCTCTATTTCTCAGCTTTTAAAACAGATAGTGATAACTCATATAATAGTAATTACTTTACATTTCCCATATGTCTACTTTATGTTTGGATCATTTTGTGAATGTCATGTTATTATTTGGGAACGTTAGAAGGCTTAGGAGTTTAGAAGCAAATCTTGAAATTTTTCAGAACATTTCCAAAACCTACTTCTAAAGTCTAAAGTCACTTTGTGGGGCTTACATAATAGAAACCACCCATAAATGGACACATTTTAGAAACTACACCTCTCTAGGTATTCAAGACTTATTTTACAAACTTTGTTAACCCTTTAGGTGTTTGACAAGAATTAAAGAAAAATGTAGATTACATTTCAGAACTTCACTTTTTTGGCAGATTTTCCATTTTAATAATTTTTTTGATAACAAAGCAAGGGTTAACAGCCAAACAAAACTCAATATTTATTACCCTGATTCTGTAGTTTACAGAAGCACCCCATTTGTGATTGTAAACTGCTGTGTTGGCACATCGCAGAGCGCAGAAGGAAAGGAGCGCCATGTGGTTTTTGGAGGGCAGATTTCACTGGGATAATTTTAATTTGCCATGTCACATTTGAAGACCCTCTGATGCACCCCTAGAGTAGAAACTCCAAAAAGTGACCCTATTTTTTAAACTACTGGATAAGGTGGCAGTTTTGTTGGTACTATTTTAGGATACATATAATGTTTGGTTGCTCTATATTACACTTCCTGGTTGTTTGTTTCAGTTTTAGATAATGATGTATTTTTGAAAAAAAAATATTTTTTTTGTGTCTCCATATTTTGAGATCCATATTTTTTTTTTTTTTGTACGATTGTCTTAGGTAGGTTCTCATTTTTTGCGGGATGAGATGACGGTTTGATTGGTACTGTTTTGGGGTAAGTATGACTTTTTGATTGCTTGGTATTAAACTTTTTGTGATGTAAGGTGACAAAAAATTGCTTTTTTGACACAGTTTTTACTTTATTTTTTTACAGCATTCGCCGGAGGGGTTAGATACTGTGATATTGTTATACTGCAGGTCATTACGGATGTGGCAATATCTAATATGTATGCTTTTTTTATTTATTTAAGTTTTACACAATAAAAGCAATTTTTAAATAAAAAATCATGTTTTAGTGTCTCCATATTCTGAGAGTCATAGAGGGGTTAGGTCATGTGATATTTTAATAGACCTGGTTTTTACGGACACGGCAATACCTACATGTACAGCGGAGGTTCTCTATGGTTTAATTAAATTGAACAATCGCCCTGAAAATTATATTCCAACCGTGTGGCTATTAAATAAATGAAAATGGATGATTAACCCCTTAAGGACTCGGCCATATTTCACATTAAGGACCAGGCCATTTTTTGCAAATCTTAACAGTGTCACTTTACAGTATGTGGTGATAACTTTAAAACGCTTTTACTTATCCAGGCCATTCTGAGATTGTTTTTTCGTCACATATTGTACTTCATAACACTGGTAAAATGGAGTAAAAAAAAAATCATTTTTATTTATAAAAAAAAAACTAATTTACCGAAATTTTGGAAAATTTTGCAAATTTCCAAGTTTCAATTTCTCTACTTCTATAATACATAGTAATACCTCCAAAACAGATATTAATTTACATTCCCCACATGTTTGGATCATTTTGGGAATGCCATTTCATTTTTTGGGGACGTTATAAGGCTTAGAAAGTTTAGAAGCAAATTTTGAAAATTTCCAGAAATTTACAAAAACCCACTTTTTAGGGACCAGTTCAGGTCTGAAGTCACTTTGTGAGGCTTACATAATAGAAACCACCAAAAAATGACCCCATTCTAGAAACTACATTACTCAAGGTATTGAAAACTAATTTTACAAACATCATTAACTCTTTAGGTTTTCCACAAGAGTTGATGGCAAATGGAGATGGAATTTCAGAATTTTAATTATTTAGCCAAATTTTCCATTTTAATCCATTTTTCCACTAACAAAGCAAGGGTTAACAGCCAAACAAAACTCTATATTTATTGCCCTGACTCTGCGGTTTACAGAAACACCCGATATGCGGCCACACGGCAGGGCATAGAGGGAAAGGAGCGCCGTGTGGTTTTTGAAAGGCAGATTTTGCTGGACTGGTTTTTTAACACCATGACCCATTTAAAGCCCCCCTGATGCAACCCTACAGTAGAAACTCCCAAAAAATGACCCCATCTAAGAAACTGATTGTACAAGCTTTAGGCGTTCCATACGATTTAATAGAAAATGGAGATAAAATTTCAGAATTTCACTTTTTTGGAAGATTTTCCATTTTAATATTTTTTTTTCCAGTAACAAAGCAAGGGTTAACAGCCAAACAAAACTAAATATTTATTGCCCTGATTCTTTAGTTTACAGAAAAACCCCATATGTGGTCGTAAACTACTGTATGGCCAAATGGAAGGGCGCAGATGGAAGGGAACGCCATATGGTTTTGGAAGGCAGATTTTGCTGGACTGTTTTTTTTTTACACCATGTCCCATTTGAAGCCCCCCTGATGCACCCCTAGAGTAGAAACTCCAAAAAAGTGACCCCATTTTGGAAACTATGGGATAAGGTGGCTGTTTGTTTGGTACTATTTTAGGGTACGTACGATTTTTGGTTACTCTATATTACACTTTTTGTGAAGCAAAGTAACAAAAAATAGAAATTCTGAAATTTCATCTCCATTTGTCATTAACTCTTGTGGAACACTTAAAGGGTTAACAAAGTTTGTAAAATCAGTTTTGAATACCATGAAGGGTTTAGTTTCCTAAATGGGGTCACTTTTTGAAGTTTCTACTCTAGGGGTGCATCAGGGGGGCGTCAAATGGGACATGGTGTCAAAAAACTAGTCCAGCAAAAACCGCCTTCCAAAAACCATATGGCATTCCATTCTTTCTGTGCCCTGCCGTGTGACCATACAGTAGTTTCCGTCCACATATGGGGTGTTTCTGTAAACTAAAGATTAAGGGCAATAAATATTGAGTTTTGTTTGGCTGTTTACCCTTGCTTTGTTATGAGAAAAAATGGATTAAAATTGAAAATTTGCCCAAAAATGCCTGTTTTGGCACCGTTTCTATTTTTTATTATTTACAACGTTCATCTGACAGATTAGATCATGTGTAGGGATGAGTGAACCCGAACTGGATAGTTCGGGTTCGTACTGAATTTTGGAGTATTCGGGACCCGGACCCGAACATTTTCAAAAAAGTTTGGGTTTGAGTCCGTTGTACGCTGATTTCTTCCCGCTTTCTGAAGGGCTGCACAGCAGCCAATCAGCTAGCGTTTTACTTCTTGCCTAAGAAGCCATCACAGCCATGCCTACTAATGGCATGGCTGTGATTGGCCAAGTACAGCATGTGACCCAGATTCTATTTAAGCTGGAGTCACGTAGCGCTGCACGTCACTCTGCTCTGATTAGTGTAGGGATAGGACGCAGCTGCTGTGAGGACGAGATTAGACAGGAAAAACTCAGCAAAAACACCTAATGAAGTGATCGATCTACAGCTGTGAAACATTCAACTACTGCTAGTTAATTGCTCACTGGTTTTTAGGCTGCACAGAGCGTTTTTCTGTCACTTTTTTATGGGGTGATTGGCAGCCATTTTGTGTCTTGTGGTGCACCAGCACAAGCTGCCACCAAGTCCATCAATCCATCAATACTAGTTTTTTTTCTTTTGCTATATCCTATATCATGGGCTAGGCTGTGCTTATTGTCACCCGTAGAAACTCAGGATAGAAATTTCTATATTTTATTGAGGGGTTAAATTCAATTGCCAAAATAGCAATCCCTTAAATCTGGTGTTCCAGCTGTGGCTAGCCAAGTGTAATACTGTCTGCTGTCTGGCAAAGGATAGATTTTTTTCTGTGTTGAAATTCAATAGCCAAAATAGCAATCTCCTAAATCTGGTGTCCCAGCAGTGGCTGGCAAAGTTTAATAGTGTCCGGCAAAGAATATATTTTGTTCTGGAGTGAAATTCAATTGCCAAAATAGCAATACCATAAACCAGTGGTTTCAGCTGTGGCTGGCCAAGTTTAATAGTGTCTGGCAAAGGATATATTTTTTCTGCGGTGAAATTCAATTGCCGAAATAGCAATACCGTAAATCTGGTGTCCCAGCAGTGGTTGGCCAAGTTTAATAGTGTCCGGCAAAGGATATAATTTTTTCTGGGGTGAAATTCAATTGCCAAAATAGAAATACAGTAAATCTGATGTTCCAGCTGTGACTGGACAAGTTTAATAGTGTCCGTCATAGGATATATTATTTTCTGTAGTGAAATTCAGTTTCAAAAATAGAAATACCGTAAATCTGGTGTTCCAGCTGTGACTGAACAAGTTTAATAGTATCCGTCAAAGGATAGATTTTGTTCTGGGGTGAAATTCAATTGCCAAAATAGCAATACCCTGAATCTGGTGTTCCAGCTGTGACTGGACAATTTGCCTAGTGTTCGTCAAAGGATATATTTTTTTCTGGGGTGAAAGTCAGTAGCAAAAATAGAAATACAGTAAATCTGGTGTTCCAGCTGTGGCTGGACAAGTTTAATAGTGTCCGTCAAAGGATAGATTTTGTTTTGGGGTGACATTCAATTGTCAAAATAACAATACCCTGAATCTGGTGTTCCAGCTGTGACTGGACAATTTCCCTAGTGTCCGTCAAAGGATATATTATTTTCTGCGGTGAAATTAAGTTTCAAAAATAGAAATATCGTAAATCTGGTGTTACAGCTGTGACTGAACAAGTTTATTAGTATCCGTCAAAGGATAGATTTTGTTCTGGGGTGAAATTCAATTGCCAAAATAGCAATACCCTGAATCTGGTGTTCCAGCTGTGACTGGACAATTTGCCTAGTGTTCGTCAAAGGATATATTTTTTTCTGGGGTGAAAGTCAGTAGCAAAAATAGAAATACAGTAAATCTGGTGTTCCAGCTGTGGCTGGACAAGTTTAATAGTGTCCGTCAAAGGATAGATTTTGTTCTGGGGTGACATTCAATTGCCAAAATAACAATACCCTGAATCTGGTGTTCCAGCTGTGACTGGACAATTTCCCTAGTGTCCGTCAAAGGATATATTATTTTCTGCGGTGAAATTAAGTTTCAAAAATAGAAATATCGTAAATCTGGTGTTACAGCTGTGACTGAACAAGTTTATTAGTATCCGTCAAAGGATAGATTTTGTTCTGGGGTGACATTCAATTGCCAAAATAACAATACCCTGAATCTGGTGTTTCAGCTGTGACTGGACAATTTCCCTAGTGTCCGTCAAAGGATATATTATTTTCTGGGGTGAAATTTAGTGTCAAAAATAGCAATACAGCAAATCTGCTGTTCCAGCTGTCGCAGGCCTAGTTTAAATCTGTCCGTAAAAGGGTATATTTTTTCTGTGTTGAAATTCAATAGCCAAAATAGCAATCTCCTAAATCTGGTGTCCCAGCAGTGGCTGGAAAAGTTTAATAGTGTCCGGCAAAGAATATATTTTGTTCTGGAATGAAATTCAATTGCCAAAATAGCAATACCATAAATCAGTGGTTTCAGCTGTGGCTGGTCAAGTTTAATAGTGTCTGGCAAAGGATATATTTTTTCTGGGGTGAAATTCAATTGCCGAAATAGCAATACCGTAAATCTGGTGTCCCAGCAGTGGCTGGCCAAGTTTAATAGTGTCCGGCAAAAGATTTATTATTTTCTGGGGTGAAATTCAGTAGCCAAAATAGAAAAACAGTAAATCTGGTGTTCCAGCTGTGACTGGACAAGTTTAATAGTATCCGTCAAAGGATAGATTTTGTTCTGGGATGAAATACAGTTGCAAAAATATAAATACAGTAAATCTGGTGTTCCAGCTGTGCCTGAACAAGTTTAATAGTATCCGTCAAAGGATAGATTTTGTTCTGGGGTGAAATTCACATGCCAATATAGCAATACTCTGAGTCTGGTGTTCCAGCTGTTGTAGGCCAAGTGTTAATCTGTCCGTATATTAAACTTAGCGTGCATATATTACACTCAGCGTGCATATCCAAGTATACTTCTTTCCGTAAAAGGGTATATTAAGAAAAGTGTTACATTACAATTGCTAAAAGCATAATCCTTTAAATCTTCACGTACTATTGTGCATCTCATAGTGTATTTCTGTCCGTAAAAGGGTATATTACACTCAAGGTGTATTTACAAGTGCTGAGAGGGTCATCCTCAATAACTTCACACGCTACCGTTCATCTCCAAGTGTATTTCTGTCCGTTAAAGGGTATATTACACAAAGTGTTAAAATACAATTGCTGAAGGCATAATCCTAGTAAAGGACGTGGACGCGGTCGTGGTGGTGTTAGTGGACCCTCTGGTGCTGGGAGAGGACGTGGCCATTCTGCCACAGCCACATGTCCTAGTGAACCAACTACCTCAGGTTCCAGTACCCACTAGAATTTACAGCGATATTTCGTGGGGCCCAATGCCGTTCTAATGATGGTAAGGCCTGAGCAAGTACAGGCGCTATTCAATTGGGTGGCCGACAGTGGATCCAGCACGTTCACTACATTATCTCCCACCCTGTCTTCTGCAGAAAGCGCACAGGTGGCGCCTGAAAACCAAGCCCATCAGTCTGTCACATCACACCCATGCATATCAGGGAAACTGTCAGAGCCTCAAGTTATGCAGCAGTCTCTTCTTCTGTATGAAGACTCTGCTCCCAGACTCTGCTGGCAGGGTTTCCCAAGGGAATCCACCTAGCCCTTCCCCAGTGGTGGAAGACATAGAATGCACTGATGAACAACCACTTATGTTTCCTGATGATGAGGACATGGGAATACCACCTCATCGGAGTCCGCACGTCTCTGATGATGACAAAACACAGGTGCCAACTGCTGCGTCTTTTTTCAGTGTGAAGACCGAACAGGAGGTCAGGGAGGAAGACTGTGTGGAAGACGATGCAGGGGATGATGAGGTCCTAGACCCCACATGAAATGAAAGTCGTGCCACTGACTTTCATAGTTCAGAGGAAGAGGCAGTGGTGAGACCGAGCCAACAGCGTAGCAAAAGAGAGAGCAGGGGGCAAAAGCACAACAGCAGCCGCCAAGAGAGTTCGCCACCAGCGAACGGGCACCCCAAAGGCAGCTTCAAGAAGTTCCCTGGCATGGCACTTCTTTAAACAATGTGCTGACGACAAGACCCGAGTGGTTTGCACGCTGTGCCATCAGAGCCTGAAGTGAGGCATTAACGTTCTGAACCTTAGCACAACCTGCATGACCAGGCATCTACATGCAAAGCATGAACTGCAGTGCAGTCAACACCTTAAAAGCAAGGAACTCACTCTGGCTCCCCCTGCTCCCTCTTCTACGGCTGCCTCGGCCTCTTCCTCCACCTCGGGAGTAGTGTTGAGCGCGAATATTCGAATAGCGAATTTTTTTAGCGAATATCGGCACTTCGCTAATTCGCGAATATTTCGAATATAGCGCTATAAATTCGCTATTTCGAATATTCCTTTTTCTTTTTTTAGTTATATTTTTTTCTTTCCCACTTCCCAAAAGAAGTTCTTACCTGTCGTGAGGATTCCTGGCTTCCTGGCTGCTCTAGTCAGTGCCCGTTGCCGCTTCTGCCGACTTCCGTGCTCATGGAGCGTCCCCATCACCATGGGAACGTCTCCATATACTAAAATGTACTGTCGGATTTGAGGAATTACGTTGAAATCGCAATGCGATTAATATAACTTGAATTAATCGCATTGCGATTTCTACTTAGACCTGGTTTACTATGGTTGGCTTGGTAGTATTAGAGAATATGACGAATGTAGACGTCATATTCCTCAAAACGAAGATAACGAAGTATTCTACATCTTCGTTTTAGCAACCTATTCGTCAACTTCGCTAATTCTAGCAATCAAATAGGAAGGTTGACTATAGAGACAGCTGTGTTAAATTCGCTATGCGATATTTTTTTTTTTAAATAGAATAATTATATTACTTGATAATTATTATAATTATTCTATTTATTAAAAAAAATATTATATAATCGCATAGCGAATTAAATACAGTTGTCTCTATAGTCAACCTTCCTATTTGATTGCTAGAATTAGTGAAGTTGACGAATAGGTTGCTAAAACGAAGATGTAGAATACTTCGTTATCTTCGTTTTGAGGAATATGACGAATACATTCGTCATATTCGTCATCTTCGCTATAATTCTAGATATTAAACCAATAGGAAAGTAGCCTAAGTTAAAATCGCAATACGCGATTATTTAAATCGCATATTAATCGCGATAACTAGAATAATGACGAATATTCGATTTAGACGAATATGAAACGAATATTCATTCGAATATTCGCAAATTTCGTCGAAATCGAATATGGCACCTGCTACTCATCACTACTCGGGAGGAATGTTGGCACCTGCCGCCCACCAAACATAGGATGTGCCACCGACACCACCACCTGCTTCACCAAGCATCTCCACCATGTCACACGGCAGCGTTCAGCTCTCCATCTCACAAACCTTGGAGAGAAAGCGTAAATTCCCACCTAGCCACCCTCGAGCCCTGGGCCTGAATGCCAGCATTTCTAAACTACTGGCCTTTGAAATGCTGTCATTCAGGCTGGTGGACACAGACAGCTTCAAAAAGCTGATGCCCATGGCTGTCCCACAGTATGTTGTTCCCAGCCGTCACTACTTCTCCAAGACAGCCGTGCCTTTCCTGCACAACCAAGTATCTGATAAAATCAAGTGTGCACTGTGCAACGCCATCTGTGGCAAGGTCCACCTAACCACAGATACGTGGACCAGTAAGCACGGCCATGGACGCTATATCTTCCTAACTGCACACTGGGTAAATGTAGTGGCAGCTGGGCCCCAGGCGGAGAGTTCTTTGGCGCAAGTCCTTCCGCCGCCAAGGATCGCAGGGCATCATTCTTTGCCTCCTGTATCCTCCTCCTCCTACTCGGCTTCCTCCTCCTCTGCTTCCACCAGCTCATCCAGTCAGCCACACACCTTCACCACCAACTTCAGCACAGCCCGGGGTAAACGTCAGCAGGCTGTTCTGAAACTTATATGTTTGGGGGACAGGCCCCACACTGCGCAGGAGTTGTGGCGGGGTATTGAACAACAGACCGACCAGTGATTGCTGCCGGTGGGCCTCAAGCCCGGCCTGGTGGTGTGCGATAATGGGCGAAATCTCGCCGCAGCTCTGAGACTAGCCGGTTTGGCGTCCAACCCTTGCCTGGCGCATGTGCAGAATTTGGTGGTGCAGAAGTTCATTCAAAAACTACCCCGACATGTCAGAGCTGCTGCATAAAGTGCGGGCCGTCTGTGCACGCTTCCAGCGTTCACATCCTGCCGCTGCTCGCCTTTCTGCGCCACAGCGTAACTTCGGCCTTCCCGCTCACCGCCTCATATGCGATGTGCCCACCAGGTGGAACTCCATCTTGCACATGCTGGAGAGACTGTGAGAGCAGCAGCAGGCTATAGTGGAGTTTCAGCTGCAGCACGCACGGGTCAGTCGCACTGCGGAACAGTACCACTTCACCACCAATGACTGGGCCTCCATGCGAGACCTGTGTGCCCTGTTTCGAGTATTCCACCAACATGGCCAGTGGCGATGACGCTGTTATCAGCATTACAATACCACTTTTATTTCTCCTTGAGAAAACGCTTAGGGGATTATGGAAGAGGAGGTGGCCCAGGAGGAGGAGGAGGGGTAATTTTTAGCACTTTTAGGCCAGTCTGTTAGAAGTGTCTCAGAGGGAGGTTTTTTGCAACAGCAGAGGCCAGGTACAAATTTGGCCAGCCAGGGCCCACTACTGGAGGACGAGGAGGATGAGCAGGAGGTGGAGGAAGACGAGGATGAAGCAGGTTCACAGCGGGGTAGCACCCAACACAGCTTAGGCCCATCACTGGTGCGTGGCTGGGAGGATACGGAGGATGATGACGATACGCCTCCCACAGAGGACAGCTTGTCCTTACCTCTGGGCAGCCTGGCATACATGAGCGATTACATGCTGCAGTGCCAGCGCAACGACAGCAGAGTTGCCCACATTTTAACGTGTGCGGACTACTGGGTTGCCACCCTGCTGGATCCCCGGTACAAAGTCAATGTTCCCACCTTACTTCCTGCACTGGAGCGTGATAGGAAGATGCGCGAGTTCAAGCGCACGCTGGTAGACGCGCTCCTGAGAGCATTCCTAAATGTCACAGGGGAACAAGTGGAAGCCCAAGGCGAAGGCAGAGGAGGAGCAAGAGGTCGCCAACGCAGCTGTGTCACGGCCAGCTCCTCTGAGGGTAGGGTTAGCATGGCAGCAATGTGGAAAAGTTTTGTCACCACGCCACAGCTAACTGCACCACCACCTGATACGGAACGTGTTAGCAGGAGGCAACATTTCACTAACATGGTTGAACAGTACGTCTGCACACCCCTCCACGTACTGACTGATGGTTCGGCCCCATTCAACTTCTGGGTCTCCAAATTGTCCATGTGGCCAGAGATAGCCTTTTATGCCTTGGAGGTGCTGGCCTGCCCGGCGGACAGCGTTTTGTCTGAACGTGTTTTCAGCACGGAAGGGGACGTCATTACTGACAAACCCAGCTGCCTGACCACAGCCAACGTGGACAAGCTGACGTTCATAAAAATGAACCAGGCATGGATCCCACAGGACCTGTCCATCCCTTGTGCAGAATAGACATTTATAACTGCCTCCCCCTCAACCATATATTCTTGTACTTCGGGGCACTTCTTTATTGAATCCTCTTTTTTTAATTTTACCATTATATTGCGGTGCAACCAAAAGTTGAATGAACCTCTCCTCCGTCTAGGTGCCAGGGGCCTAATTATCTGAAAGTCGCCTGTTCCAGTGGTGGGTGATATGAAGCCTGATTCTCTGCTATGCGACCTCTGTCCTCTGTCTGGGTGCCGTGGGCTAAATTTCTGGAAGTGGCCTTCTCTTTTGGTGGGTGACATGAAGCCTGATTCTCTGCTATGCGACCTCTCTCCTCCGTCTGGGTGCCAGGGGCCTAATTATTGAAAAGTGGCCTTCTCCATTGGTGGGTGACATGACGCCTTATTCTCTGCTATGCGACCTCTGTCCACTGTGTGGGTGCTGGTGCATAAAAACTGAAAGTGGCCTTCTCCATTGGTGGGCGATTTGAAGCCTGATTCTCTGCTATGTGACCTCTCTTCAATTGATATTGCTTAATTTTTATTTAGTTAATTTAATTTTAATTCATTTCCCTATCCACATTTGTTTGCAGGGGATTTACCTACATTTTGCTGCCTTTTGCAGCCCTCTAGCCCTTTCCTGGACTATTTTACAGCCTTTTTAGTGCCCAAAAGTTCGGGTCCCCATTGACTTCAATGGGGTTCGGGATGAAGTTCGGGTCGAGTTCGGATCCCGAACCCGAACACTTTCGGGAAGTTCGGCCGAACTTCTCGAACCCGAACATCCAGGTGTTCGCTCAACTGTAATCATTTGCTATATTTATAGAGCAGGTTGTTACGGACGCAGGGATACCTAATAAGTATACTTTTTTTTAGTTATTTTGGTTTTACACAATAATATCATTTTTGAAACAAAAAAAAAATCATGTTTTAGTGTCTCTATAATCTGAGAGCCACAGTTTTTTCAGCTTTTGGGCAATTGTCTCAGGTTCGGTATCATTTTTGCGGGATGAGATAACGGTTAGATTAGCACTATTTTGAAGGAAATATGCCTTTTTGATTGCTTGATATTACACTTTTTGTGACGTAAGGTGACAAAAAAATAGATTTTTTTAAACCGTTTTTATTTTATTTTTTTGACAGTGTTCACCTGAGGGGTTAGGTCATATGATATTTTTATAGAGCCGGTCGTTTCGGACGTGGTAATTCCTAATATGTATACTTTCTTTTATTTTTTTAAGTTCTACACAATAA
Source organism: Bufotes viridis (assembly GCA_033119425.1). Classification (NCBI taxonomy): domain Eukaryota; kingdom Metazoa; phylum Chordata; class Amphibia; order Anura; family Bufonidae; genus Bufotes; species Bufotes viridis. The sequence goes on from CM065589.1 coordinate 433,715,721, forward strand.
TATTATTTTTGAACAAAAAAAAAAAACGTTTTAGTGTCTCCATAGTCTGAGAGCCATAGTTTTTTCAGTTTTTAGGCAATTTTCTCAGGTTGCGTACCATTTTTGCGGGATGAGATGGCGGTTAGATTGGCACTATTTTGGGGTGCATACGACTTTTGGATCGCTTGCTATTGCACTTTTTGTGATGTAAGCTGACAAAAAATTGCTTTTTATATATTTTTTTAATGGTGTTCACCTCAGGGTTTAGGTAATGTGGTATTTTTATAGAGCAGGGTCTTCCGGACGCGACACTACCTAATATGTTTACTTTTTTTATTTTTTTTTACGTTGAACATTAAAAAGGCATTTTTGAAACAAAAAAATCATGTTTTAGTCTGAGAGCCATATTTTTTTTTATTTTTTGGTCCATTGTCTCATGTAGTGGCTCATTTTTTGCGGGATGAGGCGCCGGTTTTAATGGTACTATTTTGGCGTACATATGACTTTTTTGCTCACTTTTATTACCTTTTTTGGGAAGTAAGGTGGGCAAAATTTGAATTTCATAGAAACATAGAAACATAGAATGTGTCGGCAGATAAGAACCATTTGGCCCATCTAGTCTGCCAAATATACTGAATACTATGAATAGCCCCAGACCCTATCTTATATGAAGGATGGCCTTATGGCTGTCCCATGCATGCTTAAACTTCTTCACTGTATTTGCAGCTACCACTTCTACAGGAAGGCTATTCCATGTGTCCACTACTCTCTCAGTAAAGTAATACTTCCTGATAGTGTTGAGCGAACAGTTCGAAAATCGTTCGGGTCCGTACCGAATTTTGGGGTGTCCATGACACGGACCCGAACCCGGACATTTTCAAAAAAGTTCGGGTTCGGGTCCGGTGTTCGTCGATTACTTCCCGCTTTCTGAAGGGCTGCACAGCAGCCAATCAGCTAGCGTTTTACTTCTTGCCCTAAGAGCCCGTCACAGCCATGCCTACTAATGGCATGGCTGTGATTGGCCAAGTGCAGCATGTGACCCAGCCTCTATTTAAGCTGGAGTCACGTAGCGCCGCACGTCACACTGCTCTGACTAGTGTAGGGAGAGGATGCAGCTTCTGTGAGGGCGAGATAGGCAGGGATAAAGAAGTGATTGAATGATCTACCTTTCTACACCTGTGCATCAGAACAACTCAGCTGAGCTGTTCACTGAAAGTCACTATTTTGTTGAGACTGGCCAGAGCGATTTTTACTGGCACATGTAACTGGGCTGACCGGGCGGTGGCCATTTTGGGACTTGTGGTGCGCCAGCACTTGCTGCCACAGAGTGTAAACCAAAGCTCCAAAGAAGTTAAAAATCTACACCTGTGAATCAGAACAACAGCGATTCAGCTGCTCAGTCAAAGTCAATTTTTTTCTGGCTGGGCAGACTGTTTTCTGGCACATGTTACTGGGCTGATAGGCGGCGGCCATTTTGGGACTTGTGGTGCTACAGCAAAAGCTGCCACAACGTCCATTAATCTAATGTAATAGTCGATTTTTTCATAGATATACTACATCAGGGGTTTGGCTGTGCTTGTGTCACCCATACTAACTGCAAAGATATTTAATATATCAGTGGTGAAACTGAAAGTAACCCACTTGGATAGCAAATCCCATGAATGTGCTGTTCCAGCTAGGCTAGCCAGTGCCACTACTTTGTCCAATACTGTCAGCCAGAAATATTTATTTTTTTATGTGCCAGAAATATAAATTAGAAAAAGCTTTCACCGTAATAATAAAATTATTCTGGTGTTAGACCAGAAGAAGCACTCCTGTTGTAATTAATACTGTAAAAGGCTTAGGCAATATTTCTCCCAGTGTGGGAAATTTATCTAGCAAAACTAGCATTTTAACAATTCCGGTGTTCTGAAATACCAGCAGTCCTCTTGTAATTAATACCGCCAAAAGGCATTATATCGTCCAGTGTTGTAATTTTGGTGAAAAAAAGGCCAATTTAATCAATCTGGTGTTTGTTAGACCAGAAAAACTAGGCCTCACGTTTTCACTCCTCTAAAAGGAATTATATTTCCCCGTGTGGGAATCTATGTACCAAAACTAGCATTATAAAAATCTGGTGTCCAATTAGCAGCAGTGTTCTTGTAATTAATACCGCCAAAAGGCATTATTGTCCAGTGTTGTAATTTTGGTGAAAAAAGGCCAATTTAATCAATCTGGTGTTTGTTAGACCAGAAAAACTAGGCCTCACGTTTTCACTCCTCTAAAAGGAATTATATTTCCCCGTGTGGGAATCTATGTACCAAAACTAGCATTATAAAAATCTGGTGTCCAATTAGCAGCAGTGTTCTTGTAATTAATACCGCCAAAAGGCATTATTGTCCAGTGTTGTAATTTTGGTGAAAAAAGGCCAATTTAATCAATCTGGTGTTTGTTAGACCAGAAAACTAGGCCTCACGTTTTCACTCCTCTAAAAGGAATTATATTTCCCGTGTGGGAATCTATGTACCAAAACTAGCATTATAAAAATCTGGTGTCCAATTAGCAGCAGTGTTCTTGTAATTAATACCGAAAAAGGAATTATATCTTCCAGTGTGGGAATTTTGGGGCTAAAAATAATATATTTTATTGTGGTGCGAGTTGAATCGCAACAATGAGGAAACATTCTATTAAGGGACGAGGACGCGGTCGTGGTGGTGTCCGTGGAGCCTCTGTTGCTGGCAGAGGACGTGGCCGCTCGGCCTCAGGCGCACAAAGTAGTGAAACAACTCCTCAAGTAGCCGGCAGAATTTACAGCGATATTTGGTGGGGCCCAATGCCGTTATGAGGATGGTAAGGCCTGAGCAGGTACAGGCATTAGTCGATTGGGTGGCCGACAGTGCTTCCAGCACGTTCACCACATTGTCTTCCGCCCAGTCTTCTGCGGAAAGCGCACAGGTGGCACCTGAAAACCAAGCCCATCAGTCTGTCACATCACCCCCATGCATATCAGGGAAACTGGCTGAGCCTCAAGTTATGCAGCAGTCTCTTCTTCTGTTTGAAGACTCTGCTCCCACGGTTTTCCAGGGGCGTCCACCTATCCCTTCCCCAGCGGTGGAAGACATTCCATGCACTGACGCACAACCACTTATGTATCCAGATGATGAGGACATGGGAATACCACCACAGCAGAGTGACCGAGTGTCTGATGATGACGAAACACAGGTGCCCACTGCCGCGTCTTATTGCAGTGTGCAGACTGAACAGGAGGAGGTCAGGGAGGAAGACTGGGTGGAAGACGATGCAGAGGACGATGAGGTCTTAGACCCCACATGGACTGAAGGTCATGCCGCTGACTTAAATAGTTCAGAGGAAGAGGCAGTGGTGAGACCGAGACAACAGCGAAGCCAAAGAGGGAGCAGGGGGCAAAAGCAGAACAGCCGCCGTCCAGAGAGTTCGCCTGCTATTGGCCAGCGCCAACAGGGACCCAGCACCCCAAAGGCATCTTCAAGGAGTTCCCTGGCATGGCACTTCTTCAAACAATGTGCTGAGGACAAGACCAGAGTGGTTTGCACGCTGTGCCATCAGACCCTGAGGCGAGGCATTAACGTTCTTAACCTGAGCACCACCTGCATGATCAGGCATCTACATGCAAAGCATGAACTGCAGTGGAGTACACACCTTAAAAACAAGGAACCCGCTCAGGCTCCCCTGCTCCCTCTACCGCTGCTGCCTCGGCTTCCGCCTCGAGAGGAATGTTGCCACCTGCCGAGCAGCAAACAGAGGATGTGCCACCGACACCACCACCGCCACCGTCACCTAGCGTCTCCACTATTTCACACAGCAGCGTTCAGCTCTCCATCTCTCAAACCTTTGAGAGGAAGCGCAAATTCCCACCTAGTCACCCTCGAGCCCTTGGCCTGAATGCCAGCATTTCTAAACTACTGGCCTTTGAAATGCTGTCATTCCGCTGGTGGACACAGACAGCTTCAAACAGCTGATGGCCATGGCTGTCCCCAGTATGTGGTTCCAGCCACTACTTCTGCAAGACAGCCGTGCCTTCCCTGCACATGCAAGTGTCCGATAAAATCAAGTGTGCACTGCGCAACGCCATTTGTGGCAAGGTCCACCTAACCACAGATACGTGGACCAGTAAGCACGGCCAGGGACGCTATATCTCCTAACTGCACACTGGGTAAATGTAGTGGCGGCTGGGCCCCAGGCGGAGAGTTCCTTGGCGCACGTCCTTCCGCCGCCAAGGATCACAGGGCATCATTCTTTGCCTCCTGTAGCCTCCTCCTCCTACTCGGCTTCCTCCTCCTCCTCCTCTGCTTCCACCAGCTCATCCAGTCAGCCACACACCTTCACCACCAACTTCAGCACAGCCCGGGGTAAACGTCAGCAGGCCATTCTGAAACTCATATGTTTGGGGGACAGGCCCCACACCGCGCAGGAGTTGTGGCGGGGTATTGAACAACAGACCGACCAGTGGTTGCTGCCGGTGGGCCTCAAGCCCGGCCTGGTGGTGTGCGATAATGGGCGAAATCTCGTGGCAGCTCTGGGACTAGCCGGTTTGACGCACATCCCTTGCCTGGCGCATGTGCTGAATTTGGTGGTGCAAAAGTTCATTCACAACTACCCAGACATGTCAGAGCTGCTGCATAAAGTGCGGGCCGTCTGTGCGCGCTTCCGGCGTTCACATCCTGCCGCTGCTCGCCTGTCAGCGCTACAGCGGAACTTCGGCCTTCCCGCTCACCGCCTAATATGCGACGTGCCCACCCGGTGGAACTCCACCTTGCACATGCTGGAGAGACTGTGCGAGCAGCAGCAGGCCATAGTGGAGTTTCAGCTGCAGCACGCACGGGTCAGTCGCACTGCGGAACAGCACCACTTCACCACCAATGATTGGGCCTCCATGCGAGACCTGTGTGCCCTGTTGCGCTGTTTAGAGTACGCCACCAACATGGCCAGTGGCGATGCCACTGTTATCAGCGTGACAATACCAATTCTATGTCTCCTAGAGAAAACGCTTAGGGCGATGATGGAAGAGGAGGTGGGCCAGGGCCAGGAGGAGGAGGAGGAGGATGACGGGTCGTTTTTAGCACTTTCAGGCCACTCTGTTAGAAGTGGCTCAGAGGGAGGTTTTTGCAACAGCAGAGGGCAGGTACAAATGTGGCCAGCCAGGGACCACTACTGGAGGACGAGGAGGATGAGGAGGAGGTGGAGGAGGATGAGGATGAAGCAGGTTCACAGCGGGGTGGCACCCAGCACAGCGCAGGCACATCCCTGGTGCGTGGCTGGGGGATACAGAGGATGATGACGATACGCCTCCCACAGAGGACAGCTTGTCCTTACCTCTGGGGAGCCTGGCACACATGAGCGATTACATGCTGCAGTGCCTGCGCAACGACAGCAGAGTTGCCCACATTTTAACGTGTGCTGACTACTGGGTGGCCACCCTGCTGGATCCACGGTACAAAGACAATGTGCCCACTTTACTTCCTGCACTGGAGCGTGATAGGAAGATGCGCGAGTACAAGCGCACACTGGTAGACGCGCTCCTGAGAGCATTCCCAACTGTCACAGGGGAACAGGTGGAAGGCCAAGGCCAAGGCAGAGGAGGAGCTAGAGGTCGCCCACGCAGCAGTGTCACGGCCAGCTCCTCTGAGGGCAGGGTTAGCATGGCAGAAATGTGGAAAAGTTTTGTCTCCACGCCACAGCTAACTGCCCCACCACCTGATACGGAACGTGTTAGCAGGAGGCAACATTTCACTAACATGGTTGAACAGTACATCTGCACACAACTCCACGTACTGACGGATGGTTCGGCCCCATTCAACTTCTGGGTTTCCAAATTGTCCACGTGGCCAGAATTAGCATGTTATGCCTTGGAGGTGCTGGCCTGCCCGGCGGCCAGCGTTTTATCTGAACGTGTATTCAGCACGGCAGGGGCGTCATTACTGACAAACGCAGCCGCCTGTCCGCAGCCAACGTGGACAAGCTGACGTTTATAAAAATGAACCAGGCATGGATCCCACAAGACCTGACCCTCCCTTGTGCAGAGTAGTCCTTAATAACTGCCTTAAACCATGTTGTCTTGTACTCCTGGCCACTTCTTCATTGAAAAATCAATTTTTGAAATTAAGTAGGATCTTGGGGTGCAACCCAGAGTTGAATGAACCTTCCGTCTGTCTGGGTGCCGGGGCCAAAGTACATGAAAGTGTCCTTCTCCTGTGCTGGGTGATATGAATGTTATACTTGTGCTGTCTGACATGTCTCCTTTGTGTGGGTGCAGGGGGCCAAAGTCACTGAAAGCGGCCTTCTCCTGTGGTGGCTGATATAAATGCCTGAATCTCTGCTGTGGGACCTCTCTCCTCTTTCTGGGTGCAGGGTCAAAGTCTCTAAAAGTGCCCTTCTCCTGTGGTGGTTGATGTGAAACTGATGCTTGTGCTATCTGACCTGTCTCCTCTGTGTCGGTGCTAAGGCCTAAGTCACTGAAAGCGGCCTTCTCCTGTTCTGGCTGATATAAATGCCTGAATCTCTGCTGTGGGACCTCTCTCCTCTTTCTGGGTGCAGGGGTCAAAGTCTCTAAAAGTGCCCTTCTCCTGTGGTGGTTGATGTGAAACTGATGCTTGTGCTATCTGACCTGTCTCCTCTGTGTCGGTGCTAAGGCCTAGGTCACTGAAAGCGGCCTTCTCCTGTTCTGGCTGATATAAATGCCTGAATCTCTGCTGTGGGACCTCTCTCCTCTTTCTGGGTGCAGGGGTCAAAGTCTCTAAAAGTGCCCTTCTCCTGTGGTGGTTGATGTGAAACTGATGCTTGTGCTATCTGACCTGTCTCCTCTGTGTCGGTGCTAAGGCCTAAGTCACTGAAAGCGGCCTTCTCCTGTGGTGGCTGATATAAATGCCTGAATCTCTGCTGTGGGACCTCTCTCCTCTTTCTGGGTGCAGGGGTCAAAGTCTCTAAAAGTGCCCTTCTCCTGTGGTGGTTGATGTGAAACTGATGCTTGTGCTATCTGACCTGTCTCCTCTGTGTCGGTGCTAAGGCCTAGGTCACTGAAAGCGGCCTTCTCCTGTTCTGGCTGATATAAATGCCTGAATCTCTGCTTTGGGACCTCTCTCCTCTTTCTGGGTGCAGGGTCAAAGTCTCTAAAAGTGCCCTTCTCCTGTGGTGGTTGATGTGAAACTGATGCTTGTGCTATCTGACCTGTCTCCTCTGTGTCGGTGCTAAGGCCTAAGTCACTGAAAGCGGCCTTCTCCTGTGGTGGCTGATATAAATGCCTGAATCTCTGCTGTGGGACCTCTCTCCTCTTTCTGGGTGCAGGGGTCAAAGTCTCTAAAAGTGCCCTTCTCCTGTGGTGGTTGATGTGAAACTGATGCTTGTGCTATCTGACCTGTCTCCTCTGTGTCGGTGCTAAGGCCTAAGTCACTGAAAGCGGCCTTCTCCTGTTCTGGCTGATATAAATGCCTGAATCTCTGCTGTGGGACCTCTCTCCTCTTTCTGGGTGCAGGGGTCAAAGTCTCTAAAGTGCCCTTCTCCTGTGGTGGTTGATGTGAAACTGATGCTTGTGCTATCTGACCTGTCTCCTCTGTGTCGGTGCTAAGGCCTAAGTCACTGAAAGCGGCCTTCTCCTGTTCTGGCTGATATAAATGCCTGAATCTCTGCTGTGGGACCTCTCTCCTCTTTCTGGGTGCAGGGGTCAAAGTCTCTAAAAGTGCCCTTCTCCTGTGGTGGTTGATGTGAAACTGATGCTTGTGCTATCTGACCTGTCTCCTCTGTGTCGGTGCTAAGGCCTAAGTCACTGAAAGCGGCCTTCTCCTGTGCTGGCTGATATAAATGCCTGAATCTCTGCTGTGGGACCTCTCTCCTCCGTCTGGGTGCAGGGGTAAAAGTCTCTCAAAGTGGCCTTCTCTTGTACTGGGTGATGTGAAGCTGATGTCTGTGCCATCTGACATGGTTGCCGGGGTCCCATTAAATGGTGGCCTACTCCTGTGGTGGGTGATCTAAATGCCTGATTCTCTGCTGTGAAAACCCCTCTCCACCGCCTGGGTGCAGGGGTCAAAGTCTCTCAAAGTGGCCTTCTCTTGTGCTGGGTGATGTGAAGCTGATGTTTGCGCCATCTGACATGGTTGCCGGGGTCCCATTAAATGGTGGCCTACTCCTATGGTGGGTGATCTAAATGCATGATTCTCTGCTGTGAAAACCTCTCTCCTCCGCCTGGGTGCAGGGGTCAAAGTCTCTCAAAGTGGCCTTCACTTGTGCTGGGTGATGTGAAGCTGATGTTTGTGCCATCTGACATGGTTGTCGGGGTCTCATTAAATGGTGGCCTACTCCTGTGGTGGGTGATCTAAATGCATGATTCTCTGCTGTGAAAACCTCTCTCCTCCGTCTGGGTGCAGGGGTCAAAGTCTCTCAAAGTGGCCTTCTCTTGTGCTGGGTGATGTGAAGCTGATGTTTGTGCCATCTGACATGGTTGCCGGGGTCCCATTAAATGGTGGCCTACTCCTGTGGTGGGTGATCTAAATGCCTGATTCTCTGCTGTGAAAACCCCTCTCCACCGCCTGGGTGCAAGGGTCAAAGTCTCTCAAAGTGGCCTTCTCTTGTGCTGGGTGATGTGAAGCTGATGTTTGTGCCATCTGACATGGTTGCCGGGGTCCCATTAAATGGTGGCCTACTCCTGTGGTGGGTGATCTAAATGCATGATTCTCTGCTGTGAAAACCCCTCTCCTCCGCCTGGGTGCAGGGGTCAAAGTCTCTAAAAGTGGCCTTCTCTTGTGCTGGGTGATGTGAAGCTGATGTTTGTGCCATCTGACATGGTTGCTGGGGTCCCATTAAATGGTGGCCTACTCCTGTGGTGGGTGATCTAAATGCCTGATTCTCTGCTGTGAAAACTTCTCTCCTCTGTCTGGGTGCTGGTCCAAAATACATGAGAGTGGCCTTCTCCGGTGGTGGTTGATATGAAGCATGATTCCTTGCTGTGGGACCTGTATCCTCTGTCTGGGTGCTGGTCTGAAATAAATGAGAGTGGCCTTCTCCGTTGGTGGTTGATATGAAGCATGATTCCTTGCTGTGGGACCTGTATCCTCTGTTCTGGCTGATATAAATGCCTGAATCTCTGCTTTGGGACCTCTCTCCTCTTTCTGGGTGCAGGGGTCAAAGTCTCTAAAAGTGCCCTTCTCCTGTGGTGGTTGATGTGAAACTGATGCTTGTGCTATCTGACCTGTCTCCTCTGTGTCGGTGCTAAGGCCTAAGTCACTGAAAGCGGCCTTCTCCTGTGGTGGCTGATATAAATGCCTGAATCTCTGCTGTGGGACCTCTCTCCTCTTTCTGGGTGCAGGGGTCAAATTCTCTAAAAGTGCCCTTCTCCTGTGGTGGTTGATGTGAAACTGATGCTTGTGCTATCTGACCTGTCTCCTCTGTGTCGGTGCTAAGGCCTAGGTCACTGAAAGCGGCCTTCTCCTGTTCTGGCTGATATAAATGCCTGAATCTCTGCTGTAGGACCTCTCTCCTCTTTCTGGGTGCAGGGGTCAAAGTCTCTAAAAGTGCCCTTCTCCTGTGGTGGTTGATGTGAAACTGATGCTTGTGCTATCTGACCTGTCTCCTCTGTGTCGGTGCTAAGGCCTAAGTCACTGAAGCGGCCTTCTCCTGTGGTGGCTGATATAAATGCCTGAATCTCTGCTGTGGGACCTCTCTCCTCTTTCTGGGTGCAGGGTCAAATTCTCTAAAAGTGCCCTTCTCCTGTGGTGGTTGATGTGAAACTGATGCTTGTGCTATCTGACCTGTCTCCTCTGTGTCGGTGCTAAGGCCTAAGTCACTGAGCGGCCTTCTCCTGTTCTGGCTGATATAAATGCCTGAATCTCTGCTGTGAGGACCTCTCTCCTCTTTCTGGGTGCAGGGGTCAAAGTCTCTAAAAGTGCCCTTCTCCTGTGGTGGTTGATGTGAAACTGATGCTTGTGCTATCTGACCTGTCTCCTCTGTGTCGGTGCTCAGGCCTAAGTCACTGAGCGGCCTTCTCCTGTGCTGGCTGATATAAATGCCTGATTCTCTGCTGTGAGGACCTCTCTCCTCCGTCTGGGTGCAGGGGTCAAAAGTCTCTCAAAGTGGCCTTCTCTTGTGCTGGGTGATGTGAAGCTGATGTTTGTGCCATCTGACATGGTTGCCGGGGTCCCATTAAATGGTGGCCTACTCCTGTGGTGGGTGATCTAAATGCCTGATTCTCTGCTGTGAAAACCCCTCTCCTCCGCCTGGGTGCAGGGGTCAAAGTCTCTCAAAGTGGCCTTCTCTTGTGCTGGGTGATGTGAAGCTGATGTTTGTGCCATCTGACATGGTTGCCGGGGTCCCATTAAATGGTGGCCCTACTCCTGTAGTGGGTGATCTAAATGCATGATTCTCTGCTGTGAAAACCTCTCTCCTCCGTCTGGGTGCAGGGTCAAAGTCTCTCAAAGTGGCCTTCTCTTGTGCTGGGTGATGTGAAGCTGATGTTTGTGCCATCTGACATGGTTGCCGGGGTCCCATTAAATGGTGGCCTACTCCTGTGGTGGGTGATCTAAATGCATGATTCTCTGCTGTGAAAACCTCTCTCCTCCGTCTGGGTGCAGGGTCAAAGTCTCTCAAAGTGGCCTTCTCTTGTGCTGGGTGATGTGAAGCTGATGTTTGTGCCATCTGACATGGTTGCCGGGGTCCCATTAAATGGTGGCCTACTCCTGTGGTGGGTGATCTAAATGCCTGATTCTCTGCTGTGAAAACCCCTCTCCTCCGTCTGGGTGCAGGGGTCAAAAGTCTCTCAAAGTGGCCTTCTCTTGTGCTGGGTGATGTGAAGCTGATGTTTGTGCCATCTGACATGGTTGCCGGGGTCCCATTAAATGGTGGCCTACTCCTGTGGTGGGTGATCTAAATGCATGATTCTCTGCTGTGAAAACCCCTCTCCTCCGCCTGGGTGCAGGGTCAAAGTCTCTCAAAGTGGCCTTCTCGTTGTGCTGGGTGATGTGAAGCTGATGTTTGTGCCATCTGACATGGTTGCCGGGGTCCCATTAAATGGTGGCCTACTCCTGTAGTGGGTGATCTAAATGCATGATTCTCTGCTGTGAAAACTTCTCTCCTCTGTCTGGGTGCTGGTCCAAAATACATGAGAGTGGCCTTCTCCGGTGGTGGTTGATATGAAGCATGATTCCTTGCTGTGGGACCTGTATCCTCTGTCTGGGTGCTGGTCTGAAATAAATGAGAGTGGCCTTCTCCATTGGTGGTTGATATGGCGCATGATTCCTTGCTGTGGGACCTGTATCCTCTGTCTGGGTGCTGGTCCAAAATAAATGAGAGTGGCCTTCTCCGGTGGTGGTTGATATGACGCATGATTCCTTGCTGTGGGACCTGTATCCTCTGTCTGGGTGCTGGTCCAAAATACATGAAGTGGCCTTCTCCGGTGGTGGTTGATATGACGCATGATTCCTTGCTGTGGGACCTGTATCCTCTGTCTGGGTGCTGGTCCCAAATAAATGAGTGGCCTTCTCCGGTGGTGGTTGATATGACGCATGATTCCTTGCTGTGGGACCTGTATCCTCTGTCTGGGTGCTGGTCCAAAATAAATGAGTGGCCTTCTCCGGTGGTGGTTGATATGACGCATGATTCCTTGATGTGGGACCTCTCTCCTCTGTCTGGGTGCTGGTCCAAAATAAATGAAGTGGCCTTCTCCGGTGGTGGTTGATATGACGCATGATTCCTTGCTGTGGGACCTGTATCCTCTGTCTGGGTGCTGGTCCAAAATAAATGAAGTGGCCTTCTCCGGTGGTGGTTGATATGAGGCATGATTCCTTGCTGTGGGACCTGTCTCCTCTGTCTGGGTGCTGGTCCAAAATACATGAAGTGGCCTTCTCCGGTGGTGGTTGATATGACGCATGATTCCTTGCTGTGGGACCTGTATCCTCTGTCTGGGTGCTGGTCCCAAATAAATAGAGTGGCCTTCTCCAGTGGTGGATGATATGACGCATGATTCCTTGCTGTGGGACCTGTATCCTCTGTCTGGGTGCTGGTCCAAAATAAATGAGTGGCCTTCTCCGGTGGGGGTTGATATGACGCATGATTCCTTGATGTAGGACCTCTCTCCTCTGTCTGGGTGCTGGTCCAAAATACATGAGAGTGGCCTTCTCCGGTGGTGGTTGATATGGCGCATGATTCCTTGCTGTGGGACCTGTATCCTCTGTCTGGGTGCTGGGCCGAAATAAATGAAGTGGCCTTCTCCATTGGTGGTTGATATGAGGCATGATTCCTTGCTGTGGGACCTATCTCCTCTGTCTGGGTGCTGGTCCAAAATAAATGAAGTGGCCTTCTCCTGTGGTGGTTGATATGGCGCCTTATTCCTTGATGTGGGACCTCTCTCCTCTGTCTGGGTGCTGGTCCAAAATACATGAAGTGGCCTTCTCCTGTGGTGGTTGATATGACGCATGATTCCTTGCTGTAGGACCTGTATCCTCTGTCTGGGTGCTGGGCCGAAATAAATGAGAGTGGCCTTCTCCGTTGGTGGTTGATATGAGGCATGATTCCTTGCTGTGGGACCTGTATCCTCTGTCTGGGTGCTGGTCCAAAATAAATGAGTGGCCTTCTCCGGTGGGGGTTGATATGACGCATGATTCCTTGATGTGGGACCTCTCTCCTCTGTCTGGGTGCTGGTCCAAAATACATGAGAGTGGCCTTCTCTGGTGGTGGTTGATATGACGCATGATTCCTTGCTGTGGGACCTGTATCCTCTGTCTGGGTGCTGGGCCGAAAATAAATGAGAGTGGCCTTCTCCGTTGGTGGTTGATATGAGGCATGATTCCTTGCTGTGGGACCTATCTCCTCTGTCTGGGTGCTGGTCCAAAATAAATGAGAGTGGCCTTCTCCATTGGGGTTGATATGACGCATGATTCCTTGATGTGGGACCTCTCTCCTCTGTCTGGGTGCTGTTCCAAAATACATGAGAGTGGCCTTCTCCGGTGGTGGTTGATATGACGCATGATTCCTTGCTGTGGGACCTGTATCCTCTGTCTGGGTGCTGGGCCGAAATAAATGAAGTGGCCTTCTCCGTTGGTGGTTGATATGAGGCATGATTCCTTGCTGTGGGACCTGCTATCCTCTGTCTGGGTGCTGGTCCAAAATAAATAGAGTGGCCTTCTCCGGTGGGGGTTGATATGACGCATGATTCCTTGATGTGGGACCTGTCTCCTCTGTCTGGGTGCTGGTCCAAAATTCAAGAGAGTGGCCTTCTCCGGTGGTGGTTGATATGACGCATGATTCCTTGCTGTGGGACCTGCTATCCTCTGTCTGGGTGCTGGTCCAAAATACATGAAGTGGCCTTCTCCGGTGGTGGGTGATATGACGCATGATTCCTTGCTGTGGGACCTGTATCCTCTGTCTGGGTGCTGGGCCGAAATAAATGAGTGGCCTTCTCCGTTGGTGGTTGATATGAGGCATGATTCCTTGCTGTGGGACCTATCTCCTCTGTCTGGGTGCTGGTCCAAAATAAATGAGAGTGGCCTTCTCCGGTGGGGGTCATATGATGCCTTATTCCTTGATGTGGGACCTCTCTCCTCTGTCTGGGTGCTGGTCCAAAATACATGAGTGGCCTTCTCCAGTGGTGGTTGATATGACGCATGATTCCTTGCTGTGGGACCTGTATCCTCTGTCTGGGTGCTGGGCCGAAATAAATGAGAGTGGCCTTCTCCGTTGGTGGTTGATATGAGGCATGATTCCTTGCTGTGGGACCTGAATCCTCTGTCTGGGTGCTGGTCCAAAATAAATGAGAGTGGCCTTCTCCGGTGGGGGTTGATATGACGCATGATTCCTTGATGTGGGACCTCTCTTCTCTGTCTGGTTGCTGGTCCAAAATAAATGAGAGTGGCCTTCTCCAGTGGTGGTTGATATGACGCCTTATTCCTTGCCGTGGGACCTGTATCCTCTGTCTGGGTGCTGGTCCAAAATACATGAGAGTGGCCTTCTCCGGTGGTGGTTGATATGAAGCATGATTCCTTGCTTTGGGACCTGTATCCTCTGTCTGGGTGCTGGTCCCAAAAAAATGAGAGTGGCCTTCTCCAGTGGTGGATGATATGACGCATGATTCCTTGCTGTGGGACCTCTCTCCAATTGATATTGGTTAATTTTTATTTATTTTATTTTAATTCATTTCCCTATCTACATTTGTTTGCAGGGGATTTACCTTCATTTTGCTGCCTTTTGCAGCCCTCTAGCCCTTTCCGGGAGTCTTTTACAGGCTTTTTAGTGCCCAAAAGTTCGGGTCCCCATTGACTTCTATGGGGTTCGGGTTCCGGATGAAGTTCGGGTTGAGTTCGGATCACGAACCCGGACATTTTCCGGAAGTTCGGCCGAACCTCTCGAACCCGAACATCCAGGTGTTCGCTCATCTCTACTTCCTGATATTACTTTTAAACCTTTGCCCCTCTAATTTAAAACTATGTCCTCTTGTAGCAGTTTTTCTTCTTTTAAATATTCTCTCCTCTTTTACCGTGATGATTCCCTTTATGTATTTAAAAGTTTCTATCATATCCCCTCTGTCTCTTCTTACTTCTAAGCTATACATGTTAAAGTCCTTTAACCATTCATGGTAAGTTTTGTCCAGCAATCCATGCACTAGTTTAGTAGCTCTTCTCTGAAATCTCTCCAAAGTTTCAATATACTTCTGCAGATATGGTCTCCAGTACTGCACACAATACTCCAAATGAGGTCTCACTAGTGCTCTGTAGAGCGGCACGAGCACCTCCCTCTCTCTACTGTTAATGCCTCTCCATATACACCCAAGCATTCTGCTGGCATTACCTGCTGCTCTATGACATTGTCTGCCCACCTTTAGGTCGTCTGATATAATGACCCCTAAATCCCTTTCATCAGGTACTGAGGATAGTACTGTATCACTGATTTTATATTCTGCTCTTGGGTTTTTACGCCCCAGGTGCATTATCTTGCACTTATCGACATTAAATTTTAGTTGCCAGATTTTTGACCATTCCTCTAGTTTTCCCAAATCCTTTTCCATTTGGTGTATCCCTCCAGGAACATTAACCCTGTTACAAATCTTTGTGTCATCAGCAAAAAGACACATCTTACCATTGAGGCCTTCTGCAATTTCACCGATAAAGATATTAAACAATATGGGTCCCAGAACAGATCTCTGAGGTACCCCACTGGTAACAATACCATGGTCTGAATATACTCCATTGACTACAACCCTCTGTTTTCTGTCCTTCAGCCACTGCCTAATCCATTCAACAATATGTGAGCCCAGTTTATTGATAAGCCTTCTATGTGGGACACTATCAAAAGCCTTACTAAAGTCCAGATAAGCGATGTCTACTGCACCTCCGCCATCTATTATTTTAGTCACCCAATCAAAAAAGTCAATAAGATTAGTTTGACATGATCTCCCTGAAGTAAACCCATGCTGTTTTTTATCACTCAACCCATGGGTTTTTATATGTTCCACAATCCTCTCCTTGAGTATGGTTTCCATTAATTTCCCCACTATTGATGTCAGGCTTACTGGCTTATAGTTGCACGATTCCTCTCTACTACCTTTCTTGTGAATCAGCACAACGTTTGCTAATTTCCAATCTTCTAGGACAACACCTGTTACCAGTGATTGGTTAAATAAATCTGTTAATGGTTTTGCTAGTACACCTCTAAGCTCTTTTTATAGCTTTGGGTGTATCCCATCAGGCCCTTGTGATTTATTTGTATTAATTTTAGACAGCTGCTTAGAACCTCTTCCTCTGTAAAGACACATGCATCAAAGGATTCATTAGTCTTCCTCCCTAACTGAGGTCCTTCTCCTTCATTTTCCTTTGTAAAAACTGAACAGAAGTATTCATTGAGGCAGTCAGCTAGTTCTTTATCCTCCTCCATATACCTTCCTTCTTTTGTTTTTAATTTGGTAATTCCTTGTTTTAATTTCCTTTTTTCATTTATAGTAACATAGTAACATAGTAACATAGTATATAAGACCGAAAAAAGACATTTGTCCATCCAGTTCGGCCTGTTTCCTACAAGTTGATCCAGAGGAAGGCAAAAAACCCCTGTGAGGCAGAAGCCAATTTTCCTCACTTAAGGGGAAAAAAAAATTCCTTCCCGACTCCAATCAGGCAATCAGAATAACTCCCTGGATCAACGACCCCTCTCTAGTACCTATAGCCTGTAATATTATTACACTCCAGAAATAAATCCAGTCCCCTCTTGAATTCCTTTATTGTACTCACCATCACCACCTCCTCAGGCAGAGAGTTCCATAGTCTCACTGCTCTTACAGTGAAGAATCCTTTTCTATGTTTGTGTACAAACCTTCTTTCCTCCAGACGCAGAGGATGTCCCCTTGTCACAGTCACAGTCCTGGGGATAAATAGATGATGGGACAGATCTCTGTACTGACCCCTGATATATTTATACATAGTTATTAGATCTCCCCTCAGTCGTCTTTTTTCTAAAGTGAATAACCCTAATTTTGATAACCTTTCAGGGTACTGTAGATCCCTCATTCCAGTTATTACTTTAGTTGCCCTCCTCTGAACTCTCTCCAGCTCTGCTATGTCTGTCTTGTTCACAGGAGCCCAGAACTGTACACAGTACTCCATGTGTGGTCTAACCAGTGATTTGTAAAGTGGTAGTGTATCTGAAGAATGTCTTATCACCTTTTTTCAGTGACTGAGCTAATTTCTCTTCTGCCTGAGCTTTAGAAGCTCTTATAACTTGCTTGGCCTCTCTCTGCCTCATCTTATAGATTTCCCTGTCATCCTCGTTTTGGGTGTTTTTATACTTACTAAAGACCATCTTTTTGTTTTTAATGATTTGGGCCACTTCTGCTGAGTACCACAGTGGTCTCTTCCTTTTTTTGCCTTTACTGACAAGCCTAATGCACTTTTCTGTTGCCTTCAATAGTGCCAATTTTAAGTAGTCCCATTTCTCTTGGACTCCATTGAAATTGTTCCAGTCTGATAGGGACTCAAATACCACTGATCTCATTTTAGAAAAGTCTGTTTTCCGAAAATCTAAAACTTTTGTTTTTGTGTGGAGTGACTCAGTCACTGTACTTAGAGTAAACCACATTAACTGGTGATCACTGGATCCTAAGCTTTCCCCTACAGTAATATCAGATACCAAATTGCCATTTGTGAATACCAAATCTAAAATGGCCTCCTTCCGGGTTGGCTCCTCAACTACTTGCTGAAGAGATAATCCCAGTAGGGATTATTTTTTTTATTTTTATCGCGTTCACTGTATGGGGAATATAACATGACCGTTTTATAGATCAGGTCGTTACGGACGCGGTGATATATAACATGTGTAGGGAATTTTATTTTATTTTTTAATCAGTAATAAATGTTTATTTTTTTATTTTTTTGAAGATCCAGTGGGTCTGATGTCTGTATAATACAGTACAGTACACCATATAGTGTACTGTACTGTATTTCACTTACACTTCTGTCTGAACAGATCTCTGCCTTTAGCACTGATCTGTTCAGCACCATGGACAGCAGGATGCCTGAGAAGGCGTCCTGTTGCCATGGGAACCGTCCCCGTCTGCCACAACTGAGCAGACAATAAGTCGACTTGTGAACAGCATGAGACATTGTTGTTAACCACTTCATTACCGGAGTTTTTATCTGCCTTTCTTACCAGGACAGTTTTTCAGTTGTAGCATTGTGTCTATCTAACTGCAAATAACTGATTAATTTCTGAGCCAGCCTATATGTATTTGATATTATTTTTCACGGGACACCTTAGACCTTTCTTTTGTGCCATTAGATGATGAATATAATATTAAAAAATATATATTTAGGAAAAACTGAAAATTATAAAAAGAAAATATTTTTCCTTTCTTATCAATTTTTTTTTGAACTATTACAAAAGGTTTAAAGAAAACACACTTCTAAAACCATTCCCATATGCTTGTACCCTGAAAATGGACACTATTTATATAATTTATCTACTGGCTGGGCCCGCCTCAAGACTTCATAAGACTGGAGCGCATTTTGGATTTTAGCGGCTTATTTTCCTATTGCTGGTTGTGTAGCACTGTACTGCCAGAAAAATCTTGTACAGCGCCAAAACGCAACAACCCCCCTTCAAAGAGACTTTTATGTTATTTATCTTGGGGAAATTTGGACATTTTAAGGTTTTTTTTATTAGTAATTTTTTATTTTATTTTTTTACTTTTTTTTAAGTAAATTAACCCCTTTCTTACTTAGTCAAGGCAGAAAGTGGTTAAATCTAGAGTTGAGCGGAAACCTGGATGTTCGGGTTCAAGAACTTCGGCTGAACTGCATGAAAATGTTTGGGTTCGGGATCCAAACTTGACCATGAACCCGAACTCCATTGAAGTCAATGGAGACCCGAAGTTTTGGGCCCTAAAAAGGCTGTAAAATTGCCCTAGAAAGGGCTAGAGGGCTGAAAAAGGCAGCAAAATGTAGGCAAATCCCCTGCAAACAAATGTGGATAGGGAAATGACTTAAGATAAAATAAAATAAATAAATAAATATTAACCAATATTAATTGGCAACTTGGAGGAGGAGGTGGAATAGGAGGCTGGGATGGCATCAGGTGGGAATGCTATGGGAGTTGAAGTTCTCCCCACAGCCATAAAGGATTCATGTCTGCCAGCAGTGCCACAGGCCATATTCACAGATTCAGGCCTAAGGCAACCATACATGGGAGTTGGAGAAGTTCCCATCATTGATAAAAGTACATTCATGTCTGCCAGCAGTGCCACAGGCCACATTCACAGATTCAGGCCCAAGGAAACCATACATGGGAGTTGAAAAAGTTATCATCACAGCCAAAAAGGATTCATTTCTGCCTGCAGTGTCACAGGCCTCATGCACAGACTCAAATAGGAGAGTTTGAATCACGCCAAAACAGTATTGATTTCACACAACAGTGCCACAGGCCACAATCACTCATTCAGGCCCATGGCTCCCGCAAAGAGGAGATTGGTCCCATAACAGCAACACAGGCCTCAGGTCAACCTGCAATTGAACAGGCCATTATCATTTATGTAGGCCCTAGCACCCAGACAGAGGTGAGCGGTCCCATAACAGCAACACAGGCCTCAGGTCAACCTGCAATTGAACAGGCCATTATCATTTATGTAGGCCCTAGCACCCAGACAGAGGTGAGCAGTCCCATAACAGTAACTCAGGCTTCAGGTCAACCTGCAATAGAACAGGCCATTATCATATATGTACTCCCTAGCACCCAGACAGAGGTGAGTGGTCCGATAACAGTAACACAGGCCTCAGGTCAACCTGCAAAGGAACAGGCCATTATCATTTACAGCAAAAAGAGGTTAATGTCTCCCACCAATACTGCAGGCGATTAAACGAAATATAGGCCCCTGACACCCAGACAGAGGAGAGGTTCATTCAACTTGGGGTTGCCCCAAAATAATGGTACAATTAAAAAAAGAGGATTCAATAAAGAAGTGCTCTGGAGAAAAAGAATGTATGGTTGAGGGCGAGGCAGTTATAAATGTCTATTCTGCACAAGGTACGGACAAGTCCTGTGGGATCCATGCCTGGTTCATTTTAATGAACGTGAGCTTGTCCACGTTGGCTGTGGACAGGCGGCTGCGTTTGTCTGTAATGACGCCCCCTGCCGTGCTAAATACACGTTCAGACAATACACTGGCTGCATGGCAGGCCAGCACCTCCAATGCATAAAGGGCAAGCTCTGGTCATGTGGACAATTTGGAGACCCAGAAGTTGAATGGGGCAGAACCATCAGTCAGTATGTGGAGGCGTGTGCACACGTACTGTTCCACCATGTTGTTGAAATGCTGCCTCCTGCTAACACGTTTCCTATCAGCTGGTGGTGCAGTTTACTGTGGCGCGGTGACAAAAGTCTGAGGAGCTGGCCGTGACACAGCTGCGTTGGCGACCTCCTCCTCCTCTGCCTTTGCCTTGTGCTTCCACTTGTCCCCCTGTGTCAGTTGAGAATGCCCTCAAGAGCGCGTCTACCAGCGTGCGCTTGTAGTCGCGCATCTTACTATCATGTGCGGGATAGTGCGGGAATTAAGGTGGGCACGTTATCCTTGTACCGGAGATCCAGCAGGGTGGAAACCCAGTAGTCAGCACAAGTTAAAATGTGGGCAACTCTGCTGTCGTTGCGCACACACTGCAGCATGTAGTCGCTCATGTATGCCAGGCTGCCCAGAGGTAACGATAAGCTGTCCTCTGTAGCTGGTATATCATCTGTGTCCAACGTATCCCCCCAGGCACGCTCTAGTGATGGCCCTGAGCTGCGTAGGTTGTGACTCTCCAGTGAAACCGGTTCCTCCTCCTCCTCCACCTCATCCTCCCCGTCCTCCAGAAGTGTGCTATGCCTGTCCATATGTGTATCTGGCCACTGTTGGTGAAGAAACCCCCCCTCTGAGCCACTTCTGTATAACCTCATAACTCACAGAAAAAAGATGCACCACATGGATAAGCAACTGACAACACTGGCTAATCCCTCACTCTGGTGTTAAAAGCTGAGAGATTCGCCAATATTTCCAATCAGGAACATATCGGAGCCCCTTTAGGCACCACTACACGGTATCTCAGCATGACATGGGGTCCTACCACTAGACTACCTATGGTGTGTGAACAAGGTCTGAACAGGTATTAAGTAGCCTACAGCCCCATCCCACTCACCTGCACTGCAGGACCAACAATGCAATGGGGAACACATGAGGCCGCAAGCTACACCTACAACAGACCATGTGACACCGGCTTCCAGGTGCAACAGAATGTTTACAAGCCATATGCAATGGCACATTCAATACATATAAAACAAGAATCACAAAAATAAACGTGGCCTAAATGGGTGGGACTGCTCCAGACCCCAAACACTGTGGCGTGTTTCTAACTGGGGGCAGTTCCTCCGCATGTGGTTCGCAGCGAACGGCTATCCCCAGCAAAAATTGCATACAATGGAGGATGCCGGCGCGAACCACAAGCACCACACAAACATCCTACACAAAATAAAACATGTGCGGATGAAAATATATAAACACATAACTCACAGAAAAAAGATGCACCACATGGATAAGCAACTGACAACACTGGCTAATCCCTCACTCTGGTGTTAAAAGCTGAGAGATTCGCCAATATTTCCAATCAGGAACATATCGGAGCCCCTTTAGGCACCACTACACGGTATCTCAGCATGACATGGGGTCCTACCACTAGACTACCTATGGTGTGTGAACAAGGTCTGAACAGGTATTAAGTAGCCTACAGCCCCATCCCACTCACCTGCACTGCAGGACCAACAATGCAATGGGGAACACATGAGGCCGCAAGCTACACCTACAACAGACCATGTGACACCGGCTTCCAGGTGCAACAGAATGTTTACAAGCCATATGCAATGGCACATTCAATACATATAAAACAAGAATCACAAAAATAAACGTGGCCTAAATGGGTGGGACTGCTCCAGACCCCAAACACTGTGGCGTGTTTCTAACTGGGGGCAGTTCCTCCGCATGTGGTTCGCAGCGAACGGCTATCCCCAGCAAAATTGCATACAATGGAGGATGCCGGCGCGAACCACAAGCACCACACAAACATCCTACACAAAATAAAACATGTGCGGATGAAAATATATAAACACATAACTCACAGAAAAAGATGCACCACATGGATAAGCAACTGACAACACTGGCTAATCCCTCACTCTGGTGTTAAAAGCTGAGAGATTCGCCAATATTTCCAATCAGGAACATATCGGAGCCCCTTTAGGCACCACTACACGGTATCTCAGCATGACATGGGGTCCTACCACTAGACTACCTATGGTGTGTGAACAAGGTCTGAACAGGTATTAGTAGCCTACAGCCCCATCCCACTCACCTGCACTGCAGGACCAACAATGCAATGGGGAACACATGAGGCCGCAAGCTACACCTACAACAGACCATGTGACACCGGCTTCCAGGTGCAACAGAATGTTTACAAGCCATATGCAATGGCACATTCAATACATATAAAACAAGAATCACAAAAATAAACGTGGCCTAAATGGGTGGGACTGCTCCAGACCCCAAACACTGTGGCGTGTTTCTAACTGGGGGCAGTTCCTCCGCATGTGGTTCGCAGCGAACGGCTATCCCCAGCAAAAATTGCATACAATGGAGGATGCCAGCGCGAACCACAAGCACCACACAAACATCCTACACAAAATAAAACATGTGCGGATGAAAATATATAAACACATAACTCACAGAAAAAAGATGCACCACATGGATAAGCAACTGACAACACTGGCTAATCCCTCACTCTGGTGTTAAAAGCTGAGAGATTCGCCAATATTTCCAATCAGGAACATATCGGAGCCCCTTTAGGCACCACTACACGGTATCTCAGCATGACATGGGGTCCTACCACTAGACTACCTATGGTGTGTGAACAAGGTCTGAACAGGTATTAAGTAGCCTACAGCCCCATCCCACTCACCTGCACTGCAGGACCAACAATGCAATGGGGAACACATGAGGCCGCAAGCTACACCTACAACAGACCATGTGACACCGGCTTCCAGGTGCAACAGAATGTTTACAAGCCATATGCAATGGCACATTCAATACATATAAAACAAGAATCACAAAATAAACGTGGCCTAAATGGGTGGGACTGCTCCAGACCCCAAACACTGTGGCGTGTTTCTAACTGGGGGGCAGTTCCTCCGCATGTGGTTCGCAGCGAACGGCTATCCCCAGCAAAAATTGCATACAATGGAGGATGCCGGCGCGAACCACAAGCACCACACAAACATCCTACACAAAATAAAACATGTGCGGATGAAAATATATAAACACATAACTCACAGAAAAAGATGCACCACATGGATAAGCAACTGACAACACTGGCTAATCCCTCACTCTGGTGTTAAAAGCTGAGAGATTCGCCAATATTTCCAATCAGGAACATATCGGAGCCCCTTTAGGCACCACTACACGGTATCTCAGCATGACATGGGGTCCTACCACTAGACTACCTATGGTGTGTGAACAAGGTCTGAACAGGTATTAAGTAGCCTACAGCCCCATCCCACTCACCTGCACTGCAGGACCAACAATGCAATGGGGAACACATGAGGCCGCAAGCTACACCTACAACAGACCATGTGACACCGGCTTCCAGGTGCAACAGAATGTTTACAAGCCATATGCAATGGCACATTCAATACATATAAAACAAGAATCACAAAAATAAACGTGGCCTAAATGGGTGGGACTACTCCAGACCCCAAACACTGTGGCGTGTTTCTAACTGGGGGGGCAGTTCCTCCGCATGTGGTTCGCAGCGAACGGCTATCCCCAGCAAAAATTGCATACAATGGAGGATGCCGGCGCTGTAGGCTACTTAATACCTGTTCAGACCTTGTTCACACACCATAGGTAGTCTAGTGGTAGGACCCCATGTCATGCTGAGATACCGTGTAGTGGTGCCTAAAGGGGCTCCGATATGTTCCTGATTGGAAATATTGGCGAATCTCTCAGCTTTTAACACCAGAGTGAGGGATTAGCCAGTGTTGTCAGTTGCTTATCCATGTGGTGCATCTTTTTTCTGTGAGTTATGTGTTTATATATTTTCATCCGCACATGTTTTATTTTGTGTAGGATGTTTGTGTGGTGCTTGTGGTTCGCGCCGGCATCCTCCATTGTATGCAATTTTTGCTGGGGATAGCCGTTCGCTGCGAACCACATGCGGAGGAACTGCCCCCCCAGTTAGAAACACGCCACAGTGTTTGGGGTCTGGAGTAGTCCCACCCATTTAGGCCACGTTTATTTTTGTGATACTTCTGTATAACCTGCCTGAAACCCTGTAAAATGCCTCCCCTCCCCCTCCTCCTGTGTCGCACCCTCTTCCATCATCGCCATAATATTTTTTTGCTGAAGCTCCCTCACTATTTGCTGTATCTTGTGGATTAAAGAAGCACAGGTTCTTCTGATTTCTGCCCTATTCTGTCCCTGATCGCAGCACCAGCATCCTCTCCATAAGCTTAAATCAGCACAGTGACGTGTGGCAGTATGTGACTCCAGCTAATAAAGAGTCCCAAACACCCCAAAATTCGGTACGAACCCGAACTATACAGTTCGGGTTCGCTCAACTCTAGTTAAATTCCATCCTGCAGGCTGACATTTCATTCTAAAGCCAGCAGGTGGCACTCTTACCTAACAAAGAGCACTCCCTGTAGGCTTTTAGATTTTACAATGCAATAGACACTTGTAGCTGGATGCTACGAGCATCTATTACTGCCTGACCACTTTCGCTGACCACGGCACATCTCCTTGTGACCACAGCTGTCGAATGATAATGCAGTCACAGCGATCTACGGTGGCATTAGTCGGGTTACAGATAAGAGCCTACAGCAGCAACATACAAAGTCGTAGGCAAGTGGTTAAACTTTAATTGATGCTCAAGGGCACATGAAAAGTTATTAAGACATTGACATTTTTAGTGGGGTATACCCACCAATGTTGTTGGCTTTTGTTTCAATAAATAGTTTGAGATGAGGAAATCAACATTGCATGCTTCTACTTAAATGCCATACTTTCATGATATAATATCACTATAGCATGAACTTTTTACATTTTCCATAAATTTCAACCAAAAGCCAAATATCCCTAACTTTTTGTGACTAGTGTACATTGGATGGAGACTTCCATCTCACTATATAGTTTCTTGCAATAGTGGCTACTTGGAATAGCTAGTAGTAGGGATGGCATCTGTTGGACCCCCACTGTTCTGATACTGATGACCTATCGTGAGTATAGGTCATCAATATCTTAGTAACAGAACCACTTTAATAGTAGCTATGATAAAAAGGTGTCAGCACACATGTATTGCAGATTGCTATGTATGGTGTGTCATAACTGCAGACCAGTCAGAGAGCCCATGCTGACTTCTGTCATAATAAATAGTAAAATAGTTTATAAGGCTGAAAAAAGACATTTGTCCATCCAGTTCAGCCTGTTAACCCACAAGTCGATCCAGAGGAAGTCAAAACAAACAAACAAAAAAAAAAACATGAGGTAGAAACCAATTTTCCTCCTTTAAGGGGAAAAATTCCTTCACAATTCCAATCAGGCAGTCAGAATACTCCCTGGATCAATGACCCTTCTCCAGAGTGTAACTATAACCTGTAATATTATTACACTCCAGAAATGCATCCAGGCCCTTAAAATCTTTTTAAAAGTTCACAATCACCACCTCAGGCAGAGAGTTCCATAGTCTCACTGCTCTTACAGTAAATAATCCTCTTCTATATTTATGTAGAAAACTTCCTTCATCTAGATGTAGGGGATTTCCTGAGTATAAATAGATCATGGGAGAGATCTCTGTACTGACCCTTGATGTATTTACAGTATATGTGTTCATAGTTATTAGACCTTTCCTCAGTTGTCTTTTTTCTAAACTGAATAACCCCAATTTTTGTGGCTACTGCAGTCCACCCATTTAAGCAGACCCTCGCCCCTAATGTTTTAGAGGGTCACCAGCAGGCCCTTACTCCTAATGTTTTTGAGGGTCACCAGCAGGCCTTTGCTCCTAATGTTTTTGAGGGTCTGCTCAGCAGAAGATCCTCACCCCTAATGTTTTAGAGAGTCACCAGCAGGCCCTCACCCCTAATGTTTTAAATGGTCAGATCAGCAGCATTTCCTCGCCCCGTTTTAGA
This sequence comes from Bufotes viridis, assembly GCA_033119425.1. Lineage (NCBI taxonomy): Eukaryota > Metazoa > Chordata > Amphibia > Anura > Bufonidae > Bufotes > Bufotes viridis. Next base: position 433,741,371 of record CM065589.1, read on the forward strand.
GGGTCACCTGAAGGCCCTTGCTCCTAATGTTTTAGAGGGTCAGCTCAGCAGCAGATCCTCACCTCTAATGTTTTAGAGAGTCACCAGCAGGCCCTCATCCATAATGTTTTAGATGGTCAGATCATCAGCAGACCCTCACTTTTAATGTTTTAGAGGGTCACCAGCAGGCCCTCGTCCATAATACTTTAGACGGTCAGATCAGCAGCAGGAACTCGCCCCAATGTTTTAGAGGGTCAGATAAGCAGCAGACCCTCACCCCTAATGTTTTAGGTGGTCAGATCAGCAGCAGACCCTCGCTCCTAATGTTTTAGAGGGTCACCAGCAGGCCCTTGCTCCTAATGTTTTTGAGGGTCACCAGCACGCCATCAATCATAATTTTTCAAGGAGTGTATGATGCTCTCCTTTATATGTAATAAAGGGTGTATTGGAGTGTCGATTCCATGTAATTTTTGTCAGCCCATTCACTTAGTGCATAGGCTTTATGAGTGTAGGGGTCCCACAATACAATTGTACCACAATGTGAATGAGGCCCTCCTTTATGTGATATACAGGTTGTATCGGAGTGCCTCTTCCTTGTATTTTTTGGCAGCACTTGCACTTTATATACAAGTAAATATACAGGAAATAATGTTTCCTAACAATTTTTAATCTAAAATCAATTTTATCTTCGGTTTTCTGCGTACTATTATCAGTCTGTAAAAGTGGCATACTACTCGGACAACATCGTTCCCAGCAGCGACCTTGGAGTCAAAGATGCATCCAGACATCCTCCCCATACTGTTCCCGAACCATTTCAGTGGTGTTTCCATCAATTTTAGACCTTTTCCTGTGAACCAGATACCCTCCCCTCTTCAGAGCAGGGGGTGCCTGGTTTAATGCTCTGGTTCTCCCATTGACTTCTATTGTGCTCAGGTGCTCTGTAGAGCACCCGAACATCCCAAAGTGTTCTACTTGAGCACCAGAGCTCCCGATCACTTTGGTGCTCGATCAACACTACTGTTTACCTGCTTGCTGTCAATTTCGCAGCTATGAGCATGTGTAATTGCAGGACCTCTGTCCCCATCCACTTCAATGAGAAGTAGAAGACAGAGTGTCATCTGTGTTCTGTCAGTGATTTTCATGGACCATTAGTAGCAAATGCTCTAGAAACTAATTTTCACGCTAGCAGTGTACATGGAACATGGATGACACACAGAGGACAAAAAAAACAGACAAATATGCACCAAACACAGATCTTTCATGGACATCTTCACGGATGAACCTTGGATATGTGAATGAGACCTTAAGTATAGATTAACTAGTAAGACATGCATTGCAGGGGTTGGTTTACTGTTCCTTTAAATGTTTGTGGTGTCCGTCATAAAATTGAGCTACTGTATAAATAAGAACCAGGCATAGGTTCAAAACATGTAAGCAATTCATCCTTGGATGCACATTTTATGGTTTTAACTAAGCAAAATAAACATGAATATGTGTTTTTTTTTTTTTTAAGATCCACAAATGCTGGAGAAATAAATCTATTTCTCCTTATGGATCTGTTGTGGACCTGATTACCAGGCCAGCAAGTGTCTCTGAGCACCACACCTGCTGTGTTTCTTCATATTTATTTACTGTAAAATTATTAAGCTACATTTACAAAAACAAAGATATAAATCTAGAAAATCAATTTTTTTTCCTATGTTTAAAATGTTAATTGACTACACCAACTGCACTAGTTCAAATTACAAATCAATTTTATTGATTGCTGCTGTATAGGATAAATGTATCTGCATCTGTAATGTATTGACAAAATATTTTGATAAAATATTTCAAATTAAATAAGTGTGCAATTTATCTGTCCATTACAGGACAACCAACGATTAATTTATTTCCGAGTATACATTTATCCCTTTAATATATTAGTTTCATTAAAAAAAAAATCATTACTTAGTGCTTTATCAATGTCTCTTATGCAAATGTGTTCATGGAACAAATGTGACTGGTCAGGTTAAATTTGCAAGTTAATAAATGAAGGTGCTATTAAATCAATATGCGTTATTGATTAAGTAGAAGGGGTTCAGTGTAAATTATTCAGGTCCCAACATCTACTATTAATAAAAATACTGCTCTAGGGACAAACTTCAAACAGACAAAGAACCAAAATGTAAACCAATTTTAGATATTTGTTTTAGGTTATGCCATCAAGCTTTATTTTTTTTATTTTTTTGCATTGCTTTTTTGCGATTGCGACTTTCTCAATTTCCTTCTCTTGAACTCTCCCACCTGTCTTGTTTTTACCTAATGTGTACAGGACTAGCGACAACAAGTCAATTATAATAGTGAAGATTCTTATTGGCTGACCTGCAAATAGCAGGACTCACTATATTTCCTGAGTAGAAGAGTGTTCGAACTGAGCTACGGGGTATGTGCGACCACAAGCACTGGATACAATTGGTGGACATTCTAAAAGGAATCAAATAAACACAAAAGGGTGCCAAAACAATTATGTAACAGTGATATCAAGAAACAAGAACAATTTGACAATGCTTCTCTATTTTGTGAGATCTAATGGAGAAAAATAATATTAATCATGGGACTGCCATTTTGAGAAGTCAGTCAGACAAAGGCAAAAAATAATAGGCACTCTTTTGTATCTGGGATTGATGGCTCTGTCTATTTATTAAAGTGACCCAAAATTAATGCACTTAAAAATAATAATGATAAAAATACATAATAATCGCACAGCACCTAAAACAATATAAATATATGGAATAACATTATAGCAACAATATAGCAGCCAATGTTAAATTGTAACAGCACCAAATTGTGCAAACCAGCATATAGTATTCACTTGTAGCAGCACTTGTATGGTTAATCCTGGATCTCATTCAATATTGATACTTCCTTCCAACATAAGTAATTGGACTGGAACCGACAATGAGTTCTATATAATATATCACTTCATATAAAAGTCACATTCCATAGACCAAATCATAATATATTCACTCCGGTGGGGGTCTAATAGGTAAGTGTCCCAAATTATTATTATTATCGGCAGTGATATGGAGCGGCGTCCCACTCTTCTGAACCAGCAGCGTCCCGCTGTAATTTGTATATAATCGCCGGCAATATACAGTGTTCTCCCTATTTGTGGGAGAAGGCTACAGTCTTAGACCTACGGACATAGAGTATGGTATCTCCGCTTGTCCACAAAATCGATGCCATCTGAATAAGTACCACGCTGGCGTCTCCACGTGGTGTAGATTTGGCAGGAGAGCCGTTGCTCGCATGGCAGACGAGATGTTTGTATATAGGGTAACTGCGATTTACGACCGGATCGTCCTTGGGTTAAATGTCCTTAGTTGACAGTAGCCAATGTTCTCTTGATATTTATTGGGGAATACCAAACGCGTTTCAGGGTATTATATGACCCCTTCCTCACTGAGGAAGGAATGCAGCTCTATATAACTGCCGATAATAATACTAATTTGGGACACTTACCTATTAGACCCCCACCAGAGTGAATATATTATGATTTGGTCTATGGAATAAGACTTTTATATGAAGTGATATATTATATTGAACTCATTGTCGGTTCCAGTCCAATTACTAATATTGGAAGGAAGTATCAATATTGAATGAAATCCAGGATTAAAAATACAAGTGCTGCTACAAATGAATACTATATGCTGGTTTGCACAATTAGGTGCTGTTACAATTTAACATTGGCTGCTATATTGTTGCTATATTGTTATTCCATATTTTTATATTGGTTTAGGTGTTGTGCGATTATTATGTATTTTTATCATTATTATTTTTAAGTGTATTAATTTTGGGTCACTTTAATAAATAGGCAGAGCCATCAATCCCAGATACAAGAGAGTGCCCAGTCTTTTTACCAATATTACTATACGAGGAGCATGTGGACCTGTTGACTGAGAGCACATCTATTCCATATACTAGCTGATCTGGTACGCCACTTCTCACTGCTATCCAAAAAAATAACATATTTTATTGTTCGTATCATAGAGAAAGTATTTATACAGAAAAACAAAGTTCAATATTTTCAACCTTCATTCAACTGAACAACACATAACCAGTAAAAAGAACAGATTATATTTCAAAACTGTGTACAGTGTAATGGAAATAAATGTGTCAAAATGGATACATCAGCTTTTTTTTCTCTTACAAGGCTGATGGAGTGCTGATTTAGATATGCTCAATTAACCTGTCACAGCATGATGTATATTGGTGACAGTAAATGTAGGATGATATTTTTACCACTAGTACATGACTGTGAAACAATCACAATTTCAAGTCTATATCTTGGACTGCTGACTCAAATGTATCACAAGTATCTTTTGATGATGAATTGTATTCATTCAAATGTATTGCCTCCAATATAGATGCTTTTTAAAAAATGTAAACAATGTGTTTAAAAATCAAACCATCCTCTTCATTAAGTTTTCATAACACACTAGTTTAAATACATAAATCAGATAGCGATCCATTTGTGACCCAAGCAGGTTATCATGGTTTAACAACAACAGCAAAAAAAACAAAAAAATTGAAAATCCCAAATCATCTCACAAAGCAAATTGTGTTTTTAGGCAACAGATGCAGCAACATTTTTTATTACTGCTGGTTTTTCATCATCATTATTTTTTTTACCATTGTACATATCACACATGAAAGTTTATGTACATATGAATTTTCTATATATATGAATTTCTAGGTTATTCTTTTGATTAGCTATATGATGTTTTAGCTGTCCATCTAGGGTTTTTTAACCAGTGATTTACATATCAATACATGTATTTATTTATTTTATTTTGCCTAGGCCAAGTTAATCGTCGCTTTGAACTTTAACCTGGAGGATTTTTTTTTTTCACTTCACTACTTATGTTTAAATTGGAGCTTGTACTGTTGTGGGTTATGTGTTATAATCTGATGATGAGAACAGGTCACCCTTGAAACAGATTGCTCACACTTTAAATAAAAATGTTGGAGGAAATCTATTTGAATAAAATAATTCCATGAAAGTGCTTCTCCAGGACCCCTTTTTCCAAACTATTCCTCAACGTTTGGAAAAGGAAGGGTTTTTAAACTTACTTCGTTAATACGGTAAAAAATAGACATAAGTCCATCAAGTTCAACCTTTGAATGGGAATTATAGAAAATGGGATTGAGACCCAGACACATTTTCATAAGCATTAATGTTATTTAATTAAAAAAATTAATCTAAGCCTGTTTTAAAACTGTTCACTGTTCATGCTGTCACCATGTCCTAATAGGTAGACTATTCCATAGATTTACAGTTCTTACATGTATTATACATCTTATACATGTGGTAGGGCACACAGAATCTTTATTAGCTTGGGTTACAAATTAACTGTTGAGAATAATGAACAGCTGTCGGAGCTACAGAACTATAGTATCTGGCTTTGGCACGACCATGCCAGGTAAGAAGCGCTGCTGGGATAGGCCCCCGATGACACGCTGCATGGCCATGCCCCCCAGTGATACAACAGTATCCTTAGCAACCGACTGCAAATCTCTTTCTCCCCACAGTGGGCGTGTGCTTGAGGATACTAGCAGTGGGCTGATTGCTCAGCTGATCTATTCCTGTGTGCTAGAGTTATGACTAATGGAGCACCGAGTCATGATCTATCAGGTTCTGATCCTGAGACTCGGTGCTCTATTTAAATACCTTCCTGGCCTTGTGCCAGTGATAGTCTGTGACTCCCTAGCTGTGCTCCTGGTCCCAGTTCTGTCTGTGTGTTTTGATTGCCCATATTATTGACTTCAGTATGCTTTTGATCACTCTCTGTCTCGTATTTTTGTTACTGTGTCTTCCGTCTGATTCTAATCTTGGCTTGGCTATTTGACTACCTTCTGTCTTTCAATTTGGTACTGTATTGTCCCCCTGGTGCTTACCCATTTCTGTACGACTCTGCTTTTGTATGGGTTTGTCTTTCTGTTTTGTCTGTCTGGCACCTTAGTAGGTTAAGGGATGTCAACCAGTTGCAGACTTGCCCTCTATGACTTGCACTGCAAGTAGGCAGGGAAAGCGGCCAGGGTTGCAGTTAGGGCTGACTGTCTGTGTCTTCCCTACTGACTGCAATAACAACACCATTTGTAAATGTTAAATTTAGCAAAAGAATGATGGAATGTAATGAATATTTTAAGAGATAGAAGAGCAAGCTTTTTCATTGCATTGAACATTATCAGTTTAAGTTCTCAAGCATTCCTTTTCATATTAGTTTCAAAATTCGCTAAATCAGTAATGATCTGACCCGGACTACAAGAAGTGCATACCCACTGATCTATTCAAGGTTTTGGTATTTGTAGTAAATGTCATAAATGAATGCTTGGTTTCTATTACTTTTTTACTACTCTGATGTACAGTATAAGCCTCCAGTGGAACATTTTATAGTTTAGTAAACTATAAAGTACTTAACAAGAAAATGCCTGGGATTTTATAAATCTGTTGTACTGTACAGTATGTAGAGATGATTGAATTTCTTAAAATTTGTATTAGGTCCAATTCTAATTAACAAATTAGACCCAAATCAGAAATGCTCAGAATGCCCTGAAAAGTTTTGTATTACATTCTGGGGTCTCTTAGGACTGTATACAACTCCCTTAATGTTTTTTTTTAATGCCACAACAGCATTAGTAAACTTAAAGTGACAGCAACATACATATATGGCTATGGGTAAATGCAAGTTCTGTATGCAAGTAAACAGTTCTGCAACACACACAGTACACTAACTGACCTTGAACTATCCTTTGTGCTAAAAGTTGTCTCTCTATTGATTAATTAAATCTTCCTAACTAAATATACCAAAACCCTAACTTTCCCTAGATTACCCTTAACTTGATGTATTGTGTGGATGCGATTTTTTCATTCGCTCAGATTGAATTTCCAAAACTTTGGGTTTGTTCAGAAGCCAAATTTTTCTGGAAATTCTAAATTAATTTGGCTAGTTTATAACTGATTTGCTTATTTCTGTTTTTTTCTGGTATGTCATTCATAATTGTTTGATTCTCACTTTTTATGTTTCTTCAGAACGGTTTTGAAAGATATCTTCTGTCATTACGTTTGGAGACTGTTTCCAGTATAGTGCTGTAGTTTGTTGTATCTACCAAATTATTTTGAGGGCCCACCCTCTTTATGGGATTTTTTTCTCTCTTACAAATTTGTCTATACATATAGGTAGAGATGAGCGAATTTTTCAAAAATTCGATCTGCCGGTTTGCCGAATTTTTCGGGAAAATTTTATTTGATCCAAATATATTCGCGGTGAATTACATTAAAAAATGGCCCTTTCCTGGCTGCTGAGAGCCTTTATAGTGGTGTAGAAAACTGTGCCTTGCAGTAACAAGCATAGGAAGTCTGCTTTGGCAGTGACATAATACTGTGAGTCCATATGACATGCAGATGACAGGCGTCGCTCTTAGAATCACTGCATACTTCACTTATTTGGGCGCTCACGGGGCCAAAACTGACCAAATAACTCAAGCATCAACTCAGCCTTACAGGTAGATGTTACCGTCAAGAAGAAGCACACTTCTTTTACACCCTCGTCAGCTGATTCCACATAGATGTCTACAGAACCTGTTCAATTAAATGCTTTACAAGTAGAGGGGAAGGGGTGTCAGCAGGAAGTTTGTGTTGACATCACCGATTATTTTGGACTTTCTCTGATCCGTCAGAACAATAACCCACAAAAAAACGGATCCTGTCTGTGGAGCATACACCTTCACTCGGTCAGCATTTGCTCAATAATCCATCAGTATTGCTAAAGTAGAAAAAAAAAAAAAACGGGGTGGGTATAATACAGAGATGACTCGTGAATGGAATATTTGCATGTCTTCTGTGTTTTGTACCCACTCCTGCTTTTGGCTACCAAATCATAAGTCATTTCTGATCATACAAGCCTTGCAGCTGCTACACAGACAGGATCCGTTGTGCGTATAGTTTTTCCTTTCTTCTGACAGATCCAAAGAAGTGTAAAATAAATGATGATATCAGCCAGGCCGAAAGCCACAATAGTGGACCAGTCATGTATTGGGGAGGGTGGGAGCAGCATGAGAAGTCCACAGATTGGACCTATGACATAGTGGTGAGGTGGAAGCAGTATGAGAAGGCCACAGAGTGGCACAATGACAGAGTCTGGAGGTGGCAGCAGCATAACTAGTCCACAGAGTGGCACAATGACAGAGTTTGGAGGTGGCAGCAGCATGAGTAGATTCCAAAGTAAAAGATGAGAACCACGGCACTCTTCTTGAAAGCTGTGAAGTTTATTCACCCAGCATGCAACGTTTCGAAAATCAGTCTTTTTTAAGCATAGTAATAACACCTTGTGCACACATATATATACCCCAATAAATAAGTGATAATAGGGAGGCGGTGTCACCAGTCCCCTCCTACCCAAATCCCGCCCTCTATACAGTGTCTAAAAGCAAATGTCTGTATCAAAATTTCATAACTTACTTAGTGGAGGCTTGGGAGGTCAGTCCGGGAGTGTATGGATGGTAATAATGACCAATCGTGCGCGGCATCCACGCGCTGTCGGCGTCCGGAAGTTCCCAGTCTGGGAACTTCCGCCCGGTTTCTGACGTCAGTTCCGGTCACGCAAAATGTAAAGACCTGTATTCGGAACTCCCGCCCAGTATGTCACGCCACACCAGTTCCGGTCACATGATGGTTACTAGGACGAGTTTCCTAGGAGACCGTGTATGCCGTTACTGAAAGGTTTTGGCCCCATGTTGTTTCTTAGGGTAATAGTATTTGTATAAATCATTTAGTAAATGGGCTTAATGAGGCCCTGATTCAACAGAGGTGCATTTGCATAGGTACCCGCGATGTTTTAAATAAAATTAAATGGATTAAATAAATTACGGTTCCCGTGTGGAGCAAACCATTATACTGTTTCCTCATATAAATATATGTACACTCACACTCTTCTGTAGCTGGAGGAAGGTCTTACTGGGGACCCAGGCCACCAGGTGTACTGGTCATATGGATTATAGGCATTATACGGGTGGTCCACCCATTCATTCTTATAGATCGTATTCATCAGGCTTCCGATGCACCACCGGTTCCCCAGTGTGCACACGGGCCTACGATTCTCATATGTCATGCATTCATCCATAGTGTATGGGGTGGTGTTCAGCCCAAATAAATGGTTAAACCCGCAACCTCCCACTTGGAAATTATATGTGGACCGCTCCCTTACTTCAGGTTCCCAGGCCTATCACTCCAGATCAGAGAACCAAAGTTTTTTAGTTTATGGGAAATAGAGGGGGGGTGGGGAGTCCCCCAGTTTTATGGTTAACCCACCTCAGGTACCATAAAGTATCTCAAAAAAAGAGTATCTCAAAGCAGGGATCACAGAAAATGCACCAGCTGCTGTAACTCAAAAATCTGTTTCTTTTAATGCCCAGATGGAACCCCCCTCAGCCTCCACACCACGTGTTCTAAAAAAGGAAAAAGAAATATATTAAAATCTCGGCCAAAGATAGTCGGGTTCTCACCTAATTGTTACTATATATACATGTAGAAACACATTCTAATAGGATCTCAGGGGTTAAAATAGAAAACCTACTTTAAATTCACGCTTAAGTCCCTTTGGTTCAAGAGTATCAAGCTCAAATATCCATTTTAATTCTAACTTTTTCAATTCCTTCTCTCTATCTTCACCTCTCTTCAGGGAGGGAACTCCATCTATTATCCAAAATCTTAGTTGGGCCACATTATGTTTTGCTTTCAGAAAATGCTCAGGTACAGGTTGTTCGCCCTCCAGGCTTGTCGCATCATCGGTATGTTGTTTTGTTATAATTTTCCATATACTGTAACGGTGCTGGTTCACCCTATTTTTACATGGTTGGGTCGTCTCCCCTGCGTAAAGTAGTCCGCACGGACACAGTAGGGTGTAGATTACATATTCCGAGGAACATGTATAGTAGTCCTTTATTGTGTATTTCTTACCCGTTCTTGGGTGTGTGAATTGATCCCCCTTTAACATAGATTTACAGTTACAACAGTTTAACAGGGAAAGCATCCCTTTTTATCCCGTCCTCTCTTTTTCTGTGTCTGCAAGTCAGCTCGGACTAGATCATTGGAGAGGTTCTTGCCCCTCCTGTACGACATGAGTGGTGGAATACTAAATTCCTCTATTTCTGGAAAGGATTTCGCCAGTATATGCCAATTCCTTTTAAGGGATCCTGCAATTTTTCCACTTATGCCTGTATAGGTGGAGACAAATGGAATCCTTTTAAGTGCAACCTCCTTCTTCTTGGGAATTAAAAGTTGTTTTTGATCTAATTTTTTAGTTCTATCTAAGTGTTTTTGAACCAGCTTTTTAGGGTAATTTCTTGCTAGGAATTTCTGTCCCTTTTTTTCTAGTCTGTCCTCCACTATCCTGACATCTGACACTATCCTTTTTGTTCTGAGTAACTGACTATAGGGGAGTGTATCCAATATGCCTCTAGGGTGGGCACTATCATATCTTAAGATGCTGTTGCGATCCGTAGGTTTAATAAAGATGTCTGTGCCCAATGTCACCCCATCTGTATAAACCATGGTATCTAAAAACTGTAACGACTCCTGTGAGTGTACCTTCGTAAATTTCAATTGTGGATGTCTCCCATTAAGTTGGTCATGGAAACTATCAAATTCTTCCATTGTGCCCTTCCACACAAGAAAAATGTCGTCTATGTACCTCATCCACCCACTCACCTGTGGGTAGTGGGTGGATGGGTACACAAACTGCTCTTCAAAAAAGGTCATATACACATTTGCATACGTCGGGGCCACGTTGGACCCTATCGCGGTGCCCCGACGCTGCACAAAGAACCTATCCTGGAAGCAGAAATAATTACATGTAAGTAATATTTCAAGTAGGTACAGTAGGAACTCTCTAATTGCCACGGTGTATTTTGACTGGTTAAGCGCCCATCTCATTGCCTCCAGGCCCAGCTCATGGTCTATATTAGTATAAAGGGAGACTACATCAAAAGATACCAGTCTGTCATTGGTATTGTAATCTACCCTGCCCAGTTTTTCAAGAAAGTTGGAAGTGTCCCTAACATAGGATTTTGCTCCAATCGCATAAGGTCTGAGGATTCTGTCAAGGAAGACTGCTGCAGGGGCAAAGATAGAATCGATGCCCGATACAATCGGTCTTCCCGGAGGATTCCTCAGATCCTTATGGATTTTTGGTAGAGCATATAATACAGGGGTTACTGGATGTTGTTGAATCAGGTAAGTATGCAATTGTTCATCGATCAGATCATTTGCGAAGGCATTATCAATAAGTATTTTTAATCTCCGCATAAATGCAAACTTGGGGTCACTGTTAAGCTGTTCATATACACCCTCTTCCTGTAGCTGTCTATTGACCTCCTTTATGTATGTATTTCTAAGGTGTCCATTATTACAATGGCGCCCCCTTTATCTGCTGCCTTTATTGTTATATCCTCTCTATTCTTTAGTTTGAGTAAGGCCATTTTTAAATTTTTAGTGATATTGGGGCTACCTGTATTTTCACTAATCTTCTTTAGTTGATGTACCTCTGATTTTACCAAGGAGATAAAGGTGTCTACAACTTTGTCATTTACTGGCGGTTGAAACACACTTTTTATCTTTAGGCCTGCCTCTCTTAGGGTAAGTATCTCTCCCTGATCATGATATTGTACCCCTGAAGTCTTTTTTTCTTTCATTTCTTTTCCAAAAAAGACTTTTAACTTAATATTTCTAAAAAACTTAGCAAGGTCTATTTCATTTTGAAACCAGTCCACCTGGGGCTGGGGGCAGAAAGAGAGTCCCCTACCCAAAATCCGTTTTTCATCCTCAGTCAGTTCATACGAGGAGATATTTACCACCAGATCAGTATTCCTCATGGTGCTTTCTCCCCTATTTGTCGCTCCTCTCCCTGTGTTGTCCATGTATTTATTCACGTCGGTGGTTTCCTGGAGAGTGTGGTCCGCACTTTTCCATTCTCCTTGTTTGGTCTTTCGGTGTCTCCTACCGCCCCTCCTAGTTCGCCTCTTTGACCTAAAAAAATTGAACCATCCGTTTGTTCTCCAGATGACTCAGTGTCCGTTATGTTACTCCTATTGCCTCTTGTCCTTGGTTGCGTTTTACGTTTAAATTTACGATTACTCATCCCCTCTATTGGCGCTCTCCTGTAAATATCTCCTTTATTATAGTCCTCCTGGTCTCGCGACCATTTCTGTCTTTTCGTGGTCTCAATTCCTTGTCTGTATTTTTTAAGATCCGTTGTTGTCCGTTCACATAGATCCACAAAATCCTGCGTATTCAACAACTCCTTCAGTTGGGATTCATACATTTTAATCTTTTTGTCTGTCTCTTGGAGGCTTTTTTGGAGGAATTCCATATTAAGGAGCATAACATCTCTGGAAAATCTATCAGCTATAAAGCAGAATTTAGAAAAGAAGTCCTGGTTATTAGGGAAAAGGATAGGTCTCAGGTGGGTTCTTAATCCTCTTGGGATCCGGTCTGCCTTGTAGTATTCCCTTAATGTAGACAGGTGGAGTTCTGAGTTGATATATTGCTTATGTTCAGTTTCCCATTTTCGTTTGATTAGTTCAATTGATGGTATACTAAGGAACTCACCTTCCCCCTCCTTTCCCTGTAGAATGTGCGTAATCTGCTCGTTGGTGTAAATCAGACTACTGGGTAATTCCATTGTAAACAGCAAAAAGCCACTTTGGTATACTTGGGTCTTTGTAGTTAAACACCAAGTCCCAGGTGTGCACGTCCCTTGACCGCCAAATTCTTAAACCAAAAACAAAATAGGGCAGCACTACCTTAGTCCACAAATGGACAGTCCTTTTTGTGGCGGTGCCTGTGGTATCGGATCCCGGTCGTGGATCCCCGCAGTAAATTCCAAAGTAAAAGATGAGAACCACGGCACTCTTCTTGAAAGCTGTGAAGTTTATTCACCCAGCATGCGACGTTTCGACAATCAGTCTTTTTCAAGCATAGTAATTACACCTTGTGCACACATATATATACCCCAATAAATATAATAGGGAGGCGGTGCCACCAGTCCCCTCCTACCCAAATCCCGCCCTCTATACAGTGTCAAAAAGCAAATGTCTTGCTTTAAACTTTTCTTATGACACCTACTCTTGGCTATAGGACTAACTAGACTCAACTATAAATAAAACTTAACTTTTATTCTATCATTGCCTACAGTTAAAACCTTTTCCCTATTTCCTTAATCAATCCTGTGTGTGGTCACATTAGTATCTCGTGACGGGGGATAATGCGCGCTTTTCCCCACTTTCTGTCTGTGTGATATAGTATTCACGAATGCGGTAAATAGGGTTTCTCGTTAAGATCGATGACCGCTACCCCCCGACATGTTTCGCCGTGAGGCGAATTCAGGGGTTGCGGGTAGCGTCTGAGTTTACAACGAGGTCGCCGAAGCTTTTAAAGACTCTGATCCCCTCCTCTTTGAGACGTCACTCCAAATTATCCTATCAACGCCTCTCTAGCAAAACAGTTTATGTGTTCTTAAAAATGACTGGAGGATAGTTGTCACTCCCCCGTGAATGACGTTGCAGTGACGTATTCGCGCAGGTCAATCATCTTAGATTATTTCGCGATTTATGTTCTGGAGCTATTGCGCATGTTTGCTGACTTTGATTTTAACTCGCATTACTACTCAAGTGTTTCTGCGCAGGTCTCAATACTTAGAGTTTAAATCGCATCTTGGAGTTTGTCTGCGCATGCTCCAACACTTAGTTTATTTTTCACTCATTTTTACACTATACATAGAGAGTGTGTTGTATCTGAGTGTGTTATATCTGGATTAATTATGGACTTCGATTCCAAAATTACATATTCGCCCAGGAAGTACCGGGGATGTTTTTATCTTCAATCAATTTTCCCGGTGGTTGTCATTCTCATAGCATTTTGTTTTTATTGAGATATGACTTTATTTCTGATATGGTTTCCTGTGGTTTTCATCCTGACTAACATTATATCAGGATATAACCCTGCTTTTAAATATCGAATATGTTGGGGATTCTTTGGTTATATTTATTTGATTGTGAATTTCATAGCTTCACTTTCAGTTTTCCTTGTGTATATATACCTCGTTCTTCTTTAGGCTGTTTGTTATATTTATGTTTTTAGTATTCCATTATGACATTTAACATGTCTTGGAGTCTACTTTTAACAACGTTCTTTCAGATAAGACACAAAAGTAAATCCTTCGTTTAATCCGTTTGGGGCTAGACTCTTTAGTCTGTAGATCCATTTGGTTTCTATTTGCTGTAGCTTTCTATCCATATTTCCACCTCTTGGTCCCGTTTTGACTTTTTGTAAACCCCAGAATTTTATGGATCTACTATCCCCATTGTGTACTGATTCTATATGTCTGGCTAATGTTACATCCCTTTTGTTTCTGATGTCACTTAGGTGTTTAGACACTCTTCTTCTTAGTTCTTGCACTGTTTTACCCACATAAATTTTAGGGCATGAGCAGTGGGCTATATAAATCACTCCCCTGGTTTTGCAATTAATATAATCTCTAATCTCATAGGTTTTTTGGTCGACTGGGTTCACAAAGGATGTTCTAGGCTGCATATACGCACAGAAAACACAATCTCCACAGGGGTGAGACCCCTTCACCGGCAACCAGGTAAGTTCTCTCTTTTGTTCTTTTTGCCATTGAAAATGGCTGTGTACCAATTTCTGTTTCAAATTAGGACCTTTTCTATAGGTGATCTCTGGATAAGATGACAGCATAGACCCCAAATCCTCATCTGATCTTATAATGTTCCAATGTTTGGCTATGATTTGTTTTATCCTTTGATGTTCTTTATCATATGTTCCAATTACTCTGACTGTAGAGTCTTTCTGTTTAGGTTTTTCTTTCAAGAGCTCTTCTCTATCCATATTTTTGGCTCGTCGATATGCTTTATGCAGAATTTTTTTAGGGTATCCCTTCTCACTGAAATGATTGTAAAGTATTTGTAACGGACCGTTACGCACACAACTCCGTTTAGGCGAAATTCCCTTTTCCGGATAGACCAGCAGCTACTGCAATCACCAACTTCCCGAACTGCAAACCACACGAATTCACCAACTTCCGAACAAGAGACACACGAACCCTGGAAGCAGCCGAACAGGAAAAGCAATATGAACAGCTTACACTCCTGGCAATCAGCATACAGTCAAATCCCCAATAACGAGGCGACACTTCGTTTTGAGGGTCAAGCAGGAACTCTCTACTTTTATTAAGGGCTACCTGCCCGGTATTTATCAGGTCTCCCACCTGGTGGACCTCCCCTAGAGGACCAGAAGGAAGACTGCGACACGGGATACAGCAGCCAATCACACACATTGGGACAATACAGACACCCCAGCATATCCCTCCCCTCTGCCTGTGATACAATCACCCTACATGGGTAATGCAATCACCACAGGCAGGAGAATACCTAATGTCTTCTGTCCTGGAGACAATTGAGGAGTCATTCAATTATCTCTCAGGACAAGGAAATCGCCAATACACATGTGGGGACAATAGGACAGACATCACTATTCAATACACAATGTCCCACCCTTTACAGTACACAGACATGTAACATATCCCCAGATGGCTTGGATCTGAGCGCTCAATATATCCAAGGATAGAGGCAGACTCCATTGAGCACATGGTTGCAAAGGACATAAAACATATACGTTACAATTACTACATAAAACATATACATGCAACATATCCCCAGATAGCTTAGGTCTGGCGCACATTATGGAATGGCGCTCAGACCCACATATCAGTTCAATTGCCATGGAGCTAAAGTCTTTCCCATAGTCTTTCATTATACGAATGGGCTCCATAGCAGAGCTATCTGGGGTATCACCGCTCAAACAGGACAAGCATACATGGGGCCATGAGTACGCAGGGCAGGAGGCGAGCAAGCAGTCCCTTCCAGGAAACTGGGGCGGACTCTGGTACAGGGTCCAGTCCGCTACATTTCTTCCCTTTACCAAAAGAGACTAACAGGGTATCTGACCTCCTGCCGGTCAGTGCCCTGGTTAGTCCAACAACCACCCACGAAGCACAAACAGCAGTACAGCCCACCCACAATAAATGGTTACTACACCTGGATAAAGTAGCAGCTTGTCCATGTCCAGGTGCCTCACTACGGCTGTGCGGGGGACTGGTAGACTGCCTAGGTGTGTTGCTGAGTGGGCAGAGACAGCGATACTCTGCCTAGGGCCAGCGCTACCACGGAGTAGCCTGGTGGGAGCCTGGTTGTGGGGAGGAGACCGACTGTCTCCCCTCTGGATAAACCGCTCTGTGGCTGGCGGACAGGACCGACCATCCTTGCCCCTTGTGTTGCAGAGTGCAGAGACCACGGTCCCATCTGCACCGTTGAGGGCGTAACATCTCCCCTTGGTGGGTTAGGCTGCCGCTGGAGAGAGGGTGTAACAAGCCCCTCTCTCTGAACTGTAGACTGCCGCTGGGGAGGCGGGTAGCAGGCTCCTCTCCTGACCCTCTCTCTGCTGGTGGAGGGACCAACTGTCTCCTTTCAATATCTTGTCCTGCTGCTGGGGTACACACTGCAGCTGGGGAGGAAGGATGACACCTTTAGCTCCCTGGGGTACACACTGCTGCTGTGGAGGAAGGGCGGCACCTTCAGCTCCCGGGGTACACACGGTCGCTGGGGAGGAAGGAAGCACCTTCAGCTCCCTGGGATACACCCTGCCGCTGGGGAGGAAGGACGACACCTTCAGCTCCCTGGGGTACACACTGCCGCGGGGAGGAGAGGACAGCACCTTCAGCTCCTGGGGTACACACTGCCGCTGGGGAGGAAGGGCAGCACCTTCAGCTCCTAGGATACACACTGCCGCTGAGGAGGAAGGCCGGCACCTTCAGCTCCCTGGGGTACACACTGCCGCTGTGGAGGAAGGGCTGGCACCTTCAGCTCTCCGGGCACTCAGCCGCTGGGGAGGCGGACGATACCATCTGCCATGAACTGCAGGTACTCTGCTGTTATCCTCCTCACGAACTGCACAGATTTCTCCGGGGTTGGGTCCGTAGAAAATCAGCCGTGATCTCAGCTCTCTGTCAAATTCCTCCTGCGTGTAGCTGGGTGCCATGCTTGTTCTCCTAAAGTTCTTTCTTTTGTAGATAGGGCGCTGTACGGGTACTAACGTTGCCCTCACTTTGTAATCAAGGAATGGTGTTGCCCTGTAGATGTCCTTCTGGGCTGTGGAAATGATCCGCCTTGCCACCAAATGTAACGGACCGTTACGCACACAACTCCGTTTAGGCGAAATTCCCTTTTCCGGATAGACCAGCAGCTACTGCAATCACCAACTTCCGAACTGCAAACCACCACGAATTCACCAACTTCCGAGACAAGAGACACACGAACCCTGGAAGCAGCCAGAACAGGAAAAGCAATATGAACAGCTTACACTCCTGGCAATCAGCATACAGTCAAATCCCCCAATAACGAGGCGACACTTCGTTTTGAGGGTCAAGCAGGAACTCTCTAACTTTTTATTAAGGGCTACCTGCCCGGTATTTATCAGGTCTCCCACCTGGTGGACCTCCCCTAGAGGACCAGAAGGAAGACTGCGACACGGGATACAGCAGCCAATCACACACATTGGGACAATACAGACACCCACAGCATATCCCTCCCCTCTGCCTGTGATACAATCACCTACATGGAGTAATGCAATCACCACAGGCAGGAGAATACACAATGTCTTCTGTCCTGGAGACAATTGAGAGTCATTCAATTATCTCTCAGGACAAAGGGAAATCGCCAATACACATGTGGGGACAATAGGACAGACATCACTATTCAATACACAATGTCCCACCCTTTACAGGACACACAGACATGTAACATATCCCCAGATGGCTTGGATCTGAGCGCTCAATATATCCAAGGATAGAGGCAGACTCCATTGAGCACATGGTTGCAAAAGGACATAAAACATATACGTTACAATTACTACATAAAACATATACATGCAACATATCCCCAGATAGCTTAGGTCTGAGCGCACATTATGGAATGGCGCTCAGACCACACATATCCAGTTCAATTGCCATGGAGCTAAAGTCTTTCCCATAGTCTTTCATTATACGAATGGGCTCCATAGCAGAGCTATCTGGGGTATCACCGCTCAAACAGGACAAGCATACATGGGGCCATAGTCGCAGGGCAGGAGGCGAGCAAGCAGTCCCTTCCAGGAAACTGGGGCAGACTCTGGTACAGGGTCCAGTCCGCTACAGTATTTTACTTTCTATTTCAAAAGCTTCATTGGTTGATGAAGTTCTTTTGGCCCGAATATACTGCCCATAGGGTATCCCTCTTCGTAGAGGGAGAGGGTGATGACTAGTCCATGAAAGGAAACTATTTGTCGAAGTACTCTTTCGGTAAACTTGGGTATTAAGCCGGCCATCTGTCTGAATATTAATATTCAGATCAAGAAAGTCAATTTCTTTTTGGCTTATTTCGGCAGTAAATTTTAATCCCAATTCATTTTTGTTTAATTGTGAAACAAAGGAGTGAAATTGTGCTTCTGTGCCCTCCCATAGCATTATAATATCATCAATAAAACGTGCCCATAATGTAATATATTGAGTGAACGTGGAGTAAGTATCTGTGAATACAGTGCGTTCTTCCCACCACCCAAGAAATAAATTTGCATAATTTGGTGCGCAAATCGTCCCCATCGCCGTACCAGTGGTCTGTAAGTAAAATTCCTTATCATAAATAAAATAATTGTGCGTTAACAAAAACCTCAAAAGTGTAAGAATAAACAAATTGTGCTCGGTGTATTGTGTACCTTTAGTGTTCAGATAGTATTCAATAGCTTTTAGACCCAAGTCATGATTATTGCTAGTATAGAGTGCCTCTACATCTAGGCTAGCGATAAAAGTGTTATCACCAACCTGTATGTCCTGTAGTTTGATTAGGACATCTTTGGTGTCTTTTAGGTACGAGGATAATCCTGACACAAAAGGTGATATAATTGCGTCAATATACTCACTAATGCCTTCGCATAAATTGTTATTTCCCGATACTATGGGTCGACCTGGTATTGGTCGCCGTGCCTTATTAATTTTTGGAATAGCATAAAAGGTGCTTATTGTTGGTTTAGGATTAAAAATTGCCTTATATTCATCTGTAGTTAATAATTTCCTTTCTTTTGCAGAGTCCAGGATCTTTTTTAATTCTCCTACAAATTTATCAGTTGGATCCAAGGTGAGTTTTTTGTATGTATGATTGTCTCCTAAAAGTGTCTGTACCATTTCATTATAGTCACTTTTATCTAGTATAACAATGTTTCCACCTTTGTCAGATGGTTTTATTTCCAATTGTTCATTCTCACATAATTCTATCAATGCCTGGTTCTCTTCTTTGGTTAAGTTTATATGATCTTCCTTATTTCTCCTAGTTTTGATTTTCTGAAGGTCCTGTGTGACCAAGTTAACAAATGCTTGTATGTTGCTAAATTTGGAGAATGATGGAGTATAAGTTGTCTGTGGAGACATATTTGTGAATGGTGCACAGACTTTTGGACTTTCATTTTGCTCAAAAAGATCTTCTAATATTTGTATTGCCTCCTGTTCTCTTTTGGAGGATCTATATGGATCCTTCTCCTTTTGTCTGTGTTCTTTATATAATGCTAGTTTCCTTGCGAACAGATTTATATCCTTTACCCAGGAAAAACAGTCAAAGTCTGGGGATGGAACAAATGAAAGGCCTTTTTTAAGGAGTGACTCCTGATCTTTACTCAATATTGTTTTCGATACATTTATTATTTGTAAACTTTATTTTTTTATAATTTCACTTTCAGACTTCAGTGATAGTTAAACTGCTCTTGTTTTCTTTTGGGTAATTTCCTTTTTTATTTCTATTATCCTTATCACCCTGATTATGTTCTATGTTTTTGGCAGTTGAAAAGCCCACTTGTCTGATTCTTTGGTCTGTGATATCATCCCTGTGATGGTCTGTGATGTCATCCCTAAAAAAGATTGAGGAATTAGCGATCCTGTTACACTTGGAGCCATTGTACCCGATTGTTGTAATCCAGAGGGTAAAGAAGAGGAAGAAGATTGTGGAGTGTGTATTGGCTGGGCTGTCCATTGTTTTTGTTCGGAGTTTGTACTTTGATTGATTCTAGATGCACTATTAGTATTTGATATATTTTTATTAGGAAAGTTCCTTTTCCGAAATCCACCTGGTTTGGGTTTAAATTTCCTTTTAGTACCAGCTCTATTGTTATCTGTATTTGACTCTGACTGTTCTGTATCTGATATATCAGTATATTGTTGCTGTTTCTGATAATAATTGAATTTTTTCCTATTCCTCAGGAAAATATTGCCTGTCTCGAAGTCTCTTTTGTCTCGATTGTATTTCCTGTGTTTCCTCTCTTTAATCTCACTTTGTAATGTTTCAATACTTTTTTGTAGATTTTTTTCAAGAGTGATAAAATCTGAATGTGTTTGAAACACTTTAATATCACTTATATTTTTTTTCCAATTGCTGAGTAATCTGTTGTAATGATTTTTTCTCATACTCTAGTAGATAATTTTGCATACGTAGGGAATTGTCGATCAATAGAGCTTCCCACCCTTTTATGAATTCAAAATCTTACTGATGAGAATTAGGTGTTATGTTTATTCTCATGCCTCTATATACAATGTTTTGCTGAACATACGTTTCTAAACTGGAAATTTCCCAGATTGCAAGTATGTATTTTTTGTAGATTTTATTTAATTCTTTGAATGCTGTTTCAACATCCAGAGTATTAATGGGCAATTGTTCTGTGGAAAAAACACGCTGTGCTTCCGCTAGGAACGTGTATGCAGAGACTTGATTGGATAAAAATCCTGCCATAGCCTTGTATCTTCTCTAACTTAGATGTTTGTAGCTACCGTCGCTTACTTTGGTTTATATTGAGAGTTTTCCTCTCTTCCTTGGCATTACTTGGGGGGAAACCCTCCTAATAGCAGAGGTGAAAATATGTTGCTTTAAACTTTTCTTATGACACCTACTCTTGGCTATAGGACTAACTAGACTCAACTATAAATAAAACTTAACTTTTATTCTATCATTGCCTATAGTTAAAACCTTTTCCCTATTTCCTTAATCAATCCTGTGTGTGGTCACATTAGTATCTCGTGACGGGGGATAATGCGCGCTTTTCCCCACTTTCTGTCTGTGTGATATAGTATTCACGAATGCGGTAAATAGGGTTTCTCGTTAAGATCAATGACCGCTACCCCCCGACATGTTTCGCCGTGAGGCGTCTTCAGGGGTTGCGGGTAGCGTCTGAGTTTACAACGAGGTCGCCGAAGCTTTTAAAGACTCTGATCCCCTCCTCTTTGAGACGTCACTCCAAATTATCCTATCAACGCCTTTCTAGCAAAACAGTTTATGTGTTCTTAAAAATGACTGGAGGATAGTTGTCACTCCCCCGTGAAAAACTCCTTAAAAAGGCCTTTCATTTGTTCCATAATCAGAGTGATAAGGATAATAGAAATAAAAAAGGAAATTACCCAAAAGAAAACAAGAGCAGTTTAACTATCACTGAAGTCTGAAAGTGAAATTATAAAAAAATAAAGTTTACAAATAATAAATGTATCGAAAACAATATTGAGTAAAGATCAGGAGTCACTCCTTAAAAAAGGCCTTTCATTTGTTCCATCCCCAGACTTTGACTGTTTTTCCTGGGTAAAGGATATAAATCTGTTCGCAAGGAATCTAGCATTATATAAAGAACACAGACAAAAGGAGAAGGATCCATATAGATCCTCCAAAAGAGAACAGGAGGCAATACAAATATTGGAAGATCTTTTTGAGCAAAATGAAAGTCCAAAAGTCTGTGCACCATTCACAAATATGTCTCCACAGACAACTTATACTCCATCATTCTCCAAATTTAGCAACATACAAGCATTTGTTAACTTGGTCACACAGGACCTTCAGAAAATCAAAACTAGGAGAAATAAGGAAGATCATATAAACTTAACCAAAGAAGAGAACCAGGCATTGATAGAATTATGTGAGAATGAACAATTGGAAATAAAACCATCTGACAAAGGTGGAAACATTGTTATACTAGATAAAAGTGACTATAATGAAATGGTACAGACACTTTTAGGAGACAATCATACATACAAAAAACTCACCTTGGATCCAACTGATAAATTTGTAGGAGAATTAAAAAAGATCCTGGACTCTGCAAAAGAAAGGAAATTATTAACTACAGATGAATATAAGGCAATTTTTAATCCTAAACCAACAATAAGCACCTTTTATGCTATTCCAAAAATTCATAAAGCACGGCGACCAATACCAGGTCGACCCATAGTATCGGGAAATAACAATTTATGTGAAGGCATTAGTGAGTATATCGACGCAATTATATCACCTTTTGTGTCAGGATTATCCTCGTACCTAAAAGACACCAAAGATGTCCTAATCAAACTACAGGACATACAGGTTGGTGATAACACTTTTATCGCTAGCCTAGATGTAGAGGCACTCTATACTAGCATTAATCATGACTTGGGTCTAAAAGCTATTGAATACTATCTGAACACTAAAGGTACACAATACACCGAGCACAATTTGTTTATTCTTACACTTTTGAGGTTTTTGTTAACGCACAATTATTTTATTTATGATAAGGAATTTTACTTACAGACCACTGGTACGGCGATGGGGACGATTTGCGCACCAATTTATGCAAATTTATTTCTTGGGTGGTGGGAAGAACGCACTGTATTCACAGATACTTACTCCACGTTCACTCAATATATTACATTATGGGCACGTTTTATTGATGATATTATAATGCTATGGGAGGGCACAGAAGCACAATTTCACTCCTTTGTTTCACAATTAAACAAAAATGAATTGGGATTAAAATTTACTGCCGAAATAAGCCAAAAAAATTGACTTTCTTGATCTGAATATTAATATTCAGACAGATGGCCGGCTTAATACCCAAGTTCACCGAAAGAGTACTTCGACAAATAGTTTCCTTTCATGGACTAGTCATCACCCTCTCCCTCTACGAAGAGGGATACCCTATGGGCAGTATATTCGGGCCAAAAGAACATCATCAACCAATGAAGCTTTTGAAATAGAAAGTAAAATACTTTACAATCGTTTCAGTGAGAAGGGATACCCTAAAAAAATTCTGCATAAAGCATATCGATGAGCCAAAAATATGGATAGAGAAGAGCTCTTGAAAGAAAAACCTAAACAGAAAGACTCTACAGTCAGAGTATTTGGAACATATGATAAAGAACATCAAAGGATAAAACAAATCATAGCCAAACATTGGAACATTATAAGATCAGATGAGGATTTGGGGTCTATGCTGTCATCTTATCCAGCGATCACCTATAGAAAAGGTCCTAATTTGAAACAGAAATTGGTACACAGCCATTTTCAATGGCAAAAAGAACAAAAGAGAGAACTTACCTGGTTGCCGGTGAAGGGGTCTCACCCCTGTGGAGATTGTGTTTTCTGTGCGTATATGCAGCCTAGAACATCCTTTGTTAACCCAGTCGACCAAAAAACCTATGAGATTAGAGATTATATTAATTGCAAAACCAGGGGAGTGATTTATATAGCCCACTGCTCATGCCCTAAAATTTATGTGGGTAAAACAGTGCAAGAACTAAGAAGAAGAGTGTCTAAACACCTAAGTGACATCAGAAACAAAAGGGATGTAACATTAGCCAGACATATAGAATCAGTACACAATGGGGATAGTAGATCCATAAAATTCTGGGGTTTACAAAAAGTCAAAACGGGACCAAGAGGTGGAAATATGGATAGAAAGCTACAGCAAATAGAAACCAAATGGATCTACAGACTAAAGAGTCTAGCCCCAAACGGATTAAACGAAGGATTTACTTTTGTGTCTTATCTGAAAGAACGTCGTTAAAAGTAGACTCCAAGACATGTTAAATGTCATAATGGAATACTAAAAAACATAAATATAACAAACAGCCTAAAGAAGAACGAGGTATATATACACAAGGAAAACTGAAAGTGAAGCTATGAAATTCACAATCAAATAAATATAACCAAAGAATCCCCCAACATATTCGATATTTAAAAAGCAGGGTTATATCCTGATATAATGTTAGTCAGGATGAAAACCACAGGAAACCATATCAGAAATAAAGTCATATCTCAATAAAAACAAAATGCTATGAGAATGACAACCACCGGGAAAATTGATTGAAGATAAAAACATCCCCGGTACTTCCTGGGCGAATATGTAATTTTGGAATCGAAGTCCATAATTAATCCAGATATAACACACTCAGATACAACACACTCTCTATGTATAGTGTAAAAATGAGTGAAAAATAAACTAAGTGTTGGAGCATACGCAGAAAAACTCCAAGATGCGATTTAAACTCTAAGTATTGAGACCTGCGCAGAAACACTTGAGTAGTAACGCGAGTTAAAATCAAAGTCAGCAAACATGCGCAATAGCTCCAGAACATAAATCGCGAAATAATCTAAGATGATTGACCTGCGCGAATACGTCACTGCAATGTCATTCACGGGGGAGTGACAACTATCCTCCAGTCATTTTTAAGAACACATAAACTGTTTTGCTAGAGAGGCGTTGATAGGATAATTTGGAGTGATGTCTCAAAGAGGAGGGGATCAGAGTCTTTAAAAGCTTCGGCGACCTCGTTGTAAACTCAGACGCTACCCGCAACCCCTGAAGACGCCTCACGGCGAAACATGTCGGGGGTAGCGGTCATTGATCTTAACGAGAAACCCTATTTACTGCATTCGTGAATACTATATCACACAGACAGAAAGTGGGGAAAAGCGCGCATTATCCCCCGTCACGAGATACTAATGTGACCACACACAGGATTGATTAAGGAAATAGGGAAAAGGTTTTAACTATAGGCAATTATAGAATAAAAGTTAAGTTTTATTTATAGTTGAGTCTAGTTAGTCCTATAGCCAAGAGTAGGTGTCATAAGAAAAGTTTAAAGCAACATATTTTCACCTCTGCTATTAGGAGGGTTTCCCCCCAAGTAATAAAAAGCAAATGTCTGTTTCAAAATATCATAACTTACTTAGTGGAGGCTTGTTTTTGGTTTAAGCAGCATAAGTAGGCCACAGAGTGGCACAATGACAGAGTTTAGAGTTGGCAGCATCAGGAGGAGGCCACAGAGTGGTACAATGACAGAGTGTGAAGGTGTCGGCAGCAGCAGCATCAGGAGAAGGCCACAGAGTGCCACAATAACAGAGTGTGGAGGTGTTGACAGCAGTAGCATCAGGAGGAGTCCACAGAATAATAGAGTCTGGAGATGGCAGCAGCATGAGTAGGCCAGAGAGTGGCACAATGACAGAGTCTGGAGGTGGCGACAGCAGCAGCATTAGGAGAAGGCCACCGAGTCTCACAATGACAGAGCCTTTATGTGGCGGAAGTATGAGGAGGCCACTGAGTGACACAATGAACGAGTATGAAGGTGGTGGCAGCATGAGGAGACAACAGAGTGGCATAATAAAAGAGTCTTGAGGTGGCAGCAGCATGAGGATACCACAGAGCGGCACAATTACAGAGTCTGGAGGTGGCAGCAGCATAAGTAGGCCGGAGAGTGGCACAATGACAGAGTGTGGAGGAGGCAGCATGAGAAGGCCACAGAGTGGCACAATGACAGAGTCTGGAGGTGGCAGCAGCATGAGAAGACCACAGAGCAGCACAATGACAGTCTGGAGGTGGCGGCAGCATGAGTAGGCCACAGAATTGAACAATGACAGAGTGTGGAGGTGGCGTCAGCATCAGGAGGCCACAGAGTGGCAAGGTGAAATACTGTGGAGGTGGGTGGCAAAACCAGTACCCGCTGAAGATGGTGGATGAAAGAAGGAGTACTTGGCATCAGATGTGTGGCATCAGGTGAGTAACAGCATCAGAATAGTAGCAGTGGCAGGTACCCAGCAGAAACCGGTCTCTTTTGTCAAATTGTTGGTTTGGCACCATGGATGATCTAGTCTGATGCATCAGACATTGGTGTGTGGAAATCCTGGCTGATTCATGCCTGATTTATCTTGATGCAGTGTCCCACTATGTTCTATATGTGGGCACTTAAACTCTTGCTAAATGTCCTATCAAATGTATTGTGGTAAAATACAGTAATTCCCTTTAAAGGGCTGGCAGTGTCATTGACCTTTATTTGCTCCTAGGTGATGGTGGCACTACTCATATATACATAGCTGGTGGGGGGTGTAAATTTAGTGTGTCTGATGATAATGAAGAGATGAGAAAGTTAATGGAGGAGGTGGAAATTTGTATTTCCACTTAAATAATTCAAAAAAGATTTTACCGCATATAAGTGCAGTGCTTAATGCTGAATACAAGTTTTTTCTCCACTGAAATATTTCAAAAAAGATTTTACCGCATATAAGTGCAGCGCTTAAAGGGTTTCTGTCACCAGATTTTGGCCTCATAAGCAGTCTGACATCAGCTATGGGCAATGTCAGACCAACCTAATAATGTAAATCAAATGCCCCTGAAGACAGGGCTGGAGGCAGGAGAGCTGCGCTGCCTGGCACTGTCAATCAGAAGAAGAGGGGTGTGGCCAAAGGTTGGAACACGGAGCCTCTAGGAGCCGGGGCAACGCCCTCCCTGCTCCTAGAAGCTAATTTGCATATGATATAAAATCGTTTTTTAGCGTTATGACAGACAGCTTATGAGGCCCAAATCTGGTGACAGAAACCCTTTAATGCTGAATACAAGTTTTTTCTCCACCAAAATAATTCAAAAAAGATTTTACTGCATATAAGTGTGGCGCATAATGCCAAATACAACTTTTTTCTCCACCGAAATAAATCAAAAAAGATTTTACCACATATAAGTGCAGTGCGTAATGCCGAATACAAGTTTTTTCTCCACCGAAATATTTCAAACAAGATTTTACTGCATATAAGTGCAGCGCTTATTGCTGAATACAAGATTTTTTGCCACCAAAAGATTTTTAAAAAATTTACCGCATATAAGTGCAGCGCTTAATGCCGAATACCAGTTTTTTCTCCACCGAAATAATTAAAAAAAGAATATTTTTTTCTTTTTCTACTGAGATACGCCACTAAAGGCTTTACCACATATAACTGGAACAGTGAACGGCGAATATATTTATCTTTTTCCATGTATATACGCAACTAAAGGCTTTTCAACAGAGGGTTATAGGCTGTCAGTTTCAAAAAAACAATGGCGCCTGAGGCGGAGTGATCTGAAGTGGACGGGACATAGCGGAGGAAGTAGGTCCATGCTGGAAAAGCAAGACGCGATCCTCGTGCAGTTTCTCTGCTGCAGAAAAGTCCCCGTAGTGTCCAGTAATCAATACCGCAGATAGA
This sequence comes from Bufotes viridis, assembly GCA_033119425.1. Taxonomy (NCBI): domain Eukaryota; kingdom Metazoa; phylum Chordata; class Amphibia; order Anura; family Bufonidae; genus Bufotes; species Bufotes viridis. The sequence goes on from CM065589.1 coordinate 433,768,779, forward strand.
TGCGGGCTGGTGTGAAGTAGTTCGCATTTTTGTGCAGGGTTAGTGAATAGTGTATTCACCTGTATTGGTGCGCGGCTCTTATGGACGTCGTCAAGTAATCGCGCAGTGTTTGAAATGTAAATACAAAATTTCAACACAACGTAATTCAGTCCATACAGCAAAAAGGACTTTCCCACATATAACTGCAGCACTGAACGCTGAATATATCTTGATTTTTGTACAGAAATAGGCCACTAAAGGCTTTACCGCATATAAATGCAACAGTGAACACTGAATATATCTTTTATATTGTTTCTTTTTCAACTGATATATGTCACTAAAGGTTTTTCAAGATAAGAAGTGTAGCAGCGAATGGCAAATGTATATTTCTTTTTCTACTGATATACGTCAATAAAGGTTTTTTTACATATAAGTGCACCAGTGATTGGCGAATGTATATTTCTTTTTCTACTGCAATACGCCAGTAAAGGCTTTACCACATATAACTGCAATGGTAAACTGAGAATATATTTTTCTTGTAGTACTGAAATACGCCCCTATACCCTTTCACCAGAAATAACTGCAGAAGTGACCTGAGAATATATATTGCTTGTTGGACTGAAATAGGACACTATACGCTTTCACCAGAAATAACTGATACAGTGCAGTGCATATATATATATATATATATATATATTTTTTTTTTTTTTTTTTTACTGTAATAGGCCCCTATACTCTTTCACCAGAAATAACTGCACAAGTGACCGGAGAATATATATTTCTTGTTGGACGGAAAAAAAGCCAGTTTACGCTTTAACCAGAAAACGATTAAAGAGTGAAGTGCAAATATATATTTTCTATTTTGAATGAAATATGCCCCTATACGGTTTCAACAGAAATCACTGCAACATTTCAGCGCATATATATATTTTTCTTTTTTTACTGTAATAGGCCCCTATATCCTGTCACCAGAAATAACTGCAGAAGTGACCAGAGAATATATATTTCTTGTTGGATGGAAAAAGGCCACTATACGCTTTACCCAGAAAACAATTAAAGAGTGAAGTGCGTATATATTTTTCTTGTAGTACTGAAATACAACCCTATATGTTTTCACCAGAAATTACTGCAAACGTACAGTGCGTTTATATTTTTCATGTATTACTGAAATACCGCCCTAAACTCTTTCACCAGAAATGACTGCAAACGTGCAGTGTATTTGTATTTTTCATGTATTACTGAAATACCGCCAGATACGCTTTCTCCAGAAATGACTGCAAATAATGTTAGCGTAAATAACAACAAAAGTGACCTGCTTATATATTTATCTTTTTCCACAGATAAAAGCCACTAAAGGCTTTTCAACATAGCACTTACACACCAATAACTAATTGCTGGAATGACAGAGCTATATTATGAGACTATCTGGATCCCCAAGTAATGTTTCCCTACACTTGTAAATCGCTATTTTTCACAATGAGGATTTTTTCTATGACTCTCCCTAAACGAATTCCACTTAGTCAGCTTTGATTCTCTCATCTCTAGATATAGGAGATCATTTATTAAAAAACTTTTGTCTTAATACCTCTTTGCGCAAGCGATGGCCTCTACATAACTTCTGGCATATCCACCGCCTGTCTAAATGTTTCCCTTATCGTCCTCGGCAGCACAGAATGGGTTAAATGTTGGCCTCATCAGTCTGTAGGACCGCCCACCTAGATTAACAATTAAATAATCAACTTATTAACATAGCTATAAATATATGACAGATGCAACTGCTCCTTGTCTTTTCTTTTGTCTTCATTCTGAGGAAGCTGCCCACCTTGTCAAGTGTTTGGCCACATATGCCTTGGGGTTCCCAGGCTCCAGGCCAAGTGTTCAACTATGCCATGTGGTGTTCTTGGCGCTGACACTACCCTGCATCCTCGGTGTGCGGGCAGGCATGATCAGAGCCTCAGCGGTATCCCGAAATTCCCGGCTGTGACACGCAGGTGGAACACAGACGCAGGAGCATCTGACATCATCTCCATACGCCGCAAGCTGTTTGCATCTCCCTGCCGCTCCGGCAATGCTGTAGGCCGCCACCGCACTTCCGTACTCTGTGTTCTGAGACGCACATGCACCGCAGACGCAGGAGCGTCTGATGTCATCATCCTGGGCCCAAACACTGTACACTTTTTGGCGCCCTTTTCAGGTATTTAAATGTGGAAGCAGGCTGGAGAAGGGCGCCTTAAGTGCCTGGCAGCCGAGCTCATGCAGTGCTAAGGTATTGTGTCAGGGGGGCCCTGCTTATTTGGGTCACCTTATTAGATTCTTATTATGCCTCTTGATTCTTCCAGATGTCCAGTCTGTCCAGCTCAGGGGGGAATAAGTCTAAAAAACACAGACACAGATTTTGCCTATCCTGTGAGCAGCCCCTACCTGATGAGCATCCAGATGACTATTGTGAAAGATGTAATGCTGCTGGTTCCATTCATTCTCAAAGATCTTCTGCTGGATCAAAAAGACAAAAGAGGAAACAATCCCTCGGCATTTCATGTATTCAGCCTTTGCCAGGCAACTCGCGGTTTAATATCTGTGCTTCCTGTACTCAGCCTGAAGAGGTATCTGACGCTGAAACTAAGAGGTTAGTGGGACTTTTTAAGTCTTTTCTGGCACAGACAAAAAGAAAGGAAAAAATGTCAAAAAGAAGGTGGGATCCTTCTCCCTTGTCCACCTCTGACGATTGACTACCATCTGAAGGAGAACTCTCATCAAATTCTGACTGGGAGATTTCTAATGTAGAAGAAAACTTCCTTTTTGACAAAAGAGATGCTAACTGCTTAATCAAGAAAGTTAAGAATATTATGGAAACTAAAAATGATCCCGTTGCCGAGCAAGACAAAGAGTCATTTTTATTTTTCAAAGAAAAATGCCTGTGTACTCCCAAGCCTGGAATCCATCTTCCAAAAAGAGTGCAAGTGTCCTCTAAAGAAAATGGACCTTGGTTCCAGATTCCGTTCCGTCTATAAAATTGATCCCACCGAGTCTTCAAGCTGGGAAACCCCGGCCAGGGTTGATCCTGCGGTAACCAAGTTAGCTAAGAGGTCCTTCTTTCCCGTGGATGACTCCACGCTGCTCAAAGACCCTGTGGATAAAAAATCGGATAACCTGCTGAAAAGACTTCATACTTACCTAGCCGCCTTAAATAAGGCAGCAATGGATTTGGGAAGGGACATTGATGAGGGAGTCTCCAGAGAGGACCTACTTCAGCAACTACCATCCCTTAAGCTGGCAGCTGAACTTTTATGTGACTTTCCGGTGGATTCTCTGAGACTAATTGCTAAGGATATTTGCACTCTCAAATTCCATAAGAAGAACCTTGTAGTTGAAATTATGGGCAGGAGATGCCGCTTCAAAAAGTAATCTCTGTTCCTTGCCCTTTGAACCAGGTAAGCTGTTCGGTCCACAACTGGACAAATTGTTGGAAACTAATTCAGAAGAAAAGGCCTTGAATTTCCCTCAGTACAAAGCTAAGGATCATGCAAAATTTTTTCGTCCCTATAGAAGACAATCATATCGCAGAGCAGGTTTTCGTGGACGATCCAGCAGAGGCAGAACAGATAGAAGAGTCCGTCCCGGTTCTTCTGAAAAAGTAAGAGGGAGAGGAGATATCAATAAGAACCCCAAATCAGATTTCTGACGCCAAAAGTCAGTAAGTAGGAGGGCGTCTGTCTCACTTCTATACGAACTAGGAAAAAATCACCACGGACAAGTGGAGTCTGGATGTAATAAGAGAAGGATATTCTCTAGAATTTCAAAATAACCCAAAAAACTGATTTCTTTATCAAAAAGAAGATCCTCAAATCAGTCACCTCGTGGGACAATTCTTAAAAAAAGGAGCCTTGGAACTAATGCCAAGAGGTCAAAAAAAAGGGAGTCTACTCCAGATTGTTTCCAATTCCAAAAGCAGGTGGAAAATGGCGCTCTATTATAGACCTCAGATACCTAAACCACAATCTAAAGAAAATCCATTTCAAGATGGAGCCAATAAGATCAGTCATGTCTGCACTCCAACAAAATCAGGTCATGGCCTCCCTGGATCTGGAAGATGAATACCTACATGTGCCCAAAAAAACTACCTCAAGGCGGTTCCTGAGGGTGGCAGTCAGCAAAGCAGGAAAAATCATGCACCTACAATTCAAAGCATTGCACTTCGGGCTAACATCTGCACCCATTATATTTACCAAGATCACTGTGGTGGCAGCAGTAAATCTACGTCTACAAGCCATTCAAGTATATCTGTATCTGGACGACTGGCTAATTGTGGCAGCTACACAGGAGCAGCTGGAAGCTCATCTCCGCACAGTCATTGCTCTTTTCCAGTCCCTCTGATTTCTGGTGAATTGGGGAAAATCCCAACTCTCTCTGACGACGCTAAAGAAGTTCTTGGGGTTGATAATAGACACGCGTTGCATGAAGTTTTTTCTCCCACCAGAGAAGATTCAGACTCTAAGAAAGGAAGTAAAAACTTTAATGTCCATACACAAGTCGTCTGTCCGCAGAGTATTGAAGACCTTGGGCCATCTGACTTCTACTATAGGTGCAGTTCCATGGGCAAAAAACTGTATGCAAGACCTCCAGTTGAGTAATATACAGGCAAAGCGTGTCAACCATCACAGCCTGGAGGGAAGATTCAGCCTGAAGCCAGCAGTAATCCACAGTCTGAGCTGATAGTTACAGACCAAAAATCTGACCAAAGGAAGGTCGTTCCAATATGTTCCTCCGATAATAATAACGATGGATGCTTCAGACAAGGGCTGGGGGGCCCATGTGAAGAACAAATGGATCCAAGGAAAGTGGTCGCCCCAGGATCTATAGCAATCTTCAAATTTCAAAGAAATGAAGATTGTACTGAAGTCGCTGTTCCATTTTCAACCTCTCCTAGAAGGAAAATCTGTATTGATTCGGTCAGACAACCTCCCCACTATTTTTATCTCAACAAACAAGGGGGAATGAGGAGCCTATCCCTGATAAGATTATGCAAGCAAATATTCATCTGGGCATAATCACATCTTGCGGAGTTGAGAGCGATTCATATAAGAGGCTGTTACAATACACAAGTGGATCTTCTGAGTCAGAGGACGATGAATCCATCAGAATGGGGACTAAATCCGCTCCACTTCAATCAAATCATAACCAGATGGGGCTGTCCAACCTGGGACTTGATGGCATCCAGACAAATCCGGAAGCTGCAGAATTTTTTTTCCCTGAGCAGATTCGACAGACCGGCAGTGGTGGATGCATTTTTTAATGTCTTGGAAACACCAGTTTGTCTACATATTTCCACCAGTACCTCTCATCTTGAAGGTCCTACAGAAGTTTGTAGTAGAGAAGCCCAGAGCAATACTGATTGCACCATTCTCACCCCAGAGGTCATGGTTTCCTCTTCTTCTCCAACTATCCAGAGGGAATTTTTGGAAGCTCCCGACTTGCTCCTCCAGCAGGGACTATATCATCAGAACCTGGACAGGCTTCACCTCACGGCCTGGATGTTGAGAGAACCAGATTAGAAAAAAAAGGCCTACTAGCTACAGTCATTGATACACTACTGAATTCTCGCAAACACTGAACCAATTTAAGATATGCCAAAGTTTTAAAAAAAAAATTTGATCTTGGCTGTCTGAAAAAAGTTATGCTGAAGTGGATATCTCTGTAATTATTCAGTTCCTTCAAGAAGGGCTAGAAACCAAACACCTTAAAGTCCCAGATGACTGCCATCAATATTATGACAGAAAACAAATTAGTCTCTCATCCCCTAATATTCAGGTTTTTCAAAGCCTTAAGAAGATTAAGACCTGTGGTGTGCGAACCCTTTCCAGTATGGTATTTGTCCCTAGTGCTTAGAGGGCTCACAAAGCCACCCTTTGAACCATTGGAGCAAGTGGATATTAGGTGTCTCTCCTGCAAAGTCTTATTCATTGTAGCCATAACATCAGCAAAAAGATTAGGAGAACTGCAGGCCCTCTCATCCAGATATCCATATTTACAAATTCTTCCCGATGGAATACTGATTAGGACCATGCCATCTTTTTTGCCAAAGGTCCCTTCCACTGCAAACATCAATAAGGAGACTTTTCTTCCAGGTGTTCTTTCCGAATCCGACCAATGAAGAGCAAGGCCAGTTACATACGCTTGATGTGAAAAGAGCGGTAGAAACCTATTTGCAAAGAACAGAGGATTTCTGAATAGCCGAGAATCTTTTCCTGATATATTCTGGACAAAGAAAGGGTCAAAGACCATCCAAGGATTCACTCGCCCGATGGATAAAAACTACGATCATTGAAAACTACTTGCTAGAGGGGGAGTCTCCATCCTTGTCCATCAAGGCTTATTCCACGAGATTTGCAGCAGCCTCCTGGGCAGAATACGCTCAAGTGTCCATACAAGAAATCTGCAGCGCAGCTTCTTGGTCCACTTCATTGACCTTTGCAAAGCATTATCTACTGGACATCGACTCCAGGAGCTCAGCCTTTGGCACAGGTGTTCTGAATTTGGTACTGGTCTAAATCATCCCTCCCTTTGGAATCTATAAAAATCCCATTCTGTGCTGCCGAGGACGATAGGGGAAACAAGAAAATAAGTACCTGGAATTTTACTTTCCTTGAGTCCGAAGGCAGCACAGGCTTACCCTCCCTAATACATTTTTCATTGTTAATTGCTGCAACTGGTTGAATCTATTTTTTTCAATACAAGGAGCAGTTGCATCTGTCATATATTTAAAGGTATGTTAATCAGTTAATTTTTTTTTTTTTATTATTCTTTATTTATAATAACAAATAACAATGATCTCCACATATATTGACAGCATACAAATGATTAGTGTTGAGCGAACAGTTCGAGCATAGTTAGGGTCCGTACCGAATTTTGGGGTGTTCGTGACACGGACCCGAACCCGAACTTTTTCGTAAAAGTTCGGGTTCGGGTTCGTCGTTCGGCATGTATTTTGGCGCATTTTGAAAGACTGCAAAGCAGCCAATCAACATGCATCATACTACTTGCCCTAAGATGCCATCGCAGCCATGCCTACTATTGGCAAGGCTGTGATTGGCCAAGTGCAGCATGTGACTCAGCCTCTTTATAAGCTTGTGCGCACGTCGGGACGTGCTCACTCCCGATGTGAATAGAACAGGGATAGACGCAGCTGATGCTAGGGCGAGAATAGGCAGGGATAATTGAATAACTGGAAGCAAATTTCTCTCCTCCACCTGTGATTCATCTGAACAACTGCAGCTGAGCTGCTTTTTTGATAGGGATTGGCTATTTTTAGAGTGGCCAGAGTGATTTTTCCATCCACATGTACCTGGCTGACCGCCGGCCGCCATTTTGCGACTTGTAGTGCTGCAGCAGAAGCTGCCACAGTGTGCATTCCAAAGCTCCAAACAAGTCAGACATCTACACCTGGGATTCAGACCAATAGCGATTTAGCAGCACAGTCCAAGGCTATTTTTTTAAAGGTTGTGCAGACCATTTTGTGGCACATGTTACTGGGCTGATAGGCGGCGGCCATCTTGGGACTAGTGCTGCAGCACAACCTCTCCCAACGTCCATTAATCACTTGTAATAGTGGTCTGTGCCATAGAAATCCTACATCAGGGACTTGGGTGTGCTTGTGTCACCCCTACTAATACCAGTCCACCTGTAATCCATACAGTGAAAAGCCATAAAGTATTCCAGTGAGGGAATTTTTTTATTTAAAAAGGCCAAGTTAGTTTATCTGGCGTTCAATATACTAGATACAGTTAGGCCTGCGTTTCATACATCTGGAATTAGCAAACTAATGTGCTGGGGTTGGGAAAACATATATGTACCCATACTAGAATCTGTCAAAGAAAGCGGTACTCACATATAACAGTCATTCCATCTGTAATCCATACAGTCAAAAGACTGAAAGTATTCCAGTGAGGGAATTTTTTTATTTAAAAAGGCCAAGTTAGTTTATCTGGCGCTCAATATACTAGATACAGTTAGGCCTGCGTTTCATACATCTGGAATTAGCAAACTAATGTGCTGGGGTTGGGAAAACATATATGTACCCATACTAGAATCTGTCAAAGAAAGCGGTACTCACATATAACAGTCATTCCATCTGTAATCCATACAGTCAAAAGACTGAAAGTATTCCAGTGAGGGAATTTTTTTATTTAAAAAGGCCAAGTTAGTTTATCTGGTGCTCAATATACTAGATACAGTTAGGCCTGCGTTTCATACATCTGGAATTAGCAAACTAATGTGCTGGGGTTGGGAAAACATATATGTACCCATACTAGAATCTGTCAAAGAAAGCGGTACTCACATATAACAGTCATTCCATCTGTAATCCATACAGTCAAAAGACTGAAAGTATTCCAGTGAGGGAATTTTTTTATTTAAAAAGGCCAAGTTAGTTTATCTGGCGCTCAATATACTAGATACAGTTAGGCCTGCGTTTCATACATCTGGAATTAGCAAACTAATGTGCTGGGGTTGGGAAAACATATATGTACCCATACTAGAATCTGTCAAAGAAAGCGGTACTCACATATAACAGTCATTCCATCTGTAATCCATACAGTCAAAAGACTGAAAGTATTCCAGTGAGGGAATTTTTTTATTTAAAAAGGCCAAGTTAGTTTATCTGGCGCTCAATATACTAGATACAGTTAGGCCTGCGTTTCATACATCTGGAATTAGCAAACTAATGTGCTGGGGTTGGGAAAACATATATGTACCCATACTAGAATCTGTCAAAGAAAGCGGTACTCACATATAACAAAGTCATTCCATCTGTAATCCATACAGTCAAAAGACTGAAAGTATTCCAGTGAGGGAATTTTTTTATTTAAAAAGGCCAAGTTAGTTTATCTGGCGTTCAATATACTAGATACAGTTAGGCCTGCGTTTCATACATCTGGAATTAGCAAACTAATGTGCTGGGGTTGGGAAAACATATATGTACCCATACTAGAATCTGTCAAAGAAAGCGGTACTCACATATAACAGTCATTCCATCTGTAATCCATACAGTCAAAAGACTGAAAGTATTCCAGTGAGGGATTTTGCTTATAAAAATAATATATTTCATTGTGGTGCGAGTTGAATCGCAACAATGAAGAAAAATACTATTAAGGGACGAGGACGCGGTCGTGGTGGTGTCCGTGGAGCCTCTGTTGCTGGTAGAGGACGTGGCCGTTCGGCCCCAGGCGCACACAGTAGGGAACGAACTCCCTCAACTAGCCGGCAGAATGTACCGCAATATCTCGTGGGGCCCAATGCCGCTCTTAGGATGGTAAGGCCTGAGCAGGTACAGGCATTAATCGATTGGTGGCCGACAGTGCTTCCAGCACGTTCACCACATGGTCTTCCACCCAGTCTTCTGCGGAAAGCGCACAGGTGGCACCTGAAAACCAAGCCCATCAGTCTGTCACATCACCCCAAGCATATCAGGGAAACGGTCTGAGCCACAAGTTATGCAGCAGTCTCTTCTTCTGTTTGAAGACTCTGCTTCCAGGGTTTCCCAGGGCGTCCACCTAGCCCTTCCCCAGTGGAGGAAGACATACCATGCACTGACGCACAACCACTTATGTCTCCAGATGAAGAGGACATGGGAATACCACCACAGCAGAGTCACCGACTCTCTGATGATGACGAAACACAGGTGCCCACTGCCGCGTCTTTTGCAGTGTGCAGACTGAACAGGAGGAGGTCAGGGAGGGAGACTGGGTGGAAGACAATGCAGAGGACGATGAGGTCTTAGACCCCACATGGACTGAAGGTCGTGGCGATGACTTTCACAGTTCAGAGGAAGAGGTAGTGGTGAGACCGAGACAACAGCGAAGCCAAAGAGGAGCAGGGGCAAAGCAGACGAGCCGCCGCCCCAGAGTTCGCCTGCTACTGGACATCGCCAACAGGGACCCAGCCCCACAAAGGCAGCTTCAAAGAGTTCCCTGGCATGGCACTTCTTTAAACAATGTCCTACCGACAAGACCCGAGTGACTTGCACGCTCTGCCATCAGAGCCTGAGGCGAGGCATTAACGTTCTGAACCTCAGCACAACCTGCATGACCAGGCATCTACATGCAAAGCATGAACTGCAGTGGGGTACACACCTTAAAAACCAGGCACTCGCTGAGGCTCCCCTGCTCCTCTACCGCTGCTGCCTCGGCTTCCGCCTCGAGAGGAATGTTGCCACCTGCCGAGCAGCAAACAGAGGATGTGCCACCGACACCACCACCACCGCCACCGTCAACTAGCGTCTCCACTATATCACACAGCAGCGTTCAGCTCTCAATATCTCAAACCTTAGAGAGGAAGCGCAAATTCCCGAGTCACCCTCGAGCCTCTTGGCCTGAACGCCAGCATTTCTAAACTGCTGGCCTTTGAAATGCTGTCATTCCGGCTGGTGGACACAGACAGCTTCAAACAGCTGATGGCCATGGCTGTCCCGCAGTATGTGGTTCCCAGCCGCCACTACTTCTCCAAGACAGCCGTGCCTTCCCTGCACATGCAAGTGTCCGATAAAATCAAGTGTGCACTGCGCAACGCCATTTGTGGCAAGGTCCACCTAACCACAGATACGTGGACCAGTAAGCACGGCCAGGGACGCTATATCTCACTAACTGCACACTGGATGAATGTAGTGGCGGCTGGGCCCCAGCGTGACAGTTCCTTGGCGCACGTCCTTCCGCCCCTAGGATCGCAGGGCATCATTCTCTGCCTCCTGTAGCCTCCTCCTCCTACTCGGCTTCCTCCTCCACTGCTTCACCAGCTCATCCGTCAGCCACACACCTTCACCACCAACTTCAGCACAGCCCGGTAAACGTCAGCAGGCCATTCTGAAACTCATATGTTTGGGGGACAGGCCCCACAGCGCAAAGGAGTTGTGGCGGGGTATTGAACAACAGACCGACGAGTGGTTTCTGCCGGTGGGCCTCAAGCCAGGCCTGGTGGTATGCGATAATGGGCGAAATCTCGTGGCAGCTCTGGGACTAGCCGGTTTGACGCACATCCCTTGCCTGGCGCATGTGCTGAACTTGGTGGTGCAGAGGTTCATTCACCACTACCCCAACATGTCAGAGCTGCTGCATAAAGTGCGGGCCGTCTGCAGCGCTTCCGCTCGTTCACATCCTGCCGCTGCTCGCCTGTCTGCGCTACAGCGGAACTTCGGCCTTCCCGCCACCGCCTCATATGCGACGTGCCCACCCGGTGGAACTCCACCTTGCACATGCTGAGAGACTGTGCGAGCAGCAGCAGGCCATAGTGGAGTTTCAGCTGCAGCACGCTCGCGTCAGTCGCACTGCCGAACAGCACCACTTCACCACCAATGATTGGGCCTCCATGCGAGACCTGTGTGCCCTGCTGCGCTGTTTCGAGTACTCCACCAACATGGCCAGTGGCGATGACACTGTTATCAGCGTTACAATACCACTTCTATGTCTCCTTGAGAAAACACTTAGGGCAATGATGTTAGAGGAGGTGGCCCAGGTGGAGGAGGAGGAGGAGGATGAGGCTCGTTTCTAACACTTTCGGGCCAGTCTGTTCGAAGTGGCTCAGAGGGAGGTTTGTTTAAGCAGCAGAGGACAGGTTCACAAGTCGCCAGCCAAGGCACTGTACTGGAGGACGAGGAGGATGAGGAGGAGGAGGTGGAGGGGACGAGGATGACGCAAGTTCACAGCGGGGTGGCAGCCCAGGCCCATCACTGGTGCGTGGCTGGAGGGATACGGTGGACGATGACGATACGCCTCCCACAGAGGACAGCTTGTCCTTACCCATGGGTAGCCTGGCCCACATGAGCGAATATATGCTCCAATGCCTGCTGAACGATCAGCAGAGTTGCCCACGTTTTAACGTGTGCAGACTACTGGTGGCCACCCTGCTGGATCCCCGGTATAAAGACAATGTGCCCACTTTAATTCCTGAACTGGAGCGCACATCGTAAGATGCGTGAGTACAAGCGCACGCTGATAGAGGCGCTCTTGAGAGCATTCCCACATGTCACAGGGGAACAGGTGGAAGGTGAAGGCAGAGGAGTGGCAAGAGGTCGCCAACGCAGCTGTGTCACGGCCAGCTCATCTGAGGGCAGGGTTAGCATGGCAGAAATGTGGAAGGTTTTGTCTCCACGCCACAGCTATCTGCACCGACACCTGATACGGAACGTGTTAGCAGGAGGCAGCATTTCACTAACATGGTTGAACAGTATGTCTGCACACCCTCCACATCCTGACGGATGGTTCGGCCCCATTCAACTACTGGGTTTCGAAATTGTCCACGTGGCCAGAGTTAGCATGTTATGCCTTGGAGGTGCTTTCCTGCCCGGCCCAGCGTTTTATCTGAGCAGCGTATTCAGCAGCGGCAGGCCGTCACTGACAAGCGCAGCCGCCTGTCCACAGCCAACGTGGACAAGCTGACCTTCATAAAGATGAACCAGGCATGGATCCCACAGGACCTGTCCCTCCCTTGTGCAGAGTAGTCCTTATTAACTGCCTAAAACATGTCTTGTTGTGCTACGGGCCACTTCCTTTATTTGATACAAATTTTATGAAACCCACAGTTGAATGAAACTCTTCTCTGTCTGGGCGCCGGGCCTAACCAGATGAAAGTGGCCTGTTAAACTAACGGGTGACATGAAGCCATAACCTCTTGCCATGCTACCTCTGTCTTCTGTCTGGGTGCTGAGGCCTAAGTCAAATAAAGCGGTCTTCTGCTGTGCTGGGGGATATGAAGCTAATCTCTGACCTCTCTTCTCTGTCTGGGTCCAAAGGCCTAAATCACTGAAAGAGGCCTTCTCCTGTGGTGTGTGATATGATGCCAGAATATGTGCTGTGGGGCCTCTCTCCTCTTCCTGGGTGCAGGGGTCAAATAAACTAAGTTGTGGCCTACTCCTGTGGTGGTTGATATGATGCCTGATTCTCTGATGTGGAACCTCTTCTCCTCTGTTTGGGTGAAGGGGTCAAAGTAACTAAATGGTGGCTTCTCCTGTGGTGGCTGATGATGCAGAATATGTGCTGTGAGCCTCTCTCCTTCCTGGGTGCAGGGTCAAAGTAACTCAATGGTGGCTTCTCCTGTGGTGGCTGATATGATGCCAGAATATGTGCCGTGGTGCCTCTCTCCTCTTCCTGGGTGCAGGGTCAAAGTAACTCAATGGTGGCTTCTCCGTGGTAGCTGATATGATGCCAGAATATGTGCTGTGGTGCCTCTCTCCTCTTCCTGGGTGCGGGGGTCAAAGTAACTCAATGGTGGCTTCTCCTGTGGTGGTTGATATGATGCCAGAATATGTGCTGTGGGGCTCTCTCCTTCCTGGGTGCAGGGTCAAAGCAACTCAATGGTGGCTTCTCCTGTGGTGGTAGTATGATGCCAGAATATGTGCCATGGGGCCTCTCTCCTCTTCCTGGGTGCAGGGTCAAAGTAACTCAATGGTGGCTTCTCCTGTGGTGGTTAGTATGATGCCAGAATATGTGCTGTAGGGCCTCTCTCCTCTTCCTGGGTGCAGGGTCAAAGTAACTCAATGGTGGCTTCTCCTGTGGTGGCTGAGTATGATGCCAGAATATGTGCTGTGGGTGCCTCTCTCCTCTTCCTGGGTGCAGGAGTCAAAGTAACTCAATGGTGGCTTCTCCTGTAATTAGCTGATATGATGCCAGAATATGTGCTGTGGTGCCTCAGCATTCCCACATGTCACAGGGAACAGGTGGAAGGGTGAAGGCAGAGGAGTGGCAAGGGTCGCCAGCGCAGCTGTGTGCACGGCCAGCTCATCTGAGGGCAGGGTTAGCATGGCAGAAATGTGGAAAAGTTTTGTCTCACGCCACAGCTATCTGCACCGACACCTGATACGGAGCGTGTTAGCAGGAGGCAGCATTTCACTAACATGGTTGAACAGTATGTCTGCACCTCCACATCCTGACGGATGGTTCGGCCCCATTCAACTACTGGGTTTCGAGAATTGTCACGTGGCCAGAGTTAGCATGTTATGCCTTGGAGGTGCTTTCCTGCCCGGCGGCCAGCGTTTTATCTGAGCAGCGTATTCAGCTACGGCAGGGCGTCATTACTGACAAGCGCGGCCGCCTGTCCACAGCCAACGTGGACAAGCTGACCTTCATAAAGATGAACCAGGCATGGATCCCACAGGACCTGTCCCTCCCTTGTGCAGAGTAGTCCTTATTAACTGCCTAAAACATGTCTTGTTGTGCTACGGGCCACTTCTTTATTTGATACAAATTTTATGAAACCCACAGTTGAATGAAACTCTTCTCTGTCTGGGCGCCGGGGCCTAACCAGATGAAAGTGGCCGGTTAAACTAACGGGTGACATGAAGCCATAACCTCTGCCATGCTACCTCTGTCTTCTGTCTGGGTGCTGAGGCCTAAGTCAAATAAAGCGGTCTTCTGCTGTGCTGGGGATATGAAGCTAATCTCTGACCTCTCTCCTCTGTCTGGGTCCAAAGGCCTAAATCACTGAAAGAGGCCTTCTCCTGTGGTGTGTGATATGATGCCAGAATATGTGCTGTGGGGCCTCTCTCCTCTTCCTGGGTGCAGGGGTCAAATAAACTAAATTGTGGCCTACTCCTGTGGTGGTTGATATGATGCCTGATTCTCTGATGTGGAACCTCTCTCCTCTGTTTGGGTGAAGGGGTCAAAGTAACTAAATGGTGGCTTCTCCTGTGGTGGCTGATATGATGCCAGAATATGTGCTGTGGGGCCTCTCTCCTCTTCCTGGGTGCAGGGGTCAAAAGTAACTCAATGGTGGCTTCTCCTGTGGTGGCTGATATGATGCCAGAATATGTGCTGTGGTGCCTCTCTCCTCTTCCTGGGTGCGAGGGTCAAAGTAACTCAATGGTGGCTTCTCCTGTGGTGGCTGATATGATGCCAGAATATGTGCTGTGGGGCCTCTCTCCTCTTCCTGGGTGCAGGGGTCAAAGTAACTCAATGGTGGCTTCTCCTGTGGTGGCTGATATGATGCCAGAATATGTGCTGTGGGGCCTCTCTCCTCTTCCTGGGTGCAGGGGTCAAAGTAACTCAATGGTGGCTTCTCCTGTGGTGGCTGATATGATGCCAGAATATGTGCTGTGGTGCCTCTCTCCTCTTCCTGGGTGCGGGGTCAAAGTAACTCAATGGTGGCTTCTCCTGTGGTGGCTGATATGATGCCAGAATATGTGCTGTGGGGCCTCTCTCCTCTTCCTGGGTGCAGGGGTCAAAGTAACTCAATGGTGGCTTCTCCTGTGGTGGTTAGTATGATGCCAGAATATGTGCTGTGGGGCCTCTCTCCTCTTCCTGGGTGCAGGGGTCAAAGTAACTCAATGGTGGCTTCTCCTGTGGTGGCTGATATGATGCCAGAATATGTGCTGTGGTGCCTCTCTCCTCTTCCTGGGTGCAGGGGTCAAAGTAACTAAATGGTGGCTTCTCCTGTGGTGGTTGATATGATGCCTGATTCTCTGCTGTGAAACCTCTCTCCTCCATCTGGGTGTAGGGGTCAAAGTCTTTCAAAGTCGCCTTCTCCTGTGCTGATTGATATAAAGCTGATGGTTGTGCCATCTGACATAGTTGCCAGGGTCTGATTCAATGGGGGCCTACTCCTGTGGTGGGTGATCTAAATGCCTGATTCTCTGCTGTGAAACCTCTCTCCTCCGTCTGGGTGTAGGGGTCAAAGTCTTTCAAAGTCGCCTTCTCCTGTGCTGATTGATATGAAGCTGATGGTTGTGCCATCTGACATGGTTGCCGGGGTCCCATTAAATTGGGGCCTACTCCTGTGGTGGGTGATCTAAATGCCTGATTCTCTGCTTTGAAACCTCTCTCCTCCGTCCGGGTGTAGGGGTCAAAGTCTGTCAAAGTCGCCTTCTCCTGTGCTGATTGATATAAAGCTTATGCTTGTGCCATCTGACATGGTTGCCGGGGTCTGATTCAATGGTGGCCTACTCCTGTGGTGGGTGATCTAAATGCCTGATTCTCTGCTGTGTAACCTCTCTCCTCCGTCTGGGTGTAGGGGTCAAAGTAACTAAATGGTGGCCTACTCCTGTGGTGGGTGATATGATGCCTGGTTCTATGCTGTGGGACCTCTCTCCTTTGTCTGGGTGCTGTGGTCAAAATAATAGTAAGTGACCTTCTCCATTGGTGGGTGACTTGAACCCTGATTCTGTGCTATGGGACCTCACTCCAATTAATATTGTTTAATTTTTATTTATTTTATGTTAACTCATCATTTCCCTATCTACATTTGTTTGCAGGGGATTTAACTACATTTTGCTGCCTTTTGCAGCCCTCTAGCCCTTTCCAGGTGTGTTTTACAGCCTTTTTAGTGCCCAAAAGTTCGGGTCCCCATTGACTTCTATGGGGTTCGGGATGAAGTTCGGGTCGAGTTCGGATCCCGAACCCGAACATTTTTCGAAAGTTCGGCCGAACTCGTCGAACCCGAACATCCAGGTGTTCGCTCAACTCTACAAATGATCAGTATGGTAATCACAACAATTAATGTAATACAACATACGAAGGAAGATACATCAGCAGTGTGCAATAAATTATATTAGACTAAAAGCTCAATACGACATAATCTAAAGCATAGAACAGCAAGGTAAAAGCCGTGTCAGATATGAAGCAATTTAGCTACATAGGATGAAAAAGAAAAATGTCTGCTTGAAAGATGTCGGCTGGAACGTCCGGGGAGGGCCAACAACCTAGGCAACTAAGGTCGATCTTCTCCATTCTGAACGGTTTGGTGCATTTCCAAGCTGTTGAAGTAGTCCAGCCAGGAGTACCAAATTTTATTATATCTATCCTGAGATTTGATCGTGTGCATACACATGTTCTCCAGAGTAGCAAGCTGTGACGTTTTAGCTAACCAGTGGGAAAGCGGTGGGGGGTTAGTCTGTTTCCAGTGTAATGGAATCATACTCTTCGCCATGAGGATCATATACCTCCACAGGCTTATGTTAAAGGTTTGCAGCGAGTCAGGAACGATGTTCAGAAACAGTGTTAACGGAGTAAGCTGTGGCGACCCCGGGCATACCCTACATAGTACCTCAGCGACTCCCGACCAAAAGTCTGCGAGTAGGGGGCATTCCCACCATATGTGTAAGTAGGAACCTTCAGCCTCAGAGCATCTCCAGCATGTAGCGGGGACCCCAGGGAAAATACTATGGAGAAACTGCGGCGTCTTATACCAACGGTTCACTAATTTGTAAGACGTCTCTTGCAGTGTGACGCATCTAGACGGCCCACAAGCTTGTTTGAGAATCTCAGTTGTTTGATCTGCAGAGAATGTCATTTTAAGCTCCTTCTCCCATGCATTTATGTATGTTGGGATTGACGCAGCGCCTGATGTACCAAGCAGTCTGCATAGCTTAGAGACAATTTTAGGTTGAGACGAGGACACAGCTGCCAGTTTCTCAAAACCGAAAAGCTCCCTGTCCATACTTTGTGGAGATTCAATGCTTTTGTAGCCCTGTGAAAGTTTATGATACGTCATCAAATCTAGGCGATATTCTGTGATGCGAGACCGGAGGGACTCAAAATCAGGGAATGTGCCCTCCACTGTGACATCACCAACTTTGTACTTCCTCAACGCCCTTTGCTTGTCTAGCCATGTAGAACTAAAAGGGTCAGACAAGCTTAGCAGGTCAACAAAGGTGAGCAAGGGGGAGGGGTGGCGCCAGACATCCTTTATATCATGAGCAGCAGCCCAAACCTGGAGAGGGGCTTTAGTCAAAATCGGGGTAGCGACAGGGAGGTGAAATTTAGTCCCAATCCCAACTATAGCTTGAGTCAAAGAAAAACCCGCTGATTCTTCCTCTATCCGGACATATCTTTTAGAGGGTGGGGATTTGTACCAGTCTACAATCCTGGACATCTGGATAGCCTTGTACAAATGTTCGATATCGGGCAGACCTATCCCACCTTTGTCTTTGGGTCTGGTCATAACAGTATGTGCAACTCTACACATTTTCCCGCCCCATATGTACCTCAAGAACATGGAACGCAGCGAACAGAAGAAAACTTTCGGCAAATAAATGGAAAGGGTCTGAAGGAGGTATAATATTTTGGGTACTATCATCATTTTTAGAAGATTAACCCTCCCTATCCAAGAGATATATGGAATCTTCCAAGAAGCAATCTCTGAGCGGAGTTGAGAGAGAAGCGGGACATAATTCAACGAGTACCAATCGTTAGGAGTGGGAGAGATTAGGACACCCAGGTACTTTATATGTTTGTCTGACCACGAAAAGGCAGAGCTCTCCTTGGCTCTTTTTATCATAGTGCTAGGACAAGAAATGTTAATGGCCACGACTTCGCAGGATTAATCTTGAAATTGGATAGGGTCATAAATTCGTCGAACAGCATAGAAAGGGTTGGGAAGGATACATCAGGGTTAGACGTGATAACCAGTAAATCGTCGGCATAAGCTGCCGTGGAATTAAAAGTGCCGCCCACCCAGACACCCTGTATCAGCGGGTGTTGTCTAATGCGCTGAATGAGCGTCTCCATAGTTAGAACAAACAGCAAGGGAGAAAGCGGGCACCCCTGTCTCGTGCCATTATAAATACGAAAAGAGGAGGAGAGGGTGCCGTTCAAACGTATGGAAGCAGAGGGATTTGTATATAAGGCGAATACAGCTGATATAATCGGGTCCAAAAATCCGAACTTGACCAGGACACTCCTCATGAATAACCAGTATATCCTATCGAATGCTTTTTCAGCATCGGTAGAAAGGAGAGCCATGGGGACCCGCCTCCCCCTTGCGTATTGTATCAAATGCAGGAGTCTAAGATTATTATCTTTTCCCTCTCTGCCTTTAACAAAGCCAACTTGCTCATCGTTGACCAGAGAAGGAAGGAAGGTCTGGATTCGGTATGCTATCATTTTGGCATAAAGTTTAATGTTGGCATTGAGGAGAGAGATGGGCCTGTAACTGCTACAAAGCTTAGGGTCTTTCCCATCTTTCGGTAGTACAGTAATGTGGGCTTCTAAAGTTTGCATCGGGAAGTTTTTATGAGCTGCAGCTGAGTTAAAGGATAAGAGAAGCTGGGAAAGGAGAATTTCTGAGAAAGACCTGTAGTACGAGATTGGGAGGCCATTAGGGCCAGGGCTTTTATGGGGAGGGGAGGATTTTAACGCCGACTGGAGTTCCTGGATCGTGAAAGGGGCTGCCAGTAACGTGCGCTGAGGAGTGGGGATTGTCGGGAGTTGAATAGAGTCCAGGAACTGGTCAATCAATTTTTGCCTGTCCAATCTAGTCTGGGAATTTTCCTGGGGCCTCAAATTGTAAAGGGAAGAATAAAAGTTTACAAATTGAGTAGCTATCAGACTTCCCTATTTATTTAATAAACAACTGTTCCCTCCTACGTTTAGCCATAGAAGCCATTAATCTGGAACCCCTATTTCCGTCCATATAAACTTTATGTTTAGCATGGAGGTAAGCCTTCGAGGCTTTGAAGTTCAATAACTGATTAAGCTTCTCTCTATGTTTAGTAAGTTCCGCCAAGATCTCCACGGAAAAAGAGGATTTATGTCTCAACTCCAAGACAGTAATAGATTGTAGGAGATCATCAATCTGTTTTTGCCGTTGTTTTTTAATAAACGTGCCCATAGCTATCAATTCACCCCGGACTACAGATTTATGTGCCTCCCATACCACCGGCGAAGGTGTGTCTAGAGGGGAATTTTCCCTAAAGTAGTGCACTAAAATCTCTCTTATTTTGGTCATATGATGAGGCGATTTCAGTAATGATTCATTAAATTTCCAGGTGTACGATTTCTTGGGTAAAGATTCAATAACCAATGAAAGGGCAACAGGAGCATGGTCAGAGATTCCAATGTTCCCTATATAAGAGCGTCTCAGCAAGGGAAGCCTATGTGTCTGTAAGAATAAATAATCAATTCTTTGATAGGACCTATGGGCTTCTGAGTAGAAAGTATAGTCTTTATCCTGAGGATGGGAAATCCTCCAAGTATCTGTCAAGTTTAAGCTAGCTAGCTTTTTCTTAAGTGCCCTAAGCTGTATGCGAGAAATAGTGGGCTTCTTGGAAGTGGAGTCTATGAGAGGTTCTAGTGCTACATTCATGTCGCTGCCTAGAACAAGTAGGCCCTCTCCAAAGGACTGAAGCTTCTCTAGTACGTTGATAAGCCACGGTATTTGTCCAGATTTTGGAGCATATATGCCAGCTATTGTAACAGGAGAGTTAGCTATCAGCCCTTACAGAAAAAGGAACCTACCATCAGGATCCACCATGCTATTCAGAAGAGTGAATTGTACATTCTTATGAATGGCGATGCTGACTCCCTTAGATCTAGAGGACGCATGGCTAGAGTGATACCAATGGGAGAAGTATGTGTGCGGTAGATTAGGAATCTTACCACTTTTAAAATGCGTTTCCTGTAAGATTGAGATGTCAGAGTGGAGAGATCTAAGATGCTGGAATATTCTCAACCTTTTCTGTGGAGAATTCATGCCCCGGACGTTCCACGTGACAACTGTAATTTCAGCCATACTAGAGAAAATAGGCAAACAATCAGAACAATAGAACTATCAAGTAAAACAAAGAGTAGATCACAGTAATACGATTGAAGTGAACCAAGACCGATAGGAGTCTGAGGAGAACCCCTATAAGGCAAGAAAGGTTAAGCAAACCCGTAATATCATACTGAACATTTAGATATGCTGCTCCGTCGGACCCCGCTCCAATCTCATATAAGGCTATACAAGCCTAGTTCAGAGCGATTATAAAGCAGAACTAAGATGGACCAGGGGACCAAACGGCACAGAACATAGAGGGCTAACAGGCCCTTTCAGCAGACCCTATTACTGGACACAAAAATGAATCGGGTGTTAGGTCTACGAGGAAAGATATACAGAAATGTTACAATCAATCTTCTGGGGTGTGAAGTCTTCTTCTTGACTGACGTCCTCAGGCAAAGCTGG
The DNA here is from genome assembly GCA_033119425.1 of Bufotes viridis. Taxonomy (NCBI): domain Eukaryota; kingdom Metazoa; phylum Chordata; class Amphibia; order Anura; family Bufonidae; genus Bufotes; species Bufotes viridis. The sequence goes on from CM065589.1 coordinate 433,789,677, forward strand.
CAAGTCTGTCATATCAGTAATCTGCAACCAGGAAGGGATCGCCGAGGGCAGCAGACCGATAGCATCGCACAAAGGAGTGAGGTCGTCTGGCCTCCGTATGATTTTAGTGGATCCTTGGAGATTAAAGGAAAGTCCGAAAGGAAAAAGCCACCTGTATCTGATCTCTCTAGATTTCAGGGCTTCCGTGACTGGCTTAAGTTGTCTCCTTTTGTTCAAGGTGACCGGAGAGAGGTCTTGAAAGATAGATAGCTTGGCACCATCAAATATTATTTCCCCTTTCTCTCTTGCTGCCTTGAGAATTGCGTCTCTGTGAGTAGAGAGTAGGGTTTTACATATTATATCCCTGGGGGGCTCTCCATCCTTCGGTTTATTCCATAGCGCTCTATGAGCCCTCTCAAGTGTCAGTGTGGACGCCATGTCAGGGTCGAGCAAAGGTCGCAGAATAGAATATGTGACGTCCATGACTGAAGCATCTGTTTGAGACTCAGGAACTCCTTTAATGCGTAAGTTATTTCTGAGGCCTCTATTATCCTGGTCCTCTATATATGCCAAGAGGTTATTCATTCTGGCTTGAACGGTGTGGAAAGTTTCAGTCGTCGCCTCTCCATAGGCTAACAAGGCGGCTTGACGATCCTCCAACGTGTCGACTCTACCCCCAATATCCCTCAATTCACTTTTGATATCTGATAATTCTGATAAAACAGGTTGTAGGGCAGTTTCAATTATTCTTTGAAAAGATTTCTGCGAGTTGAACATCTTTAGCTTGGGAGTGGTCCATGCCCTCGCTTTCGGCATCAGAAAGCTCAGAGGGGGCTTGTGAGCGTGAAGTTGCTGAGGGGGGGTAAAAAATCATGTTTGGCATGAGGCGACTTTTTCCGCAGGAATTTCTCCATGTCGCATTGGGTCTTTTTCAATTTAGGAGTAGTAGAACCGTCAGGTTTCCCAATTTTAACCATAGTGGCGAGGGCAGAAGTATTGCCAGTAGACATAGATTCAGGGTAGGGGGGTTCTCCTTCTCTCCACAGGTATGCTGTTACATACTGTGGGGAGTCGCTCTGGTAGATAGCGGTGCGGGTGCAGTACTGAGGCAAAACAAGGAGTCCAGAATGTGCAATAAACAGTGTTTTATTCACACTTGCACAACATAAATGAAATTTTGGTGATAATTCACACATAACAGAAATAATGTGGCCAAACAAAACAGGCCAACACAGGGTTCAGTCACCTGGGAGGTTTAGGTGAGGGTTCACACCTAGCAGTCGACCAAGCCGCAGGAGATTCCACCTTCAAGTTTCAGGGAAAAACACCACCTTGCTGAGCTCTTTCCTCCAGGTCATAGAACTCCACAGGACTGTTAGCAGCTCCAGGACAATCACAGCCCCCAGCTGCTGGTGCTGGCTGAGTTTTTAAACCCAGCCCAAAACCAGGACTGGGTCGTGGGGAGCAGCCACCCACCCTACACTTTAGCTGCTCCCGGTAAGAGCCGGCCCGGATCGGCTTTGCAGCCATGCTATTTAAAACTATGTCAGTAGCACTAGCTGCTGCTGACATCAACAAAAACTGCTCTTACCTCACCGAGGCTATGAACCTCGGTGACACATACCTGCCATCCACGACGGCACCCTGCACCTTACCACAATAGATAGAAGAGTCTGTTGTCGCTGAAGAAACAGGAACTTGGAAGACTGCTGTATGTTGTACTTAATTTGCAAAACAAGATGGCGGACCAGACCGCTTACTAGTCCAGAAAAATTGGAGACACCAGGCTCCCAATGAGAAGTCCACCAGTGTAGTGTGGGCGTTGAGGGTTAATGACCTGAGTAGGCCTCAGACTTGGCACGCAGAGTTATAGCTAAAGTATTAATCTGCCCCGCAGAGAGGGAAGGGAAACGCAGACCTCACCTCAGTTCAGCTCCCAGGGAGCACCGATGTATGGAGCAATATGGCGGTACTATCGTGATCCCCTCAGTCCAAACGGTACCGTGGTCTTGTAGCAGGAAGAGGGAATTCCTGATTCTCCAGCCGCTGTGTATAGAAGGTGAGTCGAGGATAGGTCTTGGGGTCCCGTCCGATCAGAGCTGAGACCGCGTTCCACCTGCAGACGTGCGCCGGGCAGCGCGGCCGGAACTATAGCCCGCGGAGCTCCAGAAGGCAGCAGGCCTCAGTGAGAAACACAATCGGTGGGCCACCAAACAGTACCGGAGGCCTCTCTAGATGTGCAGAGGAGGTTGCCAGACAAAATCTGCGCTGTTAAGTTAAAGGGCTAAGCGGTATTAGGTGGCGAAAGTGGCTGTAAGAGCAGGAGCAGAGCCAGCATGCGTCCGTCCTTCACTAGCGTCAGGCCACGCCCCCCATCAGTTAATTATTTAATTGTTAATCTAGGTGGAAGGTCCTACAGACTGATAAGGCCAACATTTAACCCATTCTGTGCTGCCTTTGGACTCAAGGAAAGTAAAATTACAGGTACTAATTTTCTTCTATGCCAGCTTCCTTGCTGGCGTACATTTAGGCAATTTTTTATGGCTAAAACAGGCTTCGAAAATGATAAATGAGATGGGCAGGCCGGCACACCCCCTTCTCTGTCCACAGCACGCTATGCCCCCCTTTATTTTAGACCTGGTGTGAGTGGGGGAAAGTTGCAGATTGCAGCACAAATAATTTTTTAATTACCCCATAGATTTCAGAATGTTTAGATGTATATTGTAAATTGCCAGTAAGCAGATCACTGTTCCCAAAGAGAAGTCTGTATTAAAGATCACTCTTTTGAATCATTGTAGTTGTCAGATTTGTTTGTTGATGATAAGTGTAAAGTATCATTATTATAAAAATATGTTTATACAGTAGGTAAAAATGTGAATACATAACAGAGCTTGGCTGTTGATTATAGAGTTTTAATGTGTTTTAAATTAAAGCTGTTCATGTGAGATAAGACTCATGCACACAAGCATAGTTTTAGCCCGTGTCCTATCTATATTTTTTATGGACCGCACGAATACACATTCATTTTTAGGGGTCTGCAAAAAATGCATTTCATCCGTGTGCTATCCGAATCTATGTGGCCATTCTGAAAATTATAGAACATGTCCTTTTCTTTTTACAGACAAGAATAGTCATTTCTAGTAGAAAAATGCAGCATGCATATAGCTGGTAGCCTTATCTTATGAATCCATGGTTTGCAGACCGCAAAATGGATACTGTTTGTACATGAGGCCTATGTAGAGGCATGTGGGTTTAATATATATGTTTATAATACATGTTTCGTTATGTTTCATCATATAATTAAAATGAACAACATTTTACAATCCCTGAGAAATTGCAGATTCCTGAAAAATAATCAGAACTGAATTGCAATTGCAAATAACATGACAAAAGACCCTATGCTAAAAGGAGACCACATCTACACTCACAAGTGCATAGCCATAATGCAAATAAAGTTGGTTAAATGATGGCTGCACAATACATCATAAACTAATAGAAAAAAATAAAAAAGGGGCTCATTCCAAAATGGAATGAAGGAAGCTCTTAGAGCACATTTTTGATCAAAAGTATGTCGGGCCCAAGTACCACGTCACGGCGGCTTCCGCACAAGGGTCCCTAACATTACAGATACTGCCTCTTATAGACTTACCAGTTTCCTTTTATTCAGGGCACTGCAGGAACCAGCTAAATTGATTTTGTGCTGAGAAGTCCCAGGTACTTGGGTGTTGCTCAGTCCAAAAGAGGCGCCACCCTCAATATATACTATAAGACAGAGTTCAGACAAAGCAAATATACATCTACACTCACAAATGAAGCTTTCTCTACTGTGCTAATCTCAGGCTTCAAGTTGGTTACTTACTAGAGGTTCTGCTACTGTTGAGTAGCCCCCTTACACTGTTGACCACTCATAATACTGTGTAATACATAATAATAGTGTATTAAATTCAAGAAGCCATGCTGCACTGCAAGCTACTTCTCCTGGAAGACTTCTGCTGCCAAAGGAGGGGAAAATGCTCCCTCACTACGCCATGTTTTTTGGTCTCTTTCTTAGTCTAACTCCAACTGACTACTTCCTCAGCAACGCCTCCCTTGGTGGGAAACGGGACTAACCCATTCCTGCCCCAAGGGGGGGGGGGAATATTGGAATGGTTAATTCCATTATTTTCTAAGGCTCTGCCACAGCATATGTCATCTGCTGGAAAGCCAGGCACGTTACACAATATGTCACAACAGTTGCATAAACACATCACCAATAATGATGAGCGGCAAAGGCAATATTTGAATTCGCAATATTTCGCAAATTTTTGGCCGAATATTCGCAATAAATTCACAAGTTCGAGAATTCGTGATCTCTAAACATTATTTAGTTGATTGCAAAAATCACTAATGTAATATATTCACCATAACAATTCTCGATTACAATATTCGCAATCAACACTAAGGGGTAGGCAACTTTCCTGTTGGTTGCTAGGGATGTTGTTAAATGACGATATTCACAATAAATTTGCGATAAACTCGCAATTAGAATATTCGCGATCAACACTTCGCAAATACAAATATATAGCACTATATTCTAAATATTTGTGAGTTCTCAAAGTGGTGATATTCACGGTTAAAATTTGCGATTCGAATATTCGCGCTCAACGCTAATCACCAATGCACAGTATGAGAGGACCTGAAATTGAATACAAAGATGACATTCTCTGTTAGACATTAGAGACAGTAGCAAGGTGTTGAAATGGTAATGCTCTACTCCAGGGTACTACCGTATATATGTGTTTGTGAATAAGGTAAAATGATAACACAATTTGTTTGTATTCCAGCATTTTTTTAAACTACTTTGGTGGCTTTTCAATCTTTAAAGTGGTTCTCCCATGAAAAATGTTCTATAATTTTCCAATCAGCGCCTGCATTTGAATATTTTTGTAATTGCATGCAATTAAAAATGTTTTGTACTAATTAAGTTATTACATATAAAATAAGAGCTGCTGATCCGGCTGTCTGGTGGCAGCATGCTTATTGTAGGTGGTAAACTTTCCTGAAGAGGTGGATTTTCAAGTTGCTTTTGAAGGTTTGAATGTTGGGGGACAGTCCTCTGTCCTTGGGTAGTGAGTTCCAGAGTATGGGGGATTCTTTTGTGCTTGTGAGAAATCTTGTAGATGATTGTGCGATAAACAGACAGGTGGAGGACCTCCGAAGCGGGTCTTGTGAGGATCACAGATTGAGTGTGTGGATGTATCAGAAAGCAGATCAGAGATGTAACCAGTGTACAGGTTGTGGAAAGCCCTATATGTAGTTGTTAGTACCGTGTTTCCCCGAAAATAAGACATACCCATAAAATAAGCCGTAGCAGGATTTTTAAGTACTGTATTTGCACAATATAAGCCATACCCCTAAAATAAGACATAGTGATAGGCGTGGCTAAGCGTACCGGCGCGGAGGGGTAAAGTAGATGGACAGCCCTTCTCATCTGCCCCATCCTGACAGCTGCTATCTTGGAGGTGACCGGAAAGGTGCGGGCAGCCCCATCAACAAGGTCGGCTCCCCCTGTCAGGTCCAAATCCTTCTGTGCGTGTTACAAGCTGAGGCATAGAGTGAGAGATAGAAAGTGAAAGTAAAAGTCTCCTCAGGGAAATGAGGAGCAGGAAGTTCTGCTTTAGGTATTGTGTGTCCCAGGGGTGTCGTTAGGTCAAAACATTCTAGGCTTGAGCTCCGGATGTTTTGACCAGTGCCCCAAATATTATGCTGGTAGCATTTTTTTTCATTTGGCTATTCCAGAGCCCTTTAATATTGATTGGACCTGGGCAAGCCCACAGATCATCCCCCAACCCTCCTTGTACTTGTTCCACTAATTTTCCGTTTGAATCCATTTTTTCCAGTAACAAAGCAAGGGTTAACAGCCAAACAAAACTCAATTTTTATTGCCCCGATTCTGTAGTTTTCAGAAACACCCTATATGTGGTCGTAAACTGCTGTATGGCCAAACTGCAGGGCGCAGAAGGAAAGGAGCGCCATATGGTTTTTGGAAGGCAGATTTTGCTGGACTGGATTTTTGACACCATGTCCCATTTGAAGCCCCCCGATGCACCCCTAGAGTAGAAACTCCATAAAAGTGACTCCATCTAAGAAACTACGCCCCTCAAGGTATTCAAAACCAGTTTTACAAACTTTGTTAACCCTTTAGGTGTTCCACAAGAGTTATTGGCAAATGGAGATGAAATTTCCAAATTTCTATTTTTTGTTACCTTGTCTCAAAAAAAGTGTAATATAGAGCAACCAAAAATCATGTTTACCCTAGAATAGTACCAACAAAACTAACACCTTATCCCGTAGTTTCCAAAATGGGGTCACTTTTTGGAGTTTCTACTGTAGGGGTGCATCAGGGGGGCTTCAAATGGGACATAGTGTCAAAAAACCAGTCCAGCAAAATCTGCCTTCCAAAAACCATATGGCGTTCCCTTCCTTCTGTGCCCTGACGTTTGGCTATACAGTAGTTTACGACCACATATGGGGTGTTTGTCCAAACAAGAGAATCAGGGCAATAAATATTGAGTTTTGTTTGGCTGTTAACCCTTGCTTTGTTACTGCAAAAATGGATTAAAATGGAAAATTTGCAAAAAAATAGCTGTTTTGGGACCGTTTTTATTTTTTGTTATTTACATAGTTGAACTGACAGGTTAGATTGTGTGCTATTTCTATAGAGCAGGTTGTTACGGATGCGACAATACCAAATATGACTACTTTTTGGGGTTTTTTGTTTCAGTTTTACATAATAAAGCATTTTTGAAAATAATTTTTTTTTAGTGTCTCCACATTCTGAAAGCCATAGTTTTATTTTATTTTTTGGGCGACTGTGTTATGTAGGGGCTCATTTTTTGCGGGATGAGATGGCGGTTTGATTGGCACCATCTTGGGGTGCATATGACATTTTGGTCACTTGCTATGACACTTTTTGTGATGTAAAACTAAACAAATACTAAATAAATAAGTTTTACACAATAATATCATTTTTTATAACAAAAAAAAATCATGTTTTAGTGTCTCCATAGTTTGAGAGCCATATATTATTTTTTTTTGGGCGATTGTCCTATGTAGGGGCTCATTTTTTGCGGGATGAGATGGCGGTTCGAATGGTACTATCTTGGGGTGCATATGACTTTTTGATCGCTTACTATTACACTTTTTGTGATGTAAGGTGACAAAAAAATGGCTTGTTTGACAACGTTTTTATTTTTTATGTTTACGGCATTCATCTGAGGGGTTAGGTCATGTTATATTTTTATATAGCAGGTCCTTACGGACGCAGCGATACATAATATGTATACCTTTTTTTATTTATTTTGGTTTTACACAATAATATCCTTTTTGAATGAAAAAAAAACATGTTTTAGTATCTCCATAGTCTGAGAGCCATATATTTTTCAGTTTTTAGGCAATTGTCTCAGGTTGGGTATCATTTTTGCGGGATGAGGTGACGGTTAGATTGGCACTATTTGGGGGGTCATATGACTTTTTGATCGCTTGCTATTACACTTTTTGCGCTGTAAGGTGGCAAAAAAATGGCTTTTTGACAAAGTTTTTATTAAATTTTTTTTACAGTGTTTACTTGAGGGGTTAGGTCATGTGATATTTTTATAGAGCAGATTCTTACGGACGTGGAGATACCCAATATGTCTACTTTTTTTAAAAAAAAATTACATTTAACACTAAAAAGCATTTTTGAAACAAAAAAAAATCATGTTTTAGTCTGAGAGGCATAGTTTTTTTATTTTTTGGCCAATTGTTTTAGGTAGGGGCTCGTTTTCTGCGGGATGAGATGGCGGTTTTATTGGTACTATTTTGGGAGGCAAACGCCTTTTTGATCGCTTTGTATTACACTTTTAGTGATGTAATGTGCCAAAAAATGGCTTATTTACACCATTTTTTTTTTTTTTTATGGCGTTCACCTGAGGAGTTCAGTCATGTGATATTTTTATAGAGCAGGTTTTTACGGACGCGGCGATACCTAATATGTGTACTGTATTATTTTATTTTTTATTCAGTGATATGTGTTTTTTTCACTTTTTTACATTTTTTTTTGACCCAGACCCACTTGGTTCTGAAAGATCCAGTGAATCTGGTGTCTGTATAATACAGTACAGTACACTATATAGTGCACTGTACTGTATTTTGTACTTTAGAAAGTCTGAATAGACCTTTAGCAGGTCTATTCAGACTTTCAGCACCATGGAGAGCAGGACGCTTCTGAGCGTCCTGTCTCCATGGCAACCATCACCCGCTGCCATAACTGGGCAGGGGTGATGGATGAGGAGGAGTGGAGCACCCTCCCTCTGCGATCCATCCTGTTGGGGGCTGCAAAGGCACAGCAGCCCCCGATGGTAGAGGGAGGGAGCGCTCCCTCCCTGTTAACCCTTCCATACCGCGGTCCGTACGGACCGCGTATGAAGGGTTAAGCGGCTGGCATCTGCAGCACAGATGCCAGCCGTTTCTATCAGAGTGTCAGCAATGTGCTGGCACTCTGATAGAACCACTAGACACCAGGGATAGATTACAGAGGAGGCGGGCGTGGGATCGCAATCGCGATCCGCTCGCCGCACCGCCCGCCTCCCGCAACCACCCCCCCTGCACCCCCGCCACCATAATATGATTGGGGGCTGCAGGGGGGGTTAAAAATCAATACTATGGGGCAATTAACTCTCTGATCAGAGATAGCACAAAGCGCTGCAAACCGCGGTTTGCAGCGATCGCCCATATGGGGGGGTCACAGGACCCCCCTGGGCATTGTAACAAGGTACCTGCTGAATGATTTCAGCAGGTACCTTGTTCCGATCACTGCCAGCTGAGCAGCAGTGATCGGAACAACTCATGACGTACCGGTACGTCATGTGTCCTTAAGGACTCGGGAAACATGCCGTACCGGTACGTCATGTGTCCTAAAGGGGTTAAAGTGCCCAAGCAAAGATTTATGCAGTGGTGAGGAAATGAAACATAACAGATATTGGAATTTTACCTAATGTTGTATTATATAATGACTGCACTTAATTTGTGTAAACCAGAACACCTCTTTAGTAATAGCAAAGTATATATTTCTCCTATAAGCTGCTTTGGCTATATTTAAAACTAGAAAATGCCTTCTGTTCTGTTTTATCTAGCTTATTTATGTTTATGGAGGTTTGTTGTAAACTCATTGTTTTCAACATTTCAAACTGTTAATATTCTGTATGGAAGAATAAAATCTGTTATTTAAGTACGTTGGCTTGTATGTTAATTCTTATTATGCAAATTTGAACACAGTGGGCTTGTGCCCCGGATGTTTTCAGAACCCTAGCAACTCCCCTGGTGTGTCCACAGGGGGAAGAATAAAGCTGTGGCTGCCGTTTCACTCAGCACTGTGGGTCTCTCTCACCTAGCACCAACCAGCAACAGTCTGAGGATCTCTCTCACCTCCCACAAACACCAAGACGACTTAACTGTATTTGAATAAATGCAGATTGTTGTCATTTTCGGGGAAACACAGTATTTTGAGCTGAAATTGCTGGGAAATGGGTACTAGTACAGGAAATGGCAGAGGGGAGAGTCATAGTAGAAACATGGGGAGATGTGGATTAATTGGGCAGCAGAGTCAAGGATACTTTAGAGCTGTGATGGCTAACCTTCGGCACTCCAGCTCTAGTAAAACTATAACTCCCAAAATGTACACTTGCTTGACTGTTCTCAGAACTCCATAGGAATGAGGTACCTCAGGGTCACTGACGACGTCATCAGAATATCAAGCTAGGAGCAAGCGGTGAGTTCACCACACTCAGCGCAGGTACTTTGGCAGGTTATTTTTAATCAAGAGAGGAGAGGACTGCCTCTGTGCAAGCAAGTGGATGGGGTGAGTGATTTTTTTTTTAAACCCAAAAGGTCATATTGTACTAGCGTATTACCGTTTTTTTTTTAACCGTGTATTGTATTGTAATGCATTGTGACTGTCAATTTTGTACTGACAGTCTCCTATAAGACTGAGCCTGGGGGCTGGGCCTTAAAGGCCTCCATAGCTGGCAGGCCCCAAGGCCTTTATAAGGCCTCAGGCTTGCCCTAGTAGTTATCAGCACTCCACAATCATATCGTGGGGAGACAATGCGTTGAGAGAGGGAGCTCCCTCCCTCTGTAAACCCCTTAGATCTGGTGGTCAGCATTTTTTTTCAGAGCCTCAACTACTCTTTTGGTGTATTAATATTTGCTGGCACTGGTTTTGATCTTCCAACCAACTTATTTTAGATTTTGGCTCTTGTTTTTTGGTTTAGCTTTTTATTAAAAACACTTCCCTCCTGAATCTAATTTTTACCTTTAACTAGGAGTGAGCAAATTAATTGTAAACTAATCAAATGCATATACAAATTTGTCAAAAATTCAACTTCCAAAATTTTGGTGTTTTGATTTAAATAAATCACGCAAAAAGGCACTCAATATTTATATATCAAATTAAGTACACTAGTGAAGGAAGGTAATTTGAAGATTGAGGTTCATGTGACTTGATGCCTCACAGTTATCCTCACAGCCAATTAGAAGGGAAGTTATTGACTTGTCTTTTAGGCTCTATATAAGGTCCTAGGCAGAGACACCATTCTGAGCTCAACCACAGATGTGATAGGACATACTGTATCTGTCACAGATGCAGCAATTAGACACACAAGACAGCCAATATATGTCTTTCAGAGGCAATTTTAGGGAATGGTGAGGTACAGTTTATCTAGTTAGATTGATAGAATTTCTTAATAGAAAGACAGGTTTTAGCAATAGGGATAGGATATGTTGAGTTTCTTGGGCTTTTCATATACAGAATCTGTTGCACTGCATATGGATTTTTAAAGAGTTAATGCTCATTTTTATGTGCAGGACCCAGCTAGCATCACCTCAAGCATATATTTCGGATGCAGATTAGTTATGAGTGAATCGGATTTTTACCACTATATACGAATGCTACTCTTCATAACTGCATATACATTTTCTTACAAGTCCCACAGCCGCATAGAGAAAAATGCATTTTAGCAATGATAGCGGAACGGAAAAACGGACATACGGAAACGGAATGCACACGGAGTACCTTCCATTTTTTTTGCAGACCCATTGAAATGAATGGTTCCGCATATGGTCCGCAAAAAAAAGAACGGACACGGAAAGAAAATAAGTTTCTGTGCATGAGGCCAGATAAAGAGTGTTAGTAGTGGAGGCTGTTAGAGATAAGTGTATTTTTTCAAGAAATTCGCATTGCTCCGAATTAATTAGTCATGAAGCATATTAAATCAGCTATATTCAGACCTACAGGGACAATGTACATTTGTGTACACCACTGTGCATTGCAGCAACATGCATAGCTAGTCCATTCTGGTAGTAAAACAGTTACTGTTCATCAGAATGACAAGCAGGTCACATATAAAAAAGTTGTGCATCATTATGCTGGCCACTGACAGTCCTAGTTAACCCATAGTTAAACAGAAAAAAATAATACAGCATCTTTCAGTAAATAAAAAATAAAAAAATGTTGCGCACCTCTGCAGGTGTTCCAATGACTTTTAGTGGAACAAAATAAGGACACCAAAAACAGTAAAATTAGATGGAGGACACTGTCCAATTAGATAGCCCTGTGCCCTACACAGGGATTGATGCAAACTGCGCTGTCTCCTATGGATACTTTCAGTTTCAGATTACAGTCCATGCACTATCCCTGCAGTCTCCCTATGCTCTCCCTACATTGTGTAAAAACTCTCTCTATGATCTCCCTATACTGTCTCTGCACTGTCACTGTGCTCTCCCTATCCAATATTCCACAATTAAAAGCTTTTAGCAACACTGTCCCTAGTGCTTGTCACATCTTTCCCTATGCTCAGCTCACAGTGAAATGGCGGAGACCCCACGGGATGAGGCTGTTAAAGGGCTGTGACATCCCATGGGCTGGCTAGCTGCTGATTAGCTCTCTGCACGGCATTATGGGTGATCTTGCGTTCTCGGGCTTCTTCCTTTCACTTTGTAACACGTGTAGGCGTCATTTTAGGAAAAAAAACTATTTGTTATCATGAAGCGCAAGGAAATTCAGATGCTTTGATTTGTTCAACACTAGAGGCTGCGCTTAAAACACAGAATAATTGGTCCTAATGTAACAAAATCCATATTGCCTGGTTGAAGAAGCTTGTCAGAAGGTTAGTGTGTATGTGGTATAATTGTCAGGGACTAAGCTCTTGAGGAATTATTGGACTCTTACCGGTGAAATGGTACAGAAAAAAATAGGTGCTATGCCCCTAATCACTGTGAGCTTGTAAGTGGACAGTAATAATGAGTGCAGTGAGAAAGGTAATGCAGCCTCTAGGCCTGGGACAATGTCATGAGATCTGTAATATCTCGTCTGTTACTTCCATGCAAAAACATTTACAGTGCACAACATAATAGTGCCCCATTGGAAACCTGTATGCCAAACTATGTGGTTTATCCAGCTGCACTTCCGAATGGAGTGGAGCAGACTGCATTAGAGCACACAGGAGTCAGCGAACTGAGACAACCACTGGTACAAACTGTGTCAAAGTTTACCAAACAGGGTCTCTTAAAGGAAATCTGTCACCAGGATAATCCCTATTGAAGTAAAGCCATGGCCTAATAGCACTTAGTACCTTATTTCGGGATGTGCCTTTGTTTCAGTAATATATGTTTTCTATCTTCTAAAAATCCAGTTTATTTTGTATGCAAATGAGCCAGTAAGGTGCCCAGAGGGGCGTCACTATTGCAGGAAGGAGCCCAGGCACGCCTCCTGCTAGTGCCCAAGCCCACCCTTATGCTGGGAGCAGGGAAACGTGGGGGCAGAGTTATGGCTTGAATGTAGGAGAGGTGGATGGACACATTGTGGCAGGAGGCGTGCCTGGGCTCCTTCCTGCAAGAATGATGCCCCTCTGGGCAACTTACTGGCTCATTTGCATATCAAATAAGCTGGATTTTCAGAAGATAGAAAACATCTATTGCTGAAACAAAGGCACATCTGGAAATAAGGTACTAAGTGCTATTAGGCTAAGGCTTTACTTCAATAGCGATTATCCTGGTGACAGATTTACTTTAAGAGCAGATAACAGCACAATAGGAGATCAGATTCTGAGAAAAAATTCAAGCTGATTGCCACAAATCTAGTTGGCGGCCGGACACAACAATCAAAAGTCCAGCTTCGGGACAGCCATGAGCCCTCATTTGTCAAAGTCAGGTCCTATAGACAATGCAGGTGGATGGTGGAAGTGAAAATTTGGGTAGCTGTGCGACTGTCTGGATTGCAATAGATAACAATTGTGGTAGAAAGTAGGGGCTGATGATGACAGACAGATGCAAAGAGACAGAGACTGTTGCTTGTTTATAAGTGATTTATTGTCAAAATCAAATGCTGGATTCATATCTGAACAGCTCAGTTCTGCTGAGTCCTTTACTACTGTTGGTTTTGAGGCTGCTCTACAGAGAGTTAGGAAGCAGACACCGCTGTTTATTAATGTTCTATGACTAGGAACACATGAAAATAGCTAGCCTCAACCCATCCGCTCAGAAAAAATTGAAATGCAGGCAGATTGGACAAGGTAATACTGCTAAAGAAAAAAATGCCAGATGAAAGTATTGTAATTAGAGTTGAGTGAATATCTCAAAAATTCAATTCAGGAGGTTTGCCGATTTTCCCGAAAAGATTTAATTCGATCTGAATTTATTTTTGGCGAATCGCATAAAAAAACAGCTATTTCCTGGCTTCAGAGAGCCTGTATAGTGGTGTAGAACACTGTGTCTTGCAGTAACACCCATAGGGAGTCTGCTGTGCTAGGGAAACAATACTGTGTGTCAGTATGCAATGCAGATGACAGCCGTCGCTCTTAGAATTAATGCACACTTAATTTATTTGGGCAGTTACGGGGCCAAAACTGACCAAATAACTCAAGTATCAACTATGACTTACAGGTTGATGTTAGCTTAGAGAAGAAGTGCACTCCTTTTACACTGTCATCAGTTGATTTCACCTAGATGTCTACGGAACCTGTTCTATTAAAAAGAGGGTGTCACAAGTAAGTTTGTGTTGAGTTCACTGATTATTTTGCCCTTCCTCTGATCCATCAGAACAATAACCCCCAAAAAACTGATCCTGTCTGTTGAGCATCCGCATTCACTCAGCATCAGTAATCATTGAATTGCTAAGCCAAAGAACGAGTGGATCAAACATAGATGCTAGAGTAACATGGAGTATTCACATATCAGTCAGTATTTGTGTACCCACTCCTGCTTTTAACTACCAAATCATAAGCCAATTCTAATAGGACCATACAGTCCTTTACAGCTGCTACCTAGACAGGATCCATTTTGCATCTCATTTTTCCTTCCTTCTGACAGATCAAAAAAAGGGTCAAATAACTGATGATGTCAACCAGGCCAAAAGGGAAAATTAGTGGCCCAATCAAGAAGTGGGAATGGTGGGAAAATCATGAGAAGTGCAGAAGTGTGGCCCAATGACATAGTGGTTGGGTGGAAGCAGCACGAGGAGACCACAGAGTGGCCCAGTGACATAGTGTTGAGGTAGCAGCAGCATGAGGAGACCACCGAGTGGCCTAGTGACATAGTGGTGAGGTGAAAGCAACATGAGGAGACCAAAGAGTGGCCCAGTGACATAGTGTTGAGGTAGCAGCAGCATGATGAGACCACACAGTAGCCCAGTTACATAGTGGTGAGGTAGCAGCAGCATGAGGAGACCACAGAGTGTCCCAGTGACATAGTGTTGAGGTAGAAGAAGCATGAGGAGACAATATAGTGGCCCAGAGACAGAGTTGTGAGTTGGCAACAGCATGAGGAGACCACAGAGTGGCAAGATGACATTGTGTGGAGGTGGAAACAGCAGCAGCATGAGGAGACCACAACGTGGCACAATGACAGAGTGTGGAGGTGGGAGCAGCAGCATGAGGAGACCACAGAGTGGCAAGGTTAAATCAGCATGAGGAGACCACATAGTGTCACAATGAGTGTGGAGGTGGAAGCAGCAGCATGAGGAGACCACAGAGTGGTCCAGAAAAAGAGTTGTGAGTTGGCAGCAGCATGAGGAGACCACAGAGTGGCACAGTGACATAGTGGTGAGGTGGCAGCAGCATGAGGAGACCACAGAGTGGCCCAGTGACATAGTGTTGAGGTAGCAGCAGCATGAGGAGACCACAGAGTGCAGTGACATAGTGTGAGGTACAGCAGCATGAGGAGACCACAGAGTGTCCCAGTGACATAGTGTGAGGTAGCAGCAGCATGAGGAGACCACAGAGTGGCACAGATGACAGAGTGTGAGTTAGCAGCAGCATGAGGAGACCACAGAGTGGTGAGGTGAAAGCAGCAGCATGAGGAGACCACAGAGTGGCCAGTGACATAGTGTTGAGGTAGCAGCAGCATGAGGAGACCACAGAGTGGCAAGGTGACATCAGCATGAGGAGACCACAGAGTGGCACAATGCAGTGTGGAGGTAGACAGCAGCAGCATGAGGAGACATAAGTGGTGAAGGTGAAGTGGCAGCAGCATGAGGAGACCACAGAGTGGCACAGATGACAGAGTGTGTGAGTTGGCAGCAGCAGCATGAGGAGACCACAGAGTGGCAAGGTGGACATGCAGCATGAGGAGACCACAGAGTGGCACAGATGAGAGGTGGCAGGAGCAGCAGTAGAATGGAGACCACAGAGTGGCACAGGTGACATGAGTGTGGAGTTAGAAGCAGCAGCATGATGAGAGACAAGTGGTAGGTGACAGCAGCATGAGGAGACCACAGAGAGGCAAGGTGACATAGCGTTGAGTTGGCAGCAGCAGCAGGAGGAGACCACAGACTGGCACAATGACAGAGTGTGAACGTTAGAAGCAGCAGCATGATGAGAACTAAGTGGTGAGGTGAAAGCGGCATCAAGAGACCACAAAGGGGCAAGGTGACATAGCGTTGAGTTGGCAGCAGCAGCATGAGGAGGCCACAGAGTGGCAAGGTGACATAGTGCTGAGGTAGCAACAGCATCAGGAGGCCGCAGAATGGCAGAATGATATAGTGTGGAGTTGGCAGCAGAAGCAGGAGGAGGCCAAAGAGTGGCCCAGTGACATAGTGTTGAGGTAGCAGCAGCATGAGGAGACCACAGAGTGGCCCAGTGACATAGTGCTGAGGTAGCAGCAGCATGAGGAGACCACACAGTAGCCCAGTTACATAGTTGTAAGATAGCAGCAGCATGAGGAGACCACAGAGTGGCCCAGTGACATAGTGCTGAGGTAGCAGCAGCATGAGGAGACCACACAGTAGCCCAGTTACATAGTTGTAAGATAGCAGCATGAGGATACCACAGAGTGTCCCAGTGACATAATATTGAGGTAGCAAAAGCATGAGGAAACCACAGAGTGGCCCAGAGACAGAGTTATGAGTTGACAGCAGCATGAGGAGACCACAGAGTGGCAAGGTGACATTGTGTGGAGGTGGCAGCAGCAGCATGAGGAGACCACAGAGTGGTCCAGAGAAAGAGTTGTGAGTTGGCAGCAGCATGAGGAGGCCACAGGGTTACAAAATGACAGACTGTTGAGGTAGCAGCAGCATGAGGAGGCCACAGAGTGGCACAATAAAGGGGGTGGAGGAGGCAGCAGTAGAATGATGAGACCACAGAGTGGCAAGGTGACATAAGCATGAGAAGATCACAGAGTGGCAAGGGGACATCAGCATGAGTAGACCACAGAAAGCCAAGGAGACATCAGCAGGAGGAGACCACAGACTGGCACAATGACAGAGTGTGGAGGTGGAAGCAGCAACAGGAGCATGTGGAGTCCACAGCATGGCACAACGACAGAGTGTGACGGTAGTAGCAGCAGCATGAGGAGAACTAAGTAGTGAGTTGGAAGCAGCATCAGGAGACCACAGAATGGCAAGGTGACATAGTGTGAAGGTGGCAGCAGCAGCATGAGGAGGCCAAAGAGTGGCACAATGACAGAGAGTGGAGGTGGCAGCAGCAGCATGAGGAAGCCACAGAGTGGCAAGGTGACATAGTGTTGAGGTAACAACAGTATCAGAAGACCACAGAATGGCAAGGTGACATAGTGTGGAGGTGGAAGCAGCAGCATGAGAAGACCACAGAGTGGCCCAGAGAAAGAGTAGTGAGTTGGTAGCAGCATGAGGAGGCCACAGAGTGGCGGAATGACACAGTGTGGAGGTGGCAGCAGCAGCAGGAAGAGGCCATAGAGTGACACAATGACAGATTGTGAAGGTGGCAGCAGCAGAATGAGGAGACCATAGAGTGGTAAGGTGACATCAGCATGAGGAGACCACAGAGTGGCAAAGTAACATCAGCATGAGGACAACACAGAGGGGCAAGGTGACATCAGCATGAGGAGACCACAGAGTGGCACAATGACAGAGTGTGGAGGTGGCAGCAGCAGTATGAGGAGACCACTGAGTGTTAAGGTGGCAGCATCAGGAAACCACAAAGTGGCAAGGTGAAATAGTGTGGAGGTGTCAGCAGCATTGTTAATCCACAGAGTGGCACAAGGACAAGGGTGTGGCAGCAGCAGAATGAGCAGGGAACAGAGTGGCAAATTGACATAGTATTGAGGTAACAGCAGCATCAGGAGACCACAGAGTGGCAAGGTGACATAGTGTGGAGGTGGCAACAGCATCAGGAGACCAGCGTGCCAAGGTGACATAGTTTAGGGGTGGCAGTAGCATGAGGATACCACAGAAGGGCAAGGTGACATAGTGTGGAGGTGGAAGCAGCAGCATGAGGAGACCACAGAGTGACCCATAGACAGAGTTGTGAGTTTGCAGCAGCATGAGGAGGCCACAGAGTGGCAGAATGACAAAGTGTGGAGGTGGCAGCAGCAGGAGGAGGCCATAGAGTGTCACAAAGACAGAGTGTTGAGGTGGCAGCAGCAGAATGAGGAGACCATAGAGTGGTACGGTGACATCACTTTGAAGAGACCACAGAGTGGCAAATTGACATCAGCATGAGGACAACACAGAGGGGCAAGGTGACATCAGCATGAGGAGACTACAAAGTGGCACAATGAAACAGTGTGGAGGTGGCAGCAGCGGAAGCATGAGGAGGCCACAGAGTGGCACAATGACAGAGTGTGGAGGTGACAGCAGCATGAGGAGAACTGAGTGGTGCGGTGGAAGCAGCATCAGGACACCACAAACTGGCAAGGTGACATAGTGTACAGGTGTCAGCAGTATCAGGAGTCCACAGAGTGGCAAGATGACATAGTGTGGAGATGGCAACAGCATCAGGAGACCAGAGTGCCAAGGTAACATATCACATAAAAAACCAGCTCACCTGTTGCCTCTATGCCGTTGTATAACTTCCTGGTGCACGGAAACTTGGGTAAGACCCCGAGTATATGAAGGAGTAAAGACGGATCCAGCACCGCAGCTTTGGTTAAATCGAGTTTTCCTTTATTATTGATAAAAGATCCATACAGCAGCAGCATAACCTCAGTGTTCCAGGAGTCTACACATTTTAAACATACATGTTCTTAATCATGACTGTCTAGAAATTCCCAAAGAACAGCTATATAGATGTGAACCACTATAACTCCTCCTATAGTCTGGTGTTGAGTGACGAAGGTAGATTGGTGGAACACAGCAAACAGGTGCTCAAATTAGGGAAGGTTTAGATAACATTAGTCGTTTAACAAACATAAATAGTGACCGTATGGATACATATTAAAATATGTGAATGTTCAGACCCTCCACTTGAATCCCAAACAGGGTTAACAATAAGGACAATTCTAAACATAGAAAAACATTGTAAAGGAAAGAAATAATCCACAAGAAAAGGGAAAAAAACGCACATGGTCTGAACAAGAACATAAAATGTTAAAACAACAAGACAAACTAAATATGGTAAGACTGACATAGTGGAATCAATACATAATGGTAAATGCAAAGGGAGATCACAATTGAAAATGAAAGCAAAACACGGGATCCTAATAAATATACATAATTTCCTTTTTGACATTGAGACCAGCTGGATGTCTAGTGTTCAGACGGAATATCCAAAAGGTCTCTCTCTGCAATATACGTTTGTGGAGGTTGCCCCCTCGTATTGGTAAAGAGACTTTTTCTATAGCAAAGGCAGTAAAGGATCGCAAGTTCCTGTCATGCATTGAAATAAAATGTTTCGCTGCGCTCGAAATAGTAACACAAGATGGATTTGACACATAATAAAGTTAGTTTTCCAAACAAAGAGAGAGTACATGTTAACCAACCCACCTTAGTCCTTACGTATAGCAATCAATTCCAACAAGTCAAGCAGGTGATGAGAGAATGTATATCCATCCTGTATGAGGATGATATCCTTTGTGAGGTGCTGTCAGAAGGGTTCAGAGTATCAGCTAGACGCTCCCCCACATTGGCCACTTCTTTGTCACCCTCACTGTTCACCACCAGTTCTACTAACATAGAAAACAAGACTTGGCTGAAATATAAGGGGTTCTCACGATGTGGAAGCCATCCTTGTAAAACTTCTGGATATGTCACACAGACTAAGGTGTTCCAAGAATCTGACCGTTCCTCCCACTTTTCTATACAGTCTTACATCAATTGTAACACTACAGGAGTCATTTATATTATAAAATGCACAATATGTGATTTATCTTATGTGGGTAGCACGACCAGAAAACTGAAAA
Source organism: Bufotes viridis (assembly GCA_033119425.1). NCBI lineage: Eukaryota > Metazoa > Chordata > Amphibia > Anura > Bufonidae > Bufotes > Bufotes viridis. The sequence continues at coordinate 433,809,321 of CM065589.1, forward strand.
ATAAGATCCTTGAACACTTGAATTATGTGTCAAATCCATCTTGTGTTAACATTTCGAGCGCAGCGAAACATTTTATTTCAATGCATGACAGGAACTTGCGATGCTTTACTGCCTTTGCTATAGAAAAAGTCTCTTTACCAATACGAGGGGGCAACCTCCACAAACGTATATTGCAGAGAGAGGCCTTTTGGATATTCCGTCTGAATACTAGACACCCAGCTGGTCCCAATGTCAAAAAGGAAATTATGTATATTTATTAGGATCCCGTGTTTTGCTTTCATTTTCAATTGTGATCTCCCTTTGCATTTACCATTATGTATTGATTCCACTATGTCAGTCTTACCATATTTAGTTTGTCTTGTTGTTTTAACATTTTATGTGCGTGTTCAGACCATGTGCGTTTTTTTCCCCCTTTCTTGTGGATTATTTCTCTCCTTTACAATATTTTTCGATATTTAGAATTGTCCATATTGTAAACCCTGTTTGGGATTCAAGTGGAGGGTCAGAACATTCACATATTTTAATATGTATCCATACGGTCACTATTTATGTTTGTTAAACGACTAATGTTATCTAGACCTTCCCTAATTTGATACACCAATTAAGTACCGGGTATCCACTCCCGTTTAGGAGCCAAAGATCAAAAACTGAACACCGAATATCATTGAATACAACACTCCAAGCGTTTTAGAACAAATTATATGCCTTTATTTAATACATGATTAAAGTATAAAAAAATAGTAAACAATTGTGGCAAACAGAACAAAAATGAGGAAACAAAAAATGGAGGTGACCGCAGGATCAACACACAGAGGGCACACACACATAAGTGCATAAAAGGTATAAAAAATATATAAACACCACCACTCGAATATTACATCATAATAATGGGGCCCTGGGAAAGAAAACCCAAAAGACAGGCTTATCCTCAAAGAGTGATAACAAGATGGTAGTAAAAATAATAATAACATATACCCTCGTAGTGTGCTGGATCCTGCGGTCGCCTCCTCCCAACGCCGTTTCGCCCTTACAGGCTTCTTCCGGGGCTTCTTCCCTAATTTGAGCACCTGTTTGCTGTGTTCCACCAATCTACCTTCATCACTCAACACCTGACTATAGGAGGAGTTATAGTGGTTCACATTTATATAGCTGTTCTTTGGGAAATTCTAGACAGTCATGATTAAGAACATGTATGTTTGAAATGCGTAGACTCCTGGAACACTGAGGTTATGCTGCTGCTGTATGGATCTTTTATCAATAATAAAGGAACACTCGATTTAACCAAAGCTGCGGTGCTGGATCCGTATTTACTCTGGCAAGGTAACATAGTTTAGGGGTGGCAGCAGCATGAGGATTCCACAGAGTGGCAAGGCGACATAGTGTGGAGGTTGCAGCAGCATCAAAAGACCACAGAGTGGCAAGTAGAGATGTCGCGAACATAAAGTTTTCCGTTCGCGAACGCGAGTTTATGCAAATATTTGCGAACCGCCATAGACTTCAATAGGCAGGCGAATTTTAAAACCCACAGGGACTCTTTCTGGCCACAATAGTGATGGAAAAGTTGTTTCAAGGGGATTAACACCTGGAATGTTGTATGCCGGAGGGGGATCCATGGCAAAACTCCCATGGAAAATTACGTAGTTGACGCAGATTCGGGTTTTAATCCATAAAGGGCACACATCAACTAACATTCCTAAATTGCATGCTTTAAAACATCCAGTGTGTGTATACGATCAGGTATGATGTTGTATCGATCAGGTAGTGTAAGGGATACGTCCGCTTCACAGTGACAGACCAAACTCTGACAGACCAAACTCCCCGTTTAAGGCTCCGCAAACAACCGCAAAGAGTTGTGCAGAGTTGACACACTCATGACATAAATTTTATTCCTCTACACATCTTGGTGTAGTGATGACTGTGCCCGTGCGCACCATCGGGATATTGCAGGCGATGGCGGTTTTTCAAAGCCTATGGTGGTGCTGAGGTAGTTCAGTGACAGTTAAGTGACACAGAAAACAATGATTCTGCAGTGTGGGCCCATTGTTGACCTATTACGCTTTAATGGTCACCTTAGATGATCACAAAGAAAATTAATGTTTTTTCTATGAAAAATTATCCAGCCAAATTTTCCACTTTTGGTCTGTTCACAATGAAGCAATGACCTTATCAACTGGGGTGTGCCAACATTGCCAACACACTCATAGAGGTGATCGCTTCATTGTGATACGCAAGCACCTTCACCACAACAAGGTAATGATCACAAAGGGGAATTGACACATGTATGTGCCTTTTTTTTGTTTTGTTTTTGCAGCCACAGTGCAGCAGCGGAGGCCACAAAAATTAGGCATGTACACAAACAGCGGCCGGAAAAATTGATGTTTTCCAGGCAGAAAGTGTACTAAAACATTGTGGCTTGAACACTAGTTGGTGGCGGAGAAGTCACGCAAGTCAACCGGCATGCAGAGATTAAATACAGCAGCGTGGGGACCATTTTTAGCCCAAGGCATCTCATCATGCCGTTTTTTAGTCAAATACATCCCCCACTGTCATTCCTTTATCCACGCCTCATTCATCTTAATAAAGGTGAGGTAATCTAGACTTTTTTGACCTAGGAGAGTTCTCTTGTCAGTGACAATACCTCCTGCTGCGCTGAAGGTCCTTTCTGACAGGACACTTGAAGCGGGGCAGGCCAGAAGTTCTATCGCAAATTGGGATAGCTCAGGCCACAGGTCAAGCCTGCACACCCAGAAGTCAAGGGGTTCATCGTTTCTCAGAGTGTCGATATCTGCCGTTAAGGCGAGGTAGTCTGCTACCTGTCGGTCGAGTTGTTCTCGGAGGGTGGACCCTGAAGGGCTGTAGCGATGCGTAGGACATAAAATGCTCCGCATGTCCTCTATCAACAACACATCTGTAAAGCATCCTGTCCTTGCCGGTGTGGTCGAGGTAGGAGGAGGATTACTTTGACCTCTTCCCCTGTTAGATTCCCGTTGTGCTGTGACATCATCCTTATATGCTGTGTAAAGCATACTTTTTAACTTCATTTGGAACTGCTGCATCCTTTCCGACTTCCGGTAATTCGGTAACATTTCAGCCACTTTCTGCTTATACCGGGGGTCTAGTAGCGTGGCCACCCAGTACAGGTCGTTCTCCTTCAGCCTTTTTATATGAGGGTCGCTCAACAGACATGACAGCATAAAAGACCCCATTTGCACAAGGTTGGATGTCGGGCTACTCATGTCCCGTTCCTCGTCCTCACTGATCTTATTGAAGGGCTATTTTTTCCCCCAGCCACGTACAACACCACAGGTCCCAGATAGGTGACAATGAGCACCCTGGGATGCCTGCTGTGGTTGGTCTTCCTCCTCCTCAAAGCCACATTCTTCCTCTGACTCCTCTTCCTCAGACTCCTCCCAGCGTTGCCGTAGGTCCAGCAAGCGATGATGATAAGGCTGTTTCTGGTGGTGATGGTGACCACAACTCTTCCTCTTCCTCTTCACGCTCATCTACAGCCTGATCCAGCACTCTTCGCAGGGCACGCTCCAGGAAGAAAACAAATGGGAAGAGGTCGCTGATGGTGCCTTCGGTGCGACTGACTAGGTTTGTCACCTCCTCAAAAGGACCAACAGTTATTGCGCATGAGCGTCTAGTAACGTGGCAAAAAAATATCCAGCTCTGTAGAGGCTGTCCTAGCACCCTGGTCATACAAATACTCGTTGATGGCTTTTTCTTGTTGGAGCAGGCAGTCGAACATTAGGAGTGCTGAATTTCAACGTGTCGGGCTGTCGCAAAATAAGTGCCTCACTGGCATGTTGTTTCGCCACTGAATATCGGAAAAGTGCACAGTGGCCATGTAGGAACGCCTGAAATGGCCACACACCTTCCTGGCCTGCTTGAGGAAGTCCTGTAAGCCTGGGTACTTATACACAAAGCGTTGTATGATCATATTCAACACATTTGCCATGCACGGCACATGTGTCAACTTGCCCAAATTCAAATTGCTTCCGTTGTCACACACCACTTTGCCAATCTCCAGTTGGTGCGGGGTCAGCCACTGATCCACCTATGCGTTCAGGGTGGACAGGAGTGCTGGTCCGGTGTGACTCTCTGCTTTCAGGCAAGTCAACCCCAAGACAGCGTGACACTGTCGTATCCGGGATGTGGAATAGACCCTGCGGAGCTGGGGGGTGCAGTTGATGTGGAGCAAGACGCAGCAGCAGAAGAGGACTCAGTCGAGGAGGTTAGCGAAGAGGATGGAGTAGGAGGAGTAGAGGAGGTGGCAGCAGGCCTGTCTGCAAGTCGTGGCGGTGTCACCAACTCCGCTGCAGAGCCACACATTCCATGCTTGGCAGCTGTCAGCAGGTTTACCCAATGCGCAGTGCACGTGATATACCTGCCCTGACCGTGCTTTGCAGACCAGGTATCAGTGGTCAGATGGACCCTTGCCCCAACACTGTGTGCCAGACATGGCAGGACTTCCTTTTCCACAATAGAGTACAGGTTGGGGATTGCCTTTTGTGAAAAAAAAAATCGTCCGGGTACCTTCCACTGTGGTGTCCCAATAGCTACAAATTTTTTGAAGGCCTCAGACTCAACCAGCTTGTATGGTAAAAGCTGGCGGGCTAAGAGTTCCGACAAGCCAGCGGTCAGACGCCGGGCTAGGGGGAGACTCTGTGACATTGACTTCTTACGCTCAAACATCTCCTTGACAGACACCTGACACCTGACACACAAAAAAAATGCCACAATGCTGAGCTTTGCAATGACGGCATTCTGGTGGTGGCAACAGCATGCGTTGATTGGCGTGCTGTGTGGCTGACCCCAGGTGCTGATACATGCTGTCTTACTGTGCCACTAGCTACTTGAGATGATCTCTCCCTGCTTCCAAATCGTCTCCTCCTCCTCTCTGTCTCCCCACCTGAACTTTCCCACTGTTCTTCTTCTCTTTGAGTGGGTACCCACGTGAAATCCACAGACACATCGTCATCATCAACCGATACACTTGTATCTGATAACTCAGCGAAGGAAGCAGCAGCGGGTACAACATCATCATCATCACACCGTACGTCCATGTGTGTAATGCTGCCTGACTGAGACATGTCCCTGTTATCTACATCCTCTGGCAATAATGGTTGAGCATCATTCATTTCTTTCAACTGATGTGTAAATAACTCCTCTGACAGATCAAGTGAAGCGGCTGTGGTGCTAGTGTTGGTGGTGGCGGCGGGCGACCGAGTGGCAACTTGAGAGGTGCCCGAAGCTGAGCTGGAGGATGCAGGTGCGTCAAGGTTCCGAACGGAAGCTGTAGAAGATTGGGTGTCCTGTGTAAGCCAGTCAACTACTGTATGTCCTCAGAATTTTTCGAGTTCAGGGTATGTGGCCTGGTCAGGCGCACTGGAGGAGGGAGGTCTGAACCAGCACCACAAACGTGGAGACTCGGATCAGGTGGCATGTACATATATATCGATGGGGAATAACCACCCCTCACCATTACTGAGTCCTGGATAAACTGTATTAGCGGTGTTTTGTGGACTGAATTGGAGACTGTACCCCTCTTCCAGTGGCAATGATACCATATCAGGTTTTATATATGTATTGTTTAAAACATACCTGATATATAACACATACGGTGGCTCTGCCTATCAAAGCATTCTGGTGGTTACACCTTAATTAAGGGCCTGAGACTCCACACAGGAGACACCTATGGCATTTTTGGATGACTTATATGTTTACTATGTATACAACTATCAATCATACTATCGAAACATTGGCCTCCTGATGAACCCAGATACACTGGGGGAAACGCGTTGAGGCGACATAACGGCTTTTTGAGGCAATATATATTTCTTATCTTTGTTTTGGAACACAGGGAGAGTTAAGGGTAAACAGGGGTAGGAAGGAGGACAGGGTCTCCACCTTCAGGGATGTCCCTGGGCAGAGGGTAATATGGGAAATTGATAGGGTGAGTCATCAACACTCCTGATGCCCTCCCTTTATCCTGCCTACTGGCACTCTGAACACTGGGCATTATTCTAGGGCCAAAGGAAATCACAGAACCACGACCATGATGGCCCCTGCCTCTGCCTGTCATTTTTTTTTTGATTAGTGGTATTATGCGTGCAAGGTACTGTGCCACCCTATATGAGTGGTGGGCAGTGAGCACAGTACATTCTGTGGGCCTGACACTCTGTGGGCAACTGCAATTATATTACAGAGGAAAAATTGAATGACTTTTTTATCTGCAAGGTACTGTGCCATCCTATATGAGTGGAGGGCAGTGGGTACAGTACAGTCAGCGGGCCTGACACTCACTGGCAGGCAACTGCAATTATATTATAGAGAAAAAATGTAATGACTTTTTTATCTGCAAGGTACTGTGCCATCCTATATGAGTGGTGGGCAGTGGGCACAGTACAGTCAGCGGGCCTGACACTCACTGGCAGGCAACTGCAATTATATTACAGAGAAAAAATGTAATGACTTTTTTATCTGCAAGGTACTGTGCCATCCTATATGAGTGGTGGGCAGTGGGCACAGTACAGTCAGCGGGCCTGACACTCACTGGCAGGCAACTGCAATTATATTACAGAGAAAAAATGTTATGACTTTTTTATCTGCAAGGTACTGTGCCACCTGATAAGAGTGGTGGGCACTGGCAGTGGGCACAGTAAGTCAGTGGGCCTGACACTCACTGGCAGGCAACTGCAATTATATTACAGAGGAAAAATCAAATGACTTTTTCTATCTGAGTGGTGTGCACACAGTGCAGTCTTTGGGCCTGTGGCCTCTCACACACAGGCAGGCAACTGCAATATATATATAGAAAAAAATAATAAAAGCAGACTGATGTACCAGCCCTAAAAAGGGCTTTTTGGGGTGCTGTCAGGGCGCTGTCCTTACAGCAGAGTCTTTGAGGACTGGAGTGGACACAGAACACTGGCCTATCTAACACTTTCTCTATTAATTCAGCAGCAGCAGCAGCACTCTCCCTGCTCTAACTAACACTGCAGCTTCAGAATGAATCTAAGATGGCTGCCGTCCTTGCTTTTTTTATAGGAGGTGGGAGGGTCTGGGAGGGAGGGTATGCTGTTTGGCTGGAATGTGTCTGCTGACTTTGAGGTACAGGGTCAAAGTTTGCTCAATGATGAAGTATAGGGGGCGGACCGAACATCACATATGTTTGCCCACATTGGCGAACGCGGACAAGCGATGTTCGCCGCGAACTGTTCGCCGGCGAATAGTTCGGGACATCTCTAGTGGCAAGTGTGTGGGTGGCAATAACAGTACCCGCTGACAATGGTGGGTTTAAGAAGGAGCACTTGGTATCAGATGTGTGGCATCAGGTGGGTGGCAGCATCAGAATAGTAGCGGAGAAGTAAGCGTTTTTTTTGTTAAGGTTTGGGTGAGGTAGCATGGATTATCTAATCTGATGCATCCGGCATTGGTGGGTGGAAATCCTTGCTGATCTATGCCTGATTCATCTTGACAAAGGTCAGTCTCTCCACATTTTGAATGGAAAGGCAAGTTCTTCTTGGGGTAACTATGGCCCCCGCCACACTAAACACCCTCTCTGATGCCACACTACTGGCTGGGCAGGACAGCTTTTCAAGGGCAAACTCTGCCAGTTGTAGCCACAAATCAATTTTGGCTGCCCAGTAGTCCAGCGGATGTTCAATGTGGCAGGGTGCTGTCCAAGTATGCTACCACCTGCTGGTTCAGGTTCTGCTCCAGGTCTAGCTGCTGGTGAGTAGTTTCTTCACTAGGCAGATGAAGAAAGCTGCTCATCAGGGACTATAGACTTAAGTTCGTTGCAGCTAATGGAACTGGTACTGCTCCTACTCCCCCACCCCAGCATAGCAGCCATGGCAGTGGAACGTGAGTGCAGAGGGCCCCTGCGGGCAGACCTGCGAGGGGATGGACCATGGCGCACATAGACAGCGGCCAACTGACTACATAAGATGTCTCTATAGTAGTTCAGTTTGTCCTCCCTCTCAGTTGATGTAAAAAAGACCCCCATTTTGGACCGGTAGTAAGGGTCCAACAAAGTGGACAGCCAGAAGTCATCGGTTTGCGATGGTGTGCCTGGGTCATCTGCCTCGTCTTCTTCATTTCCCTCTTGCTTCTCTGGATGCTCCAGCTCCTCCTCTCCTTTCAGCTGTGTAGAAAAACCACTAATTTCTCTACAAATTGCTTGTGCTCCAATGTCCTCCTCCTCCTCCTCCAGTTCAGCCCCCATAGGGCTCATGTGGCTATGAGATACAGGTGCCACGTTTCCAGTCCCCTGACCATCATCTGTTCCAGGATATAAAGCAGTAAAATGACATTGTTCATCACATAGTCCTGGCAACTGACAAATAACGTGGCATCCTCAAAGGGCCTGAGCAAACGGCAAGTGTCATGCATGAGCTTCCACTGGCTAACATCAAAGTTACACAGGGGAGTACCTCTGTCTGCCTGTATCATCAAGAAATTATTTATGGTCTTGCTCTGTTCATATAGTCGGTCCAACATATGGAGGGTGGAATTCTAACAGGTGGAAACTTCGTATATCAGCCTATGTTGGGGAATGCTGTTCTGCCGCTGCAGCTCAAGGAGGGTGTGCTTGTTGGTGTACCATCTTGATTAAGGATGCAGAGAAGTTCTTCCCCTGTGTGATTCCTTTCGCCCAGGCAAACGAGGTGTAGAGCAATGTGACACCACCGTGCCCTGCACATGTGGTATGCATTGCTGGAGGGACACTGTGAATTGTCCCTGCAGTGAAGGCTGAGGACACGGTGGAGGATGAGGAGGCGGACATTGTCGCAGGACCAACAGCGTGAGAACGTGGAGACGAAAGTGGCGTCACCTGGCCAAGTTGCTGGTGTGGCTGGGCAGGAAACACATTTACCCAGTGGGCCGCAAAAGACATATATTGTCCATGCCCATAGTTACAGCTCTACACGTCGACGCTGCCGTGCACTTTGGTGGACACCGACAGGCCCAAATACTGGCCCACTGTCTGTTCTACATATGTGTGCAGGGTTGGTTCTGCCTTTTTGGCAAAGAAATGACGGCTTGAGACTCTCCACCTCTGCTCGGCACAAGCCATCAGTTCTCTGAAAGGTGCAGAGTCCTCCACTTGGAAAGGGAGGGACTCCAGCACCAGCAACTTAGCCAGGAGCATGTTCAGCTTCTGCACCGTTGGATGACCACACGCTTATTGCTGTCTCTTGCCAATCGCTTCGGTGATCGACTGCTGACGAAATGCGTGATGAGGAGTAGGAGGATGAGGAGCAGGAGCATCAGGACTGGAAGATGATGGGAAGGACAGACAGCTCCCTTCAGCTGAGGTGGTGGATTCTTGACTGCCTCAAATTTGGTGCCTGCCACTGGGTGATGCAGTGATTGCTGCGGCAGGTTTGACCATAACATCGGAACCCGGTTCTTTATGGTGACGCTGCATATGTTGACTCAGGGCCATGGTGCCAACATTCGCACCCTGGCCATCCTTCATCTTCTACCCACAGATTCGGCAAATGGTCACGTTCACCTCCGGAGTCTTAACAAAAAACTTCCACACCACCGAGTAGGTGATTTTCCCCCCAACACACCGCACTGACTGACTGCTATGGCCGCTGCGTCCGTGAACCCCTGCACCACTCTCCTCATCACTACTTGCCCACCTACCAGAGGAAGCGGCGGATGTCTCCTCCACATCTTGGCTGGCCAGTAGCCACTGACTGTCCTCTAGTAGTTCGTCCTCGCTGTATAGTGGAGATGAGCCACAGCATATAATGTTTCTCCGGCTGAGGGAACAGAAAAGGACAGAGGCAGGTGGAGGACAGTTGAGGGTACAGGGCCTGCACTCGGGCCATGCCAACTAAGGGTTGTGTCTGACAAACCCACCGACTCTTGGCTGGGGGTGTCTGATGTCACTTGGGACCAAGTGGATGACCTAGTCAACCATTCAAGGACCGCTGGGTTGCTGGTCAAGACACGACTGCTAGATGACACTGGGAGCTCAGGCCTCTTGAAGTGACCACTTCTGCCACACCCCCTTACTCTGCTGTGACCTGTGCCTGCGCCAAAAACATTCAGGCCTCTGCCTGTCCCCTATGCAGGGCTGTTACTTTTCTGTCTGACATACTGTTAGATTAAATGAAAAGAAAATGAATACACCCCAAAAAAGGCTTTAGAACAACTAACTGCACCAATAAACGGCAAATAATACTTTTTTTTACCCCTAATAAACCAGAAAAAAATGCTTCAGAACATATTCCTGCACCGCAGAAAGTTTTTTTCCCACTAATACACCCCAAAAAGACTACACTTTTGTAACTTTACCGCACAACGGCAAATAAGCCCTGTTTTCCCACTAATATACCAAAAAAATGCTTTAAAACATATAACTGTACCGCTGAATGGCTAACCACAAAAAAGGCTGTAATTTTGTCACTTCATCGCACAACAGCTAACAAGCTGTGGTAACAAATAGTAATTTTTCCTAACATGGCGTCTACAATGGCAGCTAACTTGATGGCTACACGTGTGAGGACATGGGGCAAGGAACTCAGGGAAGGCCGGATGACCTATAATGCCATGCATGCAGCCAATGAGCAGCCAGACAGCCCGGTGATGTCACAGCCCTATAAATACGGCGGCCATCTTAGATTCAGACATTCACAATCGTACTTTGTTCAGGGACAGACTTGTATGCAGACACTAGGGAGAGTGAAAGAAAGTGAAAGAGAGTGAAAGAAAAACTAATTGTTAAAAAAAAAAAGGAAAGAAGGGATTTACTACTGCAGGGAAAGGATAGTGAGAGGAATAATTTCATAGGCAGGGAGAGATGTGTGCAGATGCTAGGGAGAGTCACATGAAAATCCTCATTGTGATAAACAGCAATTTACAAGTGAAGGGACAGGATAGTGAGAGGAATCATTTCACTGGCAGGGAGACAAGTGTGCAGATGCTAGGGAGAGGCATAGGAAAATCCTCATTGTGAAAAAAAGCAATTTACAAGTGCAGGGAAACATTACTTGGGGATCCAGATAGTCTCATAATACAGCTCTGTCATGCCAGAAATTAGTTATTGGGGTGCAAGTGCTATGTTGAAAAGCCTTTAGTGGCTTTTATCTGTGGAAAAAGATAAATATATATGCAGGTCACTTTTGTTGTTATTTACGCTAAAATCTTGTGCAGTTATTTCTGTTGAAAGCATATAGGGTCGTATTTCAGTACTACAAGAAAAATATATATGCACTTCACTCTTCAATTCTTTTCTGGTTAAAGCGTATAGTGGCCTTTTTCCATCCAACAAGAAATATATATTCTCGGATCACTTATGCAGTTATTTCTGGTGAAAGGGTATAGGGCCGTATTACAGTAAAAATAGAAAAATATATATACGCATTTTACTGTTGCAGTTTTTTCTGTTGAAAACGTAAAGGGCCTCTTTCAGTCAAAAAAGAAAAATATATATACGCATTTCACTGTTGCAGTTATTTCTGTAGAAAGCGTATAGGCTCATGTTTCAGTACTACAAGAAAAATATATACGCACTTTACTCTTCAATTGTTTTCTGGTTAAAGTGTATAGTGACCTTTTTCCATCCGACAAGAAAAACATATTCTTGGGTTATTTATGGTGAAAGAGCATAGGGGAGTATTACAGTAAAAAAAGAAAAATATATACGCATTTCACTGTTGCAGTTATTTCTGTTTAAAGCGTATATGGGCCTATTTCAGTAAAAAAAAAAAAATATATATATATATATATATATATATATATATATATATACACATTTCACTGTTGCCGTTATTTCTGTTAAAAGTGTATAGGGGCCTATTTTAGTCAAAAAATAAAAATATATACGCATTTAACTGTTGCAGTGTTTTCTATTGAAACCGTATAGGGGCATATTTCATTCATAAAAGAAAAATATATACAGTATGCACTTCACTCTTTAATTGTTTTCTGGTTAAAGCGTATAGTGGCCTTTTTCCGTCCAACAAGAAATATATATTCTCGGGTCACTTGTGCAGTTATTTCCGGTAAAAGGGTATAGGGGACTATTACAGTAAAAAAAGAAAAATATATATACGCACTGCACTGTTGCTGTGATTTCTGTTGAAAGCGCATCGGGTCGAATTTCAGTAAAAAAAGAAAAATATATACGCACTGCACTGTTGCATTTATTTCTGGTGAAAACGTATAGGCTTTTTGTACAACAAGAAATATATATTCTCAGTGCTTTTCCGCAGTTAACTGTGGTGAAAGCATTTAGTGGCCTATTTCAGTACAAAAAGAAAAATATATTTGTCGCTTTTAGGGGTGTTTCAATTTCCGTTTAATTTGTTTATTTCAGCTACAAGTATGTCAGGCAGAGAAGTGCCAGGCCATGCATAGAGGAGTGGCAGAGGCCTGAATGTTTCTGGCGCAAGCACAAGTCGCAGCAGAGTAAGGGGTGGTGGCAGCAGGAGTCGCAGCGAGAGGCCTGAGCTCCCGGTGTCATCTACCGGTCATGTCTTGACCAGCAACCCAGTGGTTCTTGATTGGTTAACTCGGTCATCCACGTCATCCCAAGTGACATCAGACACCCCCAGCCAACAGTCGGTGGGTTTGACACAACCCTTAGTTGGCATGGCCCGGGAGAAGGCCCTGTGCCCTTGCCTGCCCCCAACCTTCCTCTGACCTTTTCTGTTCCCTCTCCGCGTGAAAAACTACATGCAGTAGGCTCAGTTTCACTTTTCAGCGAGCTACTAGAGGACAGTCAGCAGCTACTGCCCAGCCAAGATGTGGAGGAGACATTCGCCACTTCCTCCACTAGGCAGGCAAGTAGTGATGAGGAGAGTGGCATGGGAGCTTGTGTTGCGAGTGGTTAGGCTCCTGACCCAGAAGATGTTGAGGAGAACATAAGTGATGTGCAAACACTACTCTACGATGATGATGAAACCAATCTCACTTGGGAGCCGGGTGAAGAAGGGGCTTAGTCATCATCATGGGAAGAGAGTTGCAGCTTGCCCGTCAGAAAGCGACAGAGGCAGCAAGTCGCTAGTGTGGCCGGGAGTAAGCAGGGTGGCAGCAGTGGGAGGTCGGGAGCCAAACGGGCACAGGGTAGACCACCCACTTTGCAGCAGTCTACCTGCCCGGAAAGGAGTGGTGCACGGGTTCACAGAAGCAGCACCGTTAGCAGTCAGCCAGTGACTAGTGTTAGGGGAAAAATAAGGTACTCGGCAGTGTGGCAGGTTTTTGTGAAGCCATCGGAGGAGGTCAACATGGTGTGGTGATGTGAACCATAAAGTCCCGGAAGGGGGGTATATCTCTCCCAGATTCCTCAACTGGCTGAGGTGGGTGAAATCCAGGATAATGCTGGCTTCAGAAAACATAGTTGCTGGAGATATTTTCTTTATTTATTCAGGGCTGGATTTTACTTGGATTGGGTTGGTAGGTTTTGGCAGTGGGACCTCCCAATCCAACCCCCCATCCGGGGCAGGTTTTTCCCTAGCACGAAGGGATTCCCAGGTGAGGCCTGCTGTAATCAGACTGGGATAAAGCACTTCCCAGGGTGCCAGTCTAGGGGAAGGAGAGTGTCTGTGAAGCAGAGTCCTGCAGAGGCTCTGGGTGGTCTCAGTCACGAGGGCTGAGGGGCCACAAGGCTAAGTGACACCTGATACCTTCCCTGGGTGAATTATTTGGCTGAGTAAAGCCAGACTGAGTTGCAATTGTGAACTGTGCCTTATAAGTGGGGTAGGACCTTATTTATATATGCTAGTTAGAGCCCAGCCGGGCAAGCATTTATTTTGATTGTGTCTGTGGGAACCGCAACTGATCCAGTGCCTTATAACTGGACTAATCTGTATTGTGCTGAAGGGACTAAAATAAAAGCACAGTTTGGACACTAAAACCTGTTGCCTGCAAATAAGTTGGTGATTATGACCCCCTGAATGATGTAATCCCTTACAATGGCCATATGTAGAATATGTGGGCAGAAGGTGAAACGTGACCAGGGTGCCAATGTTGGCACCATGGTCCCTGCGTCAACATATGCGGCGTCACCATCAAGTGGCCTGGAAAAAACATTGCTCCGATGTGGTGGTACAGCCTGCCACAGCAACCGCTACATCACCCAGTGGAACACACCAAGTTTAAGGTGGTCAAGGCTCCACCACCTCAGCAGAAGGGAGCTGTCTGTCAATCCCATTTTCTGCTGGTCTAAATGCTCCTGCTCCTACTCTTCTACAGTCAGTCCGTCAGCAATCAATCACTGAAGCGATTGCCAAGAGACAACAGTATGCATGCACGCAGAAGCTGAACGTGCTCCTGTCCAAGTTGCTGGTGCTTCAGTCCCTCCCTTTCCAAGTGGTGGACTCTGCACCTTTCAGAGAACTGATGGCTTGTGCCGAGCCTAGGTGGAGAGTTCCAAGCCATCATTTCTTTGCGCAAAAGGCAGTAGCAGCCCTGCACACACATGTAGAACAGAAGGTGGGCCAGTCCTTGAGCCTGTCGGTGTCTGCCCAAGTGCACGGCGGTGCCGACGTATGGAGCTGTAACTACGGTTAAGCACAATACATATTCTTTACGGCACACTGGGTGAATGTAGTTCCTGCACAGACACACTAGCAACTTGGACAGGTCACATTGCCTCCGCCTCCATGTTGTCAAGCCGTTAGTCCTGCGACAATGTCCGCCTCTGCCTCCTCATCCTCCACCATGTCCTCAGCCTCCACTGCAGGGACAAGTCAGAGTGCCCCTCCAGCATACCACATGTGCAGGGCTCGGCGGTGTCACGCTGTTCTGCACCCGGCTTGCTTTGGCGAACTGAGTCACACAGGGGAGGAACTGCTCCGTGTGGTGCATCTAGAAATCGAATACTGTCTTTCTCTGCGACAAATGAAGTTCGGAACCATGCTGACTCACAAGGGGAAGAACATGGTGTCGGCACTGCGTCAAGGAAGGATGAGCTATGCACCCTGCATAGCACACGTGTTCAATCTTGTTGTGAAGCGGTTCCTGAAGTCTTCCACCCATCTGCAAGACATCCTTAAAATGGCCAGGAAACTTTGCATGCACTTCAGCCACTCGTACACTGCAAAGCACAGCACATAGTCTGATATGCAACCTTTCCACCTGTTGGAATTCCACCCTTTATATGTTGGACCAACTATACGAACAGAGAAAGGCTATCAACGATTTCTTTATGATGCAACCAGATAGGAGTACTCCCCTGTGTAACTTCGATGTCAGTCAGTGGCAGCTCATGCGTGAGACCTGACGTTTGCTCAGGCCCTTTGAGGACGCCACTTTATTTGTCAGTCGTCAGGACTATGGTATGAACAACGTTATTCCACTGCTTCATGTCCTGGAACAGATGGTGGTAACAATGGCTTGTCAGGGGACAAGAGACGTGGTGCCTCAATCTCACGGCTACATGAGCCCTGTGGGGAATGAACTGCAAGAGGAGGAGGTGGAGGAGGACATTGGAGCACAGGCAAGGTATAGCCAAATGGGTGTTTTTTCTCAGCTGACAGGACAGGAGGAGCATGAGCAACCAGAGGTGCTACAGAGCGATGAGGAAGATGAGACAGAGGACCCCAACACACCGTGGCAGTATGCAGTGGAGATGGAAGTCAGGGAGTCCCTCCGAGTCACTTGCACAAATGGCTTGATGCATGCTCCCTTGCTTGCGTAGTGACAGACTTTTTTGGACCCTCGCTACTGGTCCAAAATGGGGGCCTTTTTTACATCCAACGAGAAGGAGGACAAACTGAACTACTACAGAGATATCCTATGTAGTCAGTTGGCTGCTGCCTATCTGCACCATCGTCCATCCTCTCGTAGGTCTGACTGAGGGGGCCCTCTGCGCTCATGTTCCACTGCCATGGCTGCTGGGGAGGGGTGGGGTGGCAGGAGCAGTGCCAGCTCCATCAGCAGCAGCTTGAGTCTACGGTCGCTGATGAGTAGCTTTTTTCACCTGCATAGTGAAGAAACTACTCACCAGAAGCAGCAGCAGGTAGAACTGGTGCAGGACCAGAACCAGCAGGTGGTGTCCTACGTGGACTGCACCCTGCCACCCCACACTAAAGATCTGCTGGACTACTGGGTAGCCAAACTGGATTCGTGGCTGCAACTAGCGGAGTTTTCCCTGGAAAAGCTGTCCTGCCTGGCCAGTAGTGTGGCATCAGAGTGGGTGTTTGGGGCCAGAGTTACCCCAAGAAGAACTTGCCTGTCCATCAAAAATATGGAGAGACTGAACTTTGTCAAGATGAATCAGACGTGGATTAGCCAGGACTTCCAACCACCTATTCCTGATGCGTCAGAATAGATTATCCATGGTGCCACACCAATACTTGGATACAAGAGACAGTTTCTTCAGACAAACTGCCTCAGCTACTACTTTGAAGCTGCAACCCGACTGATGCCACACATCTGATAACAAGTGCTCCTTGTTTTACCCACCTTCGTCAGCGGGTACTGGTATTGACACCCACTGCCCCACTCTGTTACAGGGTCACTTTGTGGTCTCCTGATGCAGCTGCTGCTGCTAGCTCCAACCAATGTCACCTTGCCACTCTGTCTGTGGTATCTTCCTGATATTGCTGCTACTGTTATCTTCGCATTATGTCATCTAGCTACTCTGTGCTCTCCTAATAATGCTTACACCTAAACACTTGATCATTGTGCCACTCTCTGGACTACACATGCTGCTGATACCTCCACACTCTGTCATTGTGCTACTCTATGGCCTGCTCATGCTGCTGACACCTCCACACTCTGTCACTGTTCCACTCTGTGGCCTACTTATACTGCTGCCACATCCAGACTCTGTCATTGTGCTAATCTGTGGCCTACTCATGCTTCTGCCACCTCCATACTCTGTCATTGTGCTACTCTGTGGCCTACTCATGCTTCTGCCACCTCCATACTCTGTCATTGTGCCACGCTATGGCCTACTCATGCTGCTGCCACCTCCAGACTTTGTCATTATGTCATTATATGGTCTCCTCATGCTGCCGCCCCTGCAGACTCGGTCATTGTGCCACTCTGTTGCCTACTCATGCTGCTGCCACCTCCACACTCTGTCATTGTGCCACTCTATGGCCTACTCATGCTGCTGCCACCTCCACACTCTGTGATTGTGCCACTCTGTTGCATACTCATGCTGCTACCACCTTCAGACCCTATCAGTGTGCCACTCTGTGGCCTACTCATGCTGCTGCCACCTCAACACTCTGTCATTGTGCAACTCTGTGACCTTCTCATGCTGCTGCCACCTCCAGACTGTCATTGTGCCACTCTCTTGCCTACTCATGCTGCTGCCACCTCCGGACACTGTCAATGTCCCACTCTCTGGCCTACTCATGCTGCCGTCACCTCCACACTCTGTCATTGTGCCACTCTATGGCCTACTCATGCTGCTGCCACCTCCATACTCTGTCATTGTGCCACTCTATGGCCTACTCATGCTGCTGCAACCTCCAGACTGTGTCATTATGCCACTTTGTGGCCTACTCAAGCTGCTGCAACCTCCAGACTTTCATTGTGCCACTCCCTGGCCTACTCATGCTGCTGCCACCTCCAGACTCTGTCATTGTGCCACTTTCTGGCCTACTCATGCTGCTGCCAACTACACACTCTGTCATTGTGCCACTCTCTGGTCTACTCATGCTGCTGCCACCTCCAGACTCTGTCATTGTGCAACTCTATGGCCTACTCATGCTGCTGCCACATCCACACTCTGTCATTGTGCCACTCTTTGGCCTACTCATGCTGCTGCCACATCGAGACTCTGTCATTGTGCCACTCTGTGGCCTAATCATGCTGCTGCCACCTCCAGACTCTGTCATTGTGCCACTCTCTGGTCTACTCATGCTGCTGCCACCTCCGGACTCTGTCATTTTGCTAATCTGTGGCCTACTCATGCTGCTATATACAAAAAACGGAGAAAGAGAAATAGGTAGAATCGCACTTCCACAAGCTCAGCTTCTGATTTTTAACTGCTTCTCAGCAAAATTAATATTGCCTCTCTGTACTGCCCCTTATACTATGAAAGAGGCATTAGTGTACATTTTGATCAAAAGGCATAAGCCCACTCACCACGCCAAGGTTGCCTCTTAGAGTGGGTCCTACTCGAAATTTGGCGCAGCACCTCCCGGTGACCGCCGCCGCCGCAACACCGCACCAGCGGGCGGCGGGATCCAGCCGCCAAACAGCACCCCTGCTGTCCGGCAATGCCACCATGGCACCGGGTCCCGCCAACCCCCAGCGCCGCGCAGCAGCAAACAATGGCCGCCACGCAGTACTGCACCATGTGAACAGTTGGTAAAGCTTACCTATCACATGCTCTCAGGAGCTAAGTCTAAAAGCTGGCAGAACCCTTTCACTCAAATATACTTTCTCAGGCTAATTAAAAACACCTGCACTGTGTGAGAGGAGTGCTGATCCTGGACAGACCTTTATATACAAAAAACTGAGAAAGAGAAATAGGTAGAATCGCACATCCACAAGCTCAGCTTCTGCTATATACACCAAAAATAGACGTTAGGTAGCCGCCACACAGACCGGTTACCCACATAAACCTCACCTAAAATTGACTAATCCGGACATGTATATACAAAATTGCTTTATTAATGTCAATACATAAAACATAAGATCCGCACAAAAGGTATAAATAGTACATGTAAATATTGCTGGTGATGTAAATAACATGCAGGAAAAGCCCCACACAAGAGATAAACCACCCAATTATTAGTTCAATGGTATGACCCCATGCATGCGCGTCTCGCCCCAAATGGCTTTTTCAAGGTAACGTGTGCACATGTTCGATTGAAAAAGCCATTTGGGGCGAAACGCGCGTCGGGGCGCGGGTGGCACTAGAGTCACTTTACGCTATCAGGTACATCCTTGCACCATGATGGGCTCACTTTTGATGTAATATTATGATAATTGTCCTTTCATTTGTGGTTCTATTTGTCCTGGGCAAAACATGCTCTTGATTTGCATACTATATGTTTAATTGATGTATTGAATCACATTAGTGGCCCTCGTCGAGTATGCATGGAGTCATACCATTAAATTATATATGGGTGCTTTATCTCCTGTGTGGGGCTTTTCCTGCGTGTTATTTACATCACCAGCAATATTTACATGTACTATATGTATTGACATTAATAAAGTAATATTGTATATACATGTCTGGATTGGTCAACTACTAATGATGCTGCCACCTCCACACTCTGTCATTGTGCCATTCTGTGGCCTACTCATGCTGCTGCCACCTCCACACTCTGTTATTGTGCCACTCTCTGGACTACTCACGCTCTGCCACCTCCAGACTCTGTCATTGTGCCACTGTGTGGCCTACTAATGCTGCTGCCACCTACAGACTGTCATTGTAACACTCCGTGGCCTACTCATGCTGCTGCCACCTCCACATTCTGTCATTGTTCCACTCTATGGCCTTCTCATGCTGCTGCCACCTCCAGACTCTGTCATTGTGCCACTCTGTGGCCTACTAATGCTGCTGCCACCTCCAGACTCTGTCATTGTGCTGCTATGTGGTCTCCTCATGCTGCTTCCACCTCACCACAATTTCATAGGTCCACTCTGTGGACTTCTCATGCTTTTCCCACCCTCCCCTGTTCATGACTGGTCCACTATTGTGGCTTTCGGCCTGGTTGACATCATCATTTATTTGACACTTCTTTGGATCTGTCAGAAGGAAGGAAAAACGAGAAGTACAACAGATCCTGTCTGTGTAGCAGCCTTACGGCCTGTATGGTCCCATCAGAAATGACTTATGATTTGGTAGCCAAAAACAAGAGTGGGTACAAAACACAGAAGACATGCAAATATTCCATTCACGTGTCATCTCTGTTTTAGATCCACTCCACAGACAGGATCCGTTTTTTGTGGGTTATTGTTCTGATGGTTCAGAGGAAGGCCAAAATAATCGGTGACGTCAACACAAACTTACTGCTGACACCCCCTACCCTCTGTCAGGGGGGCTATAATTGTATGAGCGTTTAATAGAACAGGTTCTCTAGACATCTATGTGGAATCAGCTGATGAGGGTGTAAAAAGAGTGAACCTCCTCTTGATGGTAACATTTACCTGTAAGGTTGAGTTGATACTTGAGTTATTTGGTCATTTTTGGCCCCCGTGACTGCCCAAATAAGTGAAGTATGCAGTGATTCTAAGAGCAACACCTGTCATCTGCATGTCATTCGGAATTACAGTATTATTTTACTACCCCAGCACACTCCCTATACGTGTTACTGCAAGGCACAGTGTTCTACACCACTATAAAGGCTCTCAGCAGTCAGGAAATAGCCATTTTTTAACGTAATTCGCTGAGAATATATTCGGATCGAAACAAATTTTTCCCGAAAAATTCGGTGAACCAGCAAATCGAATTTTTAATAAAATTCGCTCATCTCTAGTTACGACGAAGTGTGAGGAAATTTGGATTCAGTGCGAAGTAAATTTTTCTGAAATTCACTCATCTCTAATTGTCATAGCTAGATATAGTACTATGTACTCTAGTACTATAGTATTATGTACTCTGTACAGACATGACAGTTTATTCTGGAAAAACATCCTCAAACAAAAGTTACACTTTAAGTAGAACTTCCAATAAAATAGGGCAATAAGAATTGCTGCAATATAGCTGCAACAGTATGAACTTTGCCACTATGCAGACATATATATAACCACAGAAACAGTTATTTGGGTGCATACTGTACCTTATTTCCATTATTATTAGTGCTTTTTGGTATAAGTAATATATTCATATTCAATAAGAATTGCAGATACCTTGCTTCGCAGACTAAAACACAAAATGCAAGATCATCTTATGATCCTACATACCAGTGCTGCTGATAGCTACTCTGCATGATTCTGTTGCCAGGTGTCCTATTTTTTTGTCACTACCGCAAAAACAAATATGCAAGTAGAATCGCCATGTCAACAAAAATATTAAATAAAACTTTGCCTACATATTAATTTATTTTGTAATTTGAACAAAACGATAAATTTAAATAAACTAAGCAAATAAAAATACATACAGTAGAGCTTGAATGTTTGCAAACTTTTTGGAATTTTATATATTTCTGCATAAATTACCTCAAATTGCATCAGATTTTCACAGAAATCCTAAAATGAAAGATAACTAAATCAAACAAATGTGTCAAAATATTAGACGTGGCCATTTATTTATTGAGGAAGAGGTTCTAGTATCACATGTCTATAAATGCCAAAAGTATGTGAACCTTTGCTTTTCGTATCTAAATATTATTTCCAGTAACTTTTCATTAGTCTTGCACATTGGCTTGGAGGAATTTTAGCCTATTATTCCTTACAAAACAGCTTTAATTCTGTTATGTTAATGGGTTTCCTCCCACAAACTGCTCCTTTAGGTCCTTCAATAACATGTCTATTGGATTACGGTCAGCATTTTGATTTGGCCATTCTAAAACTTTATTCTTCTGTATCCCTTCTTCGGTAGAACGGCCTGCATGTTTAGGGTATTTGTCTTGCTACATGACCGATGTTCTTGACATTCAGCTCATGGACAAATGCTGTGACATTTTTGTGTTGAATAGGCCGGTGTAATTTAGAATGCACTGTTACATCAATGATGGCGTGCTGTCCTGGCCCAGATGCAGCAAAACATCCCCAAACCATGATACTGTGTGGCTTGATAGATCCCTGTTCTTTAAATAAATCAGGTTGCTGACTCACACATGATTGTCATCTCATTTATTGAAAACACCTTACTCACCTTACTTCAGACCTTCAAATTATCTGCTAATCCTAAAGCATTCACGGCAGTTCGATAGAAGTGCATTATGCAGTAGTAATACCTGCACATTACCTCTCAATTCTCATGGGGCAATTCAGGATCTAAATTCTCTTGATCACTGGTCGGACCCCTAGTGATCAGAAGTGATGTCGTGAACATAAAATTTTCCGTTCGTAAAATGGTGAACGCGAACTTACGCAAATGTTCGTGAACGGGCGAACCTGGCGAACCGCCATAGACTTCAATGGGCAGGCGAATTTTAAAACCCACAGGGACTCTTTCTGGCTACAACAGTGATGGAAAAGTTGTTTCAAGGGGACTAACACCTGGACTGTGGCATGCCGTAGGGGAATCCATGGCAAAACTCCCATGGAAAATTACGTAGTGGATGCAGAGTCGGGTTTTAATCCATAAAGGGCATAAATCATCTAAAATTCCTAAATTGTTTGGAATAACATGCTTTAAAACATCCAGTGTGTTTATACGATCAGGTATGATGTTGTATCGATCAGGTAGTGTAAGGGTTACACCCGCTTCACAGACATTAACAGACCAAACTCCTCTTTTAATGCACCGCAAACAACTGCAAACAGTCCATTTGCACAACCGCAAACTCCCCATTTGCACAAGGTTGGATACCAAGCTAGCCTCGTCCCAAAGATGTCATTGAAGGTTTCTTCCTCCACCCAGCCACGTACAACACCAAGGGTCCCCGAAAGGTGAATTGAATTGATTTTTCGAACGGGGAGATGGATAAAAAAAAGCTGTCTCCCCTTTGTTTTAATCCACGGTCACTGCGTCTGCTCCGTGCAATTTAGTCTCACACCCGATATGAGTGTTATTTTCTGTAGTTCTCTTCTCATCAGTTTAATCCCTGTTACTTCCACAATCTGGGGTCCATTTATTAAATTGATTTTTCGAACAGAGAGATGGTTAAAAAAACGCTGGCTCCCTCCCCTTTGTTTTAATCCACGGTCACTGCGTCTGCGCCGTGCAATTTACTGTCACACCTGATATGAGTGGTATTTTCTGTAGTACTATTCTCATCAGTTTAATCCCTGTTACGTCCCATATCAGGGATTGCCTTTTGTGAAAAAAAATCTAGGCCGGGTACCTTCGACTGCCTTCACAGTGACATAACAAACTCTCATACATCAAACTGAATTGATTTTAAGAAGCGGGAGATGGAAAAAGCAGCTTGGTCGGTCCTCTTACTCTCAAATTGGGGCACTGCGCGTGCACAGAGCAATGTGCTGTGACACCCTATATGAGTGGTGTCTCAACTAGTACTATTCCTATCAGTTTAATCCCTGTTACGTACCCTATCCGGGGACGTGTGTCGAATTGATTAACCATTGTCGAATTAACTAACCATTACGACATCATGAAATAATTAAGTTCTGAGCTCTGTACTTGCTTTGTATTGGAATTGATGGGGATTTTTTTAATTGTCTGCATTATTTCTAATAAACTATTAAGAGACTTTATTACGATTTTTTATTTTATGTATTAAAAACCCATACAACTTTAAAAAAAAGGTAAATTAATGTTTTTTCTATGAAATATTATTCAGCCGTCCGATCGCTTTTGGTCTGACCATAATGAAGCAACGGCCTTATCATCTGGGGTGTGGCAACATTGCCAACCCACTCATAGAGGTGATGATTGCTTCATTGTGATACGCAAGCCCCTTCACCACAACAAGGTAACGATCACGAAGGGGATCTTGTATGTGCCTTTTTTTTTTTTTACAGCCACAGTGCTGCACCATAGGACAGAAAAATTAGGCATGTACACATGCCTGAAAAATAATGACATTGTTGCAGCCGCTGTTGTAGCAGCGGCCGGAAAAATTGATGTTTTCCAGGCAGAAAAGTGACTAAATCATTGCGGCTTGAACCCTAGTTGGTGGCGGAGAATTCACGAAAGTCATCCGGTATGCAGACATTAAATACAGCAGCGTGTGGACCATTTTGAGGCCAAGGCATGTCATCAGGCCTTTTGTTAGTCAAACGTATCTCCCACTGTCAGTCCCTTAGGGATCCATGCCTCATTCATCTTTATGAAGGTGGGGTAATCAACACTTTTTTGACCCAGGCGACTTCTCTTGTCAGTGACAATGCCTCCTGCTGCACTGAAGGTCCTTTCTGACAGGACACTTGAAGCAGGGCAGGCCAGAAGTTCAATTGCAAACTGGGATAGCTCAGGCCACAGGTCAAGCCTGCACACCCAGTAGTGAAGGGGTTCATCGCTCCTCAGAGTGTCGATATCTGCTGTTAAGGCGAGGTAGTCTGCTACCTCTCGGTCAAGTCGTTCTCCAAGGCTGGATCCCGAAGGGCTGTGGCGATGTGTAGGACTGAAAAAGCTCTGCATGTCCTCCATCAACAACACATCTGTAAATCATCCAGTCCTTGCCGCCGTGGTAGAAGGAGGATTACATTCACCTCTTCCCCTGTTAGATTCCCGTTGTGCTGTGACATCCCCCTTATAAGCTGTGTAAAGCATATTTTTTAGTTTGGTTTTGAACTGCTGCATCCTTTCCGACTTTCGGTAATTTGGTAACATTTCTGCCACTTTCTGCTTATACCGGGGGTCTAGTAGCGTGGCCACCCAGTACAGGTCATTCTCCTTCATTCTTTTTATACGAGGGTCCCTCAACAGACATGACAGCATGAAAGACCCCATTTGCACAAGGTTGGATGCAGAGCTACTCATTTCCCGTTCCTCGTCCTCACTGATGTCATTGACGGTCTGTTCTTCCCCCCAGCCACGTACAACACCATGGGTCCCAGATAGGTGACAACAACGAGCACCCTGGGGTGCCTGCTGTGGTTGGTCTTCCTCATCCTCAAAGCCACATTCCTCCTCTGTCTCCTTTTCCTCATACTCTTCTTCCAGCGTTGCCGCAGGTCCGGCAAGCGATGATGACAAGGCTGTTTCTGGTGGTGATGGTGACCACAACTCTTCCTCTTCCTCTTCACGCTCATCTACAGCCTGATCCAGCACTCTTCACAGGGCACGCTCCAGGAAGAAAACAAATGGGATAAGGTCACTGATGGTGCCTTCGGTGCGACTGACTAGGTTTGTCACCTCCTCAAAAGGACGCATGGGCCTACAGGCATTGCGCATGAGCGTCCAGTAACATGGAAAAAAAATTCCCAGCTCCGCAGAGGCTGTCCTAGCACCCCGGTCATACAAATACTCGTTGACGGCTTTTTCTTGTTGGAGCAGGCGGTCGAACATTAGGAGTGTTGAATTCCTACGTGTCGGGCTGTCGCAAATCAAGCGTCTCACTGGCATGTTGTTTCGCACTGAATTTCGGAAAAGTGCTCCATGGCTGTGTAGGAACACCTGAAATGGCCACCCACCTTCCTGGCCTGCTTGAGGACATCCTGTAAGCCTGGGTACTTAGACTTAAAGCATTGTACGATGAGATGTAACACATGTGCCATGCACGGCACATGTGACAACTTGCCCACATTCAATGCCGACAACAAATTTGTTCCATTGTCACACACCACTTTGCCGATCTCCAGTTGGTGCGGGGTCAACCACTGATCCACCTGTGCATTCAGGGCAGACAGGGGTGTTGGTCCTGTGTGGCTCTCTGCTTTCAGGCAAGTCAACCCCAAGATAGCGTGACACTGTCGTATCCGGGATGTGGAATAGCCCATGGGGAGCTGGGGGATTCAGTTGATGTGCATCCAGACGCCGCAGCAGAAGAGGACTCAGCCAAGGAGGATATTGAAGAGGATGGAGTAGGAGTAGAGGAGGTGGCAGTAGGCCTGCCTGCAAGTCGTGGCGGTGTTACCAACTCCGCTGCGGAGCCACACAATCCATGCTTGTCAGCCGTCAGCAGGTTGACCCAATGCGCAGTGTACGTGATATACCTGCCCTGACCATGCTTTGCAGACCAGGTATCAGTGGTCAGATGGACCCTTGCCCCAACACTGTATGCCAGAGATGCCATGACTTCCTTTTCAATAACATAGTAGAGGTTTGGGATTGCCTTTTTTGAAAAAAAATTTCGTCCGGGTACCTTCCACTGTGGTGTTCCGATAGCGACAAATTTTTTGAAGGCCTCAGACTGCACCAGCTGGTGTGGTAAAAGCTGGAGGGCTAAGAGTTCCGTGAAGCCAGCTGTCAGTCGCTGGACAAGGGGGTGACTCTGTGACATTGGCTTCTTACGCTCAAAAATTTCCTTAACAGACACCTGACTGTGGGCAGATGAGATGGAACTGCTGAAGGTGAGAGGCGGAGTGGCGGGTGGTTGAGAGGGGGCAAGGAGGACAGCAGTGGTTGACGTGGCTGAAGATGCTGGACCAGGAGGAGGATGGTGGCTTTGAGTTTGTGTGCTGCTTGTACTCATGTGTTGATCCCATAGGCGTTTGTGATGTGAGATCATGTGCCTTCGCAAAGCAGTTGTAGCGAGGTGGGTATTGGACTTCGCACAACTCAGTTTCTTTTGGCACAGGTTGCAAATGGCATTGCTATTATTAGAGGCAGACACACAAAAAAAAATGCCACACTGCTGAGCTTTGCAATGACGGCATTCTGGTGGTGTCAACAGCATGCGTTGACTGGCGTGCTGTCTGGATGACCCCGGATGCCGATACATGCTGTCTGACTGTGCCACTAACTCCTTGCGATGACCTCCCCCTGCTTCCAACTCTCCTCCTTCTCTCTGTCTCCCCTTCTGAACTTCCCCCTCTTCTTCTCTTCGAGCAGGCACCCACATGGCATCCGTGGACACATCGTCATCATCAACCGCTTCACTTGTATTTGACACCTCAGCAAAGGAAGCAGCAGCGGGTACAGCATCATCATCATCACACTGTACGTCCATGTGTGTAATCCTGCCTGACTGAGACATATCCCTTTAATCTATATCATCTGGCAATAATGGTTGCGCATCACTAATTGCATCCAACTGATGTGTAAATAACTCCTCTGACGGATCAAGTGAAGCAGCTGTGGTGGTAGTGGTGGTGATGGTGGCGGGCGTGGTAACTTGAGAGCAGGTGACCGAAGCTGAGCTGGAGGAGGATGGTGCGTCAAGGTTCTTGGCGGAAGCTGTTGAAGATTTGGTGTCCTGTCTAAGCCAGTCAACTATGTCCTCAGAATTTTTCGGGTTCATGGTGCTTGGCCCCTGAACACTGGGCATTATTCCAGGGCCAGTGAAAATCACAGCACCACGACTACGACGGCCCCTGCTGGGTGGCCTGCCTCTGCCTGTCATTTTTTTTTAGATAAGTGGTACTAAGCGTGCTAGGTACTGTGCCACCCGGTATAAGTGTTGTTGGGCACTAGCAGAGGGCATACTACAGTCTGTTGGCCTGAGAAACACTGGCAGCAGGCAAGCAACTGAAATTAGACTAAAGTGTAAAAATGTAATGCCTTATTTATCGCCAAGCTACTGTGCCACCCGGTATGAGTGGTGGGCACTGGCAGTGGGCACACTACAGTCTGTGGAAGTCGGCCTGACACACACTGGCAGCAGGCAAGCAACTGAAATTAGACTAAAGTGTAAAAATGAAATGCCTTATTTATTGGCAAGCTACTGTGCCACCCGGTATGAGTGGTGGGCACTGGCAGAAGGCACACTACAGTCTGTAGAAGTCGGCCTGACACACACTGGCAGCAGGCAAGCAACTGAAATTAGACTAAAGTGTAAAAATGAAATGCCTTATTTATCAGCAAGCTACTGTGCCACCCAGTATGAGTGGTGGGCACTGGCAGTGGGCACAGTACAGTCTGTAGAAGTCGGCCTGACACACACTGGCAGCAGGCAAGCAACTGAAATTAGACTAAAGTGTAAAAATCAAATGCCTTTTTTTATGCAAAGTCCTGTGCCACCCAGTATGAGTGGTGGGCACTGGCAGTGGGCACACTACAGTCAGTGGAAGTCGGCCTGACACACACTGGCAGGCAACTAACCTTAGATTAAAGGGTAAAAGTTAAATGCCTTTTTTTATGCAAAGTCCTGTGCCACACGGTATGATTGGTGGGCACTGGTAGTTGGCACACTACAGTCTGTGGGCTGCAGCTCCTCACACACAGGCAGGCCAGGCAACTGCAATATATATATGGAGAAAAAAAAAATCAGACTAATGTAGCAGCCCTAAAAAGGGCTTTTTGGGGTGCTATCAGGACGCTGTCCTTACAGCAGAGATCAGATGAGTCTTTCAGGACTGGAGTGGACACTGAATACCCTAGGCTAGCTATCGATTTCAGAATGAATCTAAAATGGATGCTGTCCAGGAGGTGGGAGGGTCTGGGAGGGAGGGTGTGCTGCTGATTGGCTGGAATGTGTCTGCTGACTGTGAGGTACAGGGTCAAAGTTTACTCAATGATACACTGTACACAGTACTCCATGTGTGGTCTGACCAGTGATTTGCAAAGTGGTAGGACTATGTTCTCATCACGGGCATCTATGCCCCTTTTGATGCAACCCATTATCTTATTTGCCTTGGCAGCAGCTGCCTGACACTGGTTTTTACATCTTAATTTGCTGTTCACTAAAATTCCTAGGTCATTTTCCATGTCAGTGTTATACAGTGTTTTACCATTTAGTATGTACGAGTGACTTGCATTATTTCTTCCCAGGTGCATAACTTTACATTTGTCAGTGTTAAACTTCATCTGACACTTCTCTGCCCAAGCCTCCAATCTATCCAGATCCATCTTTAGCAGTATACTGTCCCCTTCCGTGTCAATTACTTTTCACAGTTTAGTGTCATCTGCAAAAATTGAAATTTTACTGTGCAAGCCTTCTACAAGATCATTAATAAATATATTGAAGAGGATAGGACCCAATACTGACCCCTGAGGTACTCCACTAGTGACAGTGACCCAATCTGAGTGTGTAACCACCCTCTGTTTTCTATTACTGAGCCAGTTACTTACCCACATGCAGACATTTTTTCCCAGTCCAAGCATTCCCATTTTATATACTAACCTTTTATGCGGTACAATGTCAAATGCTTTGGAGAAGTCCAGATATACGACATCCATTGATTTGCCGCTGTCAAGTCTAGAACTTACCTCCTGAAAGAAACTGATTAAATTAGATTGACATGACCGATCCCTCATGAAGCCATGCTGATATGGCGTTATTTGCTTATTTTCATTGAGGTGCTCTAAGATAGCATCTCTTAAAAAACCTTCAAACAGTTTACCCACGATGGATGTTTAACTTATCACCTTAAAGTTTCAGGGCTCTGATTTTGGACCCTTTTTGAATATTTGCACCACATTTCCTATGCGCCAATCCTGGAACACTCCCTGTCAGTATAGAGTCCTTAAATATCAGAAATAAAGGTCTGGCTATAACATTACTTAATTCTCTTAGGATACGGGGGTGTATACCATCTGGTCCTGGCGATTTGTCCATTTTAATCTTTTTAAGACGCCACTGTACTTCTTCCTGAGTCAGACAAGGCACTTTTAATGGAGAATTTGCTTTTACATTGTGCATTTCATCTATTTTCTTCAGTAAATACAGTGGGGAAAAAAATATTTAATAGCTTTGCTTTCTCCTCAAAGCACTCTGTAACTCCCCCCTCATTACTCTGTAAAGGGCCGACATTTTCAGATTTATACTTTTTACCATTTATATAATTGAAGTACATTTTAGGGTTAGTTTTGCTCTCTTTGGCAATTAATCTCTCGGTCTCTAGTTTGGCCGCTTTTATTTATTTCTTACATATTCTATTTTTTTCCTTATTTACATTTTTTTCTTTTTTTCAGTGTTCCTTGCTATCCTCCTGTTTTAGTGATTTAAATGCTTACTTTTTGTCATTTATTTCTTTCTTCTTATCCACATTCGTTTCTTCTTCTTCTTTAACCTTTTATTCCCATAAGGTATGTAGCTCTCACAATTAGATTTTATGATGCTTTTAAAAATATCCCATTTTGTGGCTGTATTTTTATTTTTGAGGACTTTGTCCCAGTTAGTTAGGCCTATGGCCTCTCTTAGCTGGCTAAATTTACTTTTAGAAAATTTGGTATTTTTGTTTCTCCCTAAATTAATAGTCACTATTTCCGAGGTGTCCCCCAACCTGCACATCTGTTGTTTTGTCAGGTCTATTGGTTAATACTAAGTCCAGTATGGCCGTCCCTCTTGTCAGGTCCTGAACCAGTTGGGAAAGGGAATTGTCTTTGGTTATTGCCATGAACCTGTTTCCTTTATGAGATGTACAGGTTTCAGTTTTCCAGTCTATATCTGGGTGGTTAAAGTCCCCCATAATAACAACCTCATTATGATTTGCCACCTCCTCTATCTCGTTTAGTAGTAGATTTTCTGTGGACTCCGGTATATTAGGTAGTTTATATTAAACTCCTATTAGTCATTTATAGTGTTGAGCGAACAGTTCGAGCATCGTTCGGGTTCGTACCAAATTTTGGGGTGTCCGGGACCCAGACCCGAAACCGGACATTTTCAAAAAAGTTCGGGTTCGGGTCCGTTGTTTGTCGATTTCTTTCCGCTTTCTGAAGGGCTGCACAGCAGCCAATCAGCTAGCGTTTTAATTCTTGCCCTAAGAGCCCATCACAGCCATGCCTACTAATGGCATGGCTGTGATTGGCCAAGTGCAGCATGTGACCCAGCCTCTATTTAAGCTGGAGTCACGTAGCGCCACACGTCACACTGCTCTGATTAGTGTAGGGAGAGGACACAGCTTCTGTCAGGGCGAGATTAGGCAGGTTAAAGTCAGCAAGAGCACCAAATGAACGGATCGATCTACAGCTGAGAATCATTGAACTTCTGATAGTTACTTGCCCGCTGGTTTTTAGGCTGCACAGAGCGTTTTTCTGTCACTTATTTTCTGAGTTGATCGGCGGCCATTTTGTGACTTGTGGTGCACCAGAAGAAGCTGTCACCAAGTCCATCAATCCATCAATACTATTTTTTTTTTGCTATATCCTACATCAGGGGCTTGGCTGTGCTAATTGTCACCCCTAGAAACTCAGGATAGCAATTTCTATATTTTATTAAGGGGTTAAATACAATTGCCCAAATACCAATCCCCTAAATATGGTGTTCCAGCTTTGGCTAGACAAGTATAATACTGACTGCTGTCTGGCAAAGGATAGATTATTTTCTAGGGTGAAATTCAATTGCCAAAATAGCAATACCATAAATCAGTGGTTTCAGCTGTTGCTGGCAAAATAGAATAGTGTCCGCCAAAACATATATTTTATTCTGGGGTGAACTTAATCTTTCAAAATAGCAATACCCTAATTCTGGTGTCCCAGCAGTTGCAGGCCAGATTTCATAGTGTCTGCTAAAACATATATTTTGTTCTGGGGTGAAATTAATCTTGCAAAATAGCAATACCCTGATTCTGGTGTCCCAGCAGTTGCAGGCCAGATTTCATAGTGTCTGCCAAAACACATATTTTGTTCTGGGGTTGAAATAAATTTTGCAAAATAGCAATACCCTGAATCTGGTGTCCCAGCAGTTGCAGGCCAGATTTCATAGTGTCCTCTAAAACATATGTTTTGTTCTGGGGTGAAATTAATCTGGCAAAATAGCAATACCCTGATTCTGGTGTCCCAGCAGTTGCAGGCCAGATTTCATAGTGTCCGCTAAAGCATATATTTTGTTCTGGGGTGAAATTAATCTGGCAAAATAGCAATACCCTGATTCTGGTGTCCCAGCAGTTGCAGGCCAGATTTCATAGTGTCTGCCAAAACACATATTTTGTTCTGGGGTGAAATTAATTTTGCAAAATAGCAATACCCTGAATCTGGTGTCCCAGCAGTTGCAGGCCAAATTTCATAGTGTCTGCTAAAACATATATTTTGTTCTGGGGTGAAATTCAATTCCTAAAATAGCAATACCATAAATCTGTGGTTTCAGCTGTGGCTGGCAAAATAGAATAGTGTACGCCAAAACATATATTTTGTTCTGTGGTGAAATTAATCTGGCAAAATAGCAATACCCTGAATCTGGTGTCCCAGCAGTTGCAGGCCAGATTTCATAGTGTCCGCTAAAACATATATTTTGTTCTGGGGTGAAATTCAATTTCTAAAATAGCAATACCATAAATCAGTGGTTTCAGCTGTGGCTGGCAAAATAGAATAGTGTCCGCCAAAACATATATTTTGTTCTGAGGTTAAATTAATCTGGCAAAATAGCAATACCCTGAATCTGGTGTCCCAGCAGTTGCAATCCAGATTTCATAGTGTCCGCTAAAACATATATTTTGTTCTGGGGTGAAATTAATCTAGCAAAATAGCAATACCCTGAATCTGGTGTCCCAGCAGTTGCAGGCCAGATTTCATAGTGTCTGCTAAAACATATATTTTGTTCTGGGGTGAAATTAATCTGGCAAAATAGCAATACCCTGAATCTGGTGTCCCAGCAGTTGCAGGCCAGATTACATAGTGTCAGCTAAAACATATATTTTGTTCTGGGGTGAAATTCAATTCCTAAAATAGCAATACCATAAATCAGTGGTTTCAGCTGTGGCTGGCAAAATAGAATAGTGTCCGCCAAAACATATATTTTGTTCTGGGGTGCAATTAATCTGGCAAAATAGCAATACCCTGAATCTGGTGTCCCAGCATTTGCAGGCCAGATTTCATAGTGTCCGCTAAAACATATATTTTGTTCTGGGGTGAAATTAATCTTGCAAAATAGCAATACCCTGAATCTGGTGTCCCAGCAGTTGCAGGTCGGATTTCATAGTGTCCGCTAAAACATATATTTTGTTCTGGGGTGACATTCAATTGCCAAAATAGCAATACCCTGAATCTGGTGTCCCAGCTGTTGCAGGCCAGGATTTATATTGTCCGTCAAAACATATATTTTGTTCTGGGGTGACATTCAATTGCCAAAATTGCAATACTCTGAATCTGTTGTCCCAGCTGTTGCAGGCCAAGTGTAAATCTGTCCATAAAAGGATACCTTTCATCCAGGGCCTAAATACTAGCCCTAAAAGAGATATTCCCCTAAATCAGTGGTTACTGCTGTGCCTGGATTAGTGTAATACACTACATAAACAAATAGGCAGATAGTGTTAGGTGCCTGTAAAAAAAGGCCTGAATTTGAAATCAATACATTGGGCCAAATATTTTTTTCCTTATTGTGGTGCTTGGTGAACGGTAACAATGAGGAAAACATCTAGTAAGGGACGCGGACGCGGTCGTGGTGGTGTTAGTGTACCCTCTGGTGCTGGGAGAGGACGTGGCCATTCTGCCACAGTCACACGTCCTAGTGAACCAACTACCTCAGGTTCCAGTACCCGCCAGAATTTACAGCGATATTTGGTGGGGCCCAATGCAGTTCTAAGGATGGTAAGGCCTGAGCAGGTACAGGTGCTAGTCAATTGGGTGGCCGACAGTGGATCCAGCATGTTCACAACATTATCTCCCACCCAGTCTTCTGCTGAAAGCGCACAGGTGGCACCTGAAAACCAAGCCCATCAGTCTGTCACATCACCCCCATGCATATCAGGGAAACTGTCAGAGCCTCAAGTTATGCAGCAGTTTCTTATGCTGTTTGAAGACTCTGCTGGCAGGGTTTCCCAAGGAAATCCACCTAGCCCTTCCCCAGTGGTGGAAGACATAGAATGCACTGATGCACAACCACTGATATTTCCTGATGATGAGGACATGGGAATACCACATCATCGGAGTCCGCACGTCTCTGATGATGACGAAACACAGGTGCCAACTGCTGCGTCTTTCTGCAGTGTGCAGACCGAACAGGAGGTCAGGGAGGAAGACTGTGTGGAAGACGATGCAGGGGACGATGAGGTCCTAGACCCCACATGGAATGAAGGTCGTGCTACTGACTTTCATAGTTCAGAGGAAGAGGCAGTGGTGAGACCGAGCCAACAGATAGCAAAAGAGGGAGCAGGTGGCAAAAGCAGACCAGCCGCCGCCAAGAGAGTTCGCCTGCTACTGGCCACCGCCACTAGGGACCGAGCACCCCAAAGGCAGCTTCAAGGAGTTCCCTGGCATGGCACTTCTTTAACCACTTCAGCCCCCCTAGCTTAAACACCCTTAATGACCAGGCCACTTTTTACAATTCTGCACTACACTACTTTCACCGTTTATTGCTCCGTCATGCAACTTACCACCCAAATGAATTTTACCTCCTTTTCTTCTCTCTAATAGAGCTTTCATTTGGTGGTATTTCATTGCTGCTGACATTTTTACTTTTTTTGCTATTAATCAAAAATGACCGAAATTTTTACAAAAAAATGACATTTTTCACTTTCTGTTGTAAAATTTTTCAAAAAAAACTACATTTCTATATAAATTTTTCTCAAAATTTATTGTTCTACATGTCTTTGATAAAAAAAAGTCCAATAAGTGTATATTTATTGGTTTGGGTAAAAGTTATAGCGTTTACAAACTATGGTGCAAAAAAGTGAATTTAGGCATTTTGAAGCAGCTCTGCCTTTCTGAGCACTTGTCATGTTTCTTCAGGTGCTAGAATGCCAGGAAAGTATAAATACCCCCCAAATCACACCATTTTAGAAAGAAGACACCCCAAAGTATTCGCAGAGGGGCATGGTGAGTTCATGTATCATTTCATTTTTTTTCACAAGTTAGCGGAAAATGACACTTTCCGAGAAAAAAAAAAAAGTTTCAACTTCTGGCAAAAAAAAAGAAATCTCAGACGGACTCACTATGCCCCTCAGTGAATACCTTGGGGTGTCTACTTTCCTAAAAGGGGTCATTTGTGGGGTGTGTTTACTGTTCTGGCATTTTGGGCCGGGATAAATTGTGAGCCGCCATATAAAACCTAAAGGTACTCGTTGGAATTTGGGCCCCTTTGCGCACCCAGGCTGCAAAAAAGTGTCACTCATGTGGTATCGCCGTACTCAGGAGAAGTAGGGCAATGTGTTTTGGGGTGTATTTTTACATATACCCATGTTGGGTGAGAGAAATATCTCTGTAAATTGTAAACTTTGTATAAAAAAAATTAAAAAGTTGTCGTTTACAGTGATATTTCTCACACACAATATGGGTATATGTAAAAATACACCACAAGCACATTGCCCTACTCTCCTGAGTTCAGCGATACCACATGAGTGACACTTTGCAGCCAAATGCAAAGGGGCCCTAAAACAATGAGTACCTTTAGGATTTCTGAGCCATTTTTACGCATTTGGATTCTCACACTTTAGGACCCCTAAAATGCCAGGGCAGTATAAATACCCCACAAGTGACCCCATTGTGGAAAGAAGACACCCCAAGGTATTCTGTGAGGGGTATGGCGAGTTCACAGAAAAAAAATTTGGCACAAGTTAGCGGAAATTGATTTTTTTTTTTTTTTTACAGTCTCATATTCCACTAACTTGTGACAAAAATAAAATTTTGCATGAACTCACCATACCCTCACGGAATACCTTGGGGTGTCTTCTTTCTAAAATGGGGTCACATGTGGGGTTTTGTACTGCCCTGGCATTTTAGGGTCTCCATAATCATTACACGTATAGCCAGCATTAGGAGTTTCTGCGATTCTCCTTATATTGAGCATACGGGTAATGAGATTTTTCCCGTTCAGCCTGGATGAAAAAATCTCTGCCCAAAATGTGCAAAAAAAAATGAAACGGCACAGATTTCTTCATTCGCATCGATCAATGTGGATGAAAAAATCTCTGCCCAAAATGTGCAAAAAAAAAAAACGGCACAGATTTCCTCATTCGCATCGATCAATGTGGATGAATAAATCTCTGCCAAAAAATGTGCAAAAAAAAGTAGTAAGGCCCATTCACACGTCCGCTAAAAATGTCCGCATCTATTCCGCAATTCTGCGGAATAGATGCGGACTCATTCAGTGTGAATGGGGCTGGCGGTGATGCGGAGAGCACACTATGCGCTCGCCGCATCAGCATTTGCTGAGCTGCGGCCGCAAACTTCGGGTTTTGGCCCCCAAACATCCGGCCGCAGCTCCGCAAAAGATAGAGCATGTCCTATTCTTGTCCGCAATTGCGGACAAGAAAAGAGCATTTTCTATATAGTTCTGGCAATGTGCGAATCCGCAAAATGCGGAAAGCACATTGCTGGTGTCCGTGTTTTGCGGATCCATGGATCCATAAAACACATACGGACGTCTGAATGAGCCTTACAGGGGGTAATTAGTGTCAGGGGGTGACAGGGGGGTGACATGGGGTGATCGGGGGTTAATCAGGGGTTAATCAGGGGTTAATCAGTGACGGGGGTGGGGTGGATGGGTGGGGGGGGTCTGTGTGGTGATTTGGTGCACTTATAAAAGTTTCTTTGGTGGTCACAAGCAAAAGGGACCACCAAAGGAACGATCAGCAAGCATATCAGACGCTGTTAACAAAACAGCGTCTGATATGCCATTTTTTTAACTTCTGATCGTGCGCTGGCAGGCTGTAGTTTACCTTGTCCCTGACGTGATCTCGCCTCTCGCGAGATGATCTCGCGAGAGGACGCGAGATGACACGCCCGCGCGTCAAGGAGGAACAAACCGACCGCCCGCAGGACGCAATCCTGCGTGAGGCGGTCGGCAACAAGTTAAACAATGTGCTGACGACAAGACCCGAGTGGTTTGCACGCTGTGCCATCGGATCCTGAAGTGAGGCATTAACGTTCTGAACCTTAGCACAACCTGCATGACCAGGCATCTACATGCAAAGCATGAACTGCAGTGGAGTAAACACCTTAAAAGCAAGGAACTCACTCTGGCTCCCCCTGCTCCCTCTTCTGCTGCTGCCTCGGCCTTTTCCTCTGCCTCGGGAGGGATGTTGGCACCTGCCGCCCACCAAACAGAGGATGTGCCACCGACAACACCACCTGCGTCACCAAGCATCTCCACCATGTCACACGGCAGCGTTCAGCTCTCCATCTCACAAATCTTGGAGAGAAAGCGTAAATTCCCACCTAGCCACCCTCGAGCCCTGGGCCTGAATGCAAGCATTTCTAAACTACTGGCCTTTGAAATGCTGTCATTCAGGCTGGTGGACACAGACAGCTTCAAACAGCTGATGTCCATGGCTGTCCCACAGTATATTGTTCCCAGCCGCCACTACTTCTCCAAGACAGCCGTGCCTTCCCTGCACAACCAAGTATCCGATAAAATCAAATATGCACTGTGCAACGCCATCTGTGGCAAGGTCCACCTAACCACAGATACGTGGACCAGTAAGCACGGCCAGGGACGCTATATCTCCCTAACTGCACACTGGGTAAATGTAGTGGCGCCTGGGCCGCAGGCGGAGAGTTCCTTGGCGCACGTCCTTCCGCCGCCAAGGATCGCAGGGCATCATTCTTTGCCTCCTGTAGCCTCCTCCTCCTACTCGGCTTCCTCCTCCTCTGCTTCCACCAGCTCATCCAGTCAGCCACACACCTTCACCACCAACTTCAGCACAGCCCGGGGTAAACGTCAGCAGGCCATTCTGAAACTCATATGTTTGGGGACAGGCCCCACACCGCGCAGGAGTTGTGGCGGGGTATTGAACAACAGACCGATGAGTGGTTTCTGCCAGTGGGCCTCAAGCCCGGCCTGGTGGTGTGCGATAATGGGCGAAATCTCGTCGCAGCTCTGGGACTAGCCAGTTTGACGCTCATCCCTTGCCTGGCGCATGTGCTGAATTTGGTGGTGCAGAAGTTCATTCACAACTACCCCGACATGTCAGAGCTGCTGCATAAAGTGAGGGCCGTCTGTGCGCGCCTTAGGCGTTCACATCCTGCCGCTGCTCGCCTGTCTGCGCTACAGCGGAACTTCGGCCTTCCCGCTCACCGCCTCATATGCGACGTGCCCTCCAGGTGGAACTCCACCTTGCACATGCTGGAGAGACTGTGCGAGCAGCAGCAGGCCATAGTGGAGTTTCAGCTGCAGCACGCACGCGTCAGTGGCACTGCGGAACAGCACCACTTCACCACCAATGATTGGGCCTCCGTGCGAGACCTGTGTGCCCTGTTGCGCTGTTTCGAGTACTCCACCAACATGGCCAGTGGCGATGACACCGTTATCAGCGTTACAATACCACTTCTATGTCTCCTTGAGAAAACGCTTAGGGCGATGATGGAAGAGGAAGTGGCCCAGGAGGAGGAGGATGAGGGGTTATTTTTAGCTCTTTCAGGCCAGTCTGTTAGAAGTGGCTCAGAGGGAGATTTTTGCAACAGCAGAGGCCAGGTACAAATATGGCCAGCCAGGGCCCACTACTGGAGGACGAGGAGGATGAGGAGGAGGTGGAGGAGGATGAGGATGAAGCAGGTTCACAGCGGGGTGGCACCCGACACAGCTCAGGCCCATCACTGGTGCGTGGCTGGGGGATACGGAGGACGATGACGATACGCCTCCCACAGAGGACAGCTTGTCCTTACCTCTGGGGAGCCTGGCACACATGAGCGACTACATGCTGCAGTGCCTGCGCAGCGACAGCAGAGTTGCCCACATTTTAACGTGTGCGGACTACTGGGTTGCCACCCTGCTGGATCCCGGTACAAAGACAATGTGCCCACCTTACTTCCTGCACTGGGCGTGATAGGAAGATGCGCGAGTACAAGCGCATGCTGGTAGAGGCGCTCCTGAGGCATTCCCAAATGTCACAGGGGAACAGGTGGAAGCCCAAGGCGAAGGCAGAGGAGGAGCAAGAGGTCGCCAACGCAGCTGTGTCACGGCCAGCTCCTCTGAGGGCAGGGTTAGCATGGCAGAAATGTGGAAAAGTTTTGTCTCCACGCCACAGCTAACTGCACCACCACCTGATTGTCCACGTGGCCAGAGTTAGCATTTTATGCCTTGGAGGTGCTGGCCTGCCCGGCGGCCAGCGTTTTGTCTGAACGTGTATTCAGCACGGCAGGGGGCGTCATTACTGACAAACGCAGCCGCCTGTCCACAGCCAACGTGGACAAGCTGACGTTCATAAAAATGAACCAGGCATGGATCCCACAGGACCTGTCCCTCCATTGTGCAGAATAGACATTTATAACTGCCTCCCCCTCAACCATGTATTCTTGTACTCCAGGGCACTTCTTTATTAAATCCTCATTTTTTTAACTTTACCATGATCTTGCGGTGAAACACAAAGTTGAATGAACCTCTCCTCTGTCTGGGTGGTGGGGCCGAAATAACTGAAAGGGGCCTTCTCCGGTGGTGGTTGATATGACGCATGATTCCTTGCTGTGGGACCTCTCTCCTCTGTCTGGGTGCTGGGCCGAAATAACTGAGAAAGGCCTTCTCCGGTGGTGGTTGATATGACGCATGATTCCTTGCTGTGGGACCTCTCTCCTCTGACTGGGTGCTGGGGCCTAAATAACTGAAAGTGGCCTTCTCCAGTGGTGGGTGATATGATGCATGATTCCTTGCTGTGGAACCTGTATCCTCGGTCTGGGTGCTGGGCCGAAATAACGGAAAGTGGCCTTCTCCAGTGGTGGGTGATATGACACATGATTCCTTGCTGTGGGACCTGTATCCTCGGTCTGGGTGCTGGGCCGAAATAACTGAAAGTGGCCTTCTCCAGTGGTGGGTGATATGACGCATGATTCCTTGCTGTGGGACCTGTCTCCTCGGTCTGGGTGCTGGGCCTGAAATAACTGAAAGTGGCCTTCTCCAGTGGTGGGTGATATGACGCATGATTCCTTGCTGTGGGACCTCTCTCCTCTGTCTGGGTGCTGCGGCCGAAATAACTGAGTGGCCTTCTCCAGTGGTGGGTGATATGACGCATGATTCCTTGCAGTGGGACCTCTCTCCAATTGATATTGGTTAAATTTTATTTATTTTATTTTAATTAATTTCCCTATCCACCTTTGTTTGCAGTAGATTTACCTACATTTTGCTGCCTTTGGCAGCCCTCTAGCCCGTTCCTGGGCTATTTTACAGCCTTTTTAGTGCCTAACAGTTCGGGTCCCCATTGACTTCAATGGGGTTCGGGTTCGGGATAAAGTTCGGGTCGAGTTCGGATCCCAAACCCGAACATTTTCGGGAAGTTCGGCTGAACTTCTCGAACCCGAACATCCAGGTGTTCGCTCATCTCTAGTCATTTACTATTGCTTTTGCCTCATTGTATTTCTACCCACAGTGACTCCACATGTTCATGTCCCTCGCCTATATCTTCTCGGACTGTGGGCTTTAGACAGGACTTTACATAAAGGCAAACCCCTCCCCCTCTCCAGTTTTGGCAATCCTTTCTAAACAGATTGTAACCCTGTGCATTAATTGCCCAGTCATAGCTATCATTCAGCCATGTCTCAGTTATTCCCACTATGTCATAGTCCTCCTCACACATCAGTAATTTCAGTTCCCCAGTTTTATTAGTCAGGCTTCTGGCATTAGTATACATACATTTAAGAAGTTTATGTATATTTTTTACCCTACACCTTTCCTTCTGAACTGTTCTAGTCCCTCCTTCCATTCCTCCCCCAGTCCCACTACCTTGCTCCTGGTCTCTATCTGCACTATCCTCCCATCCGATAATGTAATTACCCTCCCCCCAGTCCCTAGTTTAAACACTCCTCCAACCTTCTAGCCATCTTCTAATTCCTAACAATTGAGTCTCCTACTACCAGCACCTGTCTGACCTGCCCTGCTCTCCTGGTCCCCTGCTTACTGGAGCCGGCATTCCCCTGACTGGCAGAGGAAGTGTCCGACTGCAGCAGTGTTCTCTCTGAACTGTCATCCCCATCATCTGCCAAACTTGCAAACTTGTTGGGGTGTGTCAGATCAGGGCTAGACCCCCTGGCATTCCTCCCTCTACCTTGCTTTCTAACTATTATCCAGCTAGCTACCTCACTTTCCTCAGCCTCCTTGTTACTACTCACCCCCACATCTACCCCATAGTTTGCTTTCTCAGTGAGCAACAAACTATTTTCCAAATTGTTAACGCCTCTCAGTGTTAGATACTAGATGTGCGATTCCGAATGGGCGATTTGCTCACATTTTGAACAAAGATGTGCACCCTCAAATGGCTGTTCCAGGACTGAATACATTAGACAAAATGTGCATTGGACTGCGTTGTCAATAATGGAACACATACTAAGTGGGGATTACTCAAGAAAAGAGAAAAATAGAATATAATGCAGTGATAAGAAACTGATTTACTGCAGTCCCCCACTAAAGTCCCTGAATCTGAAGTCCCATAATCTAAAGCCACACACTTAATACAAACATACACTTAAAAATTAAACATGGGGCGTGGCCGGATGCTGGGCAAGGAGGGCGTGTAGTGGAGGAGCTTCGTGTGGAGCCCCGTGAAGCGCACAAAGCTGCGCATTGTGGTGCGATCTTTCACCTACCTATTTGGCTCCCCTGAGTCCTACAACCCCGTGGCGATCCCCGATGATGACGAGGAGAAAAAAGAAAGGAGCCGTGCTTCAGAAAATGACGTCTTTCTTCCCACCTGCAACAGGCTCTAAACAAGATGGCGCAGTCCTCCCTCTCACAGACGAAGCAGCGCACTCCTCTCCATACACGATGAGCCCTCACTCGCTTCATTCAGAGGCATCTGGAATCTCCAGCAAGCCAAGTCCATCCACCCTGCATGACAAGAACAAACAAATAAGGGTGAGTGGACCATTTCCACATAATTCTCCTCATGTGACAGCCCCATCAGTTTCCCATAAAGACACTAATATTTCTGTGTCCTTTATGCAAGATATGCTACTAGATCTAAAAAGATCAATCCACAGTGACTTTAAAGAAACTATAGCTACTATTCATGCTGACATAATTTCTACAGGTGAGAGGACAGCTCACCTTGAGGAAAAAATGAAAGAATTTGTCTGCTCATAATTCATTAGTAGATGGACATAATGTGGTAGAAAACGAGCTTGCTGCTATCAAACTAAAAGTAGCTGATTTAGAGGACCGTTCCAGAAGGAATAATATTCGCTTCAGAAATATCCCTGAGAACATAATGGACTCTCAACTACAGGATTTTATTACAGATTTAATTGTGGCCTATCTCCCAGACACTCCTGGCTCAGAAATGATTATTGATAGAGCCCATCGAGTACCAAAGCCCAAATCTCTACCTCCAGCTACTCCTAAAGATGTTCTAGCCAGGATTCACTTTTTTCACCTTAAGGAATCCTTAGTGAGAGCAGCACAAAAAAATAATAACGCAATTCCTGAAAGATTTTAAAATATATTACTATTCACAGATCTTTCTCCAGCTACTCTGTCTAGAAGACGAGAATTTC
The DNA here is from genome assembly GCA_033119425.1 of Bufotes viridis. Taxonomy (NCBI): domain Eukaryota; kingdom Metazoa; phylum Chordata; class Amphibia; order Anura; family Bufonidae; genus Bufotes; species Bufotes viridis. Next base: position 433,851,226 of record CM065589.1, read on the forward strand.
AAGTTTACACCAAAGCTCTCCGTGATAACAATATCCCTTATAAATGCGACTACCCTGTGAAATTGATAGTGAGATACCAGAACTCTTCTTATGTAATGAACACTCCTCAAGACATAGCTGAAGCCTGTTCCAAGTGGAATATCGCCTTACCTCAAGAGGGCACCAAAACCACAGTTTAAGTCTCCTCTCCAAGCATTTCTCCACCAAGGAAAAAACAACCTACTCTGGACCAGGAGTGGTTCAAAGTTGGATGACTGTCTCCATAATTGTTATGAGTGATAACACACCCCAGCTTTCATTAAGGGGTTCCACACTCTTTATATGTGCTCAATAACCCCTCTTTTTGTTCCCATTCCCTGATCCATACTATTCTTTCCGCCTCTCAATAGTGCTTGTAAGGCTAACTCAAGCCCTGATTGGGCTGAAAAATTTGTTTAATGTTTTTTCTTTTCCCTGTAGTTTGGTTTCTGTTGTATTTCTCTTTTTCAGACTACGTCCGAGGATTAGTGTTGAGCGCGAATATTCGAATTGCGAATTTTTATCGAGGATAATTCACGGATATTTAGAATGATATATATTCGCTAATTCGAATATTCTCCATTTTTCCAATATCTGAAAGGCGAAAACATGACTTGTCCCTGCTTCCTTCTTGTGGGTCAATGAGTCATTGGCCCACAAGCAACTTAAGCAGGAAGGAATCCTGTTTTCCTTTTCAATGGGAATCCATCAACCCAACTCTAACGTTAATTCTCAATGCGAGTATATGTTCGCATCGCAAATTAAACTTTGAGCTGAGCTCCTAATGGTTGGTTGAACTTGCTACTTGCTGGAATATAGCGAAGATTGTGAATATAGTGCTATATTCGTGAAATCGTTATAATCGTAATATTCTAGCAAGCCATTGCCAACCTTTAGGAACCCAGCTCTAAGTTGAATTCGCAATGCGAGTATTACAGGTTATATTAATCGCAATGCAAATTCAACTTAGAGGTGAGTTCCTAATGGTTGGCTTGCTTCTTATCTATCTTATGACCGAGTCGACCAAGACAACCCATTAAATGAACCTAATAGTATACTTCCCTTATACGGTGCGATTCACGCGCATATATAAACTGTCTTACATACAGAGAATTATAAATCAGTAATGAGAATTGTTACTGTGATGTATAATAATTAAATTAATAATTACCCTCTTTATGTAGGAAACGGTATTTTATGTCATGCGAAAAATCGGCAATTACATATGCACGTGAATCGCACCGCATAAGGGAGTATGATATATTGTGTTCATTCAATGGGTTATCTTGGTCTACTCGAATAGACGAATATTGTGAATATAGCACTATATTTGCTATTTTCTCTATATTCGACCAAGCAAGCCAACCTAATGGTATATTGCCCTTATGCAGTGCGATTCACGCGCATATGTAATTGCCGATTTTTCGGATGACACAGACTATTTTACATACAGAGGACAATTATAAATCAGTAAAGAGAATTGTTACTGATGTATAATTTGCCTCTTTATGTAGGAAACTGTATTTTACATCATGCAAAAAATCGGCAATTACATATGCGCGTGAATCGCACCGCATAAGGGCAGTATGATATTGTGTTCATTCAATGGGTTGTCTCGGTTGGTCTACTCGAATAGACGAATATTGCGAATATAGCACTATATTCGATATTTTCTTTATCTTCGTCTATTCGACCCAGCAAGCCAACCTAACAGTATACTGCCCTTATGCGATCCGATTCACACGCATATGTAATTGCCGATTTTTCGCATGACACAAACTATCTTACATACAGAGGACAATTGTAAATCAGTAATGAGAATTGTTACTGTGATGTATAATTTGCCTCTTTATGTAGTAAACTGTATTTTACATCATGCGAAAAATCGGCAATTACATATGAGCGTGAATCATATGTAATTGCCGATTTTTCGCATGACATAAAATACAGTAAAGAGGAAAATCATACATCAGTATTCAGTAATTAGAATCATTTAGAATATAATATTTGTATTTTTGTAATCGCGTAGGGGCATCAAGCTATTTTCATACAGGTTTTGTTTGGTAGAATTTTCGAATATGTAGAATATAGTGATATATTATCCATGCAATTATTTTTTTTTTTACAGTGTATGAGGTGACTCATCAATTATCATTTTCCCTCCCTTCTCCTAGCTTGAATAGCCAATGATAAGGGTTTGTCACAACTTAGCAACATCCCTATCAACCAATAGGAAACTAGACTACCCCTTCACTATATAAGTGACGACATCACCCAGCAGTCATTTTGTGGTGTTGGATTTGTTGGAGCTTGGAGCTGTGCTATTTTGTCTGCTGTGCGATTTATATTATCTGGATTTAATTTATAATATTCTAGTTAGTTAGTTTCAGGTAGTGATTAGGGAATAGTGTAGTTTAGTTTTATAGCTGATAGGGTCGAAATAATTTTAGATAGTTTAGTAGTTTAGTAGAGTTAGCAGAAAAATATAGTTAGTGTTAGGGCCTAGTGTAGCAGATAGGGTTCAGTGCAGGGTTAAGTGTAGGGCATCGAGTTAGGTAGGTAGCTGTAATATAGATAGATAGATAGATAGATAGATAGATAGATAGATAGATAGATAGATAGATAGTGCTTGATAGTTTAGGTTAGGTATTAGGGCTACAGTTAGGGAATAGTAAAGTTTAGATTTTTCAGGGCAGCGTGTAGTTTAGGTTAGTTAGTGATATAGTATAGTGTAGGGTCTATCTGTCTGTTTTGTCTGTCAGTTAGTGTCCGTCCAGTTAGTGTACTAGTTTTATTTTTTTCCATTATTTGTTAATTTTAACCCCTTAAAGACTCATCCCTATTTCACCCTAAGGACTCGGCCATTTTTTGCAAATCTGACCAGTGTCACTTTATGTGGTGATAACTTTAAAACGCTTTTTCTTATCCAGGCCATTCTAAGACTGTTTTTTCATCACATATTGTACTTCATGACAGTAGTAAAATGAAGTAAAAAAATTTCATTTTTATTTATAAAAAAATACCAAATTTACCCAAAATTTTGAAAAATTAGCAATTTTCCAAGTCTCAATTTCTCTACTTCTATAATATATAGTAATACGGCCCAAAAAAGTTATTGATTTACATTCCCCATATATCTACTTCATGTATAGATCATTTTGGGAATGCTATTTAATTTTTTGGGGACGTTACAAGGCTTAGAAGTTTAGAAACAAATTTTGAAATTTTTCAGAAATTTTCAAAAACCGACTTTTTAGGGACCAGTTCAGGTCTGAAGTCACTTTGTGAGGCTTACATCATAGAAACCACAGAAAAATGAACCCATTCTAGAAACTACACCCCTCAAGGTATTCAAAACTGATTTTACAAACGTAATTAACCCTTTAGGTTTACCACAAGAGTTAATGACAAATGGAGATACAATTTCAGAAGTTCCATTTTTTGGAAAATTTTCCATTTTAATCCATTTTTTCCAGTAACAAAGCAAGGGTTAACAGCCAAACAAAACCTAATATTTATTCCCCCGATTCTGTAGTTTGCACGAACACCCAATATGTGGTCGTAAACTGCTGTATGGCCAAACTGCAGGGCGCAGAAGGAAAGGAACGCCATATGGTTTTTGGAAGGTGGATTTTGCTGGACTGGTTTTTTGACACCATGTCCCATTTGAAGCCCCCCGATGCACCCCATCTAAGAAACTACACCCCTCAAGGTATTCAAAACCAGTTTTACAAACTTTGTTAACCCTTTAGGTGTTCCTCAAGAGTTATTGGCAAATGGAGATGAAATTTCAGAATTTCTATTTTTTGTTACCTTGTCTCAAAAAAAGTGTAATATAGAGCAACCAAAAATCATATTTACCCTAAAATAGTACCAACAAAACTGAAACCTTTTCCCGTAGTTTCCAAAATAGGGTCACTTTTTTGGAGTTTCTACTGTAGGGGTACATCAGGGGGGCTTCAAATGGGACATAGTGTCACAAAACCAGTCCAGCAAAATCTGCCTTCCAAAAACCATATGGCGTTCCCTTCCTTTTGTGCCCTGCCGTTTGGCCATACAGCAGTTTGCGACCACATATGGGGTGTTTGTGCAAACAAGAGAATCAGGGCAATAAATATTGAGTTTTGTTTGGCTGTTAACCCTTGCTTGGTTACTGGAAAAATGGATTAAAATGGAAAATTTGCAAAAAAAATTGCTGTTTTGGGACCGTTTTTATTTTTTGTTATTTACATTGTTGAACTGACAGGTTAGATTGTGTGCTATTTCTATAGAGCAGGTTGTTACGGACGCGACAATACCAAATATGACTACTTTTTAGGGGTTTTTGTTTCAGTTTTACATAATAAAGCATTTTTGAAAACAATTATTTTTTAGTGTCTCCACATTCTGAAAGCCATAGTTTATTTTTTATTTTTTCGGCGACTGTCTTATGTAGGGGCTCATTATTTGCGGGATGAGATGGCGGTTTGATTGGCACTATCTTGGGGTGCATATAACATTTTGGTCGCTTGCTATTACACTTTTTGTGATGTAAGGTGACAAAAATGGCTTTTGACACCGTATTCTTTTTTTTTTTTTTGATGTGTTCAAAGCTGAGGGGTTAGGTCATGTGTTATTTTTATAGAGCAGGTTGTGACGGACGAGGCAATACATAATATGTATAGTTTTTATTTATTTATATAAGTTTTACACAATAATATAATTTTTTAAAACAAAAAAAATCATGTTTTAGTGTCTCCATAGTTTGAGAGCCATATTATTTTTTGCGGGATGAGGTGACGGTTAGATTGGCACTACTTGGGGGGTCATATGACTTTTTGATCGCTTGCTATTACACTTTTTGTGATGTAAGGTGACAAAAAAATTGCTTTTTGACAAAGTTTTTATTTAATATTTTTTACAGTTTTTACTTGAGGGGTTAGGTCAGGTGATATTTTTATAGAGCAGATTCTTACGGACGTGGAGACACCCAATATGTCTACTTTTTAGTTTTTTTTTTACATTTAACACTAAAAAGCATTTTTGAAATACTAAGAAGCATAGTTTTTTTTTATATTTCGGCCAATTGTTTTAGGTAGGGGCTCATTTTTTGCGGGATGAGATGGCGGTTTGATTGGTACTATTTTGGGAGGCATACGCTTTTTTGATCGCTTTGTATTACACTTTTAGTGATGTAAGGTGCCAAAAAATGGCTTATTTACACCATTTTGTTTTGGGGGGGGGGGGTTATGGCGTTCACCTGACGAGTGCAGTCATGTGATATTTTTATAGAACAGATTTTTACGGACGCGACGATACCTAATATGTGTAGTGTATTTTATTTTTTTTAATTTTTATTCAGTGATATGTGTTTTTTTTCCATTTTAACTTTTTTTCCCTTTTTTACATTTTTTTTTACCCAGACCCACCTGGTTCTTGTAGATCCAGTGGATCTGGTGTCTATATAATACAGTACAGTACACTATATAGTGCACTGTGCTGTATTTTTTACTTCACAAAGTCTGAATAGACCTTTAGCAGGTCTATTCAGACTTTCAGCACCATGGAGAGCAGGACGCTTCTGAAAGCGTCCTGCTTTCATGGCAACCATCACCCGCTGCCATAAGTGTGCAGCGGGTGATGGATGGGAGGGAGTGGAGCTCCCTCCCTCTGCGATCCCATCCTGTTGGGGGGCTGCAAAGGCACAGCAGCCCCCCCCGATGGGAGAGGGAGGGAGCTCCCTCCCTTATAACCTTTCCATACCGCGGTCCGTACGGACCGCGGTACGGAAGGGGTTAAACGGCTGGCATCTGATCAAGCACAGATGCCAGCCGTTTCTATCAGAGTGTCAGCAATGTGCTGACACTCTGATAGGTCCACTAGACACTAGGGAATATTACAGAGGAGGCGGGCGGGGGATCCCTCCCGCACCGCCTCCCACCGCCCGCAACCACCCCCCTGCACCCCCGCAGCCATAATATGATTGGGGGCTGCAGGGGGGGTTAAAAATGAACACTTTGGGGGCATTAACTCTCTGATCCCCGCAGTCACAGACCGCGGGGATCAGAGACCGCACAAAGCGCTGCAAACCGCAGGTCTGAATTGACCTGTGGTTTGCAGCGATTGCCGATATGGGGGGGTCACAGGACCCCTCTGGGCATTGTAACAAGGTACCTGCTGAATGATTTCAGCAGGTACCTTGTTCCGATCACTGCCGGCTGAGCAGCAGTGAACGGAACTACTCATGATGTACCTGTACGTCATGGTTCCTTAAGGACTCGGAAACCATGACGTACAGGTACGTCATGCGTCCTTAAGGGGTTAAAAAGTCTAAGTTAGTGTCTGTGTCAGGTTAAAAAAATAAATAAAAATTTGAAGTTTTATATGTTTTTTGTTTAGTCTAGTTCTGTCTGTCCTCCGTTAAAAAAAACACCTTTTTTTTGTCTGTGTGTCAGTTAGTGTCTGTCTTAGGTTTAAAAACAATAAAAATACAAAAAAAAGTTTATAGGTTTACGTGTTTAGTGTAGTTTTTTCTGTCCTAAGTTAAAAAAATCCCCGTCTTGTAGTCTATGTGTGTCAGTTACTGTTTGTGTCAGGGTGAAAAAAGAGTTTACGTTTTAAGTGTTTGGCATTTAGTGTAGTTTTGTTAGTCGTCCGTTAGAAAAAAAAACTGTTTTTTAGTCTCTGTGTGTCAGTTAGTGTCTGTCTTAGGTTAAAAAAAAAAAGTTTTACGTGTTTTGTGTTCAGTGTAGTTTTGTCAGTCCTCTGTTAAAAAAAAAAAAAGTTTTTTTGGTCTCTGTGCCTGTTAGTTTAGTATTAGGTTAAAAAAAAAAAATTGATAGCTTTACGTGTTTAGTGTCGTGTGTTATAGTTTTCGTCCTTTCATTTTTCACCCATCGTCTCCACCCCAATAAAGTTTTCCCCTAATCCCCAGCATGAATGTACCAGGCCGTGCAGGCAGCTGTGGATGTGGTCAGGGTAACAGGGGAGTTGGTTCCCGCGCTGGACCACTCCCAGCAAGGGGCCGCTCCTCAAGCCACGGACAGCGAGGCGCAGGTGGCAGGGGTGTCCGCCGGATCCGTGACTTTTTCACAAGTGGCAGCAGGCCCATAACTTCCCAGGATGCAGAAGCTGTTTTTGCTCTTGTGGCCGATTCGAGTGCCACGGAGTCCTCTGCCCGCAACTTCAGCACTCCGCCTCCTGTAGAACCAACCCCCAGCTCCCAAAAATTGTCCCCTCTCTTGTTCGAAGAGTTTGAGACTTAGAGGGACATCTTGGGGAAGGCAATGCAGGAGGTGGAAATACTGTTCAGCCCTGAGGATGGGCAGGACCTGTTGGAAGGGATTGGGGATGAGGAGGAGGAGGGGCCTATAAATCCCCCTGTGAAATCCCTTCCAACTGGTGCGGGTGGTGTTAGCCACACAACCCCTGCACCTATTCAGACCCAGGCACCAGCGAGGGGATAGCGGAGCCCGGTCAGGGGCTCCATGTCAGCTGTTCCCGTCAGTCCACCACAGGTTGGCCCTGGATCTGACATATCAAGGGGTGAAGAGGAGGGTGACCCGGAATGGGTGCCACCTCCTTTGTCAGGTGACGGCAGCACCGATGAAGGTAGGCACCCGAGGCAAATGGTGCGCCAGGTCACCAGGGAGCCCAGTGTCAGGGGCTCCACTGGTAATGGCAGCAGGAGTAGGCAGCAGCAGCCAGCTCCACCTGTGCGCACTGAGCCCAAACGGGCGCAAGCCAGCACCACCCCATCTGACAGGAGGTTGGTGCGGAAGTCGCCTGTTTGGGCTTACTTCACCCTGGCAGCAGATGATGTCACAGTTGGCATTTGAAAGCTGTGCAATGCCAGGGTGAGGATAGGGAGATCTATGGCTCGGCTGGGTACCACGACCCTCAACCAGCACATCCGAGTCAACCACTGGCGGGAGTGGGAACAGATGCGGGGTGGTCAAAGCAGCAGTGCCACCAGCAGTGTGCAGGAGACAGCAGCTCCTGCCACTGTACTGCAGCCACCCCAACCCCTTCCACCAACTCATTCCCACTCCCCCGCTCCCTCTAATAGAGGTACTGGTACCGGCAGCCATACCTCTGCCTCCACTGCACCCTCCTCTGCCGTCCGGCGCCAGCCATCTATTACAGATGCTTTTGAACGCACCGCGCCCTACGCCCCCGGGGACCGTCATGTGCGTTCACTCAATGGGCTCCTGGCAAGGGTTATCGCCCAACATCTGCTGCCTTACAATCTGGTGGATAGCAATCCATTAGGCAGATGTCGGAGCAGGCACAACCCAGATGGCGTGTCCCCAGCCGCCATTACTTTGCCAGGACCGGAGTCCCTGCCCTTCACTAGCACATTGTGCGGAATGTATCCCTGTCCCTCCGAGGCGCCTGGGAGGGATTGGCGGCATCTGATTTTGTGGTGCCGCCCCGGGGTGTCCAGGGGAGAACTGCTGCTGTCTCCACAGCTGCAGTGCCCCCCAGCAAGCGTCCCCGTTGCTACGCAAGTGTGGGGCACGTCCGCTGCTAGGCCGTGCTCCAGCTTGTGAGCTTAGGGGAGCAGAGACACACTGGACCTGATGTTCTGTCTGCACTACAGGCTCAGGTTCAGAAGTGGCTGACACCCCGAAGGCTCCAAGCAGGTATGGTTGTCTGTGACAACTACAGCAACCTACTCGCCGCCCTTCATGCTGGCAGTCTGACCCACGTGCCCTGCATGGCACATGTCCTCAACATAGTGGTACAGAAGTTCCTTCGTACATACCCAGGGTTGAGTGACATTGTGCTGAGGGTACGTAGGATTGCCAGCCACTTCAGACGCTCCCCAACTGTCACCGCGTCCCTGTACAAACTACAGAGGGACAACAGCCTGCCCCCCCACAGGCTGATTGTGGACAGTGTGATGCGGTGGAACTCCACCCTCCACATGCTGGAGAGGTTGTGGGAGCAGCAACGGGCGGTGAGGAAATACCTGCTGGACCTAGGCACTTCAGGGCCATCACACCCACTCCCCTACATCACCAATGCAGAGTGGGGACAGATAAAGCAGGTCTGCCACGTGCTGGCCCCATTCGAGCAGGCGACAAAGATGGTCAGCGGGGAGCATGTAGGTCTGAATGACGTGCTCCCCCTAGTGTTCCTGCTGGACAGGACACTAGATCGCCTGCTCGAAGCTGGGGGGAGGGCCTTGGTGGAGCATAAAGAGTCAACCATGCTCCACCAGGACCAGGCCCAGGACGAGGAGGAGGAAGAGGAGGAATCAGTGTACGTCCAGGAGTCTGGGCCTGGTCAGGAGGGAGAGCCGGTGCTGGGGGCACCGTTAGTCCGGGGGTGGGGCATCTCCGACCGGGAGCAGCAGCATCAGCAGCAGGAGGACCAAGAGGTCATGGTTCTGGGCAGTCGTGAAGAGTCACAGCGGGCTGTGCTTTTCCTCATGGCTGCCCATATGCTGCCGTCTTGAAAAATTGCGGGCCTCAAGCTCCAGTTCTCCCCGCCCATCTCACCCAGCAGGTGGCTGGCACCAGCAGCACCAGCAGCACCAGCCGAGCAGGTGACCTTCTGGGTGAGATGAGGCTCTTCTACCAGTCTGCGCAACCCAGTACCAGCAGCAGCATCAGTCACCACCAGCGGCTGGCCCGCATGGTGGAAGACTACCGGTAGGTGCTTCTGACAGCATGACCACCGACGACCCCATGGAGTACTGGGTTGCCAGCCTGGACACCTGCCGTGAGCCCGCTCAGTATGCGCTGGAGTTACTATCTTGCCCCCCCCTCCAGCGTACTGTCTGAGCAGGCAATTCAGCGCTGCAGGTGGGGTGGTCACGGACAAGCGGACCCGTCTGTCCACAGACTCCGTGGACAGACTCACATTCATTAACCACTTCAGCCCCCCTAGCTTAAACCCCCTTAATGACCAGGCCACTTTTTACAATTCTGCACTACACTACTTTCACCGTTTATTGCTCCGTCATACAAATTACCACCCAAATTAATTTTACCTCCTTTTCTTCTCACTAATACAGCTTTCATTTGGTGGTATTTCATTCTTGCTGACATTTTTACTTTTTTTGATATTTTACTTTTTTGATGAAATTTTTGCAAAAAAACGACATTTTTCGCTTTCTGTTGTAAAATTTTTCAAATAACACTATATTACAATTTAAATTTTTCTCTAAATGTATTGTTCTTCATGCCTTTGATAAAAAAAATGCAATAAGTGTATATTTATTGGTTTGGGTAAAAGTTATAGGGTTTACAAACTATGGTGCAAAAAAGTGAGTTTCCGCACTTTGACTTTCTGAGCACCTGTCCTGTTTCATGATGTACTACAATGCCCAGACAGTAAAAACACCCCATAAGTGACCCCATTTCGGAAAGTAGACACCCTAAGGTATTCACTAAGGGGCATAGTCAGTTCATGGAATTTTTTTTTTTTTTGTCACAAGTTAGCGGAAATTGAATTTTTTTTTTTTTAATTTAATTTTCCGCTAACTTGTGTCAAAAAATAAAAACTTCCATGAACTCACTAGGCCCCTCAGCGAATACCTTGGGGTGTCTACTTTCTAAAATGGGGTCACTTGTGAGGTTTTTCCACTGCCCTGGCGTTTGAGGGTCTCTGCAATCATTACACGTATGGCCAAAATTAGGAGTTTTTGCTATTCTCCTTATATTGAGCATACGGGTAATGAGAATTTTTTTTTCTGTTCAGCCGCTGGGCTGAAAGAAAAAAATGAACGTCACAGATTTCTTCATTCACATTGATCAATGTGGATGAAAAAATCTCTAAAAAATGTGCAAAAAAAAAAAGAGGGGAAAGCTGTAAAGCTGCGATCACTAAGGGACCCTTAGGCCTCATTCACACGTCCGCAATTCTTTTCCGCAAAATTTTGTGGAACTGAATTGTGGATACATTCAATTCTATGGGGACAGACTTTGTCCTGCACGGATCCGGAATTGCGGTGACATGGGTGATCAGTGGGGGTGACATGGGTGATCAGGGGTTAATCAGGGGTTAATCAGTGACGGGGGTGGGGGTGGGGGTGGTGATTGGTGCACACTTTTTTTTTTTCCTTATGGTGGTCCCAAGCAAAGGGACCACCAGAGGAGAAGACAGCAGGCATATCAGACGCTGTTCAGAAAACAGCGTCTGATATGCTTTTTTTTTTACTTATACAGCCTGCCAGCGCACGATCAGCGCTGGCAGGCTGTACTACAGTTACATGCGAGTGCGCCGATGGCGCGCACTGCGCATGTGCGAGAGGACGCGCCGATGCGTCCAGGAGGAATAAACCGACCGCCCGCAGGACGCAATCCTGCGTACGGCGGTCGGAAGGGAGTTAAGATGAATGAGTCCTGGATCGGCAGTGACTTCAAGGCCCCCGCTGTCGGTTCAGGGCGCTGAAGGGTCCCTTGTCCATCCTTCTCCTTTGCTCTCCCAAACTCCGTTGTTTTTTTAATTGTTCCCTCTGTTTTTAACTTTATATGAATTACTTTTATTATTTATTTATTGATATGTATTTGATTGATATTTTTTGTCAAGTTTGTATCATGTATATATTAATTTAATTTTTTGAATTATGAATTTGTTTTGAACATGTTGAGTTACATTTGGGACTTTAAACATAATGTCTGCTGCTGCTTGTGCTGCTGAATTTGGCCAAGCTACATGTGGCCATGATAATACACCACTTCTTAAAAACTGGTTGGGAACTAAGAACATGACCTAGCAGCCAATCCTTTACAGCTTTACAGTTTAAACACTCCCCTACAAAATTCTCCCCGCTGCCTGTGATACAATTACCTTACACAATGGGTTGATGTAATTATCACAGGCAGGAGAATACATAGTTTTAAACAATGTCTTCTGTCCTGGAGACAACAGAGGAGTCATTCAATTATCTCTCTGGACAATGGGAAATCGCCAATACACACGTGGGGACAATAGGACAGACATCACTATTCAAATATACAATGTCCCAACCATTACAGTAAATATAGACATTTAACATATCCCCAGATGGCTTGGATCTGAGCGCTCAATATATCCAAACAGCGCAGCCACAAACACAGTCAAATCACCATGGGGTTTAAGTTTAGCATGGGCTGATGAGAGGGGCCATAATCCTGGGGCAAGAGGCTGGCAACAAGGCTTCTCCAGCACCCATTGGCCAGGTTGGTTTCGCCACACTGCCGTTGATGTTGCTGCATGTAATGAAAATTTTGAGTTACATTTGAGTCTTTTAACATAACGTCTGATGCTGCCTGTGCTGCCGAATTGGGCCAAGCTACATGTTGCCCTGATAATACACCACTCCTTAAATCCTCATGTTGATGCTGCTGCATGTCATAAAAATTTTGAGTTACATTTGAGCTTTTTAACATAACGTCTGCTGCTGCCTGTGCTGCTGAATTGGGCCAAGCTACATGTTGCCCTGATAATACACCACTCCTTAAATCCTGATGTTGATGCTGCTGCATGTCATGAAAATTTTGAGTTACATTTGAGCCTTTTAACATAACGTCTGCTGCTGCCTGTGCTGCCGAATTGGGCCAAGCTACATGTTGCCCTGATAATACACCACTCCTTAAATCTTCATGTTGATGCTGCTGCATGTCATGAAGATGTTGAGTTACATTTGGGCTTTTTAACATAACGTCTGCTCCTGCCTGTGCTGCCGAATTGGGCCAAGCTACATGTTGCCCTGATAATACACCACTGCTTAAATCCTGATGTTGATGCTGCTGCATGTCATGAAAATTTTGAGTTACATTTGAGCCTTTTAACATAACGTCTGCTGCTGCCTGTGCTGCCGAATTGGGCCAAGCTACATGTTGCCCTGATAATACACCACTCCTTAAATCCTGCCGTTGATGCTGCTGCATGTCATGAAAATGTTGAGTTACATTTGATCACACAGGGAACAATCATAGAGTCCAGACCTTCACACCTTTTTTAAAGTAAAATTTCGATTGGGTTATTTTATTTTTTTATTATAAACTGGAAGTGTACTTACCTGCCAGTGCCTACCGTTATTCTGCCTAGTTACAAATGGAAACTTATGAGTCAGCATTCTAGTACTGTGTTAACTCTAGATGCTGTATGTTGAAAAGAGATGAAGTCAGCGGCACTCACCCGTGTAGAAAAAGGTTCAAGACTTTATTGAAATCCATAGATACACAGAGGGTAAGTCAGTCGGCTAGGGGGCAGACAAACTCTCCTCACACTAGAAAAGCGACGGCCGTTTCGCGCAGCAACTGCGCTTCGTCTGGCTCAAGCATCAGTTGCTGCGGGCCAGACGGCCGCAGTTTCTAGTGTGAGCGAGTTCGTCCACCTCTGAGCCCGACTGACTTACCCTCTGTGTATCTATGGATTTCAATAAAGTCTTGAACCTTTTTCTACACGGGTGAGTGCCGCTGACTTCATCTCTTTTCAACATTATTGTCGTGGACTTTAACTTCATCCAGCGAAGCACCGCCAACGTGTTCACTTTGACTGGAGGATCGCCCAGGCTGTGAGTGGTGTGAGGAGCTGAGTATTTGGTAGTGCCACCCCATCTTTCACTCTTGTTACATTCTAGATGCTGTATGTCCTGATCGTGTGTAGATAGACATCCATCATGGACCTGATTTTATCTTTTGCACTTTAACAAGTATAGAATTATGAATTCTCTGTTTCGTATTCTCGCATGTGCTCAGCTTATTTATGGATTGTCAATATTTGGACATAAAAATATTTATTTTACTTTATTGTATTATTTTTTATTTGAAATTAAGTGTGGTTTGGGGCGGCTATGTTGGGGTTCACGCTGTAGCACGGTGTGGACCACATGTGGCCTTCCCTTGTCAAAAGGTCTTGTGCAGTTGGCATTATACAGGACTGATTGATGAACCTACGAAAACTTATATATTTTATTTATTTATTTATTTTTTGTTGTCACACGGATTTAGAATCCAACACGGTGTTGTCTGTCATTCTGGGAGGGATGGCTGACTTCCGTGTTGACCTCTCTACATGGTTGGGTGTAACTGGCGTTATACTCATCCGTGTGGAAATCCGGTTTTGTGAATGGAGCCATGTAGCAACATATAAATATGTATAGGTACTTTTCTTGTTTATGTTACTTATTGGCAATTATGTAATGAGGATTTGCACATGCTAATTATATATTACCACTGCTTTAAGATTTTTAGTATAAACTGTGTACTATATGATGTTCTTGGAGACATGTCTCCGGTTAGAGAATTCATATAATCATAGTCATGTAATCAATCATATGTTTCTATCTGTATGGCTGAAGCAATGCTACAACATGCAAATTATTAAAAAATTGGACGCTATCGAAGATCCATGCTGGTTAGTTCTTACCCCTACCATTTTATTGTTCCAACATTGTTCCTTTTTTTGTTTTATATTTCTGATAACAAGATTTGATTGTAAAGAAATTTTTGGAATTTGTAAAAGTTTATAATTTTGCTAATTTGATAAATCAAACAAGGTTTTTTTGTAGTTATTATTACTCTGTTCAAAGTTTGTATTTTCATAGTTAATTGTTTGATGAAAAAATACATTTATTATTTACGATAATTTGAAATTTATGTTACTACTAGAGATGAGCGAACACCTGGATGTTCGGGTTCGGGAGGTTCGGCCGAACTTCCGGAAAATGTCCGGGTTCGTGATCCGAACTCAACCCGAACTTCATCCCGAACCCGAACCCCATAGAAGTCAATGGGGACCCGAACTTTTGGGCACTAAAAAGCCTGTAAAAGACTCCCGGAAAGGGCTAGAGGGCTGCAAAAGGCAGCAAAATGTAGGCAAATCCCCTGCAAACAAATGTAGATAGGGAAATGATGAGTTAACATAAAATAAATAAAAATTAAACAATATTAATTGGAGTGAGGTCCCATAGCACAGAATCAGGCTTCAAGTCACCCACCAATGGAGAAGGTCACTTACTATTATTTCGACCCCAGCACCCAGACAAAGGAGAGAGGTCCCACAGCAGAGAATCAGGCATCATATCAACCACCACAGGAGTAGGCCACCATTTAGTTACTTTGACCCCTTCACCCAGACAGAAGAGAGAGGCCACACAGCACATATTCAGGCATCATATCAACCACCGCAAGAGAAGGACACTTTTAGATACTTTGACCCCTGCACCCAGGAAGAGGAGAGAGGTTCCACAGCAGAGAATCAGGCATAATATCAACCACCACAGGAGAAGCCACCATAAAGTTACTTTGACCCCTTCACCCAAACAGAGGAGAGAGGCCCCACAACACATATTAAGGCATAATATCAACCACCACAGGAGAAGCCACCATAAAGTTACTTTGACCCCTGCACCCAGGAAGAGGAGAGAGGTTCCACAGCAGAGAATCAGGCATAATATCAACCACCACAGGAGAAGCCACCATAAAGTTACTTTGACCCCTTCACCCAAACAGAGGACAGAGGCCCCACAGCACATATTCAGGCATCATATAAACCACCACAGGAGTAGGCCACCATTTAGTTACTTTGACCCCTTCACCCAGACAGAGGAGAGAGGCCACACAGCACATATTCAGGCATCATATCAACCACCACAGGAGTAGGCCACCATTTAGTTACTTTGACCCCTTCACCCAGACAGAGGAGAGAGGCCACACAGCACATATTCAGGCATCATATCAACCACCGCAAGAGAAGGACACTTTTAGATACTTTGACCCCTGCACCCAGGAAGAGGAGAGAGGTTCCACAGCAGAGAATCAGGCATAATATCAACCACCACAGGAGAAGCCACCATAAAGTTACTTTGACCCCTTCACCCGAACAGAGGAGAGAGGCCCCACAGCACATATTCAGGCATCATATAAACCACCACAGGAGTAGGCCACCATTTAGTTACTTTGACCCCTTCACCCAGACAGAGGAGAGAGGTTCCACAGCAGAGAATCAGGCATAATATCAACCACCACAGGAGAAGCCACCATAAAGTTACTTTGACCCCTGCACCCAGGAAGAGGAGAGAGGTTCCACAGCACATATTCAGGCATCATATAAACCACCACAGGAGTAGGCCACCATTTAGTTACTTTGACCCCTTCACCCAGACAGAGGAGAGAGGCCCCACAGCACATATTCAGGCATCATATCAAGCACCACAGGAGAAGGCCTCTTTCAGTGACTTAGGCCTTTGGACCCAGACAGAGGAGAGAGGTCAGAGATTAGCTTCATATCCCCCAGCACAGCAGAAGACCGCTTTATTTGACTTAGGCCTCAGCACCCAGACAGAGGACAGAGGTAGCATGGCAGAGGTTATGGCTTTATGTCACCCGATAGTTTAACAGGCCACTTTCATCTAGTTAGGCCCCGGCTCCCAGACAGAGGAGAGTTTCATTCAACTGTGGGTTACATAAAATTTGTATTAAATAAAGAAGTGGCCCGTAGTACAACAAGACATGTTTTAGGCAGTTATTAAGGACTACTCTGCACAAGGGAGGGACAGGTCCTGTGGGATCCATGCCTGGTTCATCTTTATGAACGTCAGCCTGTCCACATTGGCTGTGGACAGGCGGCTGCGCTTGTCAGTAATGACGCCCCACGCCGTGCTGAATACGCGTTCTGATAAAACGCTGGCCGCCGGGCAGGAAAGCACCTCCAAGGCATAACATTCTAACTCTGGCCACGTGGACAATTTTGAAACCCAGAAGTTGAATGGGGCCGAACCGTCCGTCAGTACGTGGAGAGGTGTGCAGACATACTGTTCAACCATGTTAGTGAAATGCTGCCTCCTGCTAACACGTTCCGTATCAGGTGGTGGGGCAGTTAGCTGTGGCGTGGAGACAAAACTTGTCCACATTTCTGCCATGCTAACCCTGCCTTCAGAGGAGCTGGCCGTGATACTGCTGCGTGGGCGACCTCTAGCTCCTCCTCTGCCTTGGCCTTGGCCTTCCACCTGTTCCCCTGTGGCAGTTGGGAATGCTCTCAGGAGCGCGTCTACCAGCGTGCGCTTGTACTCGCGCATCTTCCTATCACGCTCCAGTGCAGGAAGTAAAGTGGGCACATTGTCTTTGTACCGGGGATCCAGCAGGGTGGCCACCCAGTAGTCCGCACACGTTAAAATGTGGGCAACTCTGCTGTCGTTGCGCAGGCACTGCAGCATGTAATCGCTCATGTGTGCCAGGCTCCCCAGAGGTAAGGACAAGCTGTCCTCTGTGGGAGGCGTATCGTCATCGTCCACCGTATCCCCCCAGCCACGCACTAGTGATGGGCCTGAGCTGTGTGGGCTGCCACCCTGCTGTGAACCTGCTTCATCCTCGTCCTCCTCCACCTCCTCCTCATCCTGCTCGTCCTCCATTAGAGTGCCTTGGCTGGCGACTTGTGAACCTGCCCTCTGCTGCTTCAAAAAACCTCCCTCTGAGCTACTTCTAACAGACTGGCCTGAAAGTCTTAGAAACGAGCCCTCCTCCTCCTCCTCCTCCACCTGGGCCACCTCCTCTTCCATCATTGCCCTAAGCGTTTTCTCTAGGAGACATAGAATTGGTATTGTAACGCTGATAACAGTGTCATCGCCACTGGCCATTTTGGTGGAGTACTCAAAGCAGTGCAGCAGGGCACACAGGTCTCGCATGGAGGCCCAATCATTGGTGGTGAAGTGGTGCCGTTCCGCAGTACGACTGACGCGAGCGTGCTGCAGCTGAAACTCCACTATGGCCTGCTGCTGCTCGCACAGTCTCTCCAGCATGTGCAAGGTGGAGTTCCACCGGGTGGGCACGTCGCATATGAGGCGGTGAGCGGGAAGGCCGAAGTTCCGCTGTAGCGCAGACAGGCGAGCAGCGGCAGGATGTGAGCGCCGGAGCGCGCACAGGCGGCCCGCACTTTATGCAGCAGCTCTGACATGTTGGGGTAGTGGTGAATGAACCTCTGCACCACCAAATTCAGCACATGCGCCAGGCAAGGGATGTGCGTCAAACCGGCTAGTCCCAGAGCTGCCACGAGATTTCGCCCATTATCGCATACCACCAGGCCTGGCTTGAGGCCCACCGGCAGCAACCACTCGTCCGTCTGTTGTTCAATACCCCGCCACAACTCCTGCGCGGTGTGGGGCCTGTCCCCCAAACATAAGAGTTTCAGAATGGCCTGCTGACGTTTACCCGGGCTGTGCTGAAGTTGGTGGTGAAGGTGTGTGGCTGACAGGAGGAGCTGGTGGAAGCAGTGCAGGAGGAAGCCGAGTAGGAGGAGGAGGCTACAGGAGGCAGAGAATGATGCCCTGCGATCCTAGGTGGCGGAAGGGCGTGCGCCAAGGAACTCTCCGCCTGGGGCCAGCCGCCACTACATTCACCCAGTGTGCAGTTAGTGAGATATAGCGTCCTTGGCCGTGCTTACTGGTCCACGTATCTGTGGTTAGGTGGACCTTGGCACAAATGGCGTTGCGCAGTGCACACTTGATTTTATCAGACACTTGCATGTGCAGGAAGGCACGGCTGTCTTGGAGAAGTAGTGGCGGCTGGGAACCACATACTGGGGGACAGCCATGGCCATCAGCTGTTTGAAGCTGTCTGTGTCCACCAGCCGGAATGACAGCATTTCAAAGGCCAGTAGTTTAGAAATGCTGGCATTCAGGCCAAGAGCTCGAGGGTGACTAGGTGGGAATTTGCGCTTCCTCTCAAAGGTTTGAGAGATGGAGAGCTGAACGCTGCTGTGTGAAATAGTGGAGGCGCAAGGTGACGGTGGCGGTGGTGGTGGTGGTGTCGGTGGCACATCCTCTGTTTGCTGCTCGGCAGGTGGCAACATTCCTCTCGAGGCGGAAGCCGAGGCAGCAGCGGTAGAGGGAGCAGGGGGAGCCTGAGCGGGTTCATTTTTTTGAGGTGTGCACTCCACTGCAGTTCATGCTTTGCATGTAGATGCCTGATCATGCAGGTGGTGCTCAGGTTAAGAACGTTAATGCCTCGCCTCAGGGTCTGATGGCACAGCGTGCAAACCACTCTGGTCTTGTCCTCAGCACATTGTTTGAAGAAGTGCCATGCCAGGGAACTCCTTGAAGATGCCTTTGGGGTGCTGGGTCCCTGTTGGCACTGGCCAATAGCAGGCGAACTCTCGGGACGGCGGGTGTTCTGCTTTTGCCCCCTGCTCCCTCTTTGGCTTCGCTGTTGTCTCGGTCTCACCACTGCCTCTTCCTCTGAACTATTTAAGTCAGCGGCACGACCTTCAGTCCATGTGGGGTCTAAGACCTCATCGTCCTCTGCATCGTCTTCCACCCAGTCTTCCTCCTGACCTCCTCCTGTTCAGTCTGCACACTGCAATAAGACGCGGCAGTGGGCACCTGTGTTTCGTCATCATCAGACACTCGGTCACTCTGCTGTGGTGGTATTCCCATGTCCTCATCATCTGGATACATAAGTGGTTGTGCGTCAGTGCATGGTATGTCTTCCACCGCTAGGGAAGGGCTAGGTGGACGCCCCTGGGAACCCCTGCCAGCAGAGTCTTCAAACAGAAGAAGAGACTGCTGCATAACTTGAGGCTCGGACAGTTTCCCTGATATGCATGGGGGTGATGTGACAGACTGATGGGCTTGGTTTTCCGGTGCCACCTGTGCGCTTTCCGCAGAAGACTGGGCGGAAGACAATGTGGTGAACGTGCTGGAAGCACTGTCGGCCACCCAATCGACTAATGCCTGTACCTGCTCAGGCCTTACCATCCTCATAACGGCATTGGGCCCCACCAAATATCGCTGTAAATTCTGCCGGCTACTTGAGGGAGTTGGTTCACTACTTTGTGCGCCTGAGGCCGAACGGCCACGTCCTCTGCCAGCAACAGAGACTCCACGGACCCCACCACGACCGCGTCCTCGTCCCTTAATAGAATGTTTTCTCATTGTTGCGATTCAACTCGCACCACAATAAAATATATTATTTTTAGCCCCAAAATTCACACACTGGAAGATATACCGTAATTCCTTTTTCCGGTATTAATTACAAGAAAACTGCTGCAAATTGGACACCAGAATTTTTTAAATGCTACTTATGTTAAATGAATTCCCACAGTGGGAGAAGTATTTCCTTTTTACAGGAGTAACAACGTGCGGCCTACTATTTCGGGTGTCACCAACACCAGATTGATTAAATTGGCCTTTTTGGAACCAAAATGACAACACTGGACATTATAATGCCTTTTTCTGGTATTAATTACAAGAGGACTGCTGCAAATTGGACACCAGAATTTTTTGATTGCTACTTATGTTAAATGAATTCCCACAGTGGGAGAACTATTTCCTTTTCAAAGGAGTAACAACGTGCGGCCTACTATTTCGGGTGTCACCAACACCAGATTGATTAAATTGGCCTTTTTGGAACCAAAATGACAACACTGGACACTATAATGCCTTTTTCTGGTATTAATTACAAGAGGACTGCTGCAAATTGGACACCAGAATTTTTAAAATGCTACTTATGTTAAATGAATTGCCCACAGTGGGAGAACTATTTCCTTTTACAGGAGTAACAACGTGTGGCGTACTATTTCGGGTGTCACCAACACCAGATTGATTAAATTGGCCTTTTGGAACCAAAATGACAACACTGGACACTATAATGCCTTTTTCTGGTATTAATTACAAGAAGACTGCTGCAAATTGGACACCAGAATTTTTAAATGCTACTTATGTTAAATGAATTCCCACAGTGGGAGAGCTATTTCCTTTTTACAGGAGTAACAACGTGCGGCCTACTATTTCGGGTGTCACCAACACCAGATTGATTAAATTGGCCTTTTGGAACCAAAATGACAACACTGGACACTATAATGCCTTTTTCTGGTATTAATTACAAGAGGACTGCTGCAAATTGGACACCAGAATTTTTTAAATGCTACTTATGTTAAATGAATTCCCACAGTGGGAGAACTATTTCCTTTTACAGGAGTAACAACGTGCGGCGTACTATTTCGGGTGTCACCAACACCAGATTGATTAAATTGGCCTTTTGGAACCAAAATGACAACACTGGACACTATAATGCCTTTTTCTGGTATTAATTACAAGAGGACTGCTGCAAATTGGACACCAGAATTTTTAAATGCTACTTATGTTAAATGAATTCCCACAGTGGGAGAGCTATTTCCTTTTTACAGGAGTAACAACGTGCGGCGTACTATTTCGGGTGTCACCAACACCAGATTGATTAAATTGGCCTTTTTGGAACCAAAATGACAACACTGGACACTATAATGCCTTTTTCTGGTATTAATTACAAGAGGACTGCTGCAAATTGGACACCAGAATTTTTAAATGCTACTTATGTTAAATGAATTCCCACAGTGGGAGAGCTATTTCCTTTTCACAGGAGTAACAACGTGCGGCGTACTATTTCGGGTGTCACCAACACCAGATTGATTAAATTGGCCTTTTTGGAACCAAAATGACAACACTGGACACTATAATGCCTTTTTCTGGTATTAATTACAAGAGGACTGCTGGTATTTCAGAACACCGGAATTTTTAAAATGCTCGTTTTGGTACATAAATTGCCCACACTGGGAGAATTATTGCCTAAACCTTTTTACAGTATTATTTACTGAAGGAGTGCTTCTTCTGGTCTAACACCAGAATTATGTTTGTTACAGGGAAAGATTTTTTTAATTTATATTTCTGGCAAAAAAATAAAAAATTTAATTTCTGGCTGACAGTATTGGACCTGGCTGTAGTGACACTGGCTAGCCTAGCTGGAACAGCACATTCATGGGATTTGCTATCCAAGTGGGTTACTTTCAGTTTCACCACTGATATATTAAATATATTGGCAGTTAGTAGGGGTGACACAAGCACAGCCAAACCCCTGATGTAGTATATCTATGAAAAAATCGACTATTACATGAGATTAATGGACGCTGTGGCAGCTTTTGCTGTAGCACCACAAGTCCCAAAATGGCCGCCGCCTATCAGCCCAGTAACATGTGCCAGAAAATGGTCTGCCCAGCCAGAAAAAAATTGACTTTGACTGAGCAGCTGAATCGCTGTTGTTCTGTGTCACAGGAGTAGATTTTTCAATTCTTTGGAGCTTTTCTTTGGACTCTGTGGCAGCTAGAGCTGGCGCACCACAGGTCCCAAAATGGCCGCCGCCGGTCAGCCCAGTTACATGTGCCGGTAAAAATCGATCTGGCCAGTGTAAAAAAATAAACTTTCAGTGAACAGCTCAGCTGAGTTGTTCTGATGCACAGGTTTAGATCATTCACTTCTTATCAGGTTTTCTTCCTCAATTATCCCTGCCTATCTCGCCCTCACAGCAGCTGCATCTTATCCCTGGTCTAATCACAGCGGGAGTGAGCACATCGCGACGTGCGCACAAGCTTATAAAGAGGCTGAGTCACATGCTGCACTTGGCCAATCACAGCCTTGCCAATAGTAGGCATGGCTGCGATGGCATCTTAGGGCAAGTAGTATGATGCATGTTGATTGGCTGCTTTGCAGCCTTTCAAAATGCGCCACAAAAAATGACGAACTACAAAACCGAACCCGAATTTTTATGAAAATGTTCGGGTTCGGGTCGTGTCACTGAACACCCCAAAATTCTGTACGAGTCGGACCGGAACTATTCTCGAAATGTGCGCTCAACAACAACACTAGTGCTATTCGTATCCCACTCTTAAGTTCTAATCGCATTCGATTTTAACTTATGCTTTTTTGACAGGCATCGCATTCTATTTGATGCCTGGCAAAAAAAAAATGCATAAGTTAACATCGAATGCGATTAAACTTAATAGTGAGATACGAATAGCACTGCGTGCTAGAACAGCACGCACACGATTATTCAAATTTTTGTATTATCGCGATACAAAACCAAACAGTAAAGTTAAATCGAATGCAATTAGAGCGTGTAGTGTGATGCGATTTATTTGAGTTCTAAGAATCGCATTGCGATTTCTGCTTCAGCCGGATTCCGTGCTAATGGAGCGTCTACATCACCATGGGAAAAATGCTAGAATGTACTGTCGGATTTGAGAAGTTGAAATCGCAATGCGATTAAGCAAATATATAAGAATCGCATTGCGATTTCAACGTAATTCAAACATCCTACAGTACATTCTACTGGAGGAGGCGTTCCCATGGTGATCGGTAGCTCAAAGTTGTAATCGCAATGCGATTTCAGCTTTAAGCCTGTACTATTCTGCTATATAGTACTTTCAAAATGCGCCGAGAGAACATGCCGAACTCCGAACTTTTTTGAAAATGTCCGGGTTCGGGTCCGTGTCACGGACACCCCAAAATTCGGTACGAACCCGAACTATTCTCGAACTGTTCGCTCAACACTAGTTACTACATAAAATAATTTATTTACTAGGAAAATTAACCAAAAAGTTTATTTTAAATGTAACTCTGGACTATTAGAATGCTTTGCTTTGTACTTAAAATTTAATACACAACCCTTACCAATGACTAATACTATTGTGATCCATTTGAGTTATGTGTAGGCCTCATACTACCCTATTTCTATATACCTGCGGATGCTGTATGTCAGGATACTGATGAGTTTGAGAACGGACTCTAGGAGCCTTTACTTAAAAAAAATGTTTAACAATTATAGTGAATACTTCAAAGTTTTTTAATTTAAAAAAATAAAAATAAACAATATAATTACATGCCTCTCCTCCATTTCTCGCTTGCCGTTTGAGAACTGGAGCTTGATCTCCCGCAGCTTCTGGAGATGCTGCTCCTGGAAGGCTTTCACCGCAGTTTGGTGCTCCCTCTCTAGCTCCTTGATTTTAAGTAGCATTTCTTTCAATACTGTAAAAAATTTAAAACAATAAATAAATAAATAAAATAGATGGTGTTGTTTCAGAAGAAACCACAGGATGTTGGCTTGAAATCTGATTGGCTGTTGGTGGCTCAACCCACTTTTTTGAATTTTAATCCCAGTCCTCCAGTGACCAACTTTGCAAAGTTTGAAGACTGTGCCAATAAAAGTCTAAGAGCAGCGGCAGTTTGAATTTTTCCCATTTAAACAAATGCCTGAAATTTTATTGGGCAGTGTAGACTCCGCCCACTTTTTTATAAATTTTAATCCCAGTCACCTAGTAGCCCACAATGCCAAGTTTGGGGACCCTGGCTTAAATACTGTGAGAATGACAGCTTTTTAACGTTTTCACACTGAAGTCAACAGTGTGACTAAGTGACCCAAGTTTGGTGACTTTAACTTGAAAGCTGAAGGAGTGACAAAACTTAATAGTTTTCCTATTAAAGTCGATGGGACAAAATGGGGTCTCCGGGGGGCCGCACCAGGGGCCCGGAGGGTGGGATCGGTTAACAAAGCACAAGCACAAAGTTTGTTAATTGTACTTCTAAAACTGTGGGAGGAGTAGCGTATAGAAAATTGCTAAATTTTCATTGGCCAATGGTATCTCCGCCCACTTTGCCCCCCCCCCCCCAAATATACCCGTTTATTCGAGTTGACACCAACAATATCTGGTCCGAGTTTGGGGAATAATCATGGCTGCTCGGTATGTCTCAATGGGAATGTATGCCTCGGTGAATCAGTACGCCTGTAACTATAGGTTTCAGGGAGGTTTTCTTTAGAAATTATTTTGGGCCTGGGTTTTATTAGTCAGAGACATTGGGTGGGACAGGTCACACCCGTACTACATATTGGGGTGTACATAACACTGTGGTTAAAAAGGCTGTTAAAATACAGTGTGGATAGGCGATCGGAATGCAGAACAATCCTAGAGGGGAACCAGACCTCTGGAAGACTGTAAAGAGTGTTAAGCTAGTACTTTTTTGATATCCCGCTTGTACCGAACTGTAAGTGTGGGACTATAGGTTCTCCGATATGTGTGGGCTGAAGAAAGATTATTAGTAAAGCTTTAACAAGCTTATTGTTTGCTCCAAAAAAGTGTGTCTATGGTGAAGACTAAACTGACATGTGTGTGTGTGTGAACAGTGAGTGAGTAAAAACAGCCACAGCACATACTTACACTCCTTGTGGGGGGTGGTAATGAGCTCCTCTTCTTCCTCCTCCTCCTCGTCCCCATCATCATCCACTTGAGGAGGTGTGGCGGGTTGGGGTGAAGGTCCACCCTCCGCTCCTGCCTCTGACTCCTCTGGGGGGCTAGGGGCATGATGTTGCCCTGATGGTCCAGCCTCATCCTCCTCCTCTGACGCAGAGACCTCCCACACCTGCTGTCTGGGAGGCCTGCGCCTGACAGCAGGCAAAGGAACACCTATAATAACAAATTTTAATACTTTTAGAAAAAAATCTAAAAACAAAAATGTACATATGTTTTACATTACTTTTGTATCTTTATTCCAACACTCAGTAATCATTATACCTGGGCATTTTTGGTCCCGGATCTCGCGGATTCTTTCCGGGTGCCTCCTTTTCATATCTGACTATTTTTTCAAAATGGCCAGACGCTTATGCTTCCCGTCATAGTCCCGCCATAGCTCATAGCCGAGCCTGCGAACAATGTGGTTCTTCTCGGCATGTGAGCGGGTCAGGTCGTAGCCCTGCTCCAACATGCGCTGCAGTATAAAAAAAAAAGCACATAATCAGATTTTATAACGGTAACTTTAAATCTAATATTTCACTTTCAAACACTAATAATTTTTGGTTTGGTGGTTGAGTTGATGAATAAATGTTGGTGACTATGGCTAAGGCAGCGCATGGCGAGAGGTTCCCCGGGCTTAAACTACGACATGCAGAGCTTTCAGTTAGACTGTCTCTCGCCGTGAGCTGCCTTGCTGCCGCCGTACCGCCGCCCCCGCCACCATTATAATCAATAGGGGCGAAGCGTCATTCTAGGGGCGTAGGTGAACTAGTGGCAGTACGGATCCGACAGGCTGTTCATCTTCCTGGAATAGTCAGACGTACTCCCCTGCTGCTAAGTCGCCTAATCTTATTGTTTTTTAACTTTGGGATTGTGTTGAAATTGTATGTGTGTGTAGTATGAGATATTGGATATTGGCCATCTGAGGAGAGATGTACCCGTCAAGTGAAGTGACGGTACGGTATGGGGTGTAAGGCTGGTTCGCCTCCCCGTGGTGCACCCTGGGTAACGCTAAATGAACCAGCAAATACTGAATGTCAAACATTACTTCTCCTGGCCAACTGGACACTTATTAGAATCTATATACTAGGCATCCTCAAACTACAACCCTTCAGCAAACTGCGGCCCTCCAGCAAACTGCGGCCCTCCTGCTTTTTCTAAACTAAAAATCACATCATTCCCTGACAGCCTACAGCTATCATCCTATAGAGGGGCATCATGGGAGTTGTAGTTTTACAACAGCTGGAGGGCCGCAGTTTGAGAATGCCTGCTATAGACTGTGTATGTATGTGTGTGTTGGGGGTGGGGGGTGGTCAGAGGTGGTGTGGGTTTGAGGGGGGGTCTGGTGGTATGTAGTGGTGGGTATATAAAGTGGGTATATTGTGTGAGGCGGAAGATTAGATGTGCAATGTGAAGCATATATAGATTTATCTGCTATCCGTTTTTTTTGAACCATTAGAAAACGTGGTGTGGTGTTAAACAGGCAGGATATGCTCGAACCCACATGCAGTTGTGCATATATATAGGGGAGCACATCCTGCACTTAGTCCGTAGCTGATGGCAATCAACAGCAAAAAATGCATTCAATGGAAGATGCCAGCAACGGACTACAAGTACCACAATAACCATCCTACATAAGGTAACAATTATGTGGATGTGGAGAACAATCAAAAACTTAACAATAGCAAAGACTGGCTGGCATCTTCCACTGTATGCATTTTTTTGCTGTTGATTGCCATCTGAAACGGATTTCCGGCATCAGGATCCCCTGGGCACCCGTAGAAGGCAGGTCCCGATGCCGTTCAAGGAATTGGGCAGCCTCTGTATGGCATCAGTCTGCCTTCTCACACATCGGGTCCCCGTCACAGCAGTACGGGGACCCGATGTGCTCGTTCACTAACCGCAATCCACTTCTATGTCGCGGTCAGCGCATAGAAAGGCTTAATCCGCCGGCATCGCTGTTTACAGCAGGGGCCTGGCTATCAGGGACTGCCGTACCCCTGCAGTCATTGGTCAGGCGTAGCTCCTGCACGTGCCCGATCATCTCGCAGTGACAGTGAACTCCAAAATGCCCGCCCCTTTAATAGTGGACCCTGCCCCCCATGCATGTAGCAGTGTAGTTTTGTCGTCATACATCATATTACTGAATATTTAAGGACCTGAAAACTATTAAAACCTGTGATCACTTGTTATGGCAACCTGGGGACATGCCACCTTCTATTGGCTGATAAGGGACATGTGGCCGTGTGGATGGCAGTCTGGGGCTTGTTTTGGCTAATGCAGGTCATTTTTGGGGGAATATCTCAGGAATAATACATCCTAGAGAGCTGAGCCCCGGTCTAAAACCTTCCCAGACACCTGATGTACCCGTCTGCCAAACTTAGTGAAGATCGGTCCAGTCGTTTGGTCGGCCATAAATAACAGACAGACAGAAACTCATTTTGATATATATAAGAGATTAGTAGATATTAATGATTTGGGGCAATAAGTATTGTTTTTTAATTGCCAACAATACTTGTTTCCACAAATCATTTCTATGTAAGCACTGCAGTAAGCAAACTATGTGAAATGAGATTTTATATGTATTGCAAAAATTTTAGAATGTTTTATCTCCATAAACATACATTTGAATGTTACAAGCGTGTCACATGTACTTATAGCTGTAATGTAATATTCAATAACTTACTGTGATCAGGATATCTTCCTCCTCTCTTGTGAAATTGTTGCCCACCATCTTTTTTCGCATTGATCGCATGCACCACAACAAAACATGTTGTAACTGCTCCCAGGAAGAAGCAACGCCTGTATGTGCGCGTGCGCATGCGCCTAAGCACGCGCACAAACACGCGCATAAACACACGCTCGCGCACATACGAATAAGTTAAGTTACTGCAGCCTAACTTGAATGATAACATCTGTACGCACACGAATATTTCTATGGAAATTATTCGCATTAAAGTCGCTTTGTACGGATACAGAACTACGAATACCATTGGCTTGTTCGAATTAGCGAATATGGTGAATGCGAATATATCGCTATGTTCGCTAATTCAAAAAATGCATTTGCAATAGGAAAGTTGCCTATTGACAGCTCCAAGTTGGATGCACAAAAAAAAAAAAAAATTCACAATGGTCAGAATATGAAGTTGAAAAAGACTAAGTATTCTGATTATTGAAAAAATAATGGTAATTTTTTTTCGCAATGCGCATCCAACTTAGAGTATTCGTTCATGTTTGCAAGCCAGTAGGAGATATGCCTTTATATTAGAAGTTCAATTCGTGTAATGCGAATAAAATATTGGCATATTATTCGCGATTATTTTAATAATGATGAATATTCGATTTTGGCAACTATATTACGAATATTCATTTGAATATTCGCGATATATCGCAAATTCGAATATGGCATCTCCTGCTCATCACTACCAAGGATGCACTACCCATGTTTCAATTAGTCTGGACCTTCACTCAGAAAGACTTATACTCAAGATTCGTACTAGTTGCTTCTTTGGATACGGTATCATAACAGATTTAGTTATTTCATCCTACACTTAAGTTTTGATGGGTACAAGAAATAGTTCTGAGCTGAGTCAACTGTGGTCATTATGGGATTAGAAATCTTGTCTGCAAATGTTAAAGGACTCAACAGTCCCTTTAAGCGTTCCACATTCTGGTCAGAAACGAGAAAGCAAAATTGCGACATAATTTGTATACAAGAATCCCATTTAAACGCAGTAGACTCACACAGATTTCATCACCACTCTTTTCCTTACACATTTTTTGCTCCAGCCGAGAAGAAGAGGAGAGGGGTTATTATAGGATTTAAAAATTTTGTATCATTCCATTGTATAGATACAGTAATTGACGAACATGGTAGATTCATTATTATCTGTGATATCAACAACTCCAGATACACCCTGGTGAACATATATGCCCCTAACAGTGACCAACTTAGATTTATCAAGTGCATAATAAAACTAGCTCAGGAAATTAAGCAAGGCCCCCTCTTAATATGTGGTGACTTCAATATGTGTCCAAATTCCTCTATAGATAAACGCCCCTCACACCCCCACTCTGCTAAAAACTCCGCACTTCAGGATTATTTCTTTCAAGAAGGACTATACGAGGCCTGGCGGGTATTTCATGCTAATGAAAGAGATTTTACCTTTTTCCCACACACTCACAACTCATTCTCACGAATAGATCATTTTGTAACAGACAAATGGTTTCTCCAGAAGACAATATCTGTGTCCATAAACAACATTAGTTGGTCTGATCATGCTTTCATATTACTAATCATAAATGACAACTATAGTAATAGCATATCCTCGCCCTGGGGATTGAATAATTCGCTGTTACAAAACTCCTCAATCTATCTAGATGCTGAGAAATCCTTAAAGTAATACTTCCAATTCAACGATAACTCTTCAGTACTAGACACTACATTATGGAGCGCCCATAAGGCTTTTATTAGAGGTATATTTTTAAAACATGCGGCTAACCTAAAAAAAAATCTAGATCGAAAATCATAGATTCATTATTGTCAGATATACAGGAATTGGAAAAAATACACAAAACATCCTTAGACCCTAAAATTGGGAAAAATAGAAAGAATCCAGACACCTCCTTTATCTTCATTTACATGACAAATACGAATTCCACCTCCGTAAGAATAGAGCAGATCATTACTGGCATGGAAACAAAGCTTTCAAGCTATTAGCAAATAGGATAAAAAAAAAAGATCAGAACTAAGGTCAAAAGATACTTAATCCTAAATATATAGCTGAGGAATTCGCAAATTATTACTCCAGTCTATATAACTTAGAGAATTCCCCAGAATCTTTCCAACCAACCACTAAAACTATTGATGACTTTTTAAAAGAGATAGCACTCCCAACCTTGACTACCATTCAACGTCAAGCACTTAATGTATGAATTTCCGTGCTAGCAGTAACTGAAGCCATCAAGTCCCTTAAATCTAATAAGTCCCCAGGCCCTGACGGTCTTACAAATGAGTATTATAGGTCTTTTTCCTCTATTCTGACCCCTTATCTAACCAGAACTTTCAATCTATTGACTATTCAAGGTTCAATACCGAGAGATATGTTGAGCGCCCTTATCGTCACGTTATCGTCAGGTAAACCCACAGATACTCCGTTCGACAGAGTACATTGGAAATACATCCACATGACCTTGAAGAAATTTGGTTTTGGAGATTTTTATCTCTCAGCAATAATTGGCTTTATAGTCTAATCCAAGTGCCTCAGTATATTTTTCTAGCTTCTTATCCAACCCGTTCCATATCAAAACTGGAACTAGACAGGGTATGCCCCATGCCCCTATAGAATTTTGCTTTTGCAATGGAACCTTTTTCAGAACATATTAGATCATCCCCACACATTCAGGGTTTAAAGATCGGCTCCCAGGAACATCGCATTGGATTTTTTCGCCGATGATGTGTTACTAATTACCACCAACCGAACCTCTTCACTTTCAGCCATAAATGAGATAATTTCTATATTTGGCAGAGCATCTTACTACAATATCAACGCAAGTAAATCTCCGATGCTTGACTTAGGTCTTCACCCTACAGATAAACAACAAATCTCAGAGAAATTTCAATTCTCATGGTCCCATGATTCCCTTACCTACTTAGGCGTTCAACTAACCTACCCCTCCTCCAAACTCCTTAAAGCTAATTATTGGTAGCTTCTTGATAAAGTAAAAAATTACCTTTACAACTTACGTTTAGATTCTTTATCTTGACTAGGCAAAATAGCGGTGATAAAGATGGTTATTCTCCCAAAAATATTGTACATTTTCTGTAATGTTCCAATAGATGTCCCTTTTTCTGTCTACAAAAGCTACAAACCGTAATTAACAAATATATTTGGGGCAAAGAAAAAACCCAGAGTAAAAGCAACCATACTATACAAACTCATAGCTTTGGGTGGCTTCAACGTCCCCTCTGTGGAGCATTATTACTTAGCCTCAATTCTCGATCAACTCAGATGCTTAATAACAGAAGACTACTCCAAAAAATTTCTACTAGAAAACTCAATTTTAGGTACTGTACATCAAATATCCTTCTCCACCTAACATCTGTTGGGACATTCGAAACTAAACCTACTCCTCCCTCCATTACTTTACAAGCTATATTTAAAATTTGGTATTCTTTAACTAGAATTGAAAAAAAACTTCCCACCAATATCTCTGAAGCTCCTTTGGAACTATGTGAGATAGCTATACCTAACTTAAATATTAAAAACTGGTCGAAATCAGGTTTGGTAAAAATCTGACAATTGTGGATGGATGGAAGGGTCGTTGACTTTTCACATATCCATAATATGTATGGCATTTCTAATAGGGAGTTCTTCAAATTCCTCCAGATTAGACATCTAATGCAGTCTCCCAAATATTTTAGCAACACTCCTGCT
The DNA here is from genome assembly GCA_033119425.1 of Bufotes viridis. Lineage (NCBI taxonomy): Eukaryota > Metazoa > Chordata > Amphibia > Anura > Bufonidae > Bufotes > Bufotes viridis. Next base: position 433,882,689 of record CM065589.1, read on the forward strand.
AACTTGTCTCTCTATGAATGGCTTAACTCCACGAAGGGCTCAAATAAAGGCATAACAAAAGGATACCAACTCCTAAAAGAAAGTGCCCTTGACCCCCTTGCACATATTACTAATAAATAGAAAGAAGACTTAGGTCTCCAAATAACCGATGCAGAAAGGAGCGAAGCTTATACCGCAATCCCTAAATTGTCAAGATGTGCCGGTCATTTAGAAGGTGCCAGAAAAATTCTCTATAGATGGCACTTGACTCCTCACAACCTTAACAAAATATTTCCCGAACTATCCCCAAATTGCTGGAGATGTGGTAAAGCCCCTGGCACATTTATTCACATGTGGTGGGATTGTACTCCAATTTATAGACTATGGGAAAAAACATTTGATTTCATTTCAGATTTAAGTTCTCTACACATTGCTCTCTCCCCTAAGCTGGCACTTCTCTCTATCGGTATCAAGGATTACCTGATAATGCTCAGATCAATTATAATACATATCATTATAGTTACCCGCTCTAAAATTGATGTATGTTGGAAAAACAACAGTTTCCCTAATGTTAAGAGAATTTACAGAGATCTTGACAATAACTGCCTGTTTGAAGGCCTTTGGGCATCGTCTAGAAACAATAAGTCTGCTTTTCATATTAAATGGGAGACATGGCTTAACAATTCTCACTGTAATATCCCCCTAGGTTCGAGTATTAGAGCTTAATGTTAGTGAGATCATATTATCTTTGTGCTTAACAGGTGTTTATCATTTACAATATGTATACTATAAATGTTCTGTATCCAATATATGTATTATTCATATATAATCTGCTATTGCTTTATTTGTTATGTTTGTAAATTTTACAAATTTCAATAAAAACCTATTGTTCAAAAAAAAAAATCAAACACGCGAGCGCTCACAAACTCAAGTTATTTGCCTGCTTGTGTAAATGGAGCTCTCAAAACGGTCTGCTTTTTTCCTCTGGATTCAAAGGACTGAGCTGCCCTCAAGACTGGCTATTTAACTTCTCCTAACTTGACAGCCACACCCTAATTACTCTCCTGGGCAACACCCTGGAGAAAATAGAGAAAAAAAATGTAATCACAGTATACTCTCATCCCGGGGCGTAGCTAACGGCTCATGGGCCCTGGTGCAAGAGTTCAGCTTGGGCCCCCCTTCCCTCAGTGCTTTGTGTGTCTTCTTATGCGGCACAAGGGTCTTTGGGCCCCCTCAGGCTCCTGGGCCCGGTAGCGACTGCTACCTCTGCACCCCTTATAGCTACGCCCATGCTCTCATCTGCTTTGCCATAAACCTAGCAGCAAAAGCAATGCACACAAATAATTTAGCTCTCTCAGATACTCCCTTACTTAATCTAAAGTCACACACTTATTACAAACACACACTTAAAAATCAAGCACGCGAACGCTCACAAACTCACATTATTTGCCTGCTTGTATAAATGGAGCTCTCAAAACCGTCTGCTTTTTTTCCTCTGAAGTTTATTCCCCACATCTAATAGCCATAATTTTTTAATTTTCTGCTCATGTAGCAATATGATGGCTTATTTTTTCAGGATAAGTTGTATTTTTTTAAGGGCACCATTTAATTTACCATATCTGTTATTAGAAAATGGAAAAAAAACAAAATTTTGCCAAAGTTTTGGTGGTTTTGATATCACAGCATTCCCTGTGTACTAAAAATGGCATGATGTCATTATTCTGTGGCTCAATATGAATACGGCGATACTAAACATCTATAGGATTTTTTGTTTTACTACTTTTAAAAAAATAAAATCTTTGAAAAAATCTACATTTTCATTGCATCACCATTTTCTGACAGACATAACCTTTTTATGTTTCGATCTAGAGAGCTGTATGAGGGTTTGTTCTTTACAGAACAAACTGGAGTTTTCATTAGTACCATCTTTGTGGTATGTACAACTTTTTAATCACTGATATTTCTTTTTTTTGTGGGGGGAAAAGGTAACTAAAATATAGTGAATCGTGTGGTTTTAATTTTTTTCCGCTACGGAGTATTGCCCAGGATTTAAAAAATATATATTTTAAAAGTTCAGACATCAATATCTGATATGTTAAGTTTTTTTTATTGTAAACATATTTTTATATGTTAAAACTGTGAAAGGGGGATGATTTAAATTTTAATATTTGTAATATTTTTTCTTTTTCTTTTACAGTAATAAAGGTTAACCCCTTTAGGCGTTTATAACCTGGTATCTTTTGAGATAGAAATCTATTAGGGTAAAAAAGATTTTAAAGTGCTCCCGCTGAGCTGTGCTTAGTGCAGAGCTTAGCAGGGAGCTTACCATTACAGGCATAGGAGACTTCAGAAGCTGCCATGGTAACTGATCGGAGCCCCACAATTTCACTTCCAGGGCTCCGATCAGAAGACAGAGGGCGCATCCCGCATCCCTCTGCCTTGCCTCACAGATGCCATGATCCGTGTTGAACGCGGCATCTGAGGGGTTAAATGACAGGGTTCGGCACGATTGTTGTTCTCCCCCAGTGTGGTCGGGTGCCTGCTATATTATATATTATCTCAATCACCGTGACATATCAGTATGTCACAGTGGTTGAAGGGGTTAAAGAAATGGCCACAGAGGGCATACTGTAAAATGTAGCAGAAAAGAAGATTTTGGTGTGGGTTTACAGCAAATTTCACCCTGTGTGATGAATCAGTTTTGGAAATCCGCAGATTAAATTGACATGCTGCAATTTCCACTGCACATTTTTTTTCATAGTATATGGAGATAATTTTTTCTAAGGGAATGTGTCATCAGAAAATAACCTATTCTTATTTAAATCACATTTTTGTGTTATTAGGTCATAATAGGTCAAGATTTACTGTTTTGCGCAAATTACTGGCCCTGTCCTCTGGAAGTTTTGGCTTGCATGTTCCCTTCCAGTTGCCCATATCTGTGTCCTAAGGGTATATGCATGCTCACGTCCAGCCTATTAAAGGGCCAGCTTTCAGGATAGGTCAGAATTGGTCATCAGTATCTGATCGCTGGGGGTCTGACACCAGGAACCCCACCAATCAGCTGTTGTGGGAGGGCAGTGGTGCTCCTGTGAGCTCCCCTGCCTTCTGTTAGCTCACCAAGCACAGCACTGTACATTACATAGTATTTGTGCTTGGTATCACGCTCAGCCGCATTCACTTTAATGTGGCTGAGCTGCTCCTAGGCAATAAATGAACGTAAAATCACTGGCCTAGAAAAAGCAGAGAGAAGGTGACAGCCCTCACAGAAGCACCTCAACTTTCTCAAACAGCTTATCGGAGGGGGTCCTAGGTGCTGGACCCTCACCGATCAGATACTGATGAACTATCTAGAGCAGGAATGGCCAACCTATGGCTCTCTAGCTGTTTTACTCCCACCATGCCTGCTGTTGGCTGATAACTTTAGGCAGTCTGGGCATGCTGGGAGTGGTAGTTTTGCAACAGCTGAAGAACCTCAGTTTGGTCATCCCTGATCTAGAGGATAGATCATCAGTAAAAATAAATTTTGAAAAACCACTTTAAATCCTAAGTACACAGTGCCGCAGTAAAAATGTTTTATTCTTAATTCAATTTTAATTAATTGTATAAAAATATTAAGAACACAATGTGATTACAAAGCAAAAAACACAAGTGCAACACAAATGGTAATGTAATAAGAATTTAAAGAAAAGTACTACAGAAATCTCAATCTGTCTCAACAAGGACAATGCTCAGGTTTCTGCATCAAAAGTGATAAACAGTTTGTGTTTTCTTAAAGTTTTATCCATAAAACAGTGATGCTAATTTGAGTCTAGTCTCTAGTCTTACCCTTGAATATTAATTTGATATCTGAGAATAAAAATTAATCACATGGCCAAATTATCTGTTTAGTTACTCTAAACCTTTATGCATGTAAAGTATAACCACCTATAATACTACAATGACATTTAGCAAACTATAACTGCACTTGAGGTTTTGCAATAGAAAATCACTTACAAGATATCTATATCGTTCTCAAGGGGGAAAAAAATCTTACAATGGAAAATTAGGTCATTATTTATTTATACTAAATTGCAATTTTTAGAACATTTCCTTCCATTACTATAATTTATTACTGTAAAACATTGTACAATATCACTCCCTCTGTAGCAATTGGTATAGTTTGGATAGATATTAGTGGATAGGCCAGGAAGGTGGGAATGGCCATTTACAGTAACTTGTTAGATGGGCAGTTTTCTTTCCTAAATAAAAGCAATATTAATTATTCAAAATAAGAATATGTTTCCTTTGTGCTATCAAAAGGAAATATTCTAATATGTTTTTCACATTGAAATGTTATTGAAAATGGTAGGTTATGACAATATACTTTGCTGACATTCCATCTTGTAGCTGGTTGCAGACACCATCTCATTTCAAAATTAAACAATGAAATATATGTGCAAGTATTAATATAAATTGTAAATTTTATTATTTTCATGGAAAACTTTCACAGCAGTCATATTGTAAATTGAGTTTACATCTTACCCCAACACAGTCCACACACCACAGACACACAACTTGCCAGTTGCCACCACGTGTCTGGGCTTATAGGACCTAGTACACATACAGTACTCTCTAATGCACTCTAAGAAAGGCTATGGATTCCTTGAGAGCACTCAGAAAAAAATATTTTTAAACCCTCATGGCCCTATTTTCTGGTCAATTATAGTTCATTCACGAAGATTGGCTCATATAATCATGCCCCCGAGCAGCCAATAAACAAGCAAACATTTGTCGACTGATTTGCATCTTTCATCAGAATTGAAGCTGCACATCTATTAGCAACACAACTCGATGTGTCATCAGGGATGTGCTGCAGATAATCAATTGAACTGAATGAGGAAGGAACGTCTGTGATAGCAATTGATTCTGCATTGGCCAGTGTAATAGGCCAGCTCAAAAGAATGCCGATTGACGTGCTTATCATCAATTGGCTCTTGTCCTACCCGAATATTGAGCAGTTTAATAGGACTCTCAGTCGCTGTATCAGTTTGTCAGAACTGTGCACCAATGCAAATGGAATAGACAACGAGTGGATAAGCTGTAAGGACCATTGTCTTTTAACTGAATTTACTATGATTCCTCAATCTGTATAAGAAGATGTATAATGAGATTTTTAGTGTCCCATTTTTGGGTCGAACCAGGTTTAATGGTGCATTTACACATGCCGACTCAGCAGGCAATGGTTGGGAGGGAGCCATTCCTTCCCAATAACTGCCTGCTTGTCAGTGGAGGTGAAGTGATGTATTTACATGCAGGAATCTCCTCCACTGTATGAGGACAAAGGATCCACTACTGCAGTCGCTCATACAGATTCATTATTTCTGGGCAGAAGATCATTGCTTACACAGCAATATCTGCTGCCCAAAAACCATGATTTTGGTGTCTATATTATTTCACCCGATGAACAATCATTTACTAATTCATCAGCTGATCGTTGGCACCTTTTAAAACGGGTGATCATCGGAAACTGCTTTTTCTATCTGTGATAATTGGTTTGATTATCAGCCCATGTAAAAGGACTTTAATTGTTGAATGTTAAATTAGGGGGGGATTTACTAGGACCAGCAATACACAAACTGGTCTTAAACAAACCTGGAGTAAGCTGGAGTAAGATGTAAAAAAGTATAAAAACTCACAAGCCTCTTACTTAATTTGCTTGTGCAAAAGAAAATTCATTATCTTCCAGCTATAAGCTTTGCACTGTAAATCACTCCAGTTTTTGGCATGAATTAAAGTAAATCTGTCAAGTCTCACGAGTGGCAAGAGGGGTGGGAAATGGCCAAATTTGCAAATGTTTTCTTGATGGAGCCTTTTTATACATTGGTTTATGGCATATACTGTAGCTGTTGATAAATTCCCCCTATGTCTTTCAGTCATAAGTCTTAAGGCTTCAGTCCATTTCTTCTGGTCTTCAGGTCTTCATGCACATGGCCGTAGGTGTTTTGCGGTCTGCAATTTGCGGAACGGAATGCGGCCCATTGTACAAATGCCTATTCTTGTCCGCAAAACGGAAAAGAATAGGACATGCTATATTTTTTCGCGGGGCCACGGAACGGAGCAAAGGATGCGCACAGCATCCTTTGAAGTGAATGGGTCCCGTGCCCAAGCCGCAAAATAAGCGGCTCGGATGCGGACCCAAAATACGTTTGTGTGCATAAGGCCTAACTCCATAAATGTATTATTTCTAATCAAATTGATTTAAAAAGAATCAGCTCCTCTTACCGATTTCACTGTGACTGAGCAGTCTGTAATATATGTGAAAGCTTTCAGGCTGTAGAAGACAAACAATTGAAAATGTTTAATAAAGATCTACTGAAAAATGTTTTTAACCCAAAATAAGTACAAAGTCATAATAAAAAAAAAAATTCATTCCATGGTGTCCATAGTCTTTAGCTGATTGAGAGGCCTGAGTGGAAACAGATATTTTTCTGAATTCTGCTCAGCAGTGTGAGGATAAATGGAATATAACTTTTTATTTTATTCTTTTAAATCTCTTCTATGCTTAGGAGTCTGTGGCCAGTCTTATCAGTGATTGACACATATCTTTGTATAAACCTTCATACGGGGAAGGCTTTCAGTCACTGAGTAACACTGCCCACTCCTAAGCACAGAAAAAGCTAAGATTTCAATTACAAGTTGTAATGAATCTTTCCCTACATAATTATATATCAATTTCCTCAGCTCAGCTCCTTCTTCTTTATAACATGCCAGAAGACAAAATATTGTATTCATGATTAAAGGTTCTTTTTAATGGATAACACTCTGAACCTTTCATCATAGGATCTATACTTAGATTTTTTTTAGTAAGCAATTATTTACAAAAGATTTTCAGGCAAAAATAAACAGAATATAAGGTTGGGGTAAAACAGATGAACGGTATGATAGGTATGTACTCAAACTGATCAAATTAACTGAAAATTGGAACTGTCATGTTTCTGTCAAGTTTCTAGTATTTATGAAGGCAGAGAATAGTGCTGCAGACATCTGCAGAACAGAACACAGAGCTTAACATATTCTTTAAAGGGAACATGTCACATAAGTTTTTCTGCCAGTTAAACCTGATAGTGACACATAACCTATTTTTTCTTATCTGTTTGTATTTTCTAATCATATATATTTTTATTCTATTTCCTGAATATGTCATCTTGCCTGGGATGTTGTTAATAGCATTTAGATATATACCTTATAGCAGCCACTTGTCACGGCCTGTGGTAGGAGCCGTGACACGGTTGCCACACATGCTGTTGCCTGCGGCAACATGTTGTTTTTGCTTGCAGGGGCTGTGTCACTGCCTATGTTGTGTGTGCCGTGACACTGTTGCCACACATGCAGTTGCCTGCGGCAATGTGTTATTGTTGCATGTGTGTGCGCTTTCCCTTTTAGGCTTTTCCTTCCCTTCTGGTGTGCTACGGGTTAAGGTGTGAGCTTGGGTGAGCTGGGTGTGGCCTCTAGTCTCTTTATATAGTGTTGCTCTGAGACTGAGATCAGTGGGATGCCTGCCTTTATTGGAGTAGGAGCTCAGGGTGTATGTATGTCTAGTTTGGTGTTACATGTCTGCTGTTGTTTGTATCCAGCATGTTTGCTAGACATTTCCCTGTCTTACGTTGTGTTCTTCGGAAGGGGATCTCTGGTTCCCCGGAGGAGGAACCAACTGTTCATACACAGCTATGTGTGTTCTGGATTCCTGTGTGCGTGTGTATGTGCTGTGTCCTGTTGCTGTGTGGACATCAGCACATGTGCACGGGTTCCGGACGGTGTGCCTTTGGCAGGTAAGTGTGTTTTAGTAGTCGCTTACCTGCCTATGCCATATGCTGCATACAGTCTCCTTTCCTCGCAGCCTGGCCGGTGGAGACTCCTGTTTGTCTGTGTTTTGGAGGAACAGGTCGTCTCCACCCTGCTCCTTGCCCAGGGATTACTTGAGGCTTAGTAGGGCCCCGAGGTTCGTGTGTATGAGCCCTCCTACCATGTGGGTTGGCTCATATGGTTAGGAGTCAGGATCAGAATTAGGGACGTGGTAGGAGGTGACCTGCTTGCTTATTTCTCCTTCTGGCCTAGCTGCTTCCTTATTCTTCCAGTATTGTATGGTTGGGAGTTTTCCCCACTCCCGAACCGTGACACCACCATGGTCTTTTGGCACAGTATACTGGAGAGGACTCCTTGATTTCTATTAGAGTTTTACACACATGCTCTATCACCTATGCAGTGGTTGTACAAAGAGGTAGTAAGGTTTTACAATCACCAACCAATTGTGTGTGTTATTTGTCACTGTAATCCTGCCTGTGATGACAATTTAAGGATTGCTGAAAAGTGATCCTTACAGATCAGGAAGTGCCATCTATTGTTTAGTGGCCAGTGTGAAACCTGAAGGATTTTAGGATTAGAATATGCCATCCTGTTAATATCAGCATTTTGAGATATACCTTAAAGTAGCCACCCTAGTCTTTAGGCACAATATACTGGTGGGGACTTCTTGATTTTTTTCCACACATGCTCTGTGACCTGTGCCGTCACAGTTTTGACAATCACCAACCAATTGTGTGTATGTTATTTGTACCTATAGTCCTCCCTGTGATGTTAATGAGATGACTGGTTAAAAGGGATCTGTACAGATCAGGAAGTGCCACCAATTATTATATTTAGTGGTCAGTGTTAAAATGGCAGGATTTTAGGATTTTTTTCCCAAATATAGAGAATGATGTGGAAAAGAAAAAAATTACATAACTAATATTTTTTTAAAAAAAATTAAACATAAAAGCTTGATTTAAACAGGTCACTGATGACACATTCTTTTTTTTGACAAAAAAATAAAATATGAACACAGAGAGTGTAGGTTAATCTAGATAGATAGATATGAGATAGATTGATAAATACATTTTTCAAATAGGAAGCCACCAGCCTTGTAATACAGTATTTATGAGATGCAAATTACTGTAGTTCACAACTTATTTATTCATATACAATAAAGAATCTGAAAACAGTCTAAAACTTAACACATTTTGACAAATAATGTGAAATGCACAAGTAAAATTGAGCAATTATGTGCACAGTAAATCTATTTCTGTATATGATTTCATTCTGAAATGATGTAAATTAAACATTGACTTTGAGCTCTTACTAACAGAATAATTGTACACTACAGGTTTACTGTAATTTTCCAGGTTTTATTCTGTAAATTAACTAACACTCATTAGCATGCAATTATTGTTCAACTATATATGATAGTGTTAGGAACATCAATTGAAGTAGATAAAATAAAAGTTTAATTAAATAGCTAAGGAGTCTAATCTCTTCTGTTTCACGTGACTTTAATTGAAGATCAATAATTTCAGTCATATAAACTTCACTGGTCTAGTGTGGTGCTCTAAAAGGGTGAATGATAATCTGTGTAGCAGATAGATGGATAGATAGATAGATAGATAGATAGATAGATAGATAGATAATCTAAAATGCCAGTCTTAGTAAATGGCCCCCTGTGTGTGTAAATGGACATCTGACCAATGATTGATCAGAAAATATGTCAGATAATCTGGTGGTGTAATACAGCCCTAAGAAGAAACCAGCCTTGTAATGCAATATTTACCTAGGGGCGAGGTTCACCGAGGCCCAGTGTGCATAGAATTTTAACACATTTGGATTTTGTTTAATTAACCAAGGGGCTAACCTTAAAAGCTGCTTAATCATAATTTGTGGACATTTGCTACTGCATAAATATAGGCTTTCCTTTTATCTTTCATTTTGGTGTAGCGCAGTGTAAATGAAGTAATTTTGGTTTCTTTCAATGCTTCAATGTTGCACCATGCAGTGTGCCAGTCAAGACCAAATAGTATCCTTTTGCTGTTTAATTAGCATTCCTCTTTTTTCATAAGGCCCCTGCAAACAGTGAGACATAAAAATGAGTGAAAAAGTTGTTTTTTTTTTTTAATGGAAGACCCTGGAAGACCCTGCAGTGTACCAGTTTAACCATCCTTATCATTTTTCTGCTTTACATGCAGTATTTTTTTTTCTTTCCTGTTTCAACAGAGCAGAGACCAATACTTGAATAAAATAATAGTATAATAATACAAAGTATAATCTACAGCTTTTGAAATAGCATTCCTTTTTTTCTAGGGCACAGAGGAACAGAGCATTGCCACATTTGAAGATATATAATGTTCCCACAGTATTTTAGGTAAAACCACAAAGAGATCATGTGCATATGTACAGTTGTGTTCAAAATAATAGCAGTCATACATCACTAACCTGATTAATCACTAATTTTGGTAGAAATTATATTTTTACATGGCAAATAATTTATTAGCAGGTGTAGAAGAGTAATAGAAATCCACCAGACCCAACAGTCATGACATACATGCTGCTGATTCTGTATAACTGAATCACTAATTGAAAGGGGCATGTTCAGAATAATAGCAGTGTGGAGTTCAATTAGTGAGGTCATTCATTCTTTGAAAAACAGGTGGAAATTATTGCCCTTATTTAAGGAAGGAAGGCAGCAAAAGTTGTACATGCTGGTTACAGTTTCTCTCTGAAATTCTGAGTAAAATGGGTCTATCCAGACATTGTTCAGAAGAACAGCGTACCTTAATTAAAAAGTTAAATTGGAGAGGGGAAAACATATAAAGAAGTGCAGAAAATGATAAGCTGCTCAGCTAAAATGATCGCAAATGCTTTAAAATGGCAACCAAAACCTTAAAGATGTGGAAGAAAGTGAAAAACTACCATTCAAAGGAATAGAAGAATAGCCAAACTGGCAAGGACTCAGCCAACATACAGCTCCAGGAAGATCAAAGAAGGTCTTAAGTAAGTTAACTGTGAGTACAGTTACAATTAGAAGACGCCTATCTGAAACCAAGCTACTGTATCTGCAAGAAGCCCCTGCAAAGTCCCACTGTTGAAAAAAAGACATGTGCTGAAGAGGTTACAATTTGCCAAAGAGCACATTGACTGGCCTAAAGAGAAATGGCGCAACATTTTGTGGACTGATGAAAGTAAGATTGTTCTTTTTTGGTCTAGTGGCCGGAGACAGTTTGTACGATGACCCCCAAACACTGAATTCAAGCCACAGTACACTGTGAAGACAGTGAAACATGGTAGCACAAGGTGTAGGGCTCTGATAGGCCGGCAGCCTATCAGAGGCCGGTGCAGGTGGCGGTGATGACGTCATCGCGCTGTAGGAGCCGTACAGCGAGGGACACAGGCCGAAAGAGGCCTGCATCGCATCACTGACATGGCGGTACGTATAAGTGGTTTTTTTGTACAATACTGGAACATGATAGGGTGGGGGCTACTGGCACATGATAAGGGGGGGGGGGTTCCGGCACATAAGGAAGGACTACTGGCACATGATAAGGGGGGCTAATGGCACATAAGTGTGCTACTGGCATACTGGCACACGATGGGGGGGGGGGCACTCTGGCTACTGGCACATGATGGTGGGGGGCTCTTATTACTGGCACATAGAAATTTTCTAGAGGGGGCCAAACAAAGACATAGGTTGAAGAAATGAGGGAGAGGCTATACATGCTTAGTGTTGTAAAATGGTTATATAGTGTACTGACAACATTGCTCTTGTTTCTACAATACATAAACTAACTTTGTGGATTAGGCTACATGCACACGACCATTGCCTGCCTCCGCGTCCGCTCCTCCTTGAAATTTTGCGTCCATCAAAAAAAACGGATGACGGACCGTTTTTTTTGACGGATCCGATTTTTATGGCAGATCCATTGTAAAAATGCCTATCCTTGTCCGCAAACGTGAAAAAAATAGGACATGCACTATTTTTTTGACGGAATGAAAACACGGATCACGGATGCGGAACAAAAACGGTTGACCATCCGCATTTTTTGACGGACCCATTGAAATGAATGGGGAAGCATCCTATCCGTGAAAAAAAACGGAACGGACGCAGAAACAAACAACGGTCGTGTGCATGGGGCCTTATACTATTAAAGTGTCACTGTCACTGTCTGGGAATTTGCCAAATTCGCAAAGACCCCCGACAGACAGTGACATTGAAACTGATCTATAGTTGATCTATACCTTCACTACTGTGTTTAGGTGAACCCGATTAGCTCGCACATGGCGCCTGAACACCTAAGGCCAGCCCTGGGTGTTCCAACCAGACAACAACCCCAAGCACACAAGTAAACATGCAACATCTTGGTTCCAGACCAACAAGATTGACGTTATAAAGTGGCCAGCCCAATCCTCGGATCTTAGTCCAATAGAAAACTTGTGGGGTGACGTAAAAAATGCAGTTTCTGAGGCAAAACCAAGAAATAGAGAGGAACTGTGGAATGTAGTCCAATCATCCTGGGCTGGAATACCTGTTCACAGATGGCAGAAGTTGGTTGACTCCATGCAACACAGATGAACAGCAGTTCTCAGAAACAGTGGTTATACAACTAAATATTAGTTAAGTGATTTAAAGGAAAGCAATATCTTAAAACATTTTTCAGTTTATATAGTGAATGTTTGAGTTCGTAAAGAAGAATACAAACACTGCTATTTTTTTGAACATTCTAATATTAACTTTTCAATTTTTTTAGAGGAATAACACAAATTGATATATTTTTCTTCATGTTTTGATTTGGAACAGAATGTGTAGTGTTCCCAATGCATTTGTGTGTATGGAAATACAAGCTATTAGAAGGATTTTGAGTTTTATTCACTTTTTTAAACACACTGCTATTATTTTGAACACAGCTTTATATATATATATATATATATATATATATATGTATATATATGTATTCGTCGCATTGCTTGAGTCTCCTCCCCACACGTTTGGCGCCTACTAACCAGCCAATGAAGGTCAAGGAAAGTAATTCCCCTCAGTGTAAGGACATAGCAATGTTAGCTGTAAGCCTTACACTGATTGGCTGGCCGGAACACGTGATACCATTTCATATAGGAGCTGAGGTCTGGCGCTCGGCTCATTCAGCGTCAGGGAGAGCAGACAGTAGGCAGGGACAAATAGCGTTCCGCTCTAAACTTATTGATTTCACTCCAAAAACCTTATTGAAAAACCTAACAGTCCTTTTAAGGACTAGAGTGTGTGTTAGACAGCAGTGCAGCACCTTTTATTTATTTTTTTAAGAATGCATTTGCTTCAGCACTATCAGGGACAGGCGTCACCAAGAAGATGCAGTGCAGATTTTCAAGTGCAGGGCTTGAAAATCGCTTTTATAACTTCTATAAGACAGAAAGATTTCCGATTAGTGATATCTACAATACACCATCATTAAGCAGTGTGTTGGGCAGATATTATAAAAAGGGGCTTTTTCGCTACAGTGTTCCCTTGGTACTGAGATATACACTGCACCATCATAAAGCAGTGTGTTGGGCAGACATTTTAAAAAGGGGCTTACTCACAATAGTGTGCCTGGTACTGAGATATACACTGTACCATCAGAGAAATTATTTTTTCTGGGGAAATTAACCTAACTTGTGCCACATCTGTGTGTGCGTTCAATCCGCAACAGTTATCTTAATTACTCCAGCAGAGAGTGATTTATATTTTCACCATAGTTAACTAGTTTTGGGCACATCTGTGTGTGCGTTTAGGCTGCAACCGTATATACAGTATTCCCGCAGAGAATACATTTTATTTGGGACAAATTTGAATCCAGTATAGAAATACATCCGACAGTGTGTATTGTCAAAATTACATTATCTCTGGGCAAGTGTAGTGCTGAAAATATGTATTTTTCTGTATCCAGTACCTCACTGGAAGCCAATACAGTGTGTATTGCAAATATTACATTATCTGTGGTCTACTGTAGTGATGTAAATTTGTATTTCTCTGTATTCAGTACATTACAGCAAGCCAATACAGTGTGTACTGTAAAAAATTTATTATCTCTTTGCTAGAGTAGTGTTGAAAATCAGTATTTTTCTGTATCCAGTACTGTCCTGCATCAGAAAACTGTGTCTTTAGCGGACAGTAAAACAATCTGCGCCACATCTACAGACAAAACTATTTATATGAAGAAGGTGAGGACAAAGAGAGGGGGAAGTGAACGTGATGCTGAAGGTGCAAGCAGAGGCCATGGCCCTGGGCGTGATACTGATGGTGAAAGCAGAGGCCGTGGCCCTGGGCGTCATGCTGATGTTGCAAGCAGAGGCCGTGGCGCTGGGCGCAATGAAACTGTGCCTACTGCCAGTGCACTAGAAAAATCTAAAAAATCAACCTTACCCAGCTTCATGTCCAACTTAGTTGGGAGGCGCAGGACAACACTGGTTGGATTGCGGAAGATAATGCTTCCAGTCGGTTAAGCACCACCCTCTTTTCCACGAAGTTCAGTCTCTGTAGCAAAGATTCTGGTCAATCAAATCCTCACTCTGATTCTCCTTCCTCCCACCATGTCGAGTCTGGCCAAACAAGTGATCCCACACTCGGATATTCACATGACCTCTTTTCATCGCCAGTACTTGGTTTGGCTCTCTCGCCAAGCATGCTTGAAGAGGTACCTGAGATATTGTGCCTAATTCCCAACCTCTTGAGCCTTTATAGTCTCAAGAAGATGATGGTGGTGAACCGCAATCATTTGTTCATGATGTGGATGATGATGAGACACAGTTGCCAATCACTGAGGTGGTGGATAGGTCAAGTCAGGAGGATGAGCAGAGTGAGGAAGTGGAAGAGGAGGTGGTGGACGATGAGGTCACTGACCCAACATGGTTAGGTGTGTTATAGTAATTTCCCTTACTCCGCGCTTCCAAGCACGTGGATCAGCTCCTTTGTGTAAGGCAAGGCCGCACTATTCCAGTAATCAGTCAGACATGTTGCTCTATCATGGACCAGGTGAGAACTGCTCTCCTCCGACCCTTTCTTTATTTACATAGCCAAAAGGGATAACAAATAGGAAGTGGGCGGGCCCAACACCTGACCACTCCCTTCAGGTACAGTACAGTCATACAGGAAGTGATGACACACACAGAAAGAATACCACAACATGTCTCTTAGTCACCACTAGGGGGGAATCTTGTTCAGCAACGATCAGATCAAATGCCAAGCAAGACTCACCAGGATTCTCATGTGGGCCTACTTATAGGAATTGAATCATCATCTCCAGCGGTTGATCAGACACATTGGAAATAATGATTGCACGTTCCTTTCAGTATATCGTTCTCTTAACAAATGCATACACGCCAAGCCAATAAATCCGCTCTTTGGGCGGGGGGCCCCAGCCGACATCCATCCATTCGCCAAGAAGACACTGCTTGCTGCGCCTCTATATCCGCAGCAAGATATCCACTTCCAGTGGTTTACACACTGAGAGACATGATGACAATATTAGAAAACACATCATAATAAAATTTCCACAACAGTCCCTCCTCTTTGTCATATGCTGCTCAGTGTCCCTCGATGATTAATCCTCAGCATCTGGTCCATGGTTTGGTCTTCAGGGCATCTCGTCTATTCGGGAACTCGGTCGGTTATACATCAGGCATATAGAATGAATGGAAACAAAAAACATAAGTACATGCCTGGATCCAATGGAAAACCACTGAGCCCTAAGACTTCCCAATCGGCTGCAACATAAGATTACGGGACAAGCTTTACCAGTACACATGACCCTCTGACATTAGGGGAAATTACCTTATAAACGGCTAACCCGCATAGGAAATAGTACAGACCTGTCAACTCCAAACAAGAACTTCTGACAGTCACGGGCCTCCAGTAATAACTGCCTCACAACTGGAGGACCCCACCAACCTATCTCCTTTACCTCATCTGCGGGCCGCCTAGCTGCCGGACACCCATACAGGATTAACAAACAAGGAGCCGGAGCTACTATAAAATCTATAGCTGATATTACCCTCTAGGATGTGCTACTAACAAATGTCTTCTTGTGGCCCTTGCCAATTTGAGGTGCCTTCCCTTCCTAAGAATGAAAGTAAACAAGTAAGCAAAAGTGATACTCCTCATCCTTTGAGAAGGACCATGTCTGGGACCATCCCCCCACCTTGCTGAATAAACAACTTTGCTCCTAGGAGTGGTTCTGGGGTACTTAACATACCTCTGTCTGTTACCATTAGCAACGTCACAGTACCTCGCAATGTGCCCAAATTCTCTGCATGTAAAACAACGAATATCCTGTCTCCCTGCACAGAACCTTCTCTGGGCACATGGTGACCTGCCTTGCTGCACAACATTTACCATCCTAGCTTGGGTAGGTCCCACACTACAATCTGAACTAAATCCTCTTACCACAGACTCATCTGAGGAATCGTCTGCCTCTGGATCAATACTTCCAACCCCAGGGTCAGATAAAGTGTCCATCCCCGAGTCGGCTTCAGAATCTGATTGAACTTCCTCAGACTTCTCCATACTTACCGCCAATATGTTCTCTGTAACCCCACAACCATTACTCTCTAACGGTTCCTTCAATACCTCTGGCTGCACTAAGCACTGAGACTGTTCAGCTTCTGTCCTCCTGCAGAGGGCAGACAATTCCCTCACAGCACACTGCGCATGCGCCAGGCTCTCAGACAATTGTTCATTCTCCCTACGTAGCTCAGTATTACACCTCACGGTACATTCATACTCAGCGCGAGCTTCAGCTGCCTGTTGGACAAGAGCTCTCAATTTAGCAATTTCTGACTTTAAAACTTTCACTTCTCCCTCCAAGCTCAACTTCAGCCGACAAGACTCCTGATATTTGCCCCCTATCCACTCTGCAGCAAAAATCAGACCATACTTGCCTTCACGTTTGCGCCATTTTTTAATACCCATCAGGTGTCCTACAGAATTCTGAGCCTCCAGCCATGGATCAGTAGATCCCTTCATTGCTTGGAGAATGGCCGCCGTGTTCCTCAACTTTCCAACTTCCCTAAAAATACTGTCCATTGTACAGCGATACACACCACAATGCTTGCTGTAAAAAAGACTACAAGTCACTAGCACAAAACTTGCCAAACCAAAATCACACTGTGCACAGAAAGGTTACAGAAAGACAAAATAACTATACTGGACAACACTGAGATTTTGGGCAAAAACAAACAAATCACTTTTTATAGACACCAAACAAAAAACTAAAAGTAAACCGGCTCAAACTAAAATTAATTCCTTGGTAAAATCTGCAGCACTAACCTAACCAAGATGTCTGCCAAACGCACATACTTTTCCCACAAAGCAAATCAAAGATGGCCGACAAACCGCATGGCATGGTCTTACACAGAGGAAATCAAAGATGGCCGGCAAACCACATGCGTGGACACACAATGAAAGATAAGATGGTGTCTCCCAAAATCTAGCAACAGAAAAATCTAATTAAACCAGAGCAAACTTCCACTCTGAGGGTGATTTACAGGCTAACAGCAGAGAAATCTAAAACAAAACGTTTCCTCTACAAACCAGAATCACCTCTTACAAAATCCCACTAACATAAAAGTTACACCAAAACAGAGAAGTTACAACAAAACAATTGGTCAGCACACACATCACAATCTGACTATACAATCTCTTTACAATCAACTCAGATCCACCAAAAACTACACAACGAAAAAACACTTACCTTGTCCTTACACAAAGAGAGCGAAAAAGTTCTTTTACCAAGCAGAGATTTCCTCTGACGCAGCAGATAAAATTACACTTTACTCTCTCCCCTTTTATCTGCTATGCAGAGTAGAAAAATCAGTTGGTTGGTACCTAGCTCGCCATCTGTTATAGTAATTTCCCTTACCCCGCGCTTCCAAGCACGTGGATCAGCTCCTTTGTGTAAGGCAAGGCCGCACTATTCCAGTAATCAGTCAGACATGTTGCTCTATCGTGGACCAGGTGAGAACTGCTCTCCTCCGACCCTTTCTTTATTTACATAGCCAAAAGGGATAACAAATAGGAAGTGGGCGGGCCCAACACCTGACCACTCCCTTCAGGTACAGTACAGTCATACAGGAAGTGATGACACACACAGAAAGAATACCACAACATGTCTCTTAGTCACCACTAGGGGGGAATCTTGTTCAGCAACGATCAGATCAAATGCCAAGCAAGACTCACCAGGATTCTCATGTGGGCCTACTTATAGGAATTGAATCATCATCTCCAGCGGTTGATCAGACACATTGGAAATAATGATTGCACGTTCCTTTCGTATATCGTTCTCTTAACAAATGCATACACGCCAAGCCAATAAATCCGCTCTTTGGGCGGGGGGCCCCAGCCGGCATCCATCCATTCGCCAAGAAGACACTGCTTGCTGCGTCTCTATATCCGCAGCAAGATATCCACTTCCAGTGGTTTACACACTGAGAGACGTGATGACAATATTAGAAAACACATCATAATAAAATTTCCACAACAGGTGAAAAGCCAAGCAAGGACAGCAGTACAGAGGGGGAGGGATCAGTAGCACCGCAACAGTCTGGAAGAGGCAGTGGGATGGCCAAAGGGAGACGTCGGCCCACACCAAACAGGTCCACAACCGTTACACCGAGCACCCCCATGCTTAAATCTACCATGCCAAGGGCTAGGTGTTCCGCAGAATAGCGTTTTTTTGAGTAAAGTGCAGACGACAAAAGAGTGGTAGTTTGCAACCTGTGCCGTACCAAAATGAGCCAGGGCGTGAACACTAGCAACCTCACCACCACCAGCATGATCCGCCACATGGCATCTAAGCACCCTAATAAGTGGCCTGAACGCCTGGGTCCACGCGCTGAGTCTGTGGGCCACCACTGCCTCCATTTCCCCTGTGTTACTTACTGCTGGCCAATCCCCTGTCGAAGGCGCAGGCCCGGATGCCCCTCGCCCTGCACCTGGACCTTCGCATGAACCATCAGCAACAACATTCGCTTCCCTGTTCCAGTGGTGCAGCATCAAAATGTCGATAATACAGCCCTTTGAACGCAAGCGCAAATAAACCCACAGGCCATAGGACTAAATACACAACTTTCGAAATTACTTGCCCTTGAAATGTTGCCATTTAGACTTGTGGAAACTGAGGCCTTCCGCAGCCTGATGTCGGCGGCCGTCCCTCGGTACACAGTATCCAGGCGCCACTATTTTTCACGGTGTGCCGTGCCCGCCTTACACCAGCATGTGTCCCAGAACATCACCCGTGCCCTGACCAACGCACTTACTGGTAAGGTCCACCTCACCACGGACAAATGGACAAGTGCTGGTGGCCAGGGACGCTGCGTTTCCCTGACCGCACACTGGATGAATGTTGTGGAGGCCGGGAGTGAGTCGGACCCTGGGAAGGCACAGGTGCTACCTACGCCCAGGATTTCAGGCCCTACGTCCATCAGGTTCTCCACCAGCAGCTATGTTTTTGGCTCCAACCCTCACTTCTCCTCCTCGGAGGCCTCCTTCTCCACTTTCACCTCCAACAGCAGTCAGCCATCAGTCGCTAGCTGGCAGCACACCACTGCAGAGCTGTGGCAGAGCCACTCAACCTACAAACAGGCATGATTGTTTCTGAGAATGGCCGTAACTTGGTGGCGGCTTTGGAGCTCGGCAACCTGACACACATTCCATGCCTAGCCCACGTCTTAAAATTATTGGTCAGCAGTTTATCAAAACCTACCTCAATTTACAGGAGCTACTAGTGAAGGCGCACCACTATTCACAAGCGAGGAGTGGGCATTGATGTCAGACCTATGTGAGATTTTACAAAACTTTAAAGAATCCACAAAGATGGTTAGTGGCGATAACACTATTATCAGTGTAACCATCCCACTGCTGTGTCTACTCAAACGACCGCTGCTCACAATTAAGGAGGATGCTTTGAATGTGGACGATGAGGTAATGGGGGAGGAGAAGTCACAGGGTGATAGCCAGACCTTTCCCAGTTCGTATTCTCAGCGCAAATTGGGCCATGAAGAAGAGGAGGAGGAGCTGGAGACACTTGCCTCTGCTACAGAGGCTATTACTCATGGAACTTTATTTCCATCTGTTCAACGTGTATGGGCAGAATACGAGGGAGATAAGGAAGATGAGGGTACAGAGAGTCATCCTGAAGTTGACATCGACGTCTTGCCCGTTGGTACTCTAGCACACATGGCTGACTTCATGTTAGGCTGCCTTTCCCACAACCATCGCGTTATATGCATTTTAGGTAACATATATTACTGGGTGTTCACCCTTCTCAACCCCCGCTACAAAGAGAACTTCTTATCCCTGATTCCTGTGGTGGAGAGGACGAGTAAAACGGTGCAATACCAGAAGGTACTTGTTGATGGATTGCTCCAAAATTTTCCATCTGACAATGCGGCCATCAAAGTCTGTACTTACTTAGGCAACTGAGTAAGGGAGACAAGGGGAACACACAGAAGTTTCAACAGAGGCAGGCCAACACTTTCCAAGGCATGGGACACTTTTATGACACCCCGCCAGCAACCTCACCCTGAATCGTGGCCTAGTGCTACAAGGAGGAAAAGGTTTTGGAAGATGGTGAAGGATTATATTGCAGACCGTGTCAGTGTCCTAAATGATCCCTCAGTGCCTCACAACTACTGGATGTTCAAGCTGGACACGTGGCACAAACTTGCGCTCTACACCTTGGTTTTGCTGGCCTGCCCTGCTGCCAGCGTATTGTCTGAGCGTGTAGTTAGTGCTGCTGGTGGCATTATAACAGATAAGCGTATCTGCTTGTCCACTGACAATGCTGACAGGTTGACTCAGATCAAAATGAACAAGCTCTGGATTGCCCCTGGCTAGGGATGAGCGAACCCGAACTGTATAGTTCGGGTTTGTACCGAATTTTGGGGTGTTCGGGACACAGACCCAGACCCGAACATTTTCAAAAAAGTTCGGGTTCGTTCGGCGATTTCTTCCCGCTTTCTGAAGGGCTGTACAGCAACCAATCAGCTAGCGTTTTACTTCTTGCCCTAAGAAGCCATCACAGCCATGTCTACTAATGGCATGGGTGTGATTGGCCAACTGCAGTATGTGACCCAGCCTCTATTTAAGCTGGAGTCACATAGAGCCGCACGTCACTTTGCTCTGATTAGTGTAGGGATAGGACGCAGCTGCTGTGAGGGCGAGATTAGGCAGAGAAATATCAGCAAAAACACCTAATGAAGTGATCGATCTACAGCTGAGAAACATTCAACTTCTGCTAGTTAATTTCTCACTGGTTTTTAGGCTGCACAGAGCCTTTTTACTGTCACTTTTTTCTGGGGTGATCGGCGGCCATTTTGTGTCTTGTGGTGCACCAGCACAAGCTGCCACCAAGTCCATCAATCCTATTTTTTTTTTTTGCTATATAACCATAGCAAAGGCAGGTGCACTCTGCGGCAATACTAAACCCTCACACTGATAAAATTGAGAGGTTAGTTCGACACATCCTACTAGAAGGACATGTCTTAAGCTCGGACACCACGGCAAGTTCTCTCAAGTAGCCAGAGGCCCTACCACTCAACCTACCTGTGCCGTATGGGCGATACCAGGGGCCGTTGGGCATTACGGGAGCGTAAGGCCTGACTCACAGACAGCTCACCAGCGACCTATGTAGGATCATTATTGTGGCTACTTGAGAGACCTTGCCGTGGTGTCCGAGCTTAAGACATGTCCTCCTAGTAGGATGTGTTGAACTAACCTCTCAATTTTATCAGTGTCATGGTTTAGTATTGCCGCAGAGTGCACCTGCCTTTGCTATGGTTATGTTTTTGATTGTTCTCCACATCCACATTATCGTTATCGTATGTAGGATGGTTATTGTGGTACTTGTAGTCCATTGCTGGCATCTTCCATTGTATGCATTTCTTGCTGTTTAAGTGCAGGATGTGATCCCCTATATACATGCACAACTGCAAATGGGTTGAGCATATTCTGCTTGTTAAACACCACACCAGGTTTTCTAATAATTTTTTTTGCTATATCCTACGTCAGGGGCTTGGCTGTGCTTATTGTCACCCCTAGAAACTCAGGATAGAAATTTCTATATTTTATTGAGGGGTTAAATTCAATTGCCAAAATAGCAATCACCTAAATCTGGAGTTCCAGCTGTGGCTAGCCAAGTGTAATACGGTCTGCTGTCTGGCAAAGGATAGATTTTTTTTTTCTGTGGTGAAATTCAATAGCCAAAATAGCAATCCCCTAAATCTGGTGTCCCAGTAGTGGCTGGTAAAGTTTAATAGTGTCCGGCAAAGGATATTTTTTGTTCTGGGGTGAAATTCAATAACCAAAATAGCAATACCATAAATCAGTGGTTTCAGCTGTGGCTGGCCAAGTTTAATAGTGTCCAGCAAAGGATATATTTGTTCTGGGGTGAAATTAAAATGCCAAAATAGAAATACTGTAAATCTGGTGTCCCAGCAGTGGCTGGCCAAGTTTAATAGTGTTCGTCGAAGGATATATTATTTTCGGGGGGTAAAATTCAATTGCCAAAATAGCCTTACCCAAAATCTGGTGTTCCAGCTGTTGCATGCCACGTGTAAATCTGTCCGTTAAAGGGTATATTACACTCAGCGTGCATCTCCAAGGGTATTTCTTTCCGTTAAAGGGTATATTACAGTAAGTGTTAAAATACAACATAATCATCTACATTTGCACACACTGTTTTGCATCTCTAAGTGTATTTCTTTCCGTTAAAGGGTATATTACAGTAAGCGTTAAAATTCAGCATAATCCTCTACATTTGCACACACTGTTTTGCATCTCTAAGTGTATTTCTTTCCGTTAAAGGGTATATTACACAAAGTGTTTAAATGCAAGTGCTGAAAGCATAATCCTATATATTTTTTCACGCGCTACTGTACATCTCAAAGTGTAAATCTGTCCATAAAATGATACCTTTCATCCAGGGCCTAAATACTAGGCCTACAATTGGTAATCACCTAGATCTGTGGTTACTGCTGTGCCTGGATTAGTGTAATACGGTACATAAATAGATAGCCAGATAGTGTTAGGTGCCTGTAAAAAAAGGCCTGAATTTGAATTCAATACATTGGGCGAAATAATTTTTTTCTTATTGTGGTGAACGGTAACAATGAGGAAAACATCTAGTAAGGGACGCGGACGCAGACATGGTCGTGGTGTTATTAGTGGACCCTCTGGTGCTGGGAGAGGACGTGGCTGTTCTGCCACAGCCACACGTCCTAGTGAACCAACTACCTCAGGTTCCAGTACCCGCCAGAATTTACAGCGATATTTGGTGGGGCCCAATGCCGTTCTAAGGATGGTATGGCCTGAGCCAGTACAGGCGCTAGTCAATTGGGTGGCCGACAGTGGATCCAGCACGTTCACAACATTATCTCCCACCCAGTCTTCTGCAGAAAGCGCACAAGTGGCGCTTGAAAACCAAGCCCATCAGTCTGTCACATCACAGCCATGCATATCAGGGAAACTGTCTGAGCCTCAAGTTATGCAGCAGTCTCTTATGCTGTTTGAAGACTCTGCTGGCAGGGTTTCCCAAGGGAATCCACCTAGCCCTTTCCTAGTGGTGGAAGACATAGAATGCACTGACGCACAAACACTTATGTTTTCTCATGGTGAGGACATGGGAATACCACTTAATTGGAGTCCGCACGTCTCTGATGATGACGAAACAGGTGCCAACTGCTGCGTCTTTTTGCGGTGTGCAGACCGAACAAGAGGTCAGGGAGAAAGACTGTGTGGAAGACGATGCAGGGGACGATGAGGTCCTAGACCCCACATGGAATGAAGGTCATGCCACTGACTTTCATAGTTCAGAGGAAGAGGCAGAGGTGAGACCGAGCCAACAGCATAGCAAAAGAGGGAGAAGGGGGCAAAAGCAGAACAGCCGCCGCCAAGAGAGTTCGCCTGCTACTGGCCACCGCCACCATGGACCAAGCACCCCAAAGACAGCTTCAAGGAGTTCCCTGGCATGGCACTTCTTTAAATAATGTGCTGACGACAAGACCCGAGTGGTTTGCACGCTGTGCCATCAGAGCCTGAAGCGAGGCATTAACGTTCTGAACCTTAGCACAACCTGCATGACCAGGCATCTACATGCAAAGCATAAACTGCAGTGGAGTAAACACCTTAAAAACAAGGAACTCACTCAGGCTCCCCCTTCTCCCTCTTCTGCTGCTGCCTCGGCCTTTTCCTCCGCCTCGGGAGGAATTATGGCACCTGCCGCCCACCAAACAGAGGATGTGCAACCAACACCACCACCTCCATCACCAAGAATCTCCACCATGTCACACGACAGCGTTCAGCTCTTTATCTCACAAACCTTGGAGGGAAAGCGTAAATTCCCACCTAGCCACCCTCGAGCCCTGAGCCTGAATTCCAGCATTTCTAAACTACTGGCCTTTGAAATGCTGTCATTCAGGCTGGTGGACAGAGACAGCTTCAAACAGCTGATGGCGATGGATGTCCCACAGTAAATTGTTCCCAGCCGCCACAACTTCTCCAAGAGAACCGTGTCTTTCCTGCACAACCAATTATCTGATAAAATCAAGTGTGCACTGTGCAACGCCATCTGTGGCGTCCACCTAACCACAGATATGTGGACCAGTAAGCATGGCCAGGGACGCTTTATCTCCCTAAATGCACACTGGGTAAATGTAGTGGCGGCTGGGCCCCAGGCGGAGAGTTCTTTGGCGCACATCCTTCCGCCGCCAAGAATCGCAGGGCATCATTCTTTGCCTCCTGTGGCCTCCTCCTCCTCTTCTTCCACCTGCTCATCCAGTCAGCCACACACCTTCACCACCAACTTCAGCACAGCCCGGGGTAAACGTCAGCAGGCCGTTCTGAAACTTATATGTTTGGGGGACAGGCCCCACACCGCGAAGGAGTTGTGGCGGGGTAATTGAGCAACAGATCGACGAGTGGTTGCTGCCGGTGGGCCTCAAGCCTGGCCTGGTGGTGTGCGATAATGGGCAAAATCTCGTTGCAGCTCTGGAACTAGTCGGTTTGATGCACATCCCTTGCCTGGCGCATGTGCTGAATTTGGTGGTGCAGAAGTTCCTTCACAACTACCCCGGCACGTCAGAGCTGCTGCATAAAGTGCGGGCCGTCTGTGCGCGCTTCCTGCGTTCACATCCTGCTGCTGCTCGCCTGTCTGCGCTACAGAGTAACTTCGGCCTTCCCGCTGAACGACTCATATGCGACGTGCCCACCAGGTGGAACGCCACCTAGAGAGACTGTGCGAGCAGCATCAGGCCATAGTGGAGTTTCAGCTGCAGCACGCACGGGTCAGTCGCACTGCGAAACAGCACCACTTGACGACCAATGACTGGGCCTCCAAGCGAGACCTGTGTGCACTGTTGCATTGTTTCGAGTACTCCACCAACATGGCCAGTGACGATGATGCTGTTATCAGCGTTACAATACCACTTCTATGTCTCCTTGAGAAAGCACTTAGGGACGATGATGGAGGAGGAGGTGGCCCAGAAGGAGGAGGAGGAGGAAGAGGGGTCATTTTTAGCACTGTTAGGCTATTCTCTTAGAAGTGGCTCAGAGGGAGGTTTTTTGCAAAAGCAGAGGGCAGGTACAAATGTGGCCAGCCAGGGCCCACTACTAGAGAACGAGTATGAGGAGGTGGAGGAAGATGAGGATGAAGCATGTTCCCAGCGGGGTGGCACCCAACGCAGCTCGGGCCCAACACTGGTGCGTGGCTGGGGGGAAATGGAGGACGAGGACGATACGCCTCTCACAGAGGACAGCTTGTCCTTATCTCTGGGCAGCCTGGCACACATGAGCGACTACATGCTGCAGTGCATGCACAATGACAGCAGAGTTACGCACATTTTAACGTGTGTGGACTACTGGGTTGCCACCCTGCTGGATCCCCGGTACAAAGACAATGTGCCCACCTTACTTCCTGCACTTGAGATTGATAGGAAGATGCGCGAGTGCAAGCGCACATTGGTAGACGCGCTACTGAGAGCATTCCCAAATGTCACAGGGGAACAAGTGGAAGCCCAAGGCGAAGGCAGAGGAGGAGCAAGAGGTCACCAACGCAGCTGTGCCAGGGCCAGCTCCTCTGAGGGCAGGGTTAGCATGGCAGAGATGTGGAAAAGTTTTGTCACCATGCCACAGCTAACTGCACCTCCACCTGATACGGAACGTGTTAGCAGGAGGCAGAATTTCACTAACATGGGGGAACACTACATGTGCACACCCCTCCACGTACTGACTAATGGTTCGGCCCCATTCAACTTCTGGGTCTCCAAATTGTCCACGTGGCCAGAGCTAGCCTTTTATGCCATGGAGGTGCTGGCCACAGCCAACGTGGACTAGCTGACGTTCATAAAAATGAACCAGGCATGGATCCCACAGGACCTGTCCCTCCCTTGTGCAGAATAGACATTTATAACTACTAGTGATGTCGCGAACATAAAATTTTCAGTTCGCGAACAGTGAACGCGAACTTCCACAAATGTTCGCGAACGGGCGAACCGGGCGAACCGCCATAGACTTCAATTGGCAGGCGAATTTTAAAACCCACAGGGACTCTTTCTGGCCACAATAGTGATGAGAAAGTTGTTTCAAGGGGTCTAACACCTGGACTGTGGCATGCCGGAGGGGGATCTATGGCAAAACTCCCATGGAAAATTACGTAGTGGACGCAGAGTCGGGTTTTAATCCATAAAGGGCATAAATCAACTAACATTCCTAAATTGTTTGGAATAACGTGCTTTAAAACATCCAGTGTGTGTATACGATCAGGTATGATGTTGTATCGATCAGGTAGTGTAAGGGTTACGCCCGCTTCACTGACATTGACAGACCAAACTCCCCTTTTAATGCACCGCAAACAGTTCATTTGCACAACCGCAAACTCCCCATTTGCACAAGGTTGGATACCAAGCTAGCCACGTCCCGGTGATGTCATTGAAGGTTTCTTCCTCCACCCAGCCACGTACAACACCAAGGGTCCCCAAAAGATGAATTGAATTGATTTTTCGAACGGTGAGATGGTTAAAAACGCTGGCTCCCTCCACTCTGTTTTAAACCACGGTCACTGCGTCTGCGCCGTGCAATTTACTGTCACACCCGATATGAGTGGTATTTTCTGTAGTACTATTCTCATCAGTTTAATCCCTCTAACGTCCCCAATCTGGGGGCCATTTATTGAATAGATTTTTCGAACGGGGAGATGGTTAAAAAACGCTGGCTCCTCTCCACTCTGTTTTAAACCACGGTCACTGCGTCTGCGCCGTGCAATTTACTGTCACACCCGATATGAGTTGTATTTTCGGTATTACTATTCTCATCAGTTTAATCCTCTAACGTCCCCAATCTGGGTGCCATTTATTGAATAGATTTTTCGAACGGGAGATGGTTAAAAAACGCTGGCTCCCTCCACTCTGTTTTAATCCACGGTCACTGCGCCTGCGCCGTGCAATTTACTGTCACACCCGATATGAGTGGTATTTTCTGTAGTACTATTCTCATCAGTTTAATCCTCTAACGTCCCCAATCTAGGGGCCATTTATTGAATAGATTTTTCGAACGGGGAGATGGTTAAAAACGCTGGCTCCCTCCACTCTGTTTTAAACCACGGTCACTGCGCCTGCGCCGTGCAATTTACTGTCACACCCGATATGAGTGGTATTTTCTGTAGTACTATTCTCATCAGTTTAATCCCTCTAACGTCCCCAATCTGGGTGCCATTTATTGAATAGATTTTTCGAACGGGGAGATGGTTAAAAAACGCTGGCTCCTCCACTCTGTTTTAAACCACGGTGACTGCGTCTGCGCCGTGCAATTTACTGTCACACCCGATATGAGTGGTATTTTCTGTAGTACTATTCTCATCAGTTTAATCCTCTAACGTCCCCAATCTGGGGGCCATTTATTGAATAGATTTTTCGAACGGGAGATGGTTAAAAACGCTGGCTCCCTCCACTCTGTTTTAAACCACGGTCACTGCGTCTGCGCCGTGCAATTTACTGTCACACCCGATATGAGTGGTATTTTCTGTAGTACTATTCTCATCAGTTTAATCCTCTAACGTCCCCGACTCCCCAATCTGGGGGCCATTTATTAAATAGATTTTTTGAACGGGGAGATGGTTAAAAAAACGCTGGCTCCCTCCACTGATATGAGTGGTATTTTCTGTAGTATTATTCTCATCAGTTTAATCCCTGTTACGTCCCATATCAGGGATTGCCTTCTGTGAAAAAAAATTTAGGCCGGGTACCTTCGACTGCCTTCACAGTGACAGACCAAACTCTCATACACTAAACTGAATTGATTTCAGGAACCGGGAGATGGAAAAAGCAGCTTGGTCGGTACTCTTACTCCCAAATTGGGGCACTGCGCGTGCACAGAGCAATGTGCTGTGACACCCTATATGAGTGGTGTCTTTACTAGTACTATTCCTATCAGTTTAATCCCTGTTACGTACCCTATCCGGGGACGTGTGCCGAATTAGACTAATGTGTAAAAATTAAATGCCTTATTTATCGACAAGCTACTGTGCCACCGGGTATCAGTGGTTGGCACTGGCAGTGGGCACACTACAGTCAGTGGAAGCGGGCCTGACACACACTGGCAGCAGGCAAGCAACTGAATTTAGACTACTGTCTAAAAATTAAATGCCTTATTTATCGGCAAGCTACTGTGCCACCCGGTATCAGTGGTTGGCACTGGCAGTGGGCACACTACAGTCAGTGGAAGCGGGCCTGACACACACTGGCAGCAGGCAAGCAACTGAATTTAGACTACTGTCTAAAAATTAAATGCCTTATTTATCGGCAAGCTACTGTGCCACCCGGTATGAGTGGTTGGCACTGGCAGTGGGCACACTACAGTCAGTGGAAGCGGGCCTGACACACACTGGCAGCAGGCAAGCAACTGAATTTAGACTACTGTCTAAAAATTAAATGCCTTATTTATCGGCAAGCTACTGTGCCACCCGGTATCAGTGGTTGGCACTGGCAGTGGGCACACTACAGTCAGTGGAAGTCAGCCTGACACACACTAGCAGTAGGCAAGCAACTGAAATTACACTAAAGTGTAAAAATTAAATGCCTTTTTTGATGCAAAGTACTGTGCCACACGGGATGACAGGGGTGGGCACTGGCAGTGGGCACACTACAGTCAGTTGAAGTCGGCCTGACACACACTAGCAGCAGGTGAGCAGCTGAAATTACACTAAAGTGTAAAAATTAAATGCCTTTTTTATGCAAAGTCCTGTGCCAGCCGGTATGAGTGGTGGACACTGGCAGTGGGCACACTACAGTCAGTGAAAGTCAGCCTGACACACACTGGCAGGCAACTAACCTTAGATTAAAGTGTAAAAATTAAGTGCCTTTTTTTTAAGCAAAGTCCTGTGCCACACGGGATGACAGGGGTGGGCACTGGCAGTGGGCACACTAAAGTCAGTTGAAGTCGGCCTGTCACACACTAGCAGCAGGCAAGCAGCTGAAATTACACTAAAGTGTAAAAATTAAATGCCTTTTTTATGCAAAGTCCTGTGCCAGCCGGTATGAGTGGTGGACACTGGCAGTGGGCACACTACAGTCAGTGGAAGTCGGCCTGACACACACTAGCAGCAGGCAAGCAGCTGAAATTACACTAAAGTGTAAAAATTAAATGCCTTTTTATGCAAAGTCCTGTGCCAGCCGGTATGAGTGGTGGACACTGGCAGTGGGCACACTACAGTCAGTGAAAGTCAGCCTGACACACACTGGCAGGCAACTAACCTTAGATTAAAGTG
Source organism: Bufotes viridis (assembly GCA_033119425.1). Taxonomy (NCBI): domain Eukaryota; kingdom Metazoa; phylum Chordata; class Amphibia; order Anura; family Bufonidae; genus Bufotes; species Bufotes viridis. The sequence goes on from CM065589.1 coordinate 433,912,292, forward strand.
TAAAATTAAGTGCCTTTTTTAAGCAAAGTCCTGTGCCACACGGGATGACAGGGGTGGGCACTGGCAGTGGGCACACTACAGTCAGTTGAAGTCGGCCTGACACACACTAGCAGCAGGTGAGCAGCTGAAATTACACTAAAGTGTAAAAATTAAATGCCTTTTTTATGCAAAGTCCTGTGCCAGCCGGTATGAGTGGTGGACACTGGCAGTGGGCACACTACAGTCAGTGGAAGTCGGCCTGACACACACTAGCAGCAGGCAAGCAGCTGAAATTACACTAAAGTGTAAAAATTAAATGCCTTTTTATGCAAAGTCCTGTGCCAGCCGGTATGAGTGGTGGACACTGGCAGTGGGCACACTACAGTCAGTGGAAGTCAGCCTGACACACACTGGCAGGCAACTAACCTTAGATTAAAGTGTAAAAATTAAGTGCCTTTTTTTAAGCAAAGTCCTGTGCCACACGGGATGACAGGGGTGGGCACTGGCAGTGGGCACACTACAGTCAGTTGAAGTCGGCCTGACACACACTAGCAGCAGGCAAGCAGCTGAAATTACACTAAAGTGTAAAAATTAAATGCCTTTTTATGCAAAGTCCTGTGCCAGCCGGTATGAGTGGTGGGCACTGGCAGTGGGCACACTACAGTCAGTGGAAGTCAGCCTGACACACACTGGCAGGCAACTAACCTTAGATTAAAGTGTAAAAATTAAATGCCTTTTTTGATGCAAAGTCCTGTACCACACGGAATGACAGGGGTGGGCACTGGCAGTGGGCACACTACAGTCTGTGGGCCTGCAGCTCCTCACACACAGGCAGGCCAGGCAACTGCAATATGTATATAAAGGAAAAAAAAGCAGACTAATGTTGCAGCCCTAAAAAGGGCTTTTGGGGTGCTGTCAGGACGCTGTCCTTACAGCAGAGATCAGATGAGTCTTTCAGGACTGGAGTGGACACTGAATTCACTAGCCTAGCTATCAATTTCCCAATTAAATCAGCAGCAATTACACTCTCCCTCCTCTCACTAAGACTGCAGCTTCAGAATGAATCTAAAATGGATGCTGTTCAGGAGGTGGGAGGGTCTGGGAGGGAGGGTATGCTGCTGATTGGCTGGAATGTGTCTGCTGACTGTGAGGTACAGGGTCAAAGTTTGCTCAATGATGATGTATAGGGGGCGGACCGAACATCGCATATGTTCGCCCGGCAGAGGCGAACGCGAACAAGCTATGTTTACCGGGAACTGTTCGCCGGCGGATAGTTCGGGCCATTTCTAATAACTACCTCCCCTTAACCATATATTCTTGTACTTTAGGGAACTTCTTTATTGAATCCTCTTTTTTTCATTTTACCATTATTTTGCAGGGCAACCCAAAGTTGAATGAACCTCTCCTCCGTCTGGGTGCCAGGGGCCTAAATATCTGAAAGTGGCCTTCTCCATTGGTGGATGACAAGAAGCCTGATTCTCTGCTTTGGAACCTCTCTCCTCTGTCTGGGTGCTGTGGCCTTTATAACTAAAAGTGGCCTTCTCCGTTGGTGGGTGACATGATGCCTCTTTTGCTGCTATGGGACCTCTCTCTTCTGTCTGGGTGTCAGGGGCCTAACTTTCATGTACTTGCTTGCTGTCTTGGTGGAAGACATTTAACTCTTTTTACTGTCTAATGACCGCCCCATTGTCCGGGAGTCAGGGACCTTAATTTTACGTACTTGCTTGCTGTCTTGGTGGCAGACATTAAACTCTTTCTACTGTCAAATGACCTCTCCTCTGTCTGGGTGTCAGGGGCATACATAAATGATAATGGCTTGTTCCATTGCAGGTTGACCTGAGGCCTGTGTTGCTGTTACGGGACCGGTCTCCTCCCCTGAGTCTGTGAATGAGGCCTTTGGCACTGCAGGCAGACATGAATCCTTTTTGGCTGTGATGAGAACTTTAACTCCCATAGCATTCCCACCTGATGCCACCCGAACCTCCTATTCCACTTCATCCTCCGCCAAGTTGCCAATTGAAATTGGTTAATTTTTATTTATTTTATTTTATTTTAATTCATTTCTCTATCCATTTGTTTGCAGGGGATTTACCTACATTTTGCTGCTTTTTGCAGCCCTCTAGCCCTTTCCTAAGCTATTCTACAGCCTTGTTAGTGCCCAAAAGTTCGTGTCCGCATTTACTTCAATGGGGTTCGGCCGAACTTCTCGAACCCGAACATCCAAGTGTTCGCTCAACTCTACCCCTGACTTCTCCACTCCAGTAGAGGAAAGCTTAGATAATGAGGAACAAAAACTCAAATTTAAATGTATGCTTTATAATGTACTGAATCCACAAGATTCAGAGGCACCCTTTTTATAGCAAAAACGGGTATATGTTTAAATCTTGCTTTCTCATCCTCCTCCTCTTCCCTACAGAATATATATGCGCTCGCTGCAATGTTTTGTAGGGTTCGCTCGGCCTCAGGCCCTCACCTCCATTGCTTTATACAGTCTGCTCACCTGTAGCCCATCACTACAATGTTTATTGGGTTCACTAGGCTTCAGGCCCACACCTCCAATGCTTTATAAGGTCTGCTCACCTGTAGCCCATCACTGCAATGTTTTATGGGGTTCGCTAGGCTTCAGGCCTCACCTCCAATGCTTTATAAGGTCTACTCACCTGTAGCCCATAACTGCAATGTTTTATGGGGTTCTATAGGCTTCAGGCCGTCCTCACCCCCAATGCTTAATACTGTCTGATCAAATGTAGGCTATTACTGCAATGTTTTATGGGGTTCACTAGGCTTCAGGCCCTAACCTCCAATGCTTTATACCGTCTGCTCACCTGTAGCCCATCACTACAATGTTTTATGTGGTTCGCTAGGCTACTGCCATCACCTCCAATGCATCATAAGGCCTGCTCACCTCTAGGCCATCACATCCAGTGCTTATATCATTTGCTCACATGCAGGCCATCACTGCATTGTCTTTTGGGGTTCGCTAGGCTTCAAGCCCTCACCTCCGATGCTTTATACCCTTTTCTCACCTGTAGCCCATCACTGACAATGTTTTGTTGGGTTGGCATTAGGCTTCAGGCCCTTCACCTGCAATGTTTTATACTGGCTACTCACCTGTAGGCCATCACTGCAATGTTTTATCTGTTTCGTTATGCTTCAAGCCCTCACCTCCAAAGCTTTATAAAGTCTATTGACCTGTAGGCCATCTCTTCAATATTTTATGGGGTTCTCTAGGCTTCAGGCCCTCACCTCCAATGCTTTTAACCGTCTGCTCACCTGTAGACCATTACTTCAATGTTTTATCTGTTTCGTTATGCTTAAAGCCCTCAGCTCCAATGCTTTATAAAGTCTATTCACCTGTAGGCCATCACTGCAATGTTTTATGGGGTTCACTAGGCTTCAGGCCCTCACCTCCAATGCTTTATAAGGTCTGCTCAGCTGTAGCCCATCACAGCAATGTTTTATTGGGTTCTCTAGGCTTCAGGCCCTAACCTCCAATGCTTTCAACCGTCTAATCACCTGTAGACCATTACTGCAATGTTTTATGGGATTCTCTAGGCTTCATGCCTTCACCTCCAATGCTTTATTAGGTATGCTCACCTTTAGGCCATCACTGCAATGTTTTATGGGGTTCACTAGGCTTTAAGTCCTCACCTCCAATGCTTTATAAGGTCTGCTCACCTGTAGGCTATCACTGCAATATTTTATGGGGTTCGCTAGGCTTCAGGCCCTCACCTCCAATGCTTTATACGGTCTACTCACCTGTAGTCCATTAATGCAATGTTTTATGGTTCTGTAGCTTCAGGCTATACTTCCAATGCTTATACT